>JAWNPN010000057.1:0-1200000 GCA_035047485.1 Drosophila peninsularis | reverse complement strand
TTTAATAACTTTTTTTCTGGAAGGTCTTTCTTATTCAAACTTTCGGGGCATTATTATGTTATTAAAATATGTGTATGTACCGAAGCACAAGTCTCTAATATTTAAAATGCGTTTTTTGCAAATTTATGGCGAAGGGGGCGTGGCATCCAACATCCAAAAATTATTAAATGTTTGTATTCACAACAGACATCTGCACAGTGAATTTCATGCCTCTTGCTCTTACGGTACGTAAAGGAGACGAAAAGTTATGGAAATTTATCGATAAAAAGAGAACGGGAAGAGTTATCGAATTTTTGAAAAAAAAAACTCATATAGCGTATGGTATTCATGAGTATACATGTCAAATTTCAGCTCTCTAGCTTCTAGGGTTTACGAGATCGCTGCATTCACACAGACGGACGGACGGACGAACGGGCAGACGTACAGCGCTATATCAACTCAGCTCATCGAGCTGATCAAGAATATATATACTTTGTATGGTCTGCGACGTCTCCTTCTGCCTGTTACATACATTTTCACAAAAACATGATACCCTGATTTCCCATTTTCAATGGGCTCAGGGTATAAAAAGTTAAAGCGACTCCGAGTGTTGTTCAAACTAAGAACAACATTCAGACATCTGCTCTTGACCCTACTGTACCCAATTTATCTGTTGTGTCTCCTCGAAAGCAAGTTTTCTTATCTAGGCTTTCATCAGATACTACATGTGAGGCTGTGTCTGCTTTTATTGAAAGCAAAACTAGAGCTAAGGTTTTTATTTCGAAGTTAAATTTTGCTTCTCCTCGTGAAATTCCTTCATTTAAAATAAATGTACCTATAGAATTCTTCTCAACTATATGTGACTCCAAATTTTGGCCACCTCATGTAGTTGAGCATGAATTCAAACATGATTCGGATTCGGATTCGGAACGGAATTTCCCCGGTCTCTTTAATTTCTGATTCGGTACAACCCTCATCTGAGGCTGTATCAAAAAACTAATTTCATTACCATCTTCTCCGCAGCTATACTTAATATATACAAATGTTCGTGGCCTTAATTCCAAATTAAAAAGTCTTTTCCTGTGTAGCTTTAGGGTCAAATCTGAACTTATTGCCCTCACTGAGACGTGGTTAACTCCAAATATTTATAACAGTGAGGTTCTTTCAGATAATTTCACTATCTATAGACTGGTTTGTCACGTAGAGCTGTTAAATCCCACTTTCTCTCGGAATCTTTTACCTTCTCATCAATTCACAATGTTGAGATTTTTTATTTTGAGATTATTGGAGTTAAAATAACTCTGCAGTCTTTTTCCCTGTACGTTACTTTGTTCATATATACCTCCCTCTTCTGATTTACGAGTTTAAAGTCAACATATATCTAGTATTAAAGAAATGTATGGGTATGTTTAAGATAATGACTTTTTTCTTCTATTGGGTGAATTTAATATACCCAACACTTCTTGGGCCTCATCTCTCAATACAAATTAGCTTATTCCAACAATTGATCATCTCCTTTTTGATGTATGGTTTAACCTTTCCACGTTTCAGATGAACTCAATCTCTATTCATTTGAATCGTTCTCTTGATCTTGTTTTTAGCTATATTGATTATCATTAGGGGTTTAAGATCATCTCGCTTTTGTATTCCTGAGGATATACATCATCCTACTTTAGAGGTTTTAATACCTATTTACTGTCTACCAATTTTTATGCCCAACCTAAACAACGTCGTTGTTTTAATAAATGTAATTTTGTTTTGTTTAATGATCTCATTAATGCCACAGACTGGTCTCCTTTATGTGAGGCAACCGATGTCGATGCAGCAGCTTCTATATTTTATAGTACTTTAAATTCTATTCTAGACAGTTGCGTTCCTATATGTCTTTCTAAATCCCTTTCTAATAAGCCTCCCTGGTTTACTCCGACTCTGTCAACTTTAAAAAATAATAAATAAAAAATATACATTTCAAAAAAGTTTAAATAGTCGGGTTCAATGGTTCAGTGGTCTAAATACTCTTTAGCGAAGTCAAATTTCAATATTTTTACTTCTCGTTGCTATGACAATTACCTCTTACGCTGTAGAAGACAGTTTGTTCATGTCCCCAAAAGGTTTTATTCATTTGTAAATTTGAAACGTAAATCTTGTGGATTGCCCTGCTCAGTATAACCTGAGCCAATTGAAAATGCGAGGGGCAGATCGAATAAGATCTGCGAGGGACTCCCGTTAACTTGTACATGCATATATTGTACATGTGTAATATTCCAATGCGCTGCCCACGCGTAAATTCCATTTAATGGCTGTAACAAAAAATTTTATATAAATAATAAAATTTATTTAGATTAAAATTTTATATATGTGTGTACATCTATTTATTATTTAATAATACCAGCTGAAGTGATATATACATATATATATATATATATATATATATATATATATATATATATATATATATATATATATATATATATATATATATATATATATATATATATATATATATATATATATATATATATATATATATATATATATATATATCTATAATATAAATATCCAAAAACAAAATTACAAATTCGACAGGAATCAAATATGTATGACACTCTTCGATAATGTGTAGTGTGAAATACCTTAAATCATTGAGTCTCAATATTTGAAAATAGTACCACTGCGGAGTGAATCGTTTTTTCTGTATTGATTCCATACGTTTCGATGTGGAATCAAAGATTTATATTCTTTCATTGTGAGCTACCGTTGTTTTGGTTTTTTTTAAAGGAGAAAGTAAAATTGACGGAAGTAATGTAAGTAAATATAAATTTAGTAAGAATTCATAAACTAATGTATATAAATATGCAAAATGGTAGAATAACATATATTTAAAAGTTTTTATATAAAGTGGTATATATATATATATATATATATGAGATATGTATGTACACTTAAGTGTAAAACGTGTAAATATATGTATGTTATTCTATCATTTTACAATATACCAACTATTTATAAGAAATTCCGAAAAAATAAACAAAATATGAAACGTAAACTCTATTCATCAATGGGTTCTTTGTCTTTTAACACAAATTGTGTGTTATTTTTTAAAAATGTGCCCAAATTGTAAATACATAATGTATGTACATACATATGTCTGTGGGATATCTACATACATACATATGTACGTTAGTGTAGCAATAAGCAGAAGTATATGTACGTATGTATGTACATATGTATATAAAACAAAAATTTATTTTATTTAAATTTGAAGCGGTTTCAAATGTGTTTTGATTCTTTTTACGTAAGCTCAATATTTAATTAATAATTGGAATATTAGTTCAATATAAAGGACGATATTCTGAAGTGATCATCTAACGGTTCGAAAATATAAAAATTAAACAGTTCTTATACCTTAAGCTTCCACATTTGTTTATCACTCAAAACATTATTTATTTTAAGTTTCAACAAAATTTACAAAATTCATAAAAAGTCAGATTATGAGCTTCAACTCCAAATCGGACAAAAAAAAAAAAAAACATTCATGAAAAAACAAAACAACAAAACACAACTGAGATATTTTAGCAATTAATATTTAGTTGCAAACCCGTTGTTATACATTATATATATATATATATATATATATATATATATATATAATTGAATATAAGTAAATTTGAGTCGAACTAATACCACGCCAAAAGCTAATGGTAACGTTGATGTGATTTTTTAAAGACGAAGTCACGATTTGTATTTTTCTTGACAACTTGCTTTATTCACAAACAACTTAAGACTAAAGAACATTTTTATCCCAGGCTTATTTATATGCTGTTGAAACTACGCAGCAGCAACATGACGCGTTGATGCAATGGTTCTTTCTAGATGATTCTGGATTCGGGTGGTCGGGCGCGTTAGCAACATGACGCGTTGATGCAACGGTTCTTTCTAGATGATTCTGAATTCGGGTGGTCGGGCGCGTTAGCAACATGACGCGTTGATTCAGCTGAGCTAGCACGTTGCTATGGGAACAGTTTTTATGTATTGTGAACATAATTATTATGATTATGTTACTTCCCTCTCCTCAAGAGGCGAGCCTGCGAGTCAAGGTGACACAGAAGAATTATATTTGATCGTGTCATCTCGATAACTGTATGTTTTTCTTAATATTATGGGGTCACAAGATAAGTAAAGTATAAGATTACAACTATGAATATGACTATTGTGATTATAATGATTGTATATGTGAGGATAATAGTTTGTGATAAAATTTTACAATATTATTATGCTTTATAAATTTGATTTTAATAATTTCTATTGGGAAATACAATGGTGTAAGATCGACTTCTGGTTAAAAATAGTTATTGCTTATAATTTAAGATTAACATTATTATTATTATTATTTATTTTTTTTTTTTTTTTGCAATTTTGTTTTTTAATTTATGTTTCAAGTAATATATTTTATTATTTCTTTGTATCTTTTTCATAATAGAAATGTAATGTAATCAGGTTGAGTTGTGATCGGGATATGGGATAATTTTGATTGTGTTAGTGGATTGAAAATCAATTGGGATATAAATTCAAGTAGAAGGTTTGATTGAAGTATGCTTATGAAGTAGAAACCTGTGGGTTTTGAATTTGGTTAATTTTCTTTAATTTTTTAAACTGTGTTTTATAGTAACGTGTAACTCTGTTTCTGTCAGTAATTTGGTAATGATCTGGATTTATTTTTTCAACGTTTTTATTGGCTTTAAAGGGATTTTCTAATTTTCCTTTTTGTAATGGTCCTTTTCGATATCTGGTATCGACTTCGTATTCTTGTCGGTCACTGTTGATTTTATTTATAACTTTTTCTTTTTTTCTTGAGTGTCTAACTTTGGTTGTCCACCATATAAGAATATGTGTGCAGGAGTTTGTCCAGTTGTGTCATGTTTTGTTTTGTGATTGTAAATGTAAAGAATGGCTTCTATTTTACTGAGTTTATTTTCTTCGTCATTTAAAGTATTGATTATTCTAATTTTTTCGTTTATTGTTTTGTGTAGTCGTTCGATGTCTGCTATTCCTGTTTTTGTAGTATTTAGTTGTATTTCTACTCCTTCATTTTCAAGCCATTTCTTGAGTGCTAAGCTGGAAAATGCGCCATCTCGGTCAGCTTTTAATAATATTGGCTTTCCTAACTGATTAAATATACGCATTAATGCGTTCTTGCATTCTATCCAATCTTTTGTTTTAATGTTTTCAAGAGTAGCGAATTTTGAATAAATGTCTATGCAACTAAGATAGTGTTTGCCTTCGGATGAATAAATGTCTATTACAAATTTATCGCGACAATGTTCGGGCCTGGGGGTAATTTTCATCGGCATGTTTGTGTTTCTGTGTTCGGTTTTTGCTAAGTTACAAATGTTACATTCATTTATTATGTTTTGTGTTAGTAATTGGCTGTTAGGGAAATAGTAAGTTTCGCAAAAGAGTTTATTTGTTTTTTGAATTCCGGGGTGTAAGAGTTTTTCATGATTCTTCAAGATAAGTTCTTTAAATTCAGCATATGAGTTTATATTTTTTAATTGAATGAGACTTCGTAGAATTTTAGTATGGTTAGTGTTGATAATTTCTTTGTGTGCATTTTGAATGATCTCGAAATCTGCATCACTGTCTATAAACATTACACTAGTCTTTGTACAAAAATAGTCAATTAAATATTTTTCGGCTTTGTCTTTAGTCATGCTATCGTATGTAATGTGAATTATTAATTTTTTGAAGTAATTCTGTTTTTTAATATTTGGAATGCCTTTAGAAAATATAATTTGTCTTTTGAATGTGTTTATTGGTTTCTCTGTAATGCAAATTAAATTACTACTGTCTTCGTCAGCGCTATGTTGTGTTTCAGGATTGGCTAAGAAATGATTTTGGTTTGTGATCGTAATATTGTTGACTAAGTTATACTTTCTATTGTATAAAATTACAGTTTGTGATTTATAATCTATAACGGCTTGAGCTTCTGAAAGCAGTTTTCTACCAATTAATAAATCGTAATCTGCTGAAAACTGATGTAGAAAGAATTCATTATTACTCTTGAACAAGTTGTTGGAAAGGACATTTACTTTTTGTGTGATTATTAAAGGTCCATTACTGGTGTGAATAAGACAATCGGTATTATGAATTGGTAAATTAAAAATATTAGATGTCATCATATTAACAGTAGATCCTGTGTCTATTAAACATTTTAAATTTTTGCCCTTATAAGTGATAGTTATGTATTGTTGGTTTCCGAGGCTGGCAGCTGAAAAATTTTCGGCTTTCTCGATTTCTATTTCATTTAATTGTTCTGTCTCATGTTCGGCTGTGGCTGTTTGTATGTATGTGTCATTTGAGCTTTGTGGGTAACTTTGTTCTTGGTAATATTGAGGATAGTGTTCAGAATAAGGAGCTACTTGATTATAATATTCTTGTTTCATATAATTCTGATAGTTAATTTCTTCTTGATTTCTAGTTTCTTCGTCTATGCTCATTTTACTTTGTCCACTTTCTGCAGGTCTAACACGTTTTGTTGGTTGGGTATTGAAAGGGGCTTGTTGTGGAGTTACTTGTGCATGTTGTCCGAAACGATTATTGTCAAATTGGCTCGGTCTTAGAATTGATCTTTGTGTAGGGTATAATGGTCTGACCGTGTTAGGTGTTGGTTGCATTGGTCGATGTGAATAATGATTAGGTGGATAATTAGGTGTTTGTTGCATTGGTCGAGGTGAATAATGATTAGGTGGAAAAATGTTATTGTTAGTATAATTAGGTGTTGGTGTTGGTATTGATGGAAGATATGGTTGTTGAGAATAAGGTCGATATGGGACATAAGGATGGTTTGGTTGAAGGAATGTGGGAAATCTTTGAGTATAAGGATTTGGGTATGACGGCTTAAAATTTTTATCTTGTTTTGCTTTGATTTGATTTGAATTTAGACTGGGTTCATCATAAAGATTTTTTTCTTGTAATATGTTGATTAAAGATCTTAAATCGGGAATTTCGCAATTTATAATTCGAATACAAATATTTGTAGGTAGTTTTTGGATTAAGTCGTCAATACTAGTTTTAATTAGTCGTGCATACAATGTTTTTTCATCTAGATTATTTTCTAATTCTAGCTTACTCATTAATGTCTGCCTACGGTGTTCTGCTTCTTCTAAGAAAGCTCGTACATTTCCCTTAAATGGGGTACTCCTGAATTCTTCTAACAAGACATGATTTTTGGTTTGTGTCTTGTAGTTTAATATGAGTTGCTTGCGAAGGTCCGACCATGTTGTGAGATTGTTTATGCCAAGAGATAGCATAACTTCACTGCTGATGCAGCTTTCGACAAGTCCAAAAAGTATTAACCTCTGCCTCGCATCATTGGTGGTGTAGAGGGACAATATGTAATCGATCCGTTTGATGAACGTGTATAAATGGTTCTTGTTTCCAGTGAATTTTTCAACAATTTTTAGTTGATTGATTACTTGCGTCATACTTGTGTCAGATAGGGGTGTTGTTGCGTTTCCTTCCATTTTGTTTGTTTAATATATTATTATAGTTTTTTTTTTTTTTTCACTTAATTTTAAGTTCAGTTTTTTCTTTTTTCTTTTTGAATTTATTATTATTAATATTCTCTTAAATTTTTGTTCAGTTTTTATATTCACTTAATTTTAAGTTCAGTTTTTCTTTTTCTTTTTGAATTTATTATTATTAATATTCACTTAATTTTTTGTTCAGTTTTTATATTCACTTAATTTTAAGTTCAGTTTTTCTTTTTCTTTTTTGAATTTATTATTATTAATATTCACTTAATTTTTAGTTCAGTTTTTATATTCACATAATTTTTTGTTCAGTTTTTTCTTTTTCTTTTTAAATTTATTAATATTCACTTAATTTTTTGTTCAGTTTTTATATTCACATAATTTTTAGTTCAGTTTTTATCTTTTTTTGAATTTATTATTATCAATACTTAATTTTCTATAGTTTTGATTGTTTGGTTTGCACAGATAGCTCTTTCGAATTTTGTGAGATAACCAGAAGTTTCTGGAATTATAGTCTCTTCGAATTCTATCGCGTCTTCTTGAATTAATTTCAAGTTTTATTTGCACAATCTGTGGCTTTGGCAATATGCGAAATTTGGTGTACACGTCACTGTCGAGGTTTTTATTTTTTAAAAACTTGACGCGATATTGACCGTCGCGTGGGTTGCCTTTGCGTCAGTTGTTTAGCGGATAGCAGTAACCAGGCATAAGAATTAATAACTTAGTTATTGCATCAAGATGCTCTTTATTGCTATCCTACCGGCTGCGCCAATTGAATATAAGTAAATTTGAGTCGAACTAATACCACGCCAAAAGCTAATGGTAACGTTGATGTGATTTTTTAAAGACGAAGTCACGATTTGTATTTTTCTTGACAACTTGCTTTATTCACAAACAACTTAAGACTAAAGAACATTTTTATCCCAGGCTTATTTATATGCTGTTGAAACTACGCAGCAGCAACATGACGCGTTGATGCAATGGTTCTTTCTAGATGATTCTGGATTCGGGTGGTCGGGCGCGTTAGCAACATGACGCGTTGATGCAACGGTTCTTTCTAGATGATTCTGAATTCGGGTGGTCGGGCGCGTTAGCAACATGACGCGTTGATTCAGCTGAGCTAGCACGTTGCTATGGGAACAGTTTTTATGTATTGTGAACATAATTATTATGATTATGTTACTATATATATATATATATATATATATATATATATATATATATATATATATATATATATATATATATATTTTTTTTTTTTTTTTTTTTTTTTTTTTTTTTTTTTTTTTTTTAAATTCGAGGTATCCAAATTTGTCCATAATACCATCGATAAAATACAGATTCCCTACTTTTTGGGTTTTTTCTTTTTGGGCTCAAACTCGGTGTTTTGTTAATGCCACGCATTACCATCGGACCCATATAAATTGAATTTAATTTTATAAGTAAATAAAACCTTTTAATAACATAATGGGAAAAAAAAAATTATTCTAATATGATATACAACCAACCTATATGATTCCATAAATTTTTGGTTTGTTGCACATATTCTTTTGCGAATTTTACCTTGCACGCCTTGTTCTTAGGGCTTAGAGCTTTTGGACAACTCGGCCATGAAAATTATGCCTATGCAAAGTATTTCGCACAGTGTTGTCACAAACATCATTTCCGAAGTTAGATTTCACCGACAACCTTAGCTCTTTAGCGGTTATGATTGACCACTCTCGTGAATTTAACCGCTATTTTTTGGACTCCTGAAACCTTTTCATTATATCATAGATTTGCTCCTTCCGACCAGATCTGATATTTCCCTAAGCGGTGTGCCCTCAAAATGTAGTTTTGAAATTGTTTGCCGTGATTCAACACCAGTTTGTTTTCCACGTGGACCCATTTCGCAAAAATAATCTCCTATGTTGTGGAAAATGAAATATTTAATAACTTTTGTTATGGAAGGACTTTCTTATTCAAACTTTCATTATTATGGAGCAGTTTTCGGTAAAAAAAAAAATTTATTGGCTAAAAACAGTGTACAGAAACCTCCGTAATATTTCAAGCTTCTAGCTCTTACAGGTTCTGAGATCGATGCGTTCACACATAGGAACAGGCTACATCAATAGAAAAGGGACAGATATTTGAAATCGAATATGGAAGGATTTGACACACATAAACTAATAAAACCACTATATTACATTTTGATTTCAATATCTAGTATTTTATCCTTTATTATATTTTTTTTTTTTTTTTGAATACTTTTTATACCCTGAGCCCATTGAAAATGGGAAATCAGGGTATGATGTTTTTGTGAAAATGTATGTAACAGGCAGAAGGAGACGTCGCCGATCATACAAAGTATATATATTCTTGATCATCTGGATGAGCTGAGTTGATATAGCCCTGTCCGTCTGTGTGAACGATAACTCTTCCCATTTTATTTTTTACGTACCGTTAGAGCTAGAGACATGAAATTCACTGTGTAGATGCCTGTTGCGTCATTTTGTAATTTTTGGATTTTGGATGACACGCTCCCTTCGTCCTAAATTTGCAAAAAACTCATTTCAAATACTAGAGACTTGTGCTTCGGCACATACACACATATGAATAACATAATCATGCCCTGAAAGTTTGAATAAAAAAGTCATGCTAGAAAAAAGTTATTAAACATTTAATTTCCACAACATAAGCCTCTTGCAGCCCAAGCGCAGTCGCTACGACAACTGCGCAGTTGGCAGAGCGTGCGTCTGTGTGTGTGTATGTGTTGCTTGCAATATATGTATATGTAAACTAAGCATAGAATATTTGAAGTATCGGCACTTCGCAGGGCTCAGGGTATCTCCTAGTCGAGCCGTCTCAACTCGAGCATTCTTACTTGTTTACGTGCTCTTGAATAGGGATAAGAGGGAAAAATTTTGTGTTTAACAAAAGGTATATACACTTTTATTTATTTGGAGGCTTATTTATTTTAATGATGTGTGTGGGCACCTTCTTTATAAATAGCTTCATAAGTCCATTGCAAGAGAGTCATATTGTGCCTTTCAGTTATTTGAGTATATTTCACTTCAGGCTGTGATAATGGCATTTGTTAATGCTTTTATGTCTTTGAGGTGCCTACCAGTATGTATGTAGTTTAGTTTTTAACAAACTCTTTATGATAGAGATGGCTTCTAATCAAAATACCATTCCTACATTGTTTGTCCTTTTGTGGAAAGGAGCATGTTAGTACAGCGTACACTGGCCTTATTCTTTGCAGTCCTTACATTGTACCGAACGTTTACGTTTGAGTGGTTCTTAACCCTCTAAACGAACAATTTTTGTTTTCTATAAAAAAAAGACTAAATTTGATTTTATAACTCAAAATCCGAAATCACATTTTCAACAAAACTATTTTTCTTCTCTCCAGGACCCAAAATGCCTTAAGGCGTACTTGACTGTTTAGCGATTAAAAATAATAAAAATCGAAATTTAAAAAGAGTAATTTGATTTTTGAAAATTGGACACATCGATTAATCCATAAAGTAAGAAATAATGAGTACCACGGAGTGGTAAAAAGGCTAAAAACCCTTCAGACTTCCTTGCAAATATTGTAACGGCCAAATACTCCATCCATGAAAAAATACGTATAGGAATGGTGTTTACAGATTATTTTATAATTTAATACCATTTTATTCGTTTTCACAACTCATTTCATATGTAGGATATTTTTAAAAGCTAAAAAATTAAATTTCATACGCGAAAAGGTTACAGTTAATAGGCAAGTCCCCCCTTAAGGCGTGGTACAGTCTATGGCCACTAAAGAAGAGATATCTGACGATAAAAAATATATACATACATATGTATGTACATATATAGTGATCCAATAATGGCTTCGTACAGCAGCAACTTTTTGTTTTGGATCGAATAAAACATATTTATAGCAGGAAATGAACTAAAACAGTATTAACAACAACTAAAAAAAAAATTGTACAATTCATTGATTTGTTTAAGAACTAAAGGAACGTTTTTGCCTCCAATAAAGTCTTCGTACACCGCACTTTGCTAGAACTTTAGCTGCAGACAGAAAAGGAAAATGTATATATGTATGTATATGCATGCTCACGATTGAGTATCAGTAGGTTAAGAGAAGCAGTCATTTTATACTGATTTGAAAATGTGAAATCACGGTATAATGGGTTTGTTGAAATGTATGTAACAGGGAGAAGGAGGCGTGGCAGACCCCATAAAGTATATATTCTCATGATCAGGGAGACAAGCCGAGTCGCTTTAGCCCCGTCCGTCCGTCTGTCAGGTCCCTGAATAGCACGCGCAAATGTGAAGTCAAGGTCAAGTTTGTTTTAAAAATTCGATAACTCATCCCTTTTTAATGTTATCGATTAAAATCGATATTCAGCTAAAAAATTCTATCCAATTCATCTTTATAGCTAGAGTGTTAAAATTTTGTTTTTAGTTTTATGTGTGTTCAATACAATTTTAATTTTTCTTTTTTTGTGGATGCCACGCGCCCTTCGCCCTAAATTTGCAAAAAACGACATAAAATTACATAATCTTTCTTGTTTTTCGGTAATGCTTTCACCTTCGCTTACTTTCGCGTTGAACAGCTTTGAACTCTTTATTGCAGGGCTTTAATTAGCATAACTTAATAGTAATGAATAGTCAATATACATAAAATACAATGGCTAAAGGTGATGCGCGATATTGTTAGCTTCTGCCGAGATATATTAATGAATATTTTTCGTTTTCCATCAATCCTCATTATTATATGCACCGCTTTCTGTCAATATACATAAAATCGAATGGCTAAAGGTGATGCGCGACATTGTTAGCTTCTGCCGAGATTTCCGGAGCTGGTTTCGGCAGTTTTTTTTTTTTTATTTCTTGAGGCTACAAGCTAAGAACCATACATCATCTTTGATTTTGTAATTAAAAGACATGTATTCCATTTTTTCGGGTGTTTTTGCCTCTGCAGCAGATATTAACCGCAGCTTTATTGATATATCCATAATACTTAAATATGTTGATATGGGTTAAATAAGCGTTACTCTTCGTGAAAACCCAGTCACAACCTGTCTATAAATCATTTATTCCACTTTGGGCATATCATTGCCTGTGCCGAAAAGCCTCATCTTTATTGTTAGGAAATAAAATGGAGGATTAACCTATCCTATCCTGTTTATTAATGAAATTGGGTACTAACGAACTGCTTTATTGTAATTTGTTTTGAGCACTTGCTTGATGACAGTAAGTCCCCGCCAAACTTCAGCTGGGATAACAGATTTTGCGCAATCTACTGAGCTTTTAATAGTGAGGCATGCTCGAACCAAATTTCGCAACATTTTTCAAATAAGCTTATTCAAATTGAAATTGCAATTGATTGAAAATGCCCGGAAAATATTTAACCATCGATGAACGCTAATTAAATACGCACGTTACGCTGCAAAAATCCTATACGGAAATAGCAAATCTTATATATCGCAGTCGTTCCACAGTTCAATCTGTAATTCAAAATATGTAAATCTGGAAGGCCGAGAATTCGACCAACGGTAATCAGCTAAATATTAAGAGGTATCTGATCCATTCTTGGCGGGAATTCTATAAATACAGTCAAGTAGTAAAGCCGTGCACCCAGACACAATTCGAAAAGCTATAGTAGGAAGCGGGTACAAGTCAAGTTAGTTAGTTTGTAAACAGTACCAAAATGCGCCAATCGAGTTTTGGCATGAAATACTTTTTTCTGATGAATCAGATGTGCGGTTGTGTGAATGGAGAAGCGCTCGATCCGAAAAATACGATCAAGACTAAAGCATCGTGGTGGTGGTGTTATGGGTTTGTATGGCTGCCGGTGGTATTGGAAACTTGGAAATAATTGAGGGAGTGATGGATCAGTATAAACAAGTAAGAATGCTCTAGTCGAGACGGCTCGACTAGGAGATACCCTGAGCCCTGCGAAGTGCCGATTCTTCAAATATTCTATGCTTAGTTTACATATACATATATTGCAAGCAACACATACACACACACAGACGCACGCTCAAGCACACGCTCTGCCAACTGCGCAGTTGACGACTGCGCTTGGGCTGCAAGAGGGTTATGTTGTGGAAATCAAATGTTTAATAACTTTTTCTAGCAGGACTTTTATTCAAACTTTCAGGATATGATTGTGTTATTCATATGTGTATATGTGCCGAAGCACAAGTCTCTAGTATTTGAAATGCGTTTTTTGCAAATTTAGGGCGAAGGGGGCGTGGCATCCAAAATCCAAAAATTACAAAATGTCTTTATTCGCAACAGGCATCTACACAGTTAATTTCATGTCTCTAGCTCTTACGGTACGTAAAAGAGACGAAAAGTGATCGAAATTTATCGATAAAAAGAGAACGGGAAGAGTTATCGAATTTTTGAAGAAAAAAAAAACTGATTTCCCATTTTCAATGGGCTCAGGGTATAAAAATGTACAAAAAAATTTGGTTTTAAGTGTTGAGATATTTTGTTTATCATTTCAACTAAAACACATGACTCACAATTCCAAGATGTATTCGACATACAACACGTCATACGTCACACCTCCCCAGAGTCCTTACCATTAAGGTCAATAGGCCAATATAGCATTGTTGGTATACTTTCGAAAAAAAAATTTTAGGAAGCATCATGTAAGCTCAAAAAGCTTATATGTAGATGATTTAAAGCAGGAGTGGACCAAAATAATGACACCGAAAAATTGTTATTCGATGTAAAATCGACTGAAAGCCATTATAAAGAATAACGACTATTCCACTAAATATTAAAAATATCAAAAGTTAAATT
Organism: Drosophila peninsularis; assembly: GCA_035047485.1. Lineage (NCBI taxonomy): Eukaryota > Metazoa > Arthropoda > Insecta > Diptera > Drosophilidae > Drosophila > Drosophila peninsularis. Next base: position 1,185,697 of record JAWNPN010000057.1, on the reverse strand, counting down.
TTTAAGAACATTTTAGAACAATTTAGTTTTATAGTACGAAGACCATGGATATTTAATTGTAGTTATTAAACTAATTAATAATTTTTACAATTTTTTTTTTACACATAAGCAAATAAATTATTTAATAAGACTATTAAAGTTTTAGTTAATTTCCTGCTATAATATATGTTTTATTCGATCCCTAAGAAAATTGCTGGTTCACTGCATAAAGTTGGAAATTGATCGACTTACAGCCTTTCCTTTAAAGAAGGGGTTTTCACGAATTTACTACTTATAGTAGATTATTTTATTGATTCCAAAGCATAATGGAAAATTCTTTCAAGCAATTTTTTATGAACTAAATCCTAAACAATAATAATAATAATGGCACGTTAACATATTTTTATTAAAACTTGGAAAATAGCTATTTATTTAAATTTTCTTATAATAAAAAAATATTTGTCCCGGCCCGCGTATATATGTACATAGATCGAGTTGGAATTAGTTTGATGCAGTTCGATAAATTTATTCTCAAGCAAAGTCGATAAATATACAATACAAAATGGTTTTATATGAGTATTTGCGTCGTGCAACTGTGCCTCTTTTCCCATATTATTTGTAAAGTTGAGTTTTGTGTATATGTGGAATCACCCTGTGATAATAATATACAAAATCAAGTACATGTGTATATATGTGGATAAGCAACCTTGACAACTTGTATGGCAGTAAGCGGAGTTGAATACAGAAGGTGAAGTGAAGAAATCAAGAAAATAAATTTTTAAAACACCATACGCGCATTAGTATATAATATATGTTACACCAAAAATAATAAGTACGCACATGCGAAAATAAAACTGGATTGTATGTGACAAAACAACTGTAAATTAGCGAAGTCCCGTATCTGACGCCATTTTGTATTTACGTATTTTGAACACAAAGTTAAATTAATTGTAAATGGAACTTGGGAAAAAAAGGTAACACTTTTTTATATATGTATATTAAGCATACAAACATACTTTTTTAAGACTTAAAATGAAAATAAACTAATAGGCTCGCATATATTCCCTGCACTGCGATCCAGTGTGGAGTGTTTATTTGTGCGTGTGAAAACGAATGCATAATTATGTCAGTTTGAGTTGAAATGAAACTAATAATAAAAACGCAATTTTACAATTTCTTATGTATGATCATATGGTGTGTATTAAGTTTCTTCAACCTTATTGTATAGGGATATATGTATTACAGTTTTCTGTAATGTATATACATACACATTTATTCAGTTAAAACACTTATTTATGAGTTGACTATGTATGTAATAAATATTTAATAAATTTTTAATTTCGCCTTATTTCAGGTATAAGGGTGGTCGGACACCTTCAGTTAGGTCAAGTGATAGGCGACGTCCTCAAAGTTTTTCTGCATCATCTACACTATCCCCTAGGGTTGTGTTATCTCGTTTAGAACCTAGAGATTTTGAACGTCTTCGATTATCTTATAAAGTTGCTATTGACCAAAGGAGATCTCGAAGCTGCCGTGGCATGAACATGGGTCAAAAAATTAGTGGCGGCGTTAAAACAGTTAACCGTAATGATTCTCAGGCAACATTTAAACCAATTATACCAAGAGAGCTGCAAGCTGATTTTTTAAAACCTGCTCGGATTGATATTTTGCTGGATATGCCACCAGCGAATCGAGATGTTCAACTGAAACATTCATGGAACTCCGAGGATAGGTCGTTAAACATATTCGTAAAAGAAGATGATAAATTAACATTTCACAGACATCCCGTCGCACAAAGTACTGATTGCATTCGCGGGAAAATGGGACTAACGAAAGGACTACATGTATGGGAGATATACTGGCCAACAAGGCAAAGGGGTACTCATGCAGTTGTAGGAGTTGCTTCAGGTGATGCACCTTTACACTCTGTTGGGTACCAGAGCTTAGTTGGATCTACTGAGCAAAGCTGGGGTTGGGACTTGGGCAGAAACAAATTGTATCACGACTCAAAAAATTCTGCCGGTGTCACATATCCAGCAATTTTAAAAAACGATGAAGCTTTTTTGGTCCCGGACAAATTCTTAGTCGCTTTAGATATGGACGAAGGAACTTTAAGCTTTATTGTTGATCAGCAATACCTAGGTATTGCATTTAAAGGTCTCAAAGGAAAGAAGCTATATCCAGTTGTTTCTGCTGTATGGGGACACTGCGAGATAACAATGCGTTATATCGGTGGATTAGATCGTAAGTATTACTTAATTTATATACCCGGAACTCATTGAAGAGTTTGATAAAATGCATGTAGCAGGTAGGATTAGAAGTGGTATAAAGTATATATATTCCTAATTAGGACAACGAGCTGAAATTTACGTTGGCTATTACATCTGGAGCTATTGTCTCAAAACTATGTAAATTTGTATACACTGGCCCTAATTGAAAAAGAACGCAAATGCCTAGGTATCTGACATTTGAAATGTGTACTTCAGAATACCATCTCGTAGTCGTATAGACAATGAGAATATTTTATAGCGACCAGTTATATTGTGCGGTTTTTTTAAATATTGCTAATGGCATCTTTTATTAAGCCTAAAAATAGTCTGTAAACAGTTGTGTCGAAGTATTTAATTTAATTCAAAGTATATCACTCCCAGATGTTTTTATACTCATTCACGAAATGAAAAGTATATTGATTTTGTGCCATGCTCCTCAGTACGTCCGAGTCCGCCCAATCCGGAAAAACTGTACCTTCTACATTTCGGCAAATCTGAAAAAAGTATGACAATGTTACTACTTCCTATTGATTTTCTAAATATTGCATGTTTTTGATGTGGCATGGCCGCTGAGTATTCGCAGTTGGTCGCGTCCTCGGATAATGTTATGTTAAATTTTAATTATACAATATGATATACATTCGAACGTTTGAACTGACAGTTGTTAATTTATTTTACAGCTGAACCTTTGCCATTGATGGATCTTTGTCGAAGGACGATTCGACAGAAAATTGGTCGAGTAAACTTGGAAGAGCGTATCCAACAATTACAGCTTCCACAGTCTATGAAAACATATTTATTGTATAAAAATCGTAGATAATATTTTTAAATCGGGATAAAAAAGTTATCATTTTGCATCTGTATTGCATGTGATGGGGGAAGTTAAGGTAATTAATATTAGTTCGTAATAGTCTTTTAATCAATGTTAGTTTTTGTCGTCAAGGAATAATGTAAAAGTATTTAATTATAACTATACTTTATACTCGTTTTCCTAATTGTATTGTAAATTAAGACGGTATGATTAACTTAATATTTAACATAATCACAAATCATTTGCTAAATCATGGAAGAAATTTTATTTTCTAAACAGCTGGCATTAATGAACTAAACGTATAAATAATACAGAATAAAAAACAAATAAATGTATAACAAACGACGCAAACCTCGTGGTATATTCAAAAGCATACAATTGTACCATAATTATAATATATATAGTCTCCATTTTAAGTAAGTTTAGTGTAGCATTTCATTTTGATTGAGCCCGTGCTCAGATTTATAATTTAGTTAAATATAAAATAATGTAAATACATATACGGCAAAACAAAAAAGAATTTTTTAAGACTCTATGTAAAAATAATTTTATATACTCTCAAATTAAGGTTTTATTTTAAATCTTGGCATATTAGGTATTTATAGGATGAGCAAAAAGAATGTACATATGTACTCAATAGGGCGTAATTTCACTGACGGACCTTAGAATAAAAATCTTAACACAAAGGTGCAATAATAATTTCAAAGCAACAAACAAGTTTTATAATTGCTAACAGTACTGATTTGAAGGATACTCAAAAATAATAAAGAAAGCACTAACGTATCAAAACAAGTTATTTTTATTTTCGTCATGCATTACAGCTGTTAATTAAAAATTGTTTGCAAAGTGTAATAAAGTGCTGACATACATTTATTAACTGAAAATATCTCATTTAAAGTAATTTTATCCGTTTTTAAATCAGCTGGGACACTATAATGGAAAATAAGCTAATTATAAAAATAGTACTTTTTCATTTAAGGTTTTGCCAATTCACTTGTTTTGTGAAGAGCTTAATATTATATTCTGGGTAAAAATATTGCAAGACGATTCATATTATATACTTTCAGTCAATATTATGCATATTTTGTTTTAATTTTCAAGGACACCTTAGCTTAGTCCAATATATGTACTTATATTAAAGTTTAGATGGTATATACTTAATTTAACTTTTACATTTTATGAGATTTAATAAAGACTTAATTTCACTGTAATTTAATTAAATTGTTGAAGCCTTCTTTCCAGTTTTGATTGATTATTTCAAAGATTATTTAAATCTGATGGGCTCTCAATATATAACAGAAAACTAGTACGAAGAGTCCAGTCGGGTGTCCCGACTAGGAGATTCCCTACATGCGTTTTTATAAATACTGCAGAGCTTGTATCTAAATTAACTAATAAAAAATTCATTTTTAAATTTTTAGCCAGTAGTGCCAATAGTGTTTCGATTCGACAGAGCAACTGATAATTCGCAAACCATCGCGTCATCTATCAAATATACACATACACATCAGGTATACATAATAATTTGCGGCTCTTAAAACTTTCTAGATGAACGCAGTTCAATGTGTGTGTGCGTGCACACAAAAAACTGCCAATCCTTAGCGCTGTTGACAACGTGTTTGCCGATTGACCAAACGTTTCATTTAATAACTTCTGTATGATAATGGATTTTAATAATTTTTTTTTGTTTTTTTTCAATTTAGAATAATACAAAATCATATATTTGCTTTATTTGTAACTACATTCAATTTAAATAATTAGGGAAATTTGGAGCTGTTATAATTTAAATTTGTAGTTTCCCATTTTTAATAGGTTCAGGTTATAAAAAAAAAAAAAAAAACAAAATTATAAAAAGCACGCGAACTAAAAAATATTTGAAAGGAAACAACAAAGATGAATTAGATAAAGTTTAATAAAGTTTATTAATTAAAACCGAAATTGATATATTGATATTTCGCTTTTAATTAATAACATTGAAGCGGAAAAACATACAGCGGACACGCCAGCGGTTGCGCCTGTTGTTCTCGCAACCATAATTCTTTAAAATTGTTTTGCTGGTCGCAGTGGATGTAATGCAGATCGTAGATCTTTTGCTTTTGACTTTGCTTCCACCCTCAGTTTGACAGTTGTCATAATTTTTAGAAGAATGGGACATTGCTGAATTGCAGATTTGGAAGATGTTAGCCATAATTGTATCTTGGATTTCTTCCAAGCTTTTAATGTGGTCCGCGTTGCTGTACTTGCATATTGAATTTGTAACATGAACTTTAGCTATACAATTATCATATCTTAGATCTATTACATCTTTTTATACCCTGAGCCCATTAAAAATGAGATGAGGGTATAATGTTTTTGTGAAAATGTATGGAACAGACAGAAGGAGACTTCGCAGACCTCACAGCTCAATGAGCTGAGTTGATATAACCCTGTCCGTCCGTCCGTCTGTGTGAACGCAGCGATCTCGTAAACCACAGAAGCTAGAGAGCTGACATGTATACTCGTAAGAACCATACGCAGTACGAATCTTTTTCAAAAATTCGATCACTCTTCCCGTTCTCTTTTTATCGATAAATTTCGATAACTTTTCTTACCTTGTGCGTACTGTAAGAGCTAGAGACATGAAATTCACTGTGTAGATTCCTGTTTATGAATTAAATTTTTGGATTTTGGATGCCACGCCCCGTTCGCCCTAACCTTGCAAAAAACGCATTTCAAATATTAGAGACTTGTGTTTCGGCACACACACACACACACATGAATAATATAATGATGCCCTGAAACTTTTAATAAGAAAGTCCTTCCAGAAAAAAAGTTATTAAACATTTCATTTTCCACAACATAGGCTTTTTGCAGCCCAATCGCAGTCGCTACGTTAACTGCGCAGTTGGCAGAGCGTGTGCATGAGCGTGCGTCTGTGTGTATGTGTTGCTTGCAATATATGTAAATGTAAACTAAGCATAGAATATTAGAAGTATCAGCACTTTGCAGGGCTCAGGGTATCTCCTAGTCGAGCCGTCGCGACTAGAGCACTCTTACTTGTTCTATTTAGAGGTAAATAGAACTTTACTTTATTTCTAAATAATGTTTGTCATCTGTTTGGTTTATCTTTCCTGTTTCTTTAAAAAGATTCACTAAAGGTGAGTGTCGATACCTAGTGTCTATTTCAAATTCTTATCGATTTTCGTTTAATTTTAATATTTTATTTGTTTTGTTTAATTGCGTTTTATAATCTGAGGATCCTGCATATATGCAGATATCTGCTGGAATTCTACCAGTTGTACCATGCTTTATTTTGTGATTATATGTATACTGTATAAGTTCGAATCTAGTTAACTTGTTTTCAGGGTCTAGTTCGCTGTTAATAATTTTTAATTTATTGTTCTATTCTATATCAGAAATTTCATTTTTTCTTGTAATGTTTATATCTACATCGGATTTCAATCAAATTTTTAATGCGGAACACTTGCTGATAAATGCTGATAATCTGCTTTAATTTCTAATAGTTTTCCCATGTCATTGAATATTTTTAAAAGATCTTTAGCTTCTAACCAATATCAACCATTGACTTCGATTAAACTGGCATATTTTGAGTATAAGTCTATACAAGATAGCAATTGTTTATTGTCTACCATATAAAAATCAATTACATATTTTTCTCTTGGATTATGAGTTTCAGAAGTTATTTCAAATACTAACTTGGTATCTCTATGCTCTGTTTTAGCTATATTGCAAACTTTACATTCGTTAATTATATTTTGAATTAGAATTAGATTATAGTAATATTTTTGTTTAAACTAATTGTGGTAATTTCTGTATGCCTGGATGCAATACTTTTTTAAGTGTTTCAACAATAAATTCTTTGAATTCTGAATATGATTGAATATCTATTAACTTCTTAGTAGATCTCATTACTTTGGTAATGTTAATTGGATTAATTATTTCGACAAAGCTTTTTGGAAAATTTAAAAATCTGATCCTTGTTGAAGTAAATTCATTTGTCATTTCTATGTAGTTTATAATAATTTGTATTTTATGGAATAATGATTTATACTGATATTACTTGATTTACTTCTGAATTCAATTTGATTTTCGTAATAATTTATTTATCTTCAGCACTATGAATAGTTGCTGCTGTAGTGTTCGATGTATCTCCTAATAGATTTTCTTCTAATTCTCAGTATAAAACATCTGCAATATAATTATATTTACCTGGTACATATTTTATTAGATAATCAAAGTCTTTTAATTTGATTTTCCATCTTTGGAGTTTCATGTTTGGTTCTTTAATATTGTTTAACCATTCAAGTGGTTTATGATCGCATAAGATCTCGAATTTTTTGCCAAATAAGTATGATCTCATATTTTGTAGCCCAGACAATGGCTAATAATTCTTTTTAAATTTTTGAATAATTAATCTCAAGTGCATTGAGAGTTCTACTTGCGTAAGAGATTGGTTTGTGTTATTTTGAGAGAACTGCTCCTGTCTTTAGTGAGTTAAAACGGTTTGTTAAAACAAGTAAGAATGCTCTAGTCGAGACGGTTCGACTAGGAGATACCCTGAGCCTCCGCAGGGCTTCCGATACTTCATACATTCTATCCTTAGTTTACATATACATATGTTGCAAGCAAGGACTTCCTTATTCAAAATTTATGTTATTAACTATTATGTCATTATGTTTCATATGTGTGTATGTGCAGAAACACAAGTCTCTAGTATATGAAATACTTATTTTTGCAAATTTAGGGCGAAGAGGGCGTCCAAAACCCAAAAATCACAAAATGTTCGTATTCATGGCTCTCTACCTCGTACGGTATGCAAAAAGAAGAAACGTTATCGAAACGTATCGATAACAAGAGAACGGGAAGAGTTATCGAAATTTTGAAAAAAACTCGTAAAGCGTATGGTATTCAGGAGTATACATGTCAAATTTCAGCTCTCTAGCTTCTGTGGTTTACGAGATCGCTGCGTTCACACAGACAGACGGACGGACGGACGGACGGACAGACGGACAGGGCTATATCAACTCAGCTCATCGAGCTGATCAAGAATATATATACTTTGTATGGTCTGCGACGTCTCCTTCTGCCTGTTACATACATTTTCACAAAAACATGATACCCTGATTTCCCATTTTCAATGGGCTCAGGGTATAAAAAGTTATTAAACATTTAATTTCCACAACATAAGCCTCTTTCAGCCCAAGCAGTTGGCAGAGCGTGTGCTTGAGCGTGCGTCTGTGTGTGTGTGTGTATGTGTTGCTTGCAGTATATGTATATGTAAACTAAGCATAGAATATTTGAAGTATCGGCACTTCGCAGGACTCAGGGTATCTCCTAGTCGAACCGTCTCGACTAGAGCATTCTTACTTGTTTCTTTTTCCGTTTTTGGTTTTATAAAATTTACTGTAGGTTGAACTTTATTTGGGTTAGGTTTTATTTGGTTTAGGTTTTCAGTGGTTATGATATGACCTAAAAGTTCTGTTTCTTTTCTCATAAATTCGCATTTGCTTCTCTGAGTTTATTAAGTTTTTTTTTTAATGGTATTAAGTGTTCTTCCAAAAGGGTTTACATTATATCATCCATGTATACTAAGCAATCTTTAAGATCTTCTAGTAAGTTGTTCATGCAACGTTGAAAAGTTGCTGGGGCGTTTTTAAGACCAAAAGGTTCTCTAATTTTTTTTCGACTTCTTCGTCGTAAGTTTGAGGGTATTTAAATGGACGCTTACACATTGCATCTTCATATTTAGTTTTGATGACATGCTTAATTGTACTTGAAAAAGTCATATTTTCATTTTTTTGTACTGAATGTCACTAAACTCAAAGAGAAATTTAGTAAGTTTTGTTTTTTCTTCGTTATTGAGATGATCTAATCTGAACTCCTGTGTTTCTTTTAATTTATTATTTATGGCACAGTTAAATGGTAGATCTTCAGTCAGAGGTGGTTAAAAATTATTTACTAAAGTCGTCTCTTTAATAGGATATTATTTTGAATAGATAATCATTTAATATATGTAACTGTTTTTTCTTTATAATCAATTTGTGCTTCGCAAATTTCTAAAAATTCTCTGCCTAATAGCATATCATAGTTATCTGAAAAGTGATTAACACAGAGTGTCTGTTTACTAGGGCAAAGTCTGCTTGCAGCAAAAGTTAATTTAATTTTACAATTCTAACTAATTGTACTACTAATTGTTTGTACATTTATCATGGTTTACTAGGAAAATTGAATAAATTACGTTTTATTAAATTTATTGATGACCCTGTGTCTATAACACATTTTAAATATTGGTCATTGAACATTATGACCATAAAAGGGTTTACTTTTCTTGGTCTTTTAGATGAAAATTTTCGGATGTGTCTATTTTCATCAGGTCACTCGTGCTTTCACGCTGACTCTTTAAATTTTGATTTTGTTTCTGAGGCTGAGATTGATTTTGAAAGTTTATAGGGCTACTAGCTTGATTCAAGTTTTGTTTAAATTGGCGTCTTCTGTTGGGTAGAGTTGCATTATGAAGTCCATTATTCTTATAAAACAAGCCACTTTAACAGGGAAAAGGAGGCGTGGCAGACCCCATAAAGTATATATATTCTTGATCAGGGAGACAAGCCGAGTCGATTTATCCCTGTCCGTCTGTCTGTCTGTCTGTCTATCCGGCTGTCCGTATGTGTGAACGCGTCCAAGCATCCATAAGAGCTATAGACTTGAAATTTGTTATGTACTTACCTGTATAGCACGCGCAAAATTCGATAACTCATCCCGTTTTAATGTTTTCGATTAAAAACGATAAATCGATATAAAAAAAATCCGGTTTAATTAATCTTTAGCTGTAGTGTTCAAATTTAGTTTTTAGTTTTATGTGTGTTTAATACAATTTTGATTTTTCGCTCAAAATTAGCAAAACGCGTATTTCAAACACTAGAGACTTCGGCACATACACACATATGAATAACATATTCATGCCCTGAAAGTTTGATTAAGTAAGTCCATCCACAAAAAAAGTTATTAAACATTTTATTTTCCACAACATAGGCGTCTTGTCGCGAAAGCGCAGTCGCTACGTCAACTGTGCAGTTGCCAGAGCGTGTGCTTGTGCGTGCGTCTGTGTATGTGTGTATGTGTTGCTTGTGATTTACATACATATAAAAGAAACAGAATTCGCAGAATAGCGGTTATTCGCTAGTCGGGCGCCACCGACTGGAGTTTTCTAATTTGTTTTTACTAATTATTTGATTTAGTTCACAGTTTGTAATTTTAAAACAGTTGATTTTAACTAAAATAAAGATCGAATTTCTCAGAGTGTGATTATACACAGGCAGTCTTGTGTCCTAAGTACACTTCACTTTCAGTGTTATTTTCAATAAGGGACTTTAATTGCAGGTCGCACTTGTACTCGCTGGTTCTTTAGCGGATAATTGAATAAACTTTGGAAAACACTATTCTCTTTTGCGAAAAATTCGCCAACTCAATACTAAAGTAACTTGGTAATTCAAGAACTATATGTAGCGGATTGAAAAGGACCGATTTATTTCCCGAGGGTTTATTTCTATTATCCTACCGGCTGCGCCAATTACGTATTAAATAAAAAATAACTTTATTAAATAACTTGAACTCTACAGAGGAGATGATGATCTAGACTAATTATACTCGAAGCTGAAAACGTTTAGCGAACTATGAATTTGAGCTTTATTTTAAATCGTAGAGCTTTCATTTCACGTTTAGAGCTTAGAGCTTTCATTTAACTCTAAGTCTAGAACGCAATAAATTTTAGGCTGTTGCTAGGCTAGCTTTATTTGTGCCGCGTCGGCAATATTATCACCAACGATGAGAATAACAATTTTTGTTGGCGTGCGTGCATGCATATGTAACTATATATAAATTATTTAATTTCTAGTTGCCCGGATCGCGTCTAGGATTCGCGAGCACTAGGAGTTGATAGAATAGTGAATTGCTTCACTAATAAAAGTCGCGACCACTAAGCGAGATATGTTCACAATGTTTATTTCAGGCGATCCGCCGCGTTTCATATGTAATCTTAATATAAAATATGTTTCGGATATTTTTTATAAGTTTGGCGCTACCGCCGCTGCTGCCGTCACTAGCTTTCGTTGCATCATCATTGCTGCCGCTGCTACAGAACTGCAGTGCTTGCGCCTCGTGCATGGTATCCTATTATCTTGCGGACGTGGCGCAACATAGTTACGCGACGCTGACTTGACTCCGCCGTCCGTCGGCGTCGTTGAACTTGACACCCAGACCATGCGCGCCTTCGCTGACCGCTGATAACGCCGGTTCAGCTATTATGGCAAGAACTTTCCTAGAATACTCTTTTCGTTCTTGGGTCGTTACATGTTTACAGTTAACTTATATATTTAACCGAGATGAGAAATCAATTCACAAGTAGGGAGAATTGCTAATTCCTGTTCATTCTCACTCTTTGGCCCTCTGTGTGATTTCTCTGAGGTAAACTGAAAGCAAGGATGTTATTAAAGGAAGAGAGAGATCTGAAGAAAATACATAAAAATATTTATTATAAGTAGCACATAAAACATGAATCGCACTATGCAAGAAGTAATCAGATGTGCATATAGGTAAATATAGAGGACGAAAGTGACGGGCAATACGAAAAGGAACTAAAAAATTAATTTGCATTAAAAGAGCAGGCGAATCAATTTACCACTAATTAAATTATGTAGAATAGCAATACCCGAGACATTAGCGACGGAAGATCTATAAGAAGAAGCCTACTATGATAAGAAGGTAAACGAATGTTACGTTCCCAGTTAAGATTGCGTAACGCAAAAAGAAGAAGAAACTATTTCTGAACCGATTCAATACGGCCCTGATACAATTTATGCTGTGGCGACCACATAATTGTACAATATTCTAAAATTGGGCCTACCAGCGAAACAAAAAGAAGTTTGGTAACAAACGGATCATTAAACTCTTTCGACCATCGTTTAATAAAGCCAAGTACATTTTTGGCTTTATTAACGATGGTTGAGATATGGGCATTGTAACTAAGTTTAGAGTCAAAGATCTCCCCAAGATCTTTGACTGTAGAAATACGTTGCAAGGACTCATTATTGTGTAGGGAGGAATATATGGAAAAATGCGATAGGTCATTGTCATTCATTTAGAGCAATTCAAATTCAACTGATCAGCCTTACACCAACATTGAAAGGAATTAAGATCAATTTGTAGGCATTGATGGTCTAGTGAATTATTGTATGAGAGACAGAGTATTACATCATCTGCATACATAAATATTTTTTAATGAGAAATACAACTGGGAAGGTCATTTATAACAAGTAAGAGTACTCTAGTCGAGACGGCTCGACTAAGAGATACTCTGAGCCCTGCGAAGAGCCGATACTTCAAATATTCTATTCTAGTTTACATATACCTATATATTGCAAGCAACACACACACACACACACACACAGAGGGACGCTCAAGCACACGCTGTGCCAACTGCGCAGTTGACGTAGCTACAGCGCTTGGACTGCAAGACGCCACTGTCGTGAAAAATTAAATGCCTAATAACTTTTTCTCTGGAAGGTCTTTCTTATTCAAACTTTCGGGGCATTATTATGTTATTAAAATATATGTATGTACCGAAACACAAGTCTCTAATATTTAAAATGCGTTTTTTGCAAATTTAGGGCGAAGGGGGCGTGGTATCCAAAATCCAAAAATGACAAAATCTTTGTCAAGAATATATATGATTTGTGGGGTCTGCGACGTCACCTTCTGCCTGTTGCATACATTGCCACAAAAACATTATACCCTGATAAAAAGGGAGAATAGTATAGGTCCAAAATGACTACCCTGAGACACACCCGAACTCTTTGGGTTCTACCCTTTAAAAAGGAAGCTATCCAACACAGAAGTTTAGGCGAAAATCCCAATTGGTCAACCTTTTGAAGTAAAATATCATGTTGAACAAAGTCAAATGCCTTACTGAAGTCAGTATATATAACATCAGTTTGCATTTTATTTAAAAAGCTTAAAAAGCTTTTCATAGGTTACTTGAAGTTGATCGATTCTGAACAAAGCCATGCTGAGATGATGAACTAAACGACGGTATTTACATTCATTATAGAATTCAAAGTTTGATGTGAATTGGTATCGGGAAGGGCAGTAGAGTAAGTGGATTTGGAGAAATTTGCATATAGATCAGAGACATCTTGTTCATTACAAGTCTTGTCCAAACCCAGGAAAAAATGAGCAGGGCAATCCAGAAGATTTACGCTTCGAAATTAATAATGAATAAAATGAATAAAGCCTTTTGGGCACGAACAAACTACCTTCTACAGCGTAAGAGGTAATTCCCAACGAGAATTAAAAATATTGAAATTTGACTTAGCTAAAGAGTATTTAGACCAGTCAACAACTAATCCCGAATTTTTAAACTTTTTAAAAAAATAATATAATATAATATTTTTTAAAGTTGAAAGAGTCGGGTAAACCAGAGAGGCTTACTAGAAAGGGATTGCGAAAGACATATAGGAACGCAACTGTCCAGGATAGAATTTAAAGTACTTTAAAATACAGAAGCTGCTATATCGACATCGGTTGCCTCAGATAAAGGAGACCAGTCTGTGGCATTCATGTAAGCAAAACAAAATTACATTTATTAAAACAACGACGTTGTTAAAATGATAAGGGCGTAAATAGGTATTAAAACCTCTAAAGTAGGATGATGTATATTCTCAGGAATACAAAAGGGAGATGATCTTAAAACCCTAATGATAATCAATATAGCTAAAAACAAGATCAAGAGAACGATTCAAATGATTGAGATTGAGTTCATCTGAAAGTTGGAAAGGTGAAACAATTCATCAAAAATGAGATGATCAATTGTTGGAATAAGCTAATTTGTATTGAGAGATGAGGCCCAAGAAGTGTTGGGTATATTAAATTCACCCAATAGAAGAAAAAAGTCATTATCTTGAACATACCCATACATTTCTTTAATACTAGATATATGTTGACTATAAACTTGTAAATCAGAAGAGGGAGGTATATATGAACCAGTAACGTACAGGGAACAAGACTGCAGAGTTATTTTAACTCCAATAATCTCAAAATAAAAAATCTCAACATTGTGAATTTATGAGAAGGTAAAAGATTCCGAGAGAAAGTGGGATTTAACAGCTATTAAAACTCCACCCCCTCTATGTGCAACCCAGTCTATAGATGGTGAAATTATCTGAAAGAATCTCCTTGTTATAAACATTTGGAGTTAACCACATCTCAGTGAGTGCAATAAGTTCAGATTTGACACTAAAGCTATACAGAAATAGACTTTTTTGCGGAAGAGATGGTAATGAAATTAGTTTTTTGATACAGCCTCAGATGAAGGTTGTACCGAATCAGAAATTAAAGAAACCGGGGAAATTCTATTCCGAATATTATATTTGAATTCATGCACAACTACATGAGGTGGCTAAAATTTTGGGTCACATATAGCTGAGAAGAATTCAATAGGTACATTTATTTTAAATGAAACACTTTCACGAGGAGAAGCAAAATTAAACTTCGAAATAAAAACCTTAGCCTCACATGTAGTATCTGATGAAAGCCTAGATAAGAAAACTTGCTTTCGAGGAGACACAACAGATAAATAGGGTGCTGTAGGGGAAGGAGAACATGTCTGAATGTTGTTCTTAGTTTAAACAACACTCGGAGGCACTTTAACTTTTTTATTAGGGACCTTTTGAGTGTTTATTATGGCACTGGCAACAAATGTTTCGCCTGAGTCATCTGCATTTTATTTTTATTTTATTTTATTTATTTATTTATTATATAGTTGACAAAACGATTGTCACTAAGAAGTAATTAACTATTATAACTATAATTTAATTAAATTAAATTAATCAACCATATCACCACCCGCTGGAGGTGTTTTTATTTGCCACGCCGGCGAGCTAGGCCCCAAATCACAGCCAAATATGGTTAGTGATATCATTGAACTATGAAAGATAGGGAGTGAAAAAATTAAAAATATTTAGTTTAAAAATTAATCTACAAACATAGCTTAACCATAAAAACAGGAAGAGGAAGAAAATATATATATATTTATATATTTTACAGAAATGAGAAAACACAACACAAGTAGGGAGAATTGCCAATTCCTGTGCATTCTCACTCTTGGGCCCTGTGTGTGTTTTCTCTGAGGTAGCTGAAAGCAATGATTTTATTAAAGGAAGAGAGAGTTCTGAAGCAAATACATAAAACGACGAAAGTGACGGGAAATACGAGAAGGAACTAAAAAATTAATTTGCATTAAAAGAGCAGGCGAATCAATATTACCACTAATCAAATTATGTAGAATAGCAATACCCAAGACATTAGCGAAGATCTATAAGAAGAAGCCTACTATGATAAGAAGGTAAACGAATGTTACGATCCCAGTTAAGGTTGCGTAACGCAAAGAAAAGAAACTGTTTCTGAACCGATTCCGTACGGTCCTGATACAATTTATACCATATAATTGAACAATATACCAAAATTGGACGAACCAGCGAAACAAAAAGAAGGTTGGTGACAAACGTATCATTAAACTCTTTCGACCATCGTTTAATATAGCCAAGAACACTTTTGGTTTCATTAACGATGGGTGATATATGGGCATTGAAACTAAGTTTAGAGTCAAAGAGCACCCCAAGATCTTTGACTGTAGAAATACGTTGCAAGGACTCATTATTGATTGTGTAATGAGCAATATATGGACAAATGCGACTAAAGGTCATTATCATACATTTAGAGCAATTCAAATTCAACTGATCAGCCTTACACCAACATTGAAAGGAATTAAGATCAATTTGTAGGCATTGATGGTCTAGTGAATTATTGTATGAGACAGAGTTTTACATAATCTGCATACATACAAATTTTTCAATGAGAAATACAGCTCGGAAGGTCATTTATAACAAGTAAGAATGCTCTAGTCGAGACGGCTCGACTAGGAGATACTCTGAGCCCTGCGAAGTGCCGTTACTTAAAATATGCTATGCTTAGTTTACATATACATATACTGCAAGCAACACATACACACCCACAGACGCACGCTGAAGCACACGTTCTGCAAACTGCGCAGTTGACGTAGCGACAGCGCTTGGGCTGCAAGAGGCTTATGTTGTGGAAATTAAATGTTTAATAACTTTTTTTCTAGCGGGACTTTTTTATTCAAACTTTCAGGGCATGATTATGTTATTCATATGTGTGTATGTGCTGAAGCACAAGTCTCTAGTATTTGAAATGCAAATTTTTTTTGCAAATTTAGGGCGAAGGGGCGTGGCATCCAAAATCCAAAAATTGCAAAATGTCTGCATTCACAACAGGAATCTATATAGTGAATTTCAGGTCTCTAGCTCTTACGGTACGTAAAAGAGACGAAAAGTTATCGAAATTTATCGATAAAAAGAGAACGGGAAGAGTTATCGAATTTTTGAAAAAAAAACTTGTATAGCGTATGGTATTCAGGAGTATACATTTCAAATTTCAGCTCTCTAGCTTCTGTGGTTTACGAGATCGCTGCGTTCACACAGACGGACAGACGGACGGACGGATGGACGGACGGACGGACAGACGGACAGGGCTATTTCAACTCAGCTCATCGAGCTGATCAAGAATATACATACTTTGTATGGTCTGCGACGTCTCCTTCTGCCTGTTACATATATTTTCACAAAAACATTATACCCTGATTTCCCATTTTCAATGGGCTCAGGGTATAAAAAGGGAGAATAGTAGAGGGTCCATCTGACTGCCCTGAAGCACACCCGACGAGACAAATATAACCTTCGAAATAGCTGTTCTCTACAGAACTCTTTGGGTTCTACCCTTTAAAAAGGAAGCTATCCAACACAGAAGTTTAGGCGAAAATCCCAATTGGTCAACCTTTTGAAGTAAAATATCATGTTGAACAAAGTCAAATGCCTTACTGAAGTCAGTATATATAACATCAGTTTGCATTTTATTTAAAAAGCTTAAAAAGCTTTTCATAGGTTAGTTGAAGTTGATCGATTCTGAACAAATCCATGCTGAGATGATGAACTAAACGATTTTCAAAAATGTTGCAAGTTCGAAGTTATAATTTTTTCATATCCTTCCTCCTTTTCTTTCCAAATTGAACGGAATACCGAGGTATCAAGGGACAAATTAAACAGTTTTAATAAAGGTGACCGTAAATAAACACTGCATTCCTTTAATCACACAACTACGAATACCATCTGCTCCAGGGCAGAACGATGATTTCAACGTCCGAATAGCGGATAAGAGAAAAGTAGATAAATGTTTGCAGCAATAATGGTATTTACATTCATTATAGAATTCAAAGTTTGATGTGAATTGGTATCGGGAAGGGCAGTAGACTAAGTGGATTTGGAGAAATTTGCATATAGATCAGAGACATCTTGATCATTACAAGTCTTGTCCAAACTCAGAAAAAATGAGCAGGGCAATCCAGAAGATTTACGCTTCGAAATTACAAATGAATAAAACCGTTTAGGGTCACGAACAAACTGCCTTCTACAGCGTAAGAGGTAATTCTCATAGCAACGAGAATTAAAAATATTGAAATTTTACTTAACTAAAGAGTATTTAGACCAATTGAATCCAACTTTTTAAACTTTTTAAAATATTTAGATTTTATATTTTTTAAAGTTAAAAGAGTCGGAGTAAACTGGGAGGCTTATTAGAAAGGGATTTAGAAAGACATCTAGGAACTCAACAGTCTAGAATAGAAATTAAAGTAATATAAAATAAAGAACCTGCTAAATCGACATTAGTTTCCTGATATAATTCCTGATTAAAACCCTAATGATGGCATAATTATTGGTAAAAACAAGGTCAAGAGAACGATTCAAATGATTACAGATTAAGTTCATCTGAAACTTCGAAAGGTTAATTCATCAAAAATATAATGATAAATTTTGGTAATAAGATAATTTGAATTGAGAGATAAGGCCCAATAAGTGTTAGGTATATTAAAATCACCCAATACAAGAAACAAGTCATTATCTTGAAACATACCCCCACATTTCTTTAATACAAGATATGACTATAAACTTGTAAATAAGAAGAAGGAGGTATATATGAACAAGTAACGTACAGGGAACCAGACTGCAGACATCTGACGCTGTGTCTGCTTTTATTGAAAGCAAAACTACAGCTAAAGTTTTTATTTTGAAGTTTACTTCTCCTCGAGAAATTGCTTCATTTAAAATCAATGTACCTATAGAATTCTTTTCAACTATATGTGACTTTAAGTTTTGGCCACCTCATTTAGTTGTGCATGAATTCAAATATAATATTCGGAATAGAATTTACCCGGTTTCTTTAATTTCTGATTCGGTACAACCTTCATCTGAGGCTGTATCAAAAAACTAATTTCATTAATGTATCAAAATATTCGTGGCCTTAATTCAAAAATAAAAAGTCTATTTCTGTATAGCTTTAGTGTCAAATCTGAACTTATTGCCCTCACTGACACGTGGTTAACTACAAATGTTTATAACAGTGAGGTTCTTTCAGATAATCGTTTGACACGTAGAGTGGAGTTTTAAAAGCTGTTAAATCCCACTTTCTCTCGGAATCTTTTATCTTCCCATCACTTCACAACGCCGAGATTATTGGAGTTAAAGCGGAGATTCGAAATTATCCTGATTTAATATTTCTTCACCAGCTTTCAGTTCAGCTGTTAGCTGTTTAGAAATATTAATCAGTTTCGAATACTGTACCCGCACTGAATTATACATCTTGGAAAAACTTAATTGTTTTTAAAGCAATCGGGGCAACCAGCGTAATCCACCACCCCCACATGGGAGCAGCCATCTATCACAATCACGCCCAAAGATGCCAGCACATTTTATGTGCATTATATTCTCGCACAACTAGCAACAAACAAATTGCATTTGCGCAGAATCAGCGGCTTTCCGAAATGTGCATGATTTCTTACAACATGTCATATTGGGAACAGGGAAGTAGAACAAAACAAAGCAAGTAAGAGTGCTCTAGTCGAGACGGCTTGACTTTCATATCAAATATTATATTACTATTATTATATTCTATGCTTAGTTTACATATGCATATATTGCAAGCCACACACAGACGCAAGCACACACTCTGCTAACTACGCAGTTGACGTAGCGACTGCGCTTGGGCTTCAAGGGGCTTATGTTGTGGATAATTAAATGTTTAATAACTTTTTTCTGGAAGGATTTTCTTATTCAAACTTTCAGAGCAAAATTATGTTATTCATGTGTGTATGTGTGTGCTGAAGCACAAGTCTCTTTCTGAAATGAGCATTTTGCAAATTTAGGGAGAAGGAGCGTGGCAGCGTGAAGACTTATCGAATTTAAAAAAAAATTCGTTGTGCGAAAATTTCAGTGTATAAAAACATGTAAAAACTTTAGCAATTAATATTAAGTTGCAACACCTTTGTTTGCTAATACAGCCGGCAAGCGATTGGGTATGGAATTTACCAAATTATTGCAGATATTTTCCAATCTGCAATTAAACCCTTTTTAATTGGTCACGCTTGTTGTACCGGGTTTGTTAGACTTTTCTGGTCAATACTTCCGAAAGATTCTCAATTACATTGATGTCCGGGCTCTTGGCTGGCGATTCAATCGGATTGGGACAGTTATGTATTACCCAGAGCTTGGCTACCATTGACGACTGCTTGCGATCGTTATCTTGGTAGAAAGGAAAATAGTAAAATAGTTTTGTAATTTTTGGATTTTGGATGCCACGCCCCCTTCACCCTAAATTTGCAAAAAACGTATTTTAAATACTAAAGACTTGTGCTTCGACACATACACACATATGAATAACATAATCATGCCCTGAAAGTTTGAATAAAAAAGTCCTGCTAGAAAAGAAGTTATTAAACATTTAATTTCCACAACATAAGCCTCTTGCAGCCCAAGCGCAGTCGCTATGTCATCTGCGTATTTGGCAGAACGTGTGCTTGAGCTTGCGTCTGTAAGTGTGTATGTGTTGTATGTAAACTAAGCATACAATATTTGAAGTATCGGCACCTCGCAGGGCTCAGGGTATCTCCTAGTCGAGCCGTCTCGACTAGAGCATTCTTTCTTGTTTTAACTGCTTAGCTTTCAAAGCAGATTTCCTATCGCACTCTTGCTTGTAGTTTTGAACTTGAACTTAGTAGTTTTTTCATGTTATAATGGAAATAAATGGTTTCAACGGTTGAGTAAAAGTACATTCATTGGCATTTATTTTTAATCATTATGGATTAGCTACAAAATGTTCATGCTAACATGTATAAAAAAATAAATATTTAAGTAATTGCTATTTGACTTGCTTATCGGCAACTTTTTATAAAAACCATATCAGTGTTGATAATAAAATACAAATGACTTTTATTTTTAGTTCTTGTGTTCTAGTCTGAAGAAAATAACAAAAAAAGACTTGATAGTTTTATTATAATTCATTTATATCTTTACTTATTGATTTACTATTAATCCTCTTTGGTTTTGGTACTGGATTCCAATCTAAATTTGATGCTGTCGGCGATGACTCTCTACATTGGAAGACAATCTTATCTATTTTATTTTTTTGAAAATCTTTTTTACAATCTAAATGATTCTCAACTGAAGCACTTGCAGCCGGATCATCATTTCGCATTACCTCACTTATATGATTATTATTTCGTGATGTAGTATTTTTAGAATATAAAGCAGTGGAATATAGGATTGTGCCCTTAGCTGCACTTTCTTTGAGTAGTCGCTGACTACGATTTATAGAATCAATTATCTGCTTCACTGATTTTACTTTGGAGGTCTTAACAGCTTCCTGTGAACAATCAATGCTCTTTTCGGACGTTTCAAAAATTTGTAATGGATTATTCCATTCAGAGTTTTTAATTTTGTTCTTATTTTCATATATTTTATTTTCCATAGAACTTTGATTTTGTTGGTTAAATCGATTTGTCATTGGAATTGAGTTGCTTGTCTCTTTGTTGGTATTTATCTGTTCATTTTCTGTTAAATTTTCTCTGATTTGTGATGATTTATCCTTAGGATTATCTTCTTCGTTAGTTTTAAGTACAAATTCTTCATGACAAATATTATAGTTTTTGATATCAGCTGTAAAGAGGATACTATCAACTGAAGTAGGACTTTCTTTCGTTTCTAAACTATGCTCTTGAGTATATATATTATTACTCGAGGTATCACATACATCTTGTTTTCCCTCTTTTTTCGAACTCTCATCTATCGGCTCAAAAATATTTTTTTGAGTAGATATATTATTTTTGGACTTTTCATTTTTTATATTACAACTTTCCTTTCGCGTATCCAAAATATGTTCATTCGTAGGTATATAAGAATCGAGCTTTTTGGGTATTGATAACTTTATAGTCAAATGTTTTTCATGAGATGGAGAATCTTCGTATTCGTCTTCTTTTTGTACAACTAAATTTTGACTTTCAGTAAATATATTAGAACTGGACTGACTTTTACTTGATACATTCATTTTTCTGAAAATCTTTTCTCTTGCATCCAAAACATGTTCTTGACTAGAAATATTGGACCTGGTATTTAAGCTACTGTTAACTTCTAAACATTTTCTGTTTAGGACAGTACTTTTTGCAATATTCTTTTCACTCGTGGGTATAGTTCCATTGGTATATTCGGTAATTAATAAACTAGTTTCTACTGCTGTAGTAGGCTGTCTTTCGGAATCAGTAGATGCTTCTAGTGTTTGTAATTGATTATCTGAAGTTTCATAGCTGTGATTTACAAATTGTTCGATTTCGGTTGTAAGTGACTTAATATCTAAATGTTCCACATTGTGACTTGAAGGTATTGACTCTTCTTGGAGGATATCAGTTTGCGGCTCCATGGTCTGAAAATAATTTACAGATCATTACATGTTTGAAATATGTTATATTGATGTATTTTACCATTATTTTGGTTGGAACTGAAGGAGCTTTCCTTTTTTTGCGATAAGTTTTTATGCGAGACTTAACTGTGGGATCCTCAATATTATTTATATCAGACTCAATTTCGCTTTCAAATGGATTTGTGCTTGAAAGACTAGAATACGAAGATCTTAAATGAAAGAAAAAATAAAAATATAGACTAGAATACCAATATCTTGAATAAAATAAAAAATACAAATATTCAAAAATTTAAGTCCTGCCTTTAAATTATATATTTCAAACAAATTTTCAATACAATTTTTAAGACTCATTTATTTTAATCATACAAAGTTTACAAAGTTTCATTATTAATTTATTTAAAATTTTATATTGATCGTAATAAAGATTGTATATCACTTTACATTTTTGTACATATGTACATATATATGTACCCATAATAATTTGTACATATGTACAGATAATTTCACACGAGACTCGCGAGATCCGCTGTCTTCTTTTGCGAGAGTAGGGTATATAAAATTTTAAAATTTTTTGGTAGTTGTCGAATGTGGGTGTGTAAATGCTGGTGTGAAATGCACCCAGATTCCATTATTAAAACAGCACATTGCCACTATGAATATCTTCGTATGTCATTTGGATTAAAGAATGCATCTGCAACCTTTCAACGTTGCATGAATAATGTTTTGCGACCATTACTTCATAAACACTGTCTAGTATATCTTGACGATATAATTGTATATTCAACATCTTTAAAAGAACACCTAAACTCACTGCAATTAGTTTTCGAAAAGCTTTCTGAAGCAAATCTCAAATTACAACTTGATAAATGCGAGTTTCTAAAACAAGAAACAAACTTCCTAGGGCACGTCATAACTAAGGATGGAATAAAACCCAATCCTGATAAAATCAAGGCAATTCTTAAATATCCTATTCCCACAAAAACTAAAGAAATAAAAAGTTTTCTTGGATTAACCGGACATTATAGAAACTTTATTTCAAACTTTGCAGACATAGCCAAACCAATGACGGTACTTCGAAAAGATTCAAAAATAAATATTAAAATTCCAGAATACATTAGAGCTTTTGAAAAACTAAAACAACTTATTTCCAATGATCCAATTTTAAAAATTCCCGATTTCAAAAATAAATTCATTTTAACAACTGACGCAAGTAATGTGGCCTTAGGAGCTGTACTCTCTCAAGACGGACATCCTATCAGTTTTATCAGTAGAACAGTAGAACTCAATGACCACGAAACTAACTACAGCGCCATAGAAAAGGAACTCTTAGCTATTGTATGGGCAACAAAAACCTTTCGACACTACCTTGTAGGTCGACATTTCGAAATCAATAGTGACCATCAACCATTATGTTGGTTGTATAAAATGAAAGAACCAAATTCAAAATTAACCCGATGGAGAGTAAAATTATCAGAATTCGATTTTGATATAAAATACATGAAAGGAAAAGAAAACCATATAGCTGACGTTTTATCGCGAGTAAAAATAGAAGAGACTTATTTCGGAGAAGTAACACAAAATAGCGCTGACGAAGACAGTAGTAATTTAATTTGCATTACAGAGAAACCAATAAACACATTCAAAAGACAAATTATATTTTCTAAAGGCATTCCAAATATTAACAAGTAAGAATGCTCTAGTCGAGACGGCTCGACTAGGAGATACCCTGAGCCCTGCGAAGTGCCGATACTTCAAATATTCTATGCTTAGTTTACATATACATATATTGCAAGCAACACATACACACACACAGACGCACGCTAAAGCACACGCTCTGCCAACTGCGCAGTTGACGTAGCGACTGCGCTTGGGCTGCAAGAGGCTTATGTTGTGGAAATTAAATGTTTAATAACTTTTTTTCTAGCAAGACTTTTTTATTCAAACTTTCAGGGCATGATTATGTTATTCATATGTTTTTATGTGCCGAAGCACAAGTCTCTAGTATTTGAAATAGTATTTCAGCTCGCTAGCTTCTGTGGTTTACGAGATCGCTGCGTTCACACAGACGGACGGACAGACGGACAGGGCTATATCAACTCAGCTCATCGAGCTGATCAAGAATATATATACTTTGTATGGTCTGCGACGTCTCCTTCTGCCTGTTACATACATTTTCACAAAAACATTATACCCTGATTTCCCATTTTCAATGGGCTCAGGGTATAAAAAGAAAAAGTAATAAATAAAATCAACAGTGACCGACAAGAATACGAAGTCGATACCAGATATCGAAAAGGACCATTACAAAAAGGAAAATTAGAAAATCACTTTAAAGCCAATAAAAACGTTGAAAAAATAAATCCAGATCATTACCGAATTAGTAGCAGAAACAGAGTTACACGTTACTATAAAACACAATTTAAAAAATTAAAGAAAATTAACCAAATTCAAAACCCACAGGTCTCTACTTCATAAACATACTTCAATCAAACCTTCTACTTGAATTCATATCAATTATTATTTTCCATTATTCAATTATATAAATTATAAATAATTCAATTAAATTATTATTATATATTATATTATATTATTAAATTATTCAATTATATAAATATGTATATATTATATTATATTTTAACTAACCTTACACACCCACATTCGACAACTACCAAAAAATTTTAAAATTTGGTATACCCTACTCTTGCAAAGGAATTGAATATAATTAAATTTGAGTCGAACTAATGCCACGCCAAAAGCTAATGGTAACGTTGATGCGATTTTTGAAAGACGAAGTCACGATTTGTATTTTACTTGACAACTTGCTTTATTCACGAACAACTTAAGACTAAAGAATATTTTATCCTAGGCTTATGTTATATGCTATTGAAATTACGCAGCAGCAACATGTCGGTCGGGCGCGTTATTCTCAGCATTCAGTGAAAAGCATTATGACGCGTCGATGCAACGGTTCGGGCGCGTTATATTCAGCGTTTTGGCAGAATCAACATCAACGGTTTTTCTCAATTTTTGTGCCAGTACTTGGGATTTGGCTATCCAGTTAATTCTGGATTGGCAAATCCAAGAAATTTCAGCTGAACTAGCACGCTGCTATGGGAACAGTTTTGTATGTATTGTGGACATAATCATTATGATTATGTCACTATATATATATATATATACATATATCGAATAACAATAACTAAGTTTTACCTTATCGACCGATATTTTTGATGATGTGATATTGAGCATCTATCGAAATACGCATTCTCGGGGTAATTTATGCTCCCGTTTCCTTGACCAATTGTCATCTATGAAAATAAAAACGCATTATGTATAACGTGAATAAGTATTTCTCAGTAGGTAGGTATTTTTGAAAAATGTTATAATTTTGACCACTATTGCTGCTAGAGACTATAAAGTTAGTAAATATATATATGTAAACCCAAGATAAAAAGAATGGCGAATATATATGTATAAGGGTATAGGGGCGTGGCAAACAACAAAAGTTTACATCTCCTAAAGTTTTAGAGCTAGAAACTTCAAAGTTTGATGACTTACTAGAGACATCCTCTATCAGTGGCCAAATTCTCTTCTTTTCAGGAGTAGCAGAGCAAGAAATATTCTCTGATTTATAAATTTTTTGAGCGTAAAAATCAAAATTTTACTTACTTTTTATGTTTTAGTTACTTATTATATTTTAGTAATATTACTATATACCTGTTTTACTGACTATATAATTATATATCTCCGTCCTCGGGGAGGTGTGACAAATCGGAAAAAACTATATTTTCTACATATTAGCAGTTATGAGCTCAAAACTTTATTACTATGTTAACACATAGTAACTACTGTTGAGCTCCTACGCCAAAAAAAACAAAAAATTATATGGGGCATACTAAATCGGAAAATCTGTCATTCTATGGAACTGGTATGTGGAATGAGTTGCCTGCCAGCTGTTTTGCCCCACTGTAACGTTCTAAAATGCAATAATAGCAAAAGTCTAACTGAACTAACAAAAGTCTAACTTAATACATATGGTATATTTTATATTATTTATAACTACTTACATCAATAGGGCCGCTGACATTCTGCAAAGATCGCATTGCTGGTCTTCTTTGATTAGAATTATCCCCTACGGAACGGAAGTATGGGGAAGTCGAATCTAAATACCTCCGCAGAACAGGGGGACTTTCAGATGTTTTTTGTATACCCAAAGTTGATGATTTTTTTTTTATGTTGAATGACCGAAATGTCCTAAAAAAAAATTAATTTCAAAGTATATATATTCTTGATATATATATTTATATATTTTACAGAAATGAGACAACACAACACACGTATTGCCAATTCATGTGCGTTCACACTCTTTGGCCCTCTGTGTGATTTTTCTGAGGTAAACTGAAAGCAAGGATGTTAATACAGAAAAATATTTATTATAAGTAGCACATAAAACATGAATCGCACTATGCAAGGAGTAATCAGATGTACATATATTTAGAGGACGAAAGTGACGGAAAACACGAAAAGGAACTAAAAACTTAATTTGCATTAATAGAGCAGGCGAATCAATATTACCACTAATCAAATAATGTAGAATAGCAACACCCAAGACATTAGCGACGGAAGATCTATAAGAAGAAGCCTACTATGATAAGAAGGTAAACGAATGTTACGATCCCAGTTAAGATTGCGTAACGCAAAGAGAAGAAACTGTTTCTGAACCGATTCAATAAGGTCCTGATACAATTTATGCTGTGGCGATCATATAATTGTATAATATTCTAAAATTGGGCCTACCAGCGAAACAGAAAGAAGTTTGGTGACAAACGTATCATTAAACTCTTTCGACCATCGTTTAACTCTTTCGACCATCGTTTAATAAGGCCAAGAACACTTTTGGCTTCATTAATGATGGGTGAGATATGGGCATTGAAACTAAGTTTAGAGTCAAAGAGTACCCCAAGATCTTTGACTGTAGAAATACGTTGCAAGGACTCATTATTGATTGTGTAATGAGCAATATATGGACAAATGCGACTAAAGGTCATTATCATACATTTAGAGCAATTCAAATTCAACTGATCAGCCTTACATCAACATTGAAAGTAATTAAGATCAATTTGTAGGCATTGATGGTCTAGTGAATTATTGTATGAGACAGAGTTTTACATAATCTGCATACATACAAATTTTTCAATGAGAAATACAGCTCGGAAGGTCATTTATAACAAGTAAGAATGCTCTAGTCGAGACGGCTCGACTAGGAGATACTCTGAGCCCTGCGAAGTGCCGTTACTTAAAATATGCTATGCTTAGTTTACATATACATATACTGCAAGCAACACATACACACCCACAGACGCACGCTGAAGCACACGTTCTGCAAACTGCGCAGTTGACGTAGCGACAGCGCTTGGGCTGCAAGAGGCTTATGTTGTGGAAATTAAATGTTTAATAACTTTTTTTCTAGCGGGACTTTTTTATTCAAACTTTCAGGGCATGATTATGTTATTCATATGTGTGTATGTGCTGAAGCACAAGTCTCTAGTATTTGAAATGCAAATTTTTTTGCAAATTTAGGGCGAAGGGGCGTGGCATCCAAAATCCAAAAATTGCAAAATGTCTGCATTCACAACAGGAATCTATATAGTGAATTTCAGGTCTCTAGCTCTTACGGTACGTAAAAGAGACGAAAAGTTATCGAAATTTATCGATAAAAAGAGAACGGGAAGAGTTATCGAATTTTTGAAAAAAAAACTTGTATAGCGTATGGTATTCAGGAGTATACATGCCAAATTTCAGCTCTCTAGCTTCTGTGGTTTACGAGATCGCTGCGTTCACACAGACGGACAGACGGACGGACGGATGGACGGACGGACGGACAGACGGACAGGGCTATTTCAACTCAGCTCATCGAGCTGATCAAGAATATACATACTTTGTATGGTCTGCGACGTCTCCTTCTGCCTGTTACATATATTTTCACAAAAACATTATACCCTGATTTCCCATTTTCAATGGGCTCAGGGTATAAAAAGGGAGAATAGTAGAGGGTCCATATGACTGCCCTGAAGCACACCCGACGAGACAAATATAACCTTCGAAATAGCTGTTCTCTACAGAACTCTTTGGGTTCTACCCTTTAAAAAGGAAGCTATCCAACACAGAAGTTTAGGCGAAAATCCCAATTGGTCAACCTTTTGAAGTAAAATATCATGTTGAACAAAGTCAAATGCCTTACTGAAGTCAGTATATATAACATCAGTTTGCATTTTATTTAAAAAGCTTAAAAAGCTTTTCATAGGTTACTTGAAGTTGATCGATTCTGAACAAAGCCATGCTGAGATGATGAACTAAACGACGGTATTTACATTCATTATAGAATTCAAAGTTTGATGTGAATTGGTATCGGGAAGGGCAGTAGAGTAAGTGGATTTGGAGAAATTTGCATATAGATCAGAGACATCTTGTTCATTACAAGTCTTGTCCAAACCCAGGAAAAAATGAGCAGGGCAATCCAGAAGATTTACGCTTCGAAATTAATAATGAATAAAATGAATAAAGCCTTTTGGGCACGAACAAACTACCTTCTACAGCGTAAGAGGTAATTCCCATAGCAACGAGAATTAAAAATATTGAAATTTGACTTAGCTAAAGAGTATTTAGACCAGTCAACAACTAATCCCGAATTTTTAAACTTTTTAAAAAAATAATATAATATAATATTTTTTAAAGTTGAAAGAGTCGGGTAAACCAGAGAGGCTTACTAGAAAGGGATTGCGAAAGACATATAGGAACGCAACTGTCCAGGATAGAATTTAAAGTACTTTAAAATACAGAAGCTGCTATATCGACATCGGTTGCCTCAGATAAAGGAGACCAGTCTGTGGCATTCATGTAAGCAAAACAAAATTACATTTATTAAAACAACGACGTTGTTAAAATGATAAGGGCGTAAATAGGTATTAAAACCTCTAAAGTAGGATGATGAATATTCTCAGGAATACAAAAGGGAGATGATCTTGAAACCCTAATGATAATCAATATAGCTAAAAACAAGATCAAGAGAACGATTCAAATGATTGAGATTGAGTTCATCTGAAAGTTGGAAAGGTGAAACAATTCATCAAAAATGAGATGATCAATTGTTGGAATAAGCTAATTTGTATTGAGAGATGAGGCCCAAGAAGTGTTGGGTATATTAAATTCACCCAATAGAAGAAAAAAGTCATTATCTTGAACATACCCATACATTTCTTTAATACTAGATATATGTTGACTATAAACTTGTAAATCAGAAGAGGGAGGTATATATGAACCAGTAACGTACAGGGAACAAGACTGCAGAGTTATTTTAACTCTAATAATCTCAAAATAAAAAATCTCAACATTGTGAATTTATGAGAAGGTAAAAGATTCCGAGAGAAAGTGGGATTTAACAGCTATTAAAACTCCACCCCCTCTATGTGCAACCCAGTCTATAGATGGTGAAATTATCTGAAAGAATCTCCTTTTTATAAACATTTGGAGTTAACCACATCTCAGTGAGTGCAATAAGTTCAGATTTGACACTAAAGCTATACAGAAATAGACTTTTTTGCGGAAGAGATGGTAATGAAATTAGTTTTTTGATACAGCCTCAGATGAAGGTTGTACCGAATCAGAAATTAAAGAAACCGGGGAAATTCTATTCCGAATATTATATTTGAATTCATGCACAACTACATGAGGTGGCTAAAATTTTGGGTCACATATAGCTGAGAAGAATTCAATAGGTACATTTATTTTAAATGAAACACTTTCACGAGGAGAAGCAAAATTAAACTTCGAAATAAAAACCTTAGCCTCACATGTAGTATCTGATGAAAGCCTAGATAAGAAAACTTGCTTTCGAGGAGACACAACAGATAAATAGGGTGCTGTAGGGGCAGGAGAACATGTCTGAATGTTGTTCTTAGTTTAAACAACACTCGGAGGCACTTTAACTTTTTTATTAGGGACCTTTTGAGTGTTTATTATGGCACTGGCAACAAATGTTTCGCCTGAGTCATCTGCATTTTATTTTTATTTTATTTTATTTATTTATTTATTATATAGTTGACAAAACGATTGTCACTAAGAAGTAATTAACTATTATAACTATAATTTAATTAAATTAAATTAATCAACCATATCACCACCCGCTGGAGGTGTTTTTATTTGCCACGCCGGCGAGCTAGGCCCCAAATCACAGCCAAATATGGTTAGTGATATCATTGAACTATGAAAGATAGGGAGTGAAAAAATTAAAAATATTTAGTTTAAAAATTAATCTACAAACATAGCTTAACCATAAAAACAGGAAGAGGAAGAAAATATATATATATTTATATATTTTACAGAAATGAGAAAACACAACACAAGTAGGGAGAATTGCCAATTCCTGTGCATTCTCACTCTTGGGCCCTGTGTGTGTTTTCTCTGAGGTAGCTGAAAGCAATGATTTTATTAAAGGAAGAGAGAGTTCTGAAGCAAATACATAAAACGACGAAAGTGACGGGAAATACGAGAAGGAACTAAAAAATTAATTTGCATTAAAAGAGCAGGCGAATCAATATTACCACTAATCAAATTATGTAGAATAGCAATACCCAAGACATTAGCGAAGATCTATAAGAAGAAGCCTACTATGATAAGAAGGTAAACGAATGTTACGATCCCAGTTAAGGTTGCGTAACGCAAAGAAAAGAAACTGTTTCTGAACCGATTCCGTACGGTCCTGATACAATTTATACCATATAATTGAACAATATACCAAAATTGGACGAACCAGCGAAACAAAAAGAAGGTTGGTGACAAACGTATCATTAAACTCTTTCGACCATCGTTTAATATAGCCAAGAACACTTTTGGTTTCATTAACGATGGGTGATATATGGGCATTGAAACTAAGTTTAGAGTCAAAGAGCACCCCAAGATCTTTGACTGTAGAAGGACTCATTATTGATTGTATAATGAGCAGTATATGGACTAAAGGTCATTGTCATATCGGAATATCGGAATTGATAATTTCTGATACGGTGAAGAAGGGGGTCACAAATTAGGAGATGATAAATTAAATGAGGGAGGGACTAACAGTAATGGAGTCATCACTTGATTAAGCGGATATTCGAAATTATACTGATTTAATATTTCTTCACTAGCTTTCAGTTCACCTGTTAGCTGTTTAGAAATATTGTACAGTTTCGAATACTGTACCCGCACTGTATTCTACATCTTGCAAAAACTTAATTGTTTTTCCAAGCAATCGGGGCAAGACCAGCGAAATCCACCACATCCACTTTTGGGAGCAGCCATGACTCTATCACAATAACGCCCAGAGATGCCAGCACATTTTATTATTATTATATTCTCGCACAACCAGCAACCAACAAATTGCATTTGTGCAGAATCAGCGGCTTGTCAAAATCAGCAAGATTTCTTGCAGCATGTCATATTGGTAACACGGAAGTAGGACAAAACAAAACATGTAAGAATGCTCTAGTCGAGACGGCTCGACTAGCAGACCCCTTAACCGTTCGAAGTGCCGAAATATCAAATATTCTATGCTTAGTTTACATATACATATATTGCAAGCAACACATACAAACACACAGACGCACACTTAAGCGCACGCACTGCCAACTGCGTAGATGACGTAGCGACTGCGCATGGGCTATGTTGTTGAAAATTAAATGTTAAATAACTTTTTTTCTGGAAGGACTGTCTTATTCAAACTTTCAGGGCATGATTATGTTATACATATGTATATATCCGTTTTTTGTTAGTTATCGAAACTTATCGAAAAAAGAGAAAAGGAAGAGTTATCAAATTTAAAAAAAAAACTCTTACTGCGTACGTATGGTATTCACGAGTATACATGTGAAATTTCAGCTCTCTAGCTTCTGTGGCGTACGTGATCGCTGCGTTCACACAGACGGACGGACAGGGACAGCTCATTGTGCTGATCAAGAATATATATACTTTGTGTGCGACGTCTCCTTCTGCCTGTTACATACATTTTCACAAAAACATTATACCCTGATTTCCCATTTTCAATGGGCTCAGGGTATAAAAAGTTATGAAAACGAAGTCAAAAATATGTATTATATGGAAACGGGAAACAATCAGAATGTCAGACGGACTGAAATAAATCGACTCAGCTTGTCGCCCTGATCAAGATGTATGTATGTACTTTAATAAACGTTCCACACCTTTTTTGCCTGTTATATATATTTCCACAATAAGAAACCCTGACTGGGTTCAGAATGTAAAAATTTTAAAAATATGTACATCTATATTCATGTAAATCTAAATAGAAGGATGCTACTTACCATACGTCCCGTAAATTTCCAAATGAAAAACTTCTTCGTTTAGAATTTTCATTAAATTTTGATAAGTTCCAAAAACGTAAACGCTTGTGGTTGTCTTCCTCGTTAAATGGATTCAAATGTTCTGGATAGTTATGGATTGAAATTCTACTAGAGCATCTTTCAGAGTTTGGTCTTAATCCAATGTTAGAATGCATCATCCTTAATTATTTAAATAAAAATTTAAATAAAATCATCAATATATTTTATGTTTTAAGAAGTATCATTAAATGAATGACTATGTGATTTATATTTGTCAACCTTTTTTATTCTACCATATTGGTTATGGACATCATTAATAAAAACGACAAAAAAGAAATAGTAACTGTAGAACATAACAGAGCTTATAGAGCAGTTCAAGAAAACATAAAACAAATTATTGAAGATTATTATCTCCCCAAGATGACTCGTTTAGCAAGAGAAGATTTGCAAGAAGGCGAAATATGACCCTTTTCTAGATTTAGCGATGAATGCACCGGTTTCTTTCGTGCAATTCTAAAAGTGTACCTATGCCGAATAGTGGTCGGGCACACTGTTTCATACGATACAACTATGTAAGTCCCATTTAGCCTTAAGGTCTTTCCCAAGTGTCCGTACCGATTTTTGGGGATTTTGTTCAATCTTCCGCATAATTAAAAGGTCTGCTCGACTGTAAATTTTTCATTTACGTCCACCTGTACCCTTTTCTCGAAGTCGGGCTTCCTTTTCCGCGCGATTTAAGGCGTTGTAAATTGTTTTTCTTGAAGTAGATAACTATTCAGATAATTCTGTAGCGGATTTTTCCAACTTCTGGCTGTAATAAATTGGACTACATCAAAGCTTAATATTTGTCCAGGCATTTCAAAATTTTAAATAATTCACAGTTCAGCAGAATCTTAAAACCAAATTACAAGATTTCCCAAAACAAACGGTAAAACACCGTTGCTGCTCGGAATACAGGAAAATAGATGCGGATAAAGCAATGTGTAAACAGTTCCTTGACAGCCTAATAAATGAGTCATCGTTGGGAAATAAGGGTATAATATTTTTGTGAAATTGTATCATCTAGCTGATCTAGAATATATATATTTTGTGGAGTCTGCGACGTCTCCTTCTGCCTGTTACATACAGTTTGACACGAAAGTGTTTTCACATGGGAAAAAAAATATATTTTTGTTCTTTAGCATAAAAACAAAAAAATACTAAGCGTGAGAATTCAACATTTCTTAAAATTATATTATGTTTTTCAAACTGTTGTCTTACAAAAATAATTAATAATAATTCATAAACTATTAACATAGGCATACAAAACAATAAAAACTAAAAACGTATTTAAATTCAAGTGACACGAAAGTGTTTGCACAAAAAAAAAAAAATTCAAAAATAAGGCAATATTAACTATATTAAATATGTATATTAACTATTAAAATTAATATTTTGTGTGACCCCCCTTGGCATCAATGACCGCTTCCAACCGTCTGTTCATGGAATAAATAAGTTTTTGGACATATTCCACCGGTATCTTCTCCCATTCCTCCAATATGTACTTCTTAAGATCATTTTTGTTTGTTGGACCTCGCTTGGCTGTCCTTTTCTTAAGATAAGCCCACAGATTTTCTATGGGATTAAGGTCGGGGCTTTGTGCAGCAGTATCCAACACCTTTGCACAGTTGTAAAGAAGCCAACACCTGACTGTGTTGGCTTTGTGTTTAGGGTCATTATCTTGGTAAAACCTAAATGTTGGTTTACCATCCCTATAAAATGAAAACTTGCGGGCACTGGACACTAGATGCATGCGCAAGATCTCCAAATATTGTTTGGCATCCATTGTATTTTCAATGAAGCACAATTCTCCAACTCCTTTACTAGAGATACACCCCCAGACCATCACCGAAAGTTTTCCGAACTTAACAGTAGGAATTATGTTTTTTCTTTCAAGAGCTTTCAACGGCTTTCGCCGCACACGACTGGGTCCATCGTTGTAGTACAACATCATCTTTTTCTCGTCGCAAAATATTGTATCATCCCAATATGATTCCATGTGTCCCACATGCATTCTGGAGAATGTTAGACGTCTTTTTTCATGATCCAATGACAACAATGGCTTTTTCCGCGCAACTCGGGTAGAAAAATCATTACTTTTTAGGGCTCTGCGGACACTTTCGCGGGATATGTCAATATGACATTCTTCCTGCAGCTCCCTGGCAAGCGTTCTGGTAGAAATTGTTGGATTTTCGTTGACTTTCCTGGCCAGAACACGCTCTGCACGCTCTGTTAACGCCCGAGGTCGTCCAGTTGTACGCTTTGGCTCCAGTGTTCCATCGTTCTCTGTGCGGCTTAAAATATTATAAACGGTCCTCCTCGATATTAATAACATTTCTGCGATCTCCGAGACCGGTTTTCCTTTGGTGTGGTTATAATACACCAATTGAATCATGTCAAACGATAATCTCTTCCCTGGCATTTTTAATTTTTAACAAAGATGTTCAAAAATGTACCGAATGTGTATGAATTCTTTCAAAATGTGATGAAATTCACTAGAACATAGCATCAGCCACAGCTGTGCACATTAAAAACGCCGAAAACAACGGTAAATGCGAATTCAGCAATAAAAAGAAATAAAGAATATCATGTGTGCAAACACTTTCGTGAATTTAAATACGTTTTTAGTTTTTATTGTTTTGTATGCCTATGTTAATAGTTTATGAATTGTTATTAATTATTTTTGTAAGACAACAGTTTGAAAAACATAATATACAGTGGCTCACAGCTTATTTCGTGCAGGGGTGCAAAAAAACTTCAACAGCGTGTACCTCTTAAACTATTGAAGATATCAAAAAAATTTAAATGTAGTTTTATTTAGTGGTCATTTATAATATATTTAGGCACTTCATTGTTTTTCTTACTTATAAAATAACTATTATAACTAACAAAAAGGAACATCAGTGTCTTTTTCTATGTCACAGCTTATTTCGTGCACTGCACTTAACTCTAAAAATAATTCTAAACAAATTAAACTAGTATTTGGTGTGACCTCCCTTTTGTTTAATCACCTCTTTCAAGCGTGTTTCCATCGAGGAAACCAATTTTTTGGTGACTTCACTAGAAATTTTTCCCCATTCTTCTAGTAGTGCATTTTTTAGGTCATTTTTATTGGAAATTGACCTTTTCCGGATGGCCATGTCCAATATTGCCCACAAGTTTTCTATTATGTTAAGGTCAGGAGACTGGGCAGGAGAATTGACCACATGTGGGCAATTCCAGATCAACCAGGACTGGACAATGCCGGATTTGTGTTTTGGGTCATTGTCTTGATAAAAACGGAATCGACCCTCTAGACCCAATTTCTCAGCACTTTGAAGCAAATTCTCCTTGAAAACTGATAGATACATATGTCTGTCCATTGTTCCTTCGATGAAAACCAGGTTTCCAACTCCAGAAGCCGCCATGCATGCCCAAACCATGACACTGCCACCGCCATGCTTCATAGTGGGCTTTAAGTTCTTATTATGAAGCTCGATATGTGGTTGGCGCCCAACATATTGCATCCCATCCGACCCAAAGATATTGAGTTTGGATTCATCAGCATATATTATCTCGTTCCAGAAAGAAATTGGGCGGGAAACATGATCCTTGGCAAAGTTAAGTCGACACTTCTGGTTTTTCGCATTTATGAATGGCTTTTTTCGAGCAACCTGGCCATTAATTCCTGATCCCGTAACTCACGACGAACTTTCTCTGCCGAACATTGTTTTCCCAGTTCTTTCTCAACATCCGATGCCAATTTTGGTGCCGATAATTTTTGATTGGCTTTTATTTTTCTCATAATAAGTCTCTCCTCGGCGTCAGTGAAAACTTTGTTCGGTGCTTTTCGTCCTTTATCTGCCACCCGATTTTATCGAACAAAGCGCTGGATGATATATTTCACTGTACTGGGATTCAACTGAACTATTTCGGCAATATTTCGCTGGGATTTGCCATTTTTGAAATGAGATAGGACTAATTCCCGCATCTCAACAGGTGTACGTGGACTCATTTTTGTGATTCCCAATAAAACAATGTACCCAAGTGTCACCAGATCCATTATATCGAAAAAACTTTGAATAAACATGTAGTTAATGGATAGAACTTAAAACCGTGACAAAATCACGGAAATTTTGGCAATAAAGTCATTGAAAGTGCAGTGCACGAAATAAGCTGTGACATAGAAAAAGACACTGATGTTCCTTTTTGTTAGTTATAATAGTTATTTTATAAGTAAGAAAAACAATGAAGTGCCTAAATATATTATAAATGACCACTAAATAAAACTACATTTAAATTTTTTTGATATCTTCAATAGTTTAAGAGGTACACGCTGTTGAAGTTTTTTTGCACCCCTGCACGAAATAAGCTGTGAGCCACTGTAATTTTAAGAAATGTTGAAAATCACGCTTAGTATTTTTTTTTGTGCTAAAGAACAAAAATATATTTTTTTTCCCATGTGAAAACACTTTCGTATCAAACTGTATGTACATATTCACAAAATTTCCAATTTTCAATGGACTCAGGGTATAATTAATCATTAAACGACTTCAAATTCAAAAATGTTAATAAAAGACTTTTATATGTGTGTACATACATATGTATGTATGTATGTACATATATGGATCGAAAATAAAAAAAAAAAAAAATTTATGCGCTGTGTAGAGTTTCTTCACAAATCGTACATATGTATGTACATATGTATGTAAGTATACCTATGTACATATGTACATACATTCATACATATTTGCATATGAATACTTCCATGTACGTATGTATGTATGTATGTACACATACATTTGTATGTATACTGAAGATAACCCATTCAATTATTGGGTACTTCTCTTATTGTACCAATTTGATCATTTCAGAAAATATATACATATGTACATACAATATATGTATGTATGTAAACTTACATATTATTTTTGTATGTGCACAGTAATACGTATTTATAAATACATATATGAACATATGTACATACATAGATATATACAGACATACAATGTATATACATATATACATGTATATACATACATATGTATATGTATATGTATATACATATGTACATATGTATGTATGTATGTATATATATATGTATGTACAAATGCATGAATATAAATTAGAGGATTGCTGGTGAATTTTTAAAATGAATGTACATATATGTACATATGTATATATATATATATATATATATATATATATATATATATATATATATATATATATATATATATATATATATATATATATATATATATATATATATATATATATACATACATACATATGTACATTCATTTAAAAAATTCACAAGCAAATCCTCTAATTTATATTCATGCATGTACCCATGTGCGTGCATACCAGTGGTGCAGTGTTAGCCTTTTTCTGGCTAGATCTGTCTTTATTTAAGTGTCGTTGCTAGGAAAACTCGAAATTTACTGGTTTTAGGCAATTCGAGCTTTGTATAAAATGCTGTTTCAGTTGATATTGCCTTAAAAATGGTTGCGAGCAGTAGGAAACCGTATTTATTATATTCATAAATCAGCTACAGGA
Source organism: Drosophila peninsularis (assembly GCA_035047485.1). Classification (NCBI taxonomy): domain Eukaryota; kingdom Metazoa; phylum Arthropoda; class Insecta; order Diptera; family Drosophilidae; genus Drosophila; species Drosophila peninsularis. The sequence continues at coordinate 1,147,814 of JAWNPN010000057.1, read as the reverse complement.
TTAAAAATGTTTAGGTGTAACTTTAATTTTATGTGAATTCACTATTATTATTTTCACATGAATCTCATATTGTTATTATAAATTATGAAATAAGGATTTAGAATTGATATAAAACCGTAAAAAAATAGTTTTTTTATTATTTTATTTATTATTATTATTATTATTATTATTTTAATTTGACTAAGAAAATAATGGGTTTTAAACTAACTTTCTTAACAGCTTGTTTGGCTTTGGATTTAGCTCTTTTAGCTTGATTGTTCTGCCATTTCTCGAAAAACTACAGCAGCACTGGTGTATACACGCATATGTATGAATGTACTATATACATACATACATACATACATATTTAAACTTTTGCATTCAAGTGTATATGAGTGTGTATGTACATATGCATATAGCATTTCATAAAATAGTGAAGATAAGATCACACACATAATCATTTTTGTAAATGATTAAATTGAAGTGTAACAGGCACAATTAAAATACATACATATGTGTTTATCATGATGTTTATGTTCGAAATTACATATTTATATACATAGATAATCACCTTAGATTCTTATTTTTAATAATATGTAACGATGATCTCAACACGTTGAATTAAAGCTCGTTCTTTTGCTAAAGCACCGAGTTAAAGTCGAACACTAAATAAACTTTTTCTTTGAAGAAATCATATGCCGCAAAGCTTTTTTGTTATAAAGAATAACCGAGGGTACATCGAAAAGTATTTGATCAATTCATTCTTGCTTACCCTGAACCCATTAAAAATGTGATATTAGCTAAATTGTAATGGTTACATTTCTATTAAAATATATAAAATGAGCAAGAGGAGAAATTTTGCCTGTAGGTCTCTATCTCTCACCATACGAAGCATAGACAGTGTTGCTATTTACTACCAATTTTATTTTTCGTTTTTAATAACGATAAGGTTTTTGTGAAGTACATATATATATGTATGTATATATGTATATGTATTCTTGATCAGGCAGACACGACGACTGGATTTAGGCCAGTCCGACTGTCCGGATGTCCGTATGTTTGAACGCGTCAATTTTAGAATATACATACATACATATGTATAAGAGCAGGGGACTTAATATTTCTTTGGAGGTTCGTGAATAGCACGATTCGATCGAGTTTGCTTCAAAAATTCGAAACTATGTACATATGTATGTATATCCATATTATTGTTATCGATATCGATATTCAACTTTAAAATTCATCTTTATAACTAGAGTGTTTAAATTTTGTTTTCAAGTTTTATTTGTGTTTAATACAATTTTGATTTTCGTTAAATTTTGGATGCCACGCCTTCTTCACCCAAATTTGGCTAAACACGCATTTGCAATACTAGAGACACGTATGAATAACATAATCATGCTCTGAAAGTTTGATTAAGAAAGTCCATGCACAAAAAAATTATGCTTATAATTTCCCATAAGATAGACGTCTTGTTATATATATTTTCTTTAACTAAAATATTTTTTGGCAACTTAATATGGGAGGTCAAAGTCATTAAATTGTTAGTTTATAGGTCTTAAAAACTTATTTGCCATGCCTCCAGTAGGCGTAGACATAGAATATTTTCCCAGTCCTTAGAATAGGTGTATATAAATGCAACTGTAAAATTGGGATGATCACATTCCACAAATGCAAAAATGACGATATTTTTCGTTATATCACACCCCCAAAAAAGGCGTAAAAATAGTTCTGACGAATCGATAGACTAGGTCACCAGTAACTCAACTTGTTTGCTTCTAACACTAAAATTATAATCCTAAATGCTTTGCCACACCCCCTGTGGTGGCGTAGATATATTCGCTATAATTTGTTGATCTGAATGTTAACCCAAGTATATATACCAAGTCTCAAGTCTGTAGTAGTGCTAGAGACATGTATTGTTCTGTATCTCAGAAACAATAATTCTATAAGTAATACTGACATGAAATTTGGAATGTATACTTGCGTTGGCACGCAAAGATTAAAAAGCTATGGCGGAAACTATCCGCAATTTCGAAATTATTTGAAAAAAATATAACATCGACTCTAAATTTATTGTAAGTCATTATTTAGCTTTCTCAACACGCTGTGTTCTAAATCGATCAACATCGACTAATTTTAAAAATTTATAACATCGACTCTAAATTTATTGTAAGTCAATTATTTTGCTTTCTAAACAGGCTGTGTTCTAAATCGATCAACATCGACTAATCTGCTAGAATTTACTTCCGTAGTAAACGACAGTTTATGAAATAAAATGCAACTAATGTCATATATACTGACTTCAGTACATCATGCAGTATTACTTAAAATGCTGAAGTACTTAGGGTTTTCTCATAAACTTTTATCCTGGTGAACAGCTTTTTTGAGTCAAGTCTACGTTTTGTCAAGAGTACCTCAGGGCAGACATCTTGATCCGTCACTTTTTTCTCTATATTTTTTATAAACGATATTCCGAGATGTATTTCCTACTCAAAGATCTTTATGTATGCAGATGACATTAAACTGTGTCTCTCGTACTATAATTCAATTGATAATTATGATTACAAGATGATCTTAATTCTTTTCAACTTTGTTGCATGGCTTTGTTGTATTTAAATAGTTCTAGATGTATGACAATAACCTTCTGTCGTACGAATCCATATATTGCCAACTATTCAATTAACAATAATCCCTTGCATCGAAATTTTGCAGTCAAAGATCTTCGTTTCACTACTCATATCTCAACCATCGTAATTGAAGCCAAGAGAAGAGAAGCTTTTGTATTGATATTGTTCAATAATGTTGTCACCACAACACAAATTAAATCGGTCCAAAAACAGTTGCTTCTCTTTGCCCTAACGAACAGCACAGCACAGCAGACTGCTTTGACATTTTTTGCTTTGTTTTGTGCGTCATGAACAAATGAAAATTGATAACATTTTCTTTATTCATTTATAATAGTGATTATTTATTTATTTATTCGTCATCTTCTTGGAAGAGCGGCAGGTTATCAATTGCTGTTTCCAGGAAGCTAGGATTAAGCTTCACAAGCAATATACATATTTTCCAGCGACTCTGCACTTAAACGATAATCGGTTAAAGCCAGTTTGAGTGTGGAAAATGCGGTTCTTCTGCGGTTATTCTCAGCATTTAGGCAGAATCAACATCAACGGTCTTTTCTCAATTTTCTGCCAGAATTTGTGATTTGGCTATCCAGTTTATTCTGGATTGGCAAATCCAAGAAATTTCAGCTAAACTTGCACGTTGCTATGGGGACAATTTTTTCAGGTATTGTGGACATAATCATTATGATTATGTCACTTCCCTCTCCCCAAGAGGCGAGCCTGCTACTCAAGGTGACACAGAAGGATTATAGTTGATCGTGTCATCTCGATATTTGTATGTTTTTCTTAATATTATGGGGTTACAAGATACGTAAAGTATAAGTATGAATATGATTATTGTGATTATAATGATTGTATGTGTGAGGATAATATTTTATGATAAAATTGCTAAAATATCATTATGCTTGATAGGTTTGATTTCAATAATTTCTATTGGGAAATACAATGGTGTAAGATCGACTTCTGGTTGAAAATAGTTATCGCTTATAATTTTGTGATTTATTTGTAATATGCATTAATTGATACTTTTAATTTTATTACCCTGAATATTAAAATTAACATTATTTTTCTGGCAATTTTGTTTTATAATTTATGTTTCAAGTAATATATTTTATTATTTCTTTGTATCTTTTTATACCCTGAGCCCATTGAAAATGGGAAATCAGGGTATAATGTTTTTGTGAAAATGTATGTAATAGGGAGACGGAGACGTCGCAGACCATACAAAGTATATTTATTCTTGATCAGCTCGATGAGCTTAGTTGATATAGCCCTGTCCGTCTGTCCGTCCGTCCGTCCGTCCGTCCGTCTGTGTGAACGCAGCGATCTCGTAAACCACAGAAGCTAGAGAGCTGAAATTTGAAATGTATACTCCTGAATATCATACGCTATACGATTTTTTTTCAAAAATTCGATAACTCTTCCCGTTCTCTTTTTATCGATAAATTTCGATAACTTTTCGTGTCATTTACGTACCGTAAGAGCTAGAGACCTGAAATTCACTATGCATATTCCTGTTGTGAATACAGACATTTTGTAATTTTTGGATTTTGGATGCCACGCCCCCTTCGTCCTAAATTTGCAAAAAACGCATTTCAAATACTAGAGACTTGTGCTTCGGTACATACACACATATGAATAACATAATCATGCCCTGAAAATTTGAATAAAAAAGTCCCGCTAGAAAAAAGTTATTAAACATTTAATTTCCACAACATAAGCCTCTTACAGCCCAAGCGCAGTCGCTACGTCAACTGCGCAGTTGGCAGAGCGTGTGCTTGAGCGTGCGTCTGTGTGTGTGTATGTGTTGCTTGCAATATATGTATATGTAAACTAAGCATAGAATATTTGAAGTACCGGCACTTCGCAGGGCTCAGGGTATCTCCTAGTCGAGCCGTCTCGACTAGAGCATTCTTACTTGTTCATAACAGAAAGTAGTGCCAATGTGTAATCAGGTTGAGAGCCATCGGGTTATGGGATAATTTTGATTGTGTTAGTGGATTGAAAGTCAATTGCGATATGAGATACAATTAGTATGATATTATATTGGTAGTGAATTCAAGTAGAAGGTTTGATTGAAGTGAGATTATGAAGTAGAAACCTGTGGATTTTGAATTTAGTTATCTTTCTTTACTTTTTTAAATTGTGTTTTATAGTAACGTGTAATTCTGTTTCTGTTAGTAATTTGGTAATGATCTAGATCTATTTTTTCAACGTTTTTATTGGCTTTAAAGGGATTTTCTAATTATCCTTTTTATACACAGAGCCCATTGAAAATGGGAAATCAGCGTATGTTTTTGTGAAAATGTATGTAACAGGCAGAAGGAGACGTCGCAGACCATACAAAGTATATATATTCTTGATCAGCTCGATGAGCTGAGTTGATATAGCCCTGTCCGTTTGTCCTTCCGTCCGTCTGTGTGAACGCAGCGATCTCGTAAACCACAGAAGCTAGAGAGCTGAAATTTGAAATGTATACTCCTGAATACCATACGCTATACGAGTTTTTTTCAAAAATTCGATAACTCTTCCCGTTCTCTTTTTATCGATAAATTTCGATAACTTTTCGTCTCTTTTACGTACCGTAAGAGCTAGAGACCTGAAATTCACTATGCATATTCCTGTTGTGAATACAGACATTTTGTAATTTTTGGATTTTGGATGCCACGCCCCCTTCGTCCTAAATTTGCAAAAAACGCATTTCAAATAATAGAGACTTGTGCTTCGGTACATACACACATATGAATAACATAATCATGCCCTGAAAGTTTGAATAAAAAAGTCCCGCTAGAAAAAAGTTATTAAACATTTAATTTCCACAACATAAGCCTCTTACAGCCCAAGCGCAGTCGCTACGTCAACTGCGCAGTTTGCAGAACGTGTGCTTGAGCGTGCGTCTGTGGGTGTGTATGTGTTGCTTGCAGTATATGTATATGTAAACTAAGCATAGCATATTTTAAGTAACGGCACTTCGCAGGGCTCAGGGTATCTCCTAGTCGAGCCGTCTCGACTAGAGCATTCTTACTTGTTATAAATGACCTTCCGAGCTGTATTTCTCATTGAAAAATTTGTATGTATGCAGATTATGTAAAACTCTGTCTCATACAATAATTCACTAGACCATCAATGCCTACAAATTGATCTTAATTCCTTTCAATGTTGGTGTAAGGCTGATCAGTTGAATTTGAATTGCTCTAAATGTATGATAATGACCTTTAGTCGCATTTGTCCATATATTGCTCATTACACAATCAATAATGAGTCCTTGCAACGTATTTCTACAGTCAAAGATCTTGGGGTACTCTTTGACTCTAAACTTAGTTTCAATGCCCATATCTCACCCATCATTAATGAAGCCAAAAGTGTTCTTGGCCTTATTAAACGATGGTCGAAAGAGTTAAACGATGGTCGAAAGAGTTTAATGATACGTTTGTCACCAAACTTCTTTTTGTTTCGCTGGTAGGCCCAATTTTAGAATATTGTACAATTATATGATCGCCACAGCATAAATTGTATCAGGACCTTATTGAATCGGTTCAGAAACAGTTTCTTCTCTTTGCGTTACGCAATCTTAACTGGGATCGTAACATTCGTTTACCTTCTTATCATAGTAGGCTTCTTCTTATAGATCTTCCGTCGCTAATGTCTTGGGTGTTGCTATTCTACATTATTTGATTAGTGGTAATATTGATTCGCCTGCTCTATTAATGCAAATTAAGTTTTTAGTTCCTTTTCGTGTTTTCCGTCACTTTCGTCCTCTAAATATATGTACATCTGATTACTCCTTGCATAGTGCGATTCATGTTTTATGTGCTACTTATAATAAATATTTTTCTGTATTAACATCCTTGCTTTCAGTTTACCTCAGAAAAATCACACAGAGGGCCAAAGAGTGTGAACGCACATGAATTGGCAATACGTGTGTTGTGTTGTCTCATTTCTGTAAAATATATAAATATATATATCAAGAATATATATACTTTGAAATTAATTTTTTTTTAGGACATTTCGGTCATTCAACATAAAAAAAAATCATCAACTTTGGGTATACAAAAAACATCTGAAAGTCCCCCTGTTCTGCGGAGGTATTTAGATTCGACTTCCCCATACTTCCGTTCCGTAGGGGATAATTCTAATCAAAGAAGACCAGCAATGCGATCTTTGCAGAATGTCAGCGGCCCTATTGATGTAAGTAGTTATAAATAATATAAAATATACCATATGTATTAAGTTAGACTTTTGTTAGTTCAGTTAGACTTTTGCTATTATTGCATTTTAGAACGTTACAGTGGGGCAAAACAGCTGGCAGGCAACTCATTCCACATACCAGTTCCATAGAATGACAGATTTTCCGATTTAGTATGCCCCATATAATTTTTTGTTTTTTTGGCGTAGGAGCTCAACAGTAGTTACTATGTGTTAACATAGTAATAAAGTTTTGAGCTCATAACTGCTAATATGTAGAAAATATAGTTTTTTCCGATTTGTCACACCTCCCCGAGGACGGAGATATATAATTATTTAGTCAGTAAAACAGGTATATAGTAATATTACTAAAATATAATAAGTAACTAAAACATAAAAAGTAAGTAAAATTTTGATTTTTACGCTCAAAAAATTTATAAATCAGAGAATATTTCTTGCTCTGCTACTCCTGAAAAGAAGAGAATTTGGCCACTGATAGAGGATGTCTCTAGTAAGTCATCAAACTTTGAAGTTTCTAGCTCTAAAACTTTAGGAGATGTAAACTTTTGTTGTTTGCCACGCCCCTATACCCTTATACATATATATTCGCCATTCTTTTTATCTTGGGTTTACATATATATATTTACTAACTTTATAGTCTCTAGCAGCAATAGTGGTCAAAATTATAACATTTTTCAAAAATACCTACCTACTGAGAAATACTTATTCACGTTATACATAATGCGTTTTTATTTTCATAGATGACAATTGGTCAAGGAAACGGGAGCATAAATTACCCCGAGAATGCGTATTTCGATAGATGCTCAATATCACATCATCAAAAATATCGGTCGATAAGGTAAAACTTAGTTATTGTTATTCGATATATGTATATATATATATATATATATAGTGACATAATCATAATGATTATGTCCACAATACATACAAAACTGTTCCCATAGCAGCGTGCTAGTTCAGCTGAAATTTCTTGGATTTGCCAATCCAGAATTAACTGGATAGCCAAATCCCAAGTACTGGCACAAAAATTGAGAAAAACCGTTGATGTTGATTCTGCCAAAACGCTGAATATAACGCGCCCGAACCGTTGCATCGACGCGTCATAATGCTTTTCACTGAATGCTGAGAATAACGCGCCCGACCGACATGTTGCTGCTGCGTAATTTCAATAGCATATAACATAAGCCTAGGATAAAATATTCTTTAGTCTTAAGTTGTTCGTGAATAAAGCAAGTTGTCAAGTAAAATACAAATCGTGACTTCGTCTTTCAAAAATCGCATCAACGTTACCATTAGCTTTTGGCGTGGCATTAGTTCGACTCAAATTTAATTATATTCAATTCCTTTGCAAGAGTAGGGTAGTTGGTAGTTGTCGAATGTGGGTGTGTAAGGTTAGTTAAAATATAATATAATATATACATATTTATATAATTGAATAATTTAATAATATAATATAATATATAATAATAATTTAATTGAATAATTTATAATTTATATAATTGAATAATGGAAAATAATAATTGATATGAATTCAAGTAGAAGGTTTGATTGAAGTATGGTTATGAAGTAGAGACCTGTGGGTTTTGAATTTGGTTAATTTTCTTTAATTTTTTAAATTGTGTTTTATAGTAACGTGTAATTCTGTTTCTGTTAGTAATTTGGTAATGATCTGGATTTATTTTTTCAACGTTTTTATTGGCTTTAAAGTGATTTTCTAATTTTCCTTTTTGTAATGGTCCTTTTCGATATCTGGTATCGACATTGTATTCTCCTCGGTCACTGTTGATTTTATTTATTACTTTTTCTTTTTATACCCTGAGCCAATTGAATATGGGAAATCAGGGTATAATGTTTTTGTGAAAATGTGTGTAACAGTCCACACAAAGTATATATATTCTTGATCAGCTCGATGAGCTGAGTTGATATAGTCCTGTCCGTCTGTCCGTCCGTCCGTCTGTGTGAACGCAGCGATCTCGTAAACCACAGAAGCTAGAGAGCTGAAATTTGACATGTATACTCGTGCATCCCATACGCTATACGAGCTTTTTCAAAAATTCGATAACTCTTCCGGTTCTCTTTTTATCGATAACTTTCGTCTCTTTTACGTACCGTAAGAGCTAGAGACATGAAATTCACTATGTAGATACCTGTTATGAATACAAACATTTTGTAATTTTTATACCCTGAGCCCATTGAAAATGGGAAATCAGGGTATAATGTTGTTGTGAAAATGTATGTAACAGGCAGAAGGAGACGTCGCAGACCACACAAAGTATATATATTCTTGATCAGCTCGATGAGCTGAGTTGAAATAGCCCTGTCCGTCTGTCCGTCCGTCCGTCTGTGTGAACGCAGCGATCTCGTAAACCACAGAAGCTAGAGAGCTGAAATTTGACATGTATACTCCTGAATACCATACGCTATACGAGTTTTTTTTTCAAAAATTCGATAACTCTTCCCGTTCTCTTTTTATCGATAAATTTCGATAACTTTTCGTCTCATTTACGTACCGTAAATGTAGATGCCTGTTGCGAATACAGACATTTTGTAATTTTTGGATTTTGGATGTCACGCTCCCTTTGCCCTAAATTTGCAAAAAACTCATTTCAAATACTAGAGACTTGTGCTTCAGCACATACACACATATGAATAACATAATCATGCCCTGAAAGTTTGAATAAAAAAGTCCTGCTAGAAAAAAGTTATTAAACATTTAATTTCCACAACATAAGCCTCGTGCAGCCCAAGCGCTGTCGCTACGTTAACTGCGCAGTTGGCAGAGCGTGTGCTTGAGCGTGCGTACGTGTATGTGTATGTGTTGCTTTCAATATATGTATATGTAAACTAAGCATAGAATATTTGAAGTATTCGCAGGGCTCAGGGTATCTCCTAGTCGAGCCCTCTCGACTAGAGCGTTCTTACTTGTTGTGCCAGTATTTGTGATTTGGCTATCCAGTTTATTCTGGATTGGCAAATCCAAGAAATTTCAGCTGAACTATCACGTTGCTATGGGAACAGTTCTTTTATGTATTGTGGTCATAATTATGATTATGTCACTATATATAAATATATAACAGTGAATGCTTGGATTAACGGTTCGCAGGGCTCAGGGGTCTCCTAGTCAGGTACGACCGACTAAGTTTTCTTACTTGTTAAAATTATTTATTATATAAATATGTATATTAAAAACAGAAAATAAAAATATTTATAATTAGATTATATTTAAAAAAAATAATAAAATTTTAACATTTTCGACGCGAAAATAATCCTTTCAATTAATTAATCTAAGTCAATTCGATTTTCCAAAAATATATTTCCTGTATGCATTTTGGACTCTTTAATTTTAAGGTGAGAGCTAAGCAAATCATCCATTGTAATAGAAATTAATGATTTGTCAGTATCTGAACTTCTAAGATTTGACGTAGTTTTTGCATTATCATTTGCTCGCATAAATTGCCGCATTCTATAAACAGAAGCATTTCGGCACATTTCTCGAAGATCTGAACCAGAAAATCCATTTGTAAGTTTAGCCAAGCGGTTAAAATCCACATGACAATCAACTTCTTCTGTTTCTAATATTAATTTAAGAATTTGAACTCTCTGAACTTCGGATGGAAGACTTATGTGAAATTGAGCCGGCATTCGGCGAAGAATAGCCTTATCGAGGTCCTGTGGGCGATTAGTAGCGCCCATAACAATTACTGCTGAATTAGGGTTTGTACTCAGGCCATCCCATAGCATCATGAACTGAGTTTTCATCATAGCCGTAGCTTCATGATCATTAGAATTACGTGCACGCAAAAACGAATCTATTTCATCGACGAAAATAATACAAGGCTGAATTTTGGCAGCTAACGAAAACACTGCTGATGCAAGCTTCTGCGATTCTCCATACCATTTATCAGTTAAAACAGCCACATCTAAGTTGATAAACCTCATGCCCGCCTCTTTTGCAGTCGCTTTGGCAATTAATGTTTTTCCACATCCTGGAGGTCCATGGAGAAGTACGCCTCTTGGGGCTTGCCAAAGTTTTGATTCCTTAAACAAATCACGATGACGGACAGGTAATACAACGGATTCACGAAGATCCTGAATAACAGAATCCAAGCCAGCTATATCACCCCATTTAACAGTTATGTCCGCTGGAACAATAAGGTGTGATGCAATCATCAACTCATAATCAGTAAACATCTGAAGATTAACGTTGAAATTATTATCTTTGTTTAATCTATAAGAAAATATACAATAATTGATGTTAGCATTTCTATTTTTGTAAATTGCAACAAACCTCTTTAATTGTTCTTCAGCAAGCAATTTAGCTTTCTTCTTGTTTTTACTGGTTGGGTCTAGCTGGTTCATCATCCATTTCACAGAGTAATATGTTATTACTGAGGCTATTGAAATTCGAAGAAACATTTGAAAAACATGTCCACGACTTAATTCAGAGCCCCCGAAATTAAAATGATCCATTTCGATTTATGTACTTATAAAATAATTGCTTCCAGAAAAAATATTTCAATGCTTATAAATTCTGAATAGAGATGAAAGAATATAAGCACGAAACGTTTCTACGTCGATATCAGTCTTGAAAACATTGGTATACATATATCGATATCTAACCATACACATGTAGAATTTTTCCCCCGTCAGATTTTACTTTTAAAAATCCGATTTCAGCAAACATATTAAAACAGCGGGAATTCTAGCTTTTCAAAAAATTTAAAAATATTTTGTTTAAAAACGTTTTTAATTAACTTTTTTCACCTAAACAGGAAAAGTAGAACTAATTCGGCCGTTTCGACGGGTTCGCTTTACTTTCAGTTACGAGCAGCAAATATACGTATCAAATATGCATATGTACATACTTATGTATGTACATATACATATGTTTGTGCATACATACATAGGTATATGAATGAACTCACCAGTAGCAGTTGCAAGAGTAGAGTATACTGCGATTTTGTTTCGCTTTTTGTGTAATTTTTTTTAGCTTTTTTTTCGCTTTAAACAAATGTTTTTTCCTAATAAAAATTTTTCTAAAAAAAAAAAATTATCAACACTGGTTAGTGGTGTTACCAGTATACATATACATACATATGTATGTATGTAATATACATATGTAAATTTTTTCATTGGCATCAAACAAATGCTTATATGTACATGTATATATATGTAAGCTACTGTAAGTACTGAAAGTGTCTGTGTGTGTGCATGCTCCTCGCGAAAGAAAGTCTCTATGCATCTCAACACTTCCATTTCTTTCCATAAATAACCAGTAAGAAAAGCCTAGTCGGGCGCACCGGCTAGAAGATTCCATGAACTGCGTTCGCTCTACCTTTTTAAAACTAAGGGATATCCTGAACCCAGCGAAGAACCGCTATTCCGCGAATTCTGTTTCTTTTATATGTATATACATCACAAGCAACACATGCACACACACACACAGACGCACGCACAAGCACTGTGCTCTGCCAACTGCGCAGTTGACGTACCGCTTGGGCTGCAAGACGCCTCATAACCGCAGAAGCTAGAGAGCTGAAATTTGACATGTATAAGTTAACGAGTGCCCCTCGCACTCAGTTGTTTACACAAAACAACTGCACGCGCAAGTGCTGACTTTGCAGAAGCTCAGTTCAACGTTCGGGTAGCAACGGTTAGCGGTGGTAACTTGATACTTTACATGTGTCGCAAGAGCAGCGTTATCAATTATGATGAGTCGGCTTGCCGACCGGATGCTTGTATAAGTATTCTTGTTAATTTTTTATTCTTTTAGCTTTTAGTTCGGTTTGTCAAATTACTTTAAGTCAGTTCTGTTCATACAACGAAGCGAGAAGCTCGTTCAATAAACTTAGCTCCAGCAACAAGCTATAAGACTTTGAATTATTGATTCTATATCACTGTACCACAAGGCCAGTGATAAGAAAGACCAGTAATCTCTCCACCGGAATCTTCCCAAAGGATCATAACCCCACGGATTAGGAGTATATTTAAGTAGGATAGAGCGATCCCACCCCGAGCATCTTTATTATACCATTGGACTTCTGCTGCAACCGGCGAAGTCACTGGATCACCATACCTGAGTGGAGCCACAGCTTTGAGCCTACACTGCAACCGGCACCGCCCACTGTACTCGACGAGGAAAAGGATGATTGGCGCCTAACTATATATAAGAACTCACAGGGAACAGTTGTGGGCATAAACATGTGAGTGGAACGTTCAATAAGTACTGTTCAAATAGAAGTGCTAAAGCGTAATTGTGACTTGTGTTAAATATTTTTCAAACCAATTTTCACTTTTTCTGCAACGAGACAGAAATTCCTACAGTTGCACGAAATACAATTAATGCCTCTAGACGATTGCGCATAATCGGCGTAAATACAAATCGTTCATGTGGAGTGTCAAGTATACATTTTGTTTTTAAAAACTAATGAGTAATTTGTACTCATACAGGGAAATTAAGCAAGAGTACGATAGTGACGACGGATGGGATTTTGAATCAGAAAATTTTCGCCCAACGCAAGAAAACCCGACAGACATGGATGTTAGTCAGTTGCAAGCTCTAGTAGCGGGCGCTGTTAACCAGGCCCTGGCTCAACAGGAAGCAAGGCTAAAGGAAAGGTTTGATAGTCAACTTAACCAGTTGAGAGCAGAAGTGAACAGTTTGCGCATAGAAGTGCCGCAGGTCGAAGCTTACCAAAGAATATCCGTAGACCCAAATATCCCATGTGAAATAAAGCTTGACATAATAAAATCAGTACACGAATTCAGTGGTTCACAAGATGATTACGTAGCCTGGAGGCAATCTGCCACAGATGCGTACGAACTTTTTAAGCCATATGTAGGTAGCAGCGAGCATTATCAAGCTGTTACAATTATTAGAAACAAAATCAGAGGTCCACCGAGAGCATTGTTGGTATCGCATAACACGGTACTCAATTTTGACGGTATAATAGCTAGGTTAGATTGTACATATGCCGATAAGACATCGCTACGGCTCCTACGTCAAGGGCTAGAGATGGTTAGGCATTCCAGCCTCATGCAATATTATGATGAGGTTGATCAAAATTATCATGACTCATGAACCTGACACAGCCACACTGCTTAACAAAGAGGTCAGGGACGATGCATTGCACGCATTTATTTCAGGACTCACGAAGTCGTTGAAGTCGGTTGTATTTCCGGGTCAACCCAAAGACCTACCGTTTGCCTTGGCTATAGCTAGGGAGGCGAGCATAGCGTAGCATGTTTGCAGCTACATACGCAAAAGCTATGGAAGATAGAACCCAGGCAATTGAATATAGTAGGAACCATATGAAACCTTATGAAAAACAGGAAAAGAATTACGGGGTCGAAAATGCCCAAGGCAAAAATCCCATTTTCAAAAAACAAAATAAGCAGTATAATAGTGTTAATCAGGCTTTTAAATGAGAACAAGGCTAAACATCAGAGCCTATGGACATAGGATCTACTATGTCAAATTTCAAACAAACAAATTCTTTTGGAAATGGCCAATGTGCCAACGTTCAAAATGAAGGAGAGCAGGGCCGAAAAAGGTAAGGTTCTGAACGCATGACTGGCCAAAGGCGCCAGCGAGTGCAAAATACTTTACAACATGCCGCTACTAGCCAAGAGGCAGAATACAATAACACTGCCACAGCCGCAGTTGTTGAGGTTGATGAAGATGATGACTCCAAAGTGGCAACGATTCGGTCAATTTTTTAGGGAACGCTCCCGGCTACCGTTTATTGAACGACAGCTGGCTGGGAGGAAACTAAAAATCCTGATCGACACAGGAGCTGCCAAAAACTACATTAAGCCCGTTAAGGAGCTAAGAAATGTAAGTCCGGTCAGCTCCCCTTTTACAGTTAGTTCCATCCTTGGTTCTAACAAAATCCACCAGAAGTGTTTAATAAACCTTTTTGGTAAAACAGCTTCATTCTTTTTATTGGATTCTCTAGCTCCATCTGATGGTATAACTGATTTCGACTTGCTAACGCAGGTTGGAGCGACCTTGAATACTGATAATGGTACAATCAATTATGGTTCTGTGTCCGAAAAACTACAGCATCATTATTGTGATAATGCTAATTTTACTAACGTAAATGATATTATCGTGCCAGAGGCAGTGAAAAAAGAATTCAGAATCATGATCTTGAATAGATCTAAGGCATTTTCGACCTCAAACGAGGCATTGCCATTCAATACGTCTGCAGTAGCGACAATCCGCACAGAAGACGAAAAGCCAATATACTTAAACCTATACCCACATCCAATGGGAGTCGCTGATTTCGTCAAAAAAGAAATCGAAAACTTGCTAGAGAACAACATCATTAGGCCATCGAGGTCGTTGTCTAAGGTCTAGGTTGCGATGAGCAGGGTAACAAAAATAAGCGCATGTTAATCGATTTTAGGAAACTAAATGAGAAAACCATTGCCGACAAGTACACAATGCCCAACATCCCCATGATATTGGCAAATTTCCAAATATTTTGGATCTTAAATCCGGATACCTTCAAATATATTTGGCTGAACACGATCATGAAAAGTCGTCTTTCTCTGTAAACGGTGGGAAATACTATTTGGTTTCTAAAAACGTTCACAGGGTTTTCCCTGTGAACGTTTTTAGAAACCAAATAGTTTTGGAAGAAGCCCAATTTGCTCTAAAAAGAAATATTATCCTGCTTGGCGAAAAAACACGCCATATAATACATTTTACCGGAAAAAACCTTGTCTTTAACGACTTAAAGGCGGTAGTTAATCCCAATGTAGTGAATGCATTACATTGTGATCTCCCAACACTGGCTAGTATCCAGCGCGAGTTAGTGCAAAGTTTCCCATCGACAAAGTTTCGATACTGTAAGACAATGGTATTTGACATTCCTGATAAAGCAGAGCAGAGGGAATAAGCAATAACTGAACATAACCGTGCGCATAGAGCAGCACAAGAAAATTGCAAGCAAATTTTGGAAGAGTATTATTTTCCAAAAATGAATAGAATTTTGACAGAAATTGTAGCAAATTGCAAAATCTGTACCCGCTCCAAATATGACAAGCATCCTAAGAAACAGTTCCTCGGTGAGACGCCAGTTCTGTCACACTCTGGCGAAAGGTTGCACATCGATATTTTTTTAACCGACCAGAAGCAGTTCTTGACATGTGTTGATAAGTTCGCGAAATTTGCAATCGTGCAACCAATAGTTTCTTCTACTATAGCGGATGAAAAACGACCAATCGTACAAGCCGTGAATTTTTTCCAAAAACTAAGATCATTTACTCTGACAATGAAGCGGCATTTAGTTCAGCAACCATTACTTCACTATTAAAGAACAACTATGGAATCGATGTTGTAAATGCACCCCCATTACACAGTACCTCCAACGGTCAAGTAGAACGGTTTCAAAATACATAAGCAGAAATTGCCAGGTGTCTTAAATTGAAAAAAAAAGATCGACGACACAGTCGAACTAATTCTACAAGCGACACGAGAATACAATAGATCGCTGCACTCAGTAACTGGCATGAAACCAATTAAAATAATTCACTCATCTACTGATGAATTAAGGGAGACCATTACAAACAAGATCGAAAAAGTTCAACAAGTACAGTTAGAAAAAATAAATCCGAACAGACAAAGTAGAGTGTTTGATGTAGGGGAAAAAGTCTTTGTGAAGTCGAACAAGAGACTGGGAAACAAGCTATCACCCCTGTGCACGGAGGAAGTGATCCAAGCAGACGTATGAACGTCTGTGCTCATTAAAGGGAGGGTAGTCCACAAGGACAACCTGAAATAATTTTCCTTGCAGGCTTTTTTGTTCACTTCCATTCTTACTGACATTAGTAACCGCTCGGGTCACCGACTATTCACATTCTGATTACATTCCCATAATACTGATATGGGAACAACAAGACTATGTCAGGCACTCAAGCAACTTATCCGAATTCACACAGATAGTAGAAGAAACAGAAAAATTGTTCGAGTTATTCCTGAATCTCACATGCGAAAACTGTTAGATGTTGACGCTAATTACATTAAAAGTCTTTTGTCCGTTTTAAAAATTCATCATAGAATTGCCAAAAGTTTAGATTTTTTAGGCACAGTACTCAAGGTTGTGGCTGATGCCACAGATTTAGAAAGAATCAAAATTACTGAATCAAAATTGATAGACTCAAACAATAGACAGGTAATAGTAATAAACTCTGAAACTCAAAAGCAAATAAACCAGCTTACAAATACTGTTAATCAAATAATAAAAGTCAAGAAAAATGAGTTGACACTCCACACTTATATGAGGCATTACTAGCCAGAAATAGAATGTTAATAACAGAAATTCAAAACTTAATGTTTACAATCACGCTTGCTAAAGCCAACATTATAAATCCAACAATTTTCGACCAAGACGATTTAAAGTCTGTGCTCATTGAACATCCCACATAAGTCCCCATAATAAGTTTAATAGAAGCATCTAATATTAAGGTTCTCCAGTCTGAAAACATTATCCATATTCTTATTGAGTATCCCAGAATTAAGTTTATATGTAGAAAGGTCAGCATCCTCCCCGTATCCCACGAACAAACTTTTGCTTCAACTGCAAGATGACACCGTAGCTGAATGTGACATAGATGATGGCATCGTGGTGGTAAATGAAAGCCCAGCGCGAATCAGCACCGATGATAGCCCCAAGATCGCAGTCAACGGCACCTTCCTCGTCACCTTTGAACGAGCAGCCTGCATAAATGGTTCTAAGTACGTAAATCGTAAATGAGATTCTAAACAGAACCCCGGGCATAGCAGTTTCACCATTGCTCAACATCATTAGCCATGATCCAAGTCTGAGCATGCCGCTCCTACAGAGAATGAACAACCACAACCTTCATATCATCAACAAACTTCAAGGGGAAGTTGCATCGGCCGGATCATTTAAAACTTGGTTCATCACTGGAGCTGGTCTTGAACTCGTCTTCAGCAGTTTCGTCCTACTCTGCCAGAGTCTGAGGAGAAAACGAGCTTAAAAAATACAAGAGATCGTCAACAGCTATAAGATGAACGAGGACAGTCATAATTCTGAGGGGGGAGTAGTTAACGAGTGCCCTTCGCACTCAGTTGTTTAGACAAAACAACTGCACGCGCAAGTGCTAACTTTGCAGAAGCTCAGTTTAACGTTCGGATAGCAACGGTCAGCGGCGGTAACTTGATACTTTGTATGTGTCGCTAGAGCAGCGTTATCAAATATAATGAGTCGGCTTGCCGACTGGATGCTTGTATAAATATTCTTGGTAATTTTTTATTCTTTTAGCTTTTAGTTCGGTTTGTCAAATTACTTTAAGTCAGTTCTGTTCATACAACGAAGCGAGAAGCTCGTTCAATAAACTAAGCTCCAGCAACAAGCTGTAAAGGACTTTGAATTATTGATTCTATATCGCTGTACCACAAGGCCAGTGATAAATGAGACCAGTAATCTCTCCACCGTAATCTTCCTAAAGGATCATAACCCCACGGATTAGGAGTATCTTTAAGTAGGATACAGCGATCCCACCCCTAAGAACTGCTATTTGGTGTTCGGCTAGATGGTTTGTGTATTAGCTATTGCTACATCGAGCTTTTGGCTAACAATTTTAAATTGAATTTTTTGTTCACGTACATGTATGCTGTTTGCAAGCTCTGCAGTACTTTTAAAAAGGTAGATCGATCGTGGTTCATGGGATCTCCTAGCCGGGGCGCCCTACTAGGCTTTTCTTACTTGTTATTTATGGAAAGGCAATGGAAGTGTTGAGGTGGAGCAAGCACACACGCACACTTTCAGTACTTACCGGTACAGTAGCGTGCCAAGAAACTCTTTACACACCGCAAAAAAATGATATTTTTTGACATCAGATCCATATATAAAAGGCTTTTATTAACATTTCTGAAATATTTTTAATGCTAAGTTGTTTAATGATTAATTTTAAGTTACATTATCAAAAACAGATTGCAAAACTAACAATGCGTAACAAAATAAACAACAACAAGTAAGAGTCGAGACGGCTCGACTAGGAGATACCCTGAGCCCTGCGCAATACCGATACTTCAAATATTCTATGCTTAGTTTATATATACATATATTGCAAGCAACACATACACACACATAGACGCACGCTCAAGCACACGCTCCGCCAACTGCGCAGTTGACGTAGCGACTGCGCTTGGGCTTCAAGACGCATATGTTGTGGAAAATTAAATGTTTAATAACTTTTTTTCTAGAAGGACTTTCTTATTCAAACTTTCAGGGCAAGATTATGTTATTCATATGTGTGTGTGTGCTGACGCACAAGTCTCTCTCTGAAATGCGCATTTTGCAAATTTAGGGCGAAAGGAGCATGGCAGCGCACAGTGGGCCAACTGAGCAATCTAGCGGGATGTAAGTCAAATTTAAATTATTTAATTGTTTTCCCCCTTCTTTTGGCAACACTTGACAAAGCTTAAAAAAGCTTTCGTGAGAGCTTTTAGATGCATTACTGATCACCTGCGAGCTTTCAAAGTGAACAGATGTTTAGCGCGTGGCCGAAGAAAATTTCACTGTTTTTGTGTCATTTTTGAATCCATTAAATTAATAAATATATTAAGGTTTATCGGGTCAATATCTATTTAAATCATTTATATAAGGTATTTACTATCTTTACTGTCTTTTTACGTGTAAATAAGATATTGAAGTAAATGAAAGTAGTGATTTGGAATGTAGTTTTTGAGGTTATACAAATTTGTATGGTCTATAACAAACGGATTCAGCCTAATTTTAATATTAATGTTTAGTGAAAGTCCTTGTGGTACAAATATTTTCAAAATGATAATAAAATACGGCCATATATTAAAACTGTGGAGCTTTTTAGGTGAAATGTCGGTCATCAAGCGCTCACTGTATTGCATATGGCGTGACGAACGAGTCTCCAGCAGAAAAGTTTTAGTTGTTGCGGATTTCGTATTTGGCAATGTTTTCAAGAATATTAAGTTTTCAGAAAGCGAACATGAAGAAATACAAAAAAAAATAAATTAAAAATTTCGTAAGCAGACTTTCTGAGAAGTCAAGTTGGAAGTTGAAAATAGAAAATGAGAAATTCAGCTGCAACTTAAGAAGCACATGGGTATACTAGTGGACATACCAATGGCTGTTAGTGGAAACTCTAACAATGACAATACTGCCAGAAGGTTTTTTAAAAATCCTGAGCTGGCTGCTCAAATAACAGGAGTTAGCGAAACACTAATATATAAGTTTTGTGTAATTTTACGTGTAATGGCTAGCGGATATGATATTAATACCGACGCGTTCCGTTTATATGCCATGGGAACTGCTGAGATATTTGTAAATAAATATCCTTGGTTTTACATGCCGTTTTCTGTGCACAAGATATTAATACATGGTGCAGACATTATAAGCCACGCAACTCTCCCTATTGGCATGATGTCTGAAGAAGCCCTTGAAGCCAGAAATAAAGATTTTCGGAATATTCGACAACACCATACACGTAAAAATAATAGAAGAAATACCAAGGAAGATGTTATGAACGGTTTATTTGTTTCATCAGATCCCCTTACAACATCTTTGTCAAAAACATCAAGAATTTTAAGAAACGATATTAAACTAGATGAAGCCATTATTGGGTTGCTCATTAATTGTAATGATTCCGATTCATCAGATTCTGATTAATTTCTTTTCTCATTCTTTAAAAAAATTAAAATCTTAACAAGTACGAAATTTATTTTATTTAACTGTATGGGAGCTATAAAATATCGTGGATCTAGAAAGCCGAAATTTGGAGGACGCGTTATGATATAGTTCAATATCTTAAGTTTTAAGTTTCTTTTAAATATCTTTTCTTTTAAGAGAGTTATTAATTAAATTCCGCTAGCAGCGCTGTTTGGCCCACTGTGCAGCGTGAAGACTTATCGAATCTTTGGAAAAAAATTCGTTATGCGTAAATTTCAGTGTTTAAAAACAAGTAAAAACTTTAGCAATTAATATTTAGTTGCAAAACCTTCGTTTGCTAGTACAGCCCGCCAGCGATGAGGTATGGAATTTTAAAAATTTTTTCAGATTTTTGGCTCTACAGAGTTCCAATCTGCAATTAATCCTTTTTTTCGGTCACGCTTGTTATACTGGGTTTGTTAGACTTTTCTGGCCAATACTTCCGAAAGATTCTCAATTACATTGATGTCCGGGCTCTAGACTGGCTATTGAATCGGATTGGGACAGTTATTACCCAGAGCATGGCTACCATTGACGACTGCTTGGGATCGTTATCTTGGTAGAAAGGAAAATAGTTAAGGATCCCCAAGTATTCCGCACTTTGTTTAAATTTTTTTTTTTAACTTCGCGGTACCCAAATTTGGCAATATTACATCGATAAAATGGAGATTCACTACCCCTGCACGCGACATGCAGCCACAAACCATCACCGAACCTTAATAGTGCCTATGATATTTTTGGGGTCAAACTCGGTGTTGTTTGGTTTAAACCACACAAAAACCTTACCCTCGGACCCATGTAAATTGAATTTACTTTCATTAGTAAATAAGGCCTTTAAATAACATAATTAATGACAAAAAAATTATTTTAATATTATATACAACCAACTTACACGATTCCAAAAATTTGGTTTTCAGCAAATATTCTTTTGCGAATTTGACCCTGAATGCCTTGTTGTTAGGGGTTATAAGTGGCTTATTTTGGGCAACTCGGTCATGAAAGTCATGCCTATGAAAAGTATTGCGCACAGTATTGTGACAAATATCTTTTCCGGATTTAGATTTCACCGACAACCTTAGCTCTTTAACGGTTTTAAAGCTGTAAAGGACTTTGAATTATTGATTCTATATCACTGTACCACAAGGCCAGTGATAAGTGAGACCAGTAATCTCTCCACCGTAATCTTCCTAAAGGATCATAACCCCACGGATTAGGAGTATCTTTAAGTAGGATACAGCGATCCCACCCCTAAGAACTGCTATTTGGTGTTCGGCTAGATGGTTTGTGTATTAGCTATTGCTACATCGAGCTTTTGGCTAACAATTTTAAATTGAATTTTTTGTTCACGTACATGTATGCTGTTTGCAAGCTCTGCAGTACTTTTAAAAAGGTAGATCGATCGTGGTTCATGGGATCTCCTAGCCGGGGCGCCCTACTAGGCTTTTCTTACTTGTTATTTATGGAAAGGCAATGGAAGTGTTGAGGTGGAGCAAGCACACACGCACACTTTCAGTACTTACCGGTACAGTAGCGTGCCAAGAAACTCTTTACACACCGCAAAAAAATGATATTTTTTGACATCAGATCCATATATAAAAGGCTTTTATTAACATTTCTGAAATATTTTTAATGCTAAGTTGTTTAATGATTAATTTTAAGTTACATTATCAAAAAGAGATTGCAAAACAACAACAAGTAAGAGTCGAGACGGCTCGACTAGGAGATACCCTGAGCCCTGCGCAATACCGATACTTCAAATATTCTATGCTTAGTTTATATATACATATATTGCAAGCAACACATACACACGCTCAAGCACACGCTCCGCCAACTGCGCAGTTGACGTAGCGACTGCGCTTGGGCTTCAAGACGCATATGTTGTGGAAAATTAAATGTTTAATAACTTTTTTTCTAGAAGGACTTTCTTATTCAAACTTTCAGGGCAAGATTATGTTATTCATATGTGTGTGTGTGCTGACGCACAAGTCTCTCTCTGAAATGCGCATTTTGCAAATTTAGGGCGAAAGGAGCATGGCAGCGCACAGTGGGCCAACTGAGCAATCTAGCGGGATGTAAGTCAAATTTAAATTATTTAATTGTTTTCCCCCTTCTTTTGGCAACACTTGACAAAGCTTAAAAAAGCTTTCGTGAGAGCTTTTAGATGCATTACTGATCACCTGCGAGCTTTCAAAGTGAACAGATGTTTAGTGCGTGGCCGAAGAAAATTTCACTGTTTTTGTGTCATTTTTAAATCCATTAAATTAATAAATATATTAAGGTTTATCGAGTCAATATCTATTTAAATCATTTATATAAGGTATTTACTATCTTTACTGTCTTTTTACGTGTAAATAAGATATTGAAGTAAATGAAAGTAGTGATTTGGAATGTAGTTTTTGAGGTTATACCAATTTGTATGGTCTATAACAAACGGATTCAGCCTAATTTTAATATTAATGTTTAGTGAAAGTCCTTGTGGTACAAATATTTTCAAAATGATAATAAAATACGGCCATATATTAAAACTGTGGAGCTTTTTAGGTGAAATGTCGGTCATCAAGCGCTCACTGTATTGCATATGGCGTGACGAACGAGTCTCCAGCAGAAAAGTTTTAGTTGTTGCGGATTTCGTATTTGGCAATGTTTTCAAGAATATTAAGTTTTCAGAAAGCGAACATGAAGAAATACAAAAAAAAATAAATTAAAAATTTCGTAAGCAGACTTTCTGAGAAGTCAAGTTGGAAGTTGAAAATAGAAAATGAGAAATTCAGCTGCAACTTAAGAAGCACATGGGTATACTAGTGGACATACCAATGGCTGTTAGTGGAAACTCTAACAATGACAATACTGCCAGAAGGTTTTTTAAAAATCCTGAGCTGGCTGCTCAAATAACAGGAGTTAGCGAAACACTAATATATAAGTTTTGTGTAATTTTACGTGTAATGGCTAGCGGATATGATATTAATACCGACGCGTTCCGTTTATATGCCATGGGAACTGCTGAGATATTTGTAAATAAATATCCTTGGTTTTACATGCCGTTTTCTGTGCACAAGATATTAATACATGGTGCAGACATTATAAGCCACGCAACTCTCCCTATTGGCATGATGTCTGAAGAAGCCCTTGAAGCCAGAAATAAAGATTTTCGGAATATTCGACAACACCATACACGTAAAAATAATAGAAGAAATACCAAGGAAGATGTTATGAACGGTTTATTTGTTTCATCAGATCCCCTTACAACATCTTTGTCAAAAACATCAAGAATTTTAAGAAACGATATTAAACTAGATGAAGCCATTATTGGGTTGCTCATTAATTGTAATGATTCCGATTCATCAGATTCTGATTAATTTCTTTTCTCATTCTTTAAAAAAATTAAAATCTTAACAAGTACGAAATTTATTTTATTTAACTGTATGGGAGCTATAAAATATCGTGGATCTAGAAAGCCGAAATTTGGAGGACGCGTTATGATATAGTTCAATATCTTAAGTTTTAAGTTTCTTTTAAATATCTTTTCTTTTAAGAGAGTTATTAATTAAATTCCGCTAGCAGCGCTGTTTGGCCCACTGTGCAGCGTGAAGACTTATCGAATCTTTGGAAAAAAATTCGTTATGCGTAAATTTCAGTGTTTAAAAACAAGTAAAAACTTTAGCAATTAATATTTAGTTGCAAAACCTTCGTTTGCTAGTACAGCCCGCCAGCGATGAGGTATGGAATTTAAAAAATTTTTTCAGATTTTTGGCTCTACAGAGTTCCAATCTGCAATTAATCCTTTTTTTCGGTCACGCTTGTTATACTGGGTTTGTTCCGAAAGATTCTCAATTACATTGATGTCCGGGCTCTAGACTGGCTATTGAATCGGATTGGGACAGTTATTACCCAGAGCATGGCTACCATTGACGACTGCTTGGGATCGTTATCTTGGTAGAAAGGAAAATAGTTAAGGATCCCCAAGTATTCCGCACTTTGCTTAAATTTTTTTTTTTTAACTTCGCGGTACCCAAATTTGGCAATATTACATCGATAAAATGGAGATTCACTACCCCTGCACGCGACATGCAGCCACAAACCATCACCGAACCTTAATAGTGCCTATGATATTTTTGGGCTCAAACTCGGTGTTGTTTGGTTTAAACCACACAAAAACCTTACCCTCGGACCCAAGTAAATTGAATTTACTTTCATTAGTAAATAAGGCCTTTAAATAACATAATTAATGACAAAAAAATTATTTTAATATTATATACAACAAACTTACACGATTCCAAAAATTTGGTTTTCAGCAAATATTCTTTTGCGAATTTGACCCTGAATGCCTTGTTGTTAGGGGTTATAAGTGGCTTATTTTGGGCAACTCGGTCATGAAAGTCATGCCTATGAAAAGTATTGCGCACAGTATTGTGACAAATATCTTTTCCGGATTTAGATTTCACCGACAACCTTAGCTCTTTAACGGTTTTAAAGCTGTAAAGGACTTTGAATTATTGATTCTATATCACTGTACCACAAGGCCAGTGATAAGTGAGACCAGTAATCTCTCCACCGTAATCTTCCTAAAGGATCATAACCCCACGGATTAGGAGTATCTTTAAGTAGGATACAGCGATCCCACCCCTAAGAACTGCTATTTGGTGTTCGGCTAGATGGTTTGTGTATTAGCTATTGCTACATCGAGCTTTTGGCTAACAATTTTAAATTGAATTTTTTGTTCACGTACATGTATGCTGTTTGCAAGCTCTGCAGTACTTTTAAAAAGGTAGATCGATCGTGGTTCATGGGATCTCCTAGCCGGGGCGCCCTACTAGGCTTTTCTTACTTGTTATTTATGGAAAGGCAATGGAAGTGTTGAGGTGGAGCAAGCACACACGCACACTTTCAGTACTTACCGGTACAGTAGCGTGCCAAGAAACTCTTTACACACCGCAAAAAAATGATATTTTTTGACATCAGATCCATATATAAAAGGCTTTTATTAACATTTCTGAAATATTTTTAATGCTAAGTTGTTTAATGATTAATTTTAAGTTACATTATCAAAAACAGATTGCAAAACTAACAATGCGTAACAAAATAAACAACAACAAGTAAGAGTCGAGACGGCTCGACTAGGAGATACCCTGAGCCCTGCGCAATACCGATACTTCAAGTTTATATATACATATATTGCAAGCAACACATACACACACATAGACGCACGCTCAAGCACACGCTCCGCCAACTGCGCAGTTGACGTAGCGACTGCGCTTGGGCTTCAAGACGCATATGTTGTGGAAAATTAAATGTTTAATAACTTTTTTTCTAGGACTTTCTTATTCAAACTTTCAGGGCAAGATTATGTTATTCATATGTGTGTGTGTGCTGACGCACAAGTCTCTCTCTGAAATGCGCATTTTGCAAATTTAGGGCGAAAGGAGCGTGGCAGCGCACAGTGGGCCAACTGAGCAATCTAGCGGGATGTAAGTCAAATTTAAATTATTTAATTGTTTTCCCCCTTCTTTTTGGCAACACTTGACAAAGCTTAAAAAAGCTTTCGTGAGAGCTTTTAGATGCATTACTGATCACCTGCGAGCTTTCAAAGTGAACAGATGTTTAGCGCGGGGCCGAAGAAAATTTCACTGTTTTTGTGTCATTTTTTAATCCATTAAATTAATAAATATATTAAGGTTTATCGGGTCAATATCTATTTAAATCATTTATATAAGGTATTTACTATCTTTACTGTCTTTTTACGTGTAAATAAGATATTGAAGTAAATGAAAGTAGTGATTTGGAATGTAGTTTTTGAGGTTATACCAATTTGTATGGTCTATAACAAACGGATTCAGCCTAATTTTAATATTAATGTTTAGTGAAAGTCCTTGTGGTACAAATATTTTCAAAATGATAATAAAATACGGCCATATATTAAAACTGTGGAGCTTTTTAGGTGAAATGTCGGTCATCAAGCGCTCACTGTATTGCATATGGCGTGACGAACGAGTCTCCAGCAGAAAAGTTTTAGTTGTTGCGGATTTCGTATTTGGCAATGTTTTCAAGAATATTAAGTTTTCAGAAAGCGAACATGAAGAAATACAAAAAAAAATAAATTAAAAATTTCGTAAGCAGACTTTCTGAGAAGTCAAGTTGGAAGTTGAAAATAGAAAATGAGAAATTCAGCTGCAACTTAAGAAGCACATGGGTATACTAGTGGACATACCAATGGCTGTTAGTGGAAACTCTAACAATGGCAATACTGCCAGAAGGTTTTTTAAAAATCCTGAGCTGGCTGCTCAAATAACAGGAGTTAGCGAAACACTAATATATAAGTTTTGTGTAATTTTACGTGTAATGGCTAGCGGATATGATATTAATACCGACGCGTTCCGTTTATATGCCATGGGAACTGCTGAGATATTTGTAAATAAATATCCTTGGTTTTACATGCCGTTTTCTGTGCACAAGATATTAATACATGGTGCAGACATTATAAGCCACGCAACTCTCCCTATTGGCATGATGTCTGAAGAAGCCCTTGAAGCCAGAAATAAAGATTTTCGGAATATTCGACAACACCATACACGTAAAAATAATAGAAGAAATACCAAGGAAGATGTTATGAACGGTTTATTTGTTTCATCAGATCCCCTTACAACATCTTTGTCAAAAACATCAAGAATTTTAAGAAACGATATTAAACTAGATGAAGCCATTATTGGGTTGCTCATTAATTGTAATGATTCCGATTCATCAGATTCTGATTAATTTCTTTTCTCATTCTTTAAAAGAATTAAAATCTTAACAAGTACGAAATTTATTTTATTTAACTGTATGGGAGCTATAAAATATCATGGATCTAGAAAGCCGAAATTTGGAGGACGCGTTATGATATAGTTCAATATCTTAAGTTTTAAGTTTCATTTAAATATCTTTTCTTTTAAGAGAGTTATTAATTAAATTCCGCTAGCAGCGCTGTTTGGCCCACTGTGCAGCGTGAAGACTTATCGAATCTTTGGAAAAAAATTCGTTATGCGTAAATTTCAGTGTTTAAAAACAAGTAAAAACTTTAGCAATTAATATTTAGTTGCAAAACCTTCGTTTGCTAGTACAGCCCGCCAGCGATGAGGTATGGAATTTAAAAAATTTTTTCAGATTTTTGGCTCTACAGAGTTCCAATCTGCAATTAATCCTTTTTTTCGGTCACGCTTGTTATACTGGGTTTGTTAGACTTTTCTGGCCAATACTTCCGAAAGATTCTCAATTACATTGATGTCCGGGCTCTAGACTGGCTATTGAATCGGATTGGGACAGTTATTACCCAGAGCATGGCTACCATTGACGACTGCTTGGGATCGTTATCTTGGTAGAAAGGAAAATAGTTAAGGATCCCCAAGTATTCCGCACTTTGCTTAAATTTTTTTTTTTAACTTCGCGGTACCCAAATTTGGCAATATTACATCGATAAAATGGAGATTCACTACCCCTGCACGCGACATGCAGCCACAAACCATCACCGAACCTTAATAGTGCCTATGATATTTTTGGGCTCAAACTCGGTGTTGTTGTGAGCAGCAATAGATCATCAGCGTATGCACTAAAAGTGCATAGCGCTTCCAGGCGATGCAGAAGTACATCCATTAAGATATTCCAAATGAATGGACCACTAATGGACCCTTGCGGACAGCCACGGGTAACATCCGTGTTTGCTTCGCCGAAGCTGCTGACGATGCTTGCTATTCGGTCCGAAAAGGAGCTGCGTCAGATCCCAATTTCCTGGCATCCTAGATCCGATAGTCGGCGTAATGCTGCGTCCCATGCTCTTCTGAAGTCGATGAAGACTCCGTGCACGTATCGAGCTGGGCTGGCGTCAATACTGCTCACGACATGACTCCAGGCATCCTCAACGCAACGTCCAGGACGAAAGCCGAATTGCCATCGACTTTCATCCGTGAGCACCTCCTTTATTCGGTTCACCATGATTCCCTCCAGCACTTTGCCAAAAACAGGCAGCAGGCAGATGCCCCGATAGGACTCTGGATCGCTCCTGTCCTTGTCGGGGCCTTTGAGGAGCGCAACCACACGCATGCGCTTCCACTCAGTGGGGAAATACCCATCTGCCAGGCAGCGGGAGTAGACCGCTGTCATGTGTTCCGGGATGGCGCGCCAGGCCGCTTTGACCATGCCCCCAGTGATGCCATCTAGGCCAGGTGAGCGCCTGCTCCGAACCTTGGCGATGCATGCATCCACCTCACACGGGTCGAGGTCTGGGGGCATATCATGTGGAACTTGAACGTCCACGGGCCTCTCCGTAGCATGGAAAAAGCTGTGGAGCAGGACGTTCGCGCAGTCGTGCCAGGTTACGACCAGCTGGTTGTTCCAAAGAAGGCAGCCGAGATCGGTGCACTTCTTGCGGCCACGGCTTATCCTGTAGACAGACCCCCAGGGGTCGTCATGGTTCTCGCTGATATATCGTCTTCAGTGTTCCTCTTTAACGCGTAGCATCATCCTCTCGTATTCCTTTCGGGTGATCCTGAAGTACGAAGGAAGGTGTTCTGCACTGTCACTGTGCGTGCGACGCGCATGCTGCAGCCGGCGTCGGGCGCCTAAGCTCACGGCGTGCGTCAGTGAGAGCGGCATTCCACCAACTCACACGACGTTTGGCCCGCAGTTGCTGACGTCCAAACACAGCGTCGCTCACCTGATAGACGAGGGAGCGAAGAGCAGACACCTAGACATCTGATGCCATTTCGCGAAACTGCTCCAGAGGAATCTCCATCGATGCAGTCGTTAGCTCACTACTGAAACGCCGCCAGTCAGCACTGTGGAGCTTCCACGAGGGCACAGGAGTATGGCTCTCAACTGTGCTTGCCGGATCGAGTGTCACAACAACATTAATGATGTTGTGGTCACTCAAATCCCACACGCACTAACACTCGCGCACAGCAAAGATCGCTTATCTCGCAATGCACGAAATAAGCACTTTTAGCGCGCTCAACCGGTACTTTTATGATGTGAAAACAAAATAACAACCGCGATAACTAACTGCGTACAGTAAGAGCTTTTACGTACAGTAAGAGCTAGAGACATGAAATTCACTGTGTAGATTTCTGTTATGAATACAAACATTTTGTAATTTTTTGATTTTCGATGCCACGCCCCCTTCGCCCTAAATTTGAAAAACTCATTTCAAATACTAGAGACTTGTGCTTCGGCACATAGAAACATATGAATAACATAATCATGCCCTGAAAGTTTGAATAAGAAAGTCATGCTACCAAAAAAGTTATTAAATATTTAATTTTCTACAACAGAAGCCTATTGCAGCCCAAGCTCAGTCGCTACAGTTGACTGCGCAGTTGACAGTGCGTGTGTCTGTGTGTGTGTATGTGTTGCTGTGTTGCAATATATGTATATGTAAACTAAGCATAGAATATTTGAAGTATCGGCACTTCGCTGGGCTCAGGGTATCTCCTAGTCGAGCCGTCTCGACTAGAGCACTCTTACTTGTTTTCTATGCCTTTATCGGAAATAGCAAAACCTAAGAATTCTACCTTGCTTAAAGAAAATCGCACTTGTGTATTTGGCATTTTATGCTTGCTTCTTGAAGCATTTGTAACATTGTTTCGAGGTGATCTAGATGGGATTTTTTGTCTTTGCTGAATACGACTATATCGTCTATGTAGACATAGCAGATTTTTCCATTATCAGTCTCATTGAAATATGGATGGAGCGTTTTTGACAAAAAGGAAGTCGGCGGAGAGACGAATTATGTCGTCGTCTAGCAGATTTTGTATTTGTGCTTCTACTTCTTGTTGTAAAGACATGGGGTATGGGTAATATTTATTATACATTGGAGAGTCTGAGGTGGTTCTTATTTCTGCTTCGACACAGGAGGCAAATGATAGTGTCTGTCCTTGGGTTTTGAAAATAAGCTCGAGAATTTCCTTGATATGTTTCTTATGCTGGTGCCTTGTTCTTTAGATATATGGTTTGTTTTAATATTTAAATTATTGACTCCCTGTATTAGTTTTTCTATAATTGGAATGTTGTATTTATTCTTTAGTGTCTTGGTTACGGCCGGTTCTTGGTTCTTCTAGGTAAGCATGATTTTCGTTTTCTCAGCTGATTCTATATTACAATTTCGAGGTCGTTTTAGTTCTGGTGCTGAGAGCACGTTTCCTATGTCGATTTATCTACGTCCATAGGTTCAGGACGGGGGTTAGGTTTTGGTCCAGGCGGACGAGGCGGTGCTACAGGAAAATTGCAAGTTGGCTGTTGTACAGTAGATGTCATTTTATTTTGTGAAAACTGGGGTGCGGTCTATGGGATTGTAAATGTTGTCGTGGAATGTTATTTTGTGTTATTGGAGGAGATCGCAATGATTGCAGATGACCTTTCTGCTAGTCTTGTGTAGCGACATATTTTTGATTCTCTAAGGGATTATGGTAAATCGGTGCGCTCTTTGACTCCTAGATGTCTAGGGAGAGTACCTAAAGACCTCTAACGAAGGTGTCAAGTGGCTTGTCAGGATATATTTTGGTCAATAATCGCTCAGATTCTTTGGTCACGTTCATACAACCCACTTTATTAAGAATAAGTGACAAATGTTTATAGACAGACGGTTGAATGAAAATCATCAACAGATTTATTTATTTATTATATAAAGTTGACAAAACGCGAGCTATACCCCGAATCACAACCAAATATGGTTAGCTATATCATTGAACTATGAAATATAGGGAGTGAAGAAATTAAAAACTAAATATACAAACATAGCTTAAAAATAAAACCATAAAAAAAGGAAGAACAAGTAAGAATGCTCTAGTCGAGACGGCTCGAGTTGGAGATACCCTGAGCTTGGGCTGGAAGACGCGTATGTTGTGGAAAATTTAATTTTTAATAACTTTTTTTCTGGAAGGACTTTCTTTTTCAAATTTTCAGGGAATGATTATGCTTATCATATGTGTGTGTGTGTGGCAAAGCACAAGTCTCTAGTATGTGAAATGCGTTTTATGCAAATTTGGGGCGAAGGGGGCGTGGCATCCAAAATCCAAACATTACCAAATGTTTGTATTCATAACAGGCATCTACAGTTTCAATTTACAATTTCATGTCTCTAGCTCTTTTGATACGCAAAAGAGAAGCAAAGTTAATGAAATTTATCGATAAAAAGAGAACAGGAAGAGTTATAGAATTTTTGAAAAAAACTCGTACTGCGTCAAATTTCAGCTCTCTAGCTTCTGTGTTTTACGAGATCGCTGCGTTCACACAGACGGCCGGACGGACGGACAGACAAACAGGGCTATATCAACTCAGCTCATCGAGCTGATCAGGAATATGTATACTTTGTGGGGTCTGCGACGTCTCCTTCTTCCTGTTACATACACTTTCACAAAAACATTGTACCCTGATTTCCCATTTTCAATAGGCTCAGGGTATAAAAAATTACTGAGAGGATCACTGTGCCAGATAGCGTACAGTTAGCAGATCCTCAGTTCCACATCCCATAGATTTGGTGCTAGAAGGCCTAATGAAAGAAAAAATAGCAACAGTCCACAGCTACAACTTGCAACTTTTGGCTGGATAGTGTCTGGTCTCTGCTGAACGAGTGAAATAGCCGCCCATTCGTTAACTTTAATGAGTATTGTTAATAACGAGATCTGTGTACACTCGATCGTTCGAAAGTTCAGGGAGTTGGAATACAATTATTTCGAATTTGTATACCCAGAACAACAGCTGTGCGAGAAGTCCTTTGTAGAGACTATTGCACAAAACACCTCGGGTCGGCTCAGAGTGTCCTTGCCATTCAAATAGAGCCCATACTGTCTAGGCATGTCATATGACATAGGCAAACGATGGTTTATGGCTTTGGAAAGGAGAATGTGCACGGAAGATGTCGTTCGAAATAAGTATATCGACTTCATGAAGGAGTATTTGGCCTTGGGTCATATGAGTCTGACAGATAATCACATTCCGTGAGAGCCACATTATTTTATTCCGTATCAATGAGTGCTAAGACCGTACAGCTCGTCAACTAAGCTCCTGGTAGTGTTCGATGCATCTAGCAAGTCGACTTCTCAGATGTCGCTGAATGATCTGCTCATGGTGAGTCCGACCATTCAACCTCAGTTGTGAGAAACTTTGCTATGTTTTCGACTTCGCCCTTGGGCTGCTACCGCAGATATAGCTAGAATGTACCGTCAAATAGAATTAGCAGAGCCCCAGCGCAACTTTCAACTTTCGCATGGAGGGTAAAGCCCACTGATGCATTACAAATCTATCGTTTGAATACAGTAACGTATGGGACAGATACAGATTCGATGCCTAAAATAGCTGAGCGAATTACACGCTTCTACTCATCCAGCTGCTGCCAAATCCCTAGCTCACAGCTCTGAGGAGTTGTGTATGTTGCACCGCGATTTAATCGAAATTCTTCAAGTCTTTGGCTTCCATCTCAGCAAATGGTCGTTCAATTGTGAACAGCTTGCAGCTCAATCAACAGAGGACAATATTATCATTGGTAATCAAGGAGACATACAAATTTTAGGATTGATTTGGAATCCTAAGGCTGACGTCTTCAGATATACAATGGAATCTCCAAGAGATTTGAACCCCACCACGCGGTCTGTTTTATCGTTTGTGGCACGATTATACGATCCGTTAGGCTTGCTAAGTCCGATCGTAACTCGTGCAAAAATGATACAGGAGGTAGAAGCACTGACCAGTTATTTTGCAGAACTAAATGCTTTGCGAATAGCTCGTTACGTGGGCACGCTTAAGGCAAGGGGCTGTCAAGTCCACGGCTTTGCTGTCGCGTCAACGATAGCTTACGGTTGTTGTTTATACGTAAGAATGCAAACAGTTGCTGGTATCACTATCAGGTTGCTAACCGCCAAGTCCAAGGTAGCCCCACTAAAAACGAAGTGCAGCGCCTAAAACGGTGTGCTGCGGAACTACTAGCTACAATGTGGGACGCGGTAAAGAAATTACTCGACTGCCCAGTAGACAAAGTTGTATTTTGTTTGGATTCTGAAGTCGTTCTACATTGGTTGCGACTGCATTCATCGAATTTGAAAACATTTGTTGCCAATCGAGTAGCAACCCTTAGGGACTTACAGTCAATGTCATATACCAACAAACGACAACCCGCAGACATAGAGCCTCGGGGATGTTCAGTTGAGGCACTTCGATCTTCAATGTGGTTTGGCGGACCAGCATTTTTAAAACTTTCAGAATAATTGTGGTCAGTCAACACACATATTAATCGGTCGATGGAACTAGAGTCGTTAGAGAAGCGTAGAGCATTTACTATGATTGTGGTTAATGAAGTCATAACCTTCATCACTGAACTCATAGAACCTACATTTACAAGGCTGATCCGCATAATATCTAACATATTTCGCTTCACTAACGGAAATTGCGAGAAATATGTCTCCTTGATTCCTTCAGATTCTGAACTAGGTTTCGCGTTCCTGTCAGTAATATCTGTGATTCAGCACACAGAATTTGCGGCGGAAATTGAAAAATTTAAAAAGTTCACAGTTTTGCAACCGGCTCTACAGAAACTGCAACAGCGTGGAAAGCGTCAGTAGGGATTGTTGCGGGTAGGAGGTAGGTTAATGATGGCACCAATAGCACGTTCTCACTGTCATGCCAATCCGACAGTCATGATGGGACTACTTTGCCAACAAATTTGGTTGAGCAACACTCGAGAGGCGTGCTGGTTTGAAAATGCGTGCATTGTTTTCGCTATAAGCCAAAACTCTTATCCAAAATAATGAGTAATCTTCCCGCTGATCGTTTACACGGAAACAGGTGCTTTGAGATCAGCGGAGTGGAGTTTTGTGGTCCAATATCAGTTCCGTTGGGGATTCGAAGCAAATTGCCCATTGAAATGTACATTGCCATATATGTTTGCTTCACATCAAAGGCAGTGCATATCGAACTGGCAACGGATCTAAGCTCTATCACCTTTTTAATAGGATTATTCCTTGTCAGGAAGCTTTATTGCAACAATGCCACCAATTTCGTGGGTGCTGCAGACCCGACGGACAAGTTCAAATTCGATACCCGGCGGAGATGGTAGAGTGCGAGTGGTGGCTATAAGGACCAAATCTGGCACATACAAACGCGAAATCCATCGTGTTGCACCATTGCTACTTATTTAAGTTAGTTTAAGGATTTTTATTGAAGCCCTGCCGCCTTTCAACGTGGCCGATGTTAAGTCATTTTATACATGAACTTCTAAGTGGCACTGTAAAGAATGGGAGTGACGAGAGAGGAAGCTATTGTTCTTTCGCTGCTCAGACTCCTATGCTCGCTTTCTGGCCTGCTAGCCTATACCAGAACATTATAATAAATCAGTCCACATCCATAAGTTGCATTTTTTTTTTGGGTCCACATTCGACTGAACAAGCCCTTTTGTCAGGACAACTACTTTTCAATATGTTTGATCTCTTTTCGTTCGGATTTTATATATTATATTTACGTTACATTATTTATACGTTAATTTTTATCATTTTCGAGAAGTGTGAGTTCTGGTTCGCCTTACTTGCTTGCTTAATTCAATAATAATATTGTGGGTATTATGAGGCATAAATGGTTTTTATACCTTGAGCCCATTGAAAATTTGAAATGAGGGTATAATGTTTTTGTGAAAAATATGTAATAGGCAGAGGAAAACGTCGCAGACCCCACAAAGTATATATATTCTTGATCAGCTCGATGATCTGAGTTGATGTAGCCCTGTCCGGCCATTCGTCCGTCCGTCCGTCTGTCTGTGTGAACGCAGCTAGATCTCGTAAACCACAGAATCTAGAGAGCTGAAATTTGACATGTATGTATACTCGCGAATACCATACGCAGTACGAGTTTTTCGATTCGATAATTCGATAACTCTTTCCATTCTCTTTTATCGATAAATTTCGATAACTTTTCTTCCCTTCTGCGTACCGTAAGAGCTAGAGACATGAAATTGTAAATGGAAACTGTAGATGCCTGTTATAAATACAAACATTTTGTAATATTTTGATTTTGGATGCCACGCCCCCTTCGCCCTAAATTTGCAAAAAACGCATTTCAAATACTAGAGACTTGTGCTTCGGCACATACACACATATGAATAACATAATCATGCCCCAAAAGTTTGAATAAGAAAGTCCTTCTAGAAAAAAATTTGTTTAACCATTGAATTTTCCATAACATAGGCGGTTTGGCTCAGGGTATTTCCTAGTCGAGCCGTCTCGATTAGAGCACTCTTACTTGTTTAGACAAGTAATTTTTGTGGATTTTCTTGGTCTACCCTCGTATTTCAGTATATATACATATGGACGTATATATGTACATACATACATGTATTAATTCCTAAAACATAGTGACTAATATTGGTAGTATGCATATACATATGTATGTATGTATGTACATACATACATATAAACTTGTATACTGCGCATATACCATATGTACATACCATATGGTACAGTGGTTCACAGCTTATTTCAACCAGCACCATAAAAAAGGGTCATTGGGCTATAAAATCTAAACTATTGGGGATATCCAAAAAATTTTAACGCTGGTTCTTATTTAAACTAATACAAAATTAATTCATTTATTTATAAAATATTTTTTCAAAATTTAATTTAAAAAAAAACTAAAAAATGAGACCAAAAGTTCCACAGCTTATTTCAACCACAAACTTTGCAGCTGTTCAAAGATCCGTTATATTGTAATTCAAAGATAGATTCTTGTTCTATGCTTTATGCAGTGTTTTTGAAGAGTGATAAAATAAAATTTTGCTAATTTTTAAAAATTCAGCAACTCTACAGTTACAAGCATCATATACCGATTTGTGTGTGAAAATAGCGCCCACGATAAAGGTAGAAATGCTCCGAACATAATTTTTAATCCCGCGGACGAACGCTGTATTGCGAGAAAAATCCGGGACAACCCAAGACTATCAGTTCGACAAGTGAGCAATGATGTTAAGGAGTTGGGCAAGTCATTCCACCCAGAATGGGTGACTTTAATGCAAGAAGAATTTTATAAGCGATAAAAACAAGAAGTGTCGCCTTAAATTTGCCCAGGAGCACTAGTACAAGGACATTGGATTGTGGAACACTGCTTTATTTTGTGATGAGTCCAAATTTAATTTATTTGGCCTAACACACAGCTTGACGCAAAGCATTTGAGGGCTACAGTAAAGCATGGCGGAGGCAACGTTATGGTTTGGGACTGTATGTCCAGCAGCCGGCGTTGGGAACTTGGAGTTTATTAAAACTATGATGGATAAAGGCAAATACCTCGATATTTTGAAGTCCAATTTGATGGAAAGTGCTAAGCAACTTCCGATTCTACCAAGACAACGACCCTAAGCATACGGCGGGCATTGTTCAGGCTGGGGTGATATGGAACTGCCCGCATGTCATGAAACATTTAAATGTGATTGAGAATTTGTGGCTCATTTTGGAAATAAATATTCGAAACCGAAAAATTTCGAACTAAAAACTGTACTAAAAACTGCTTTAGTTGAGAAATTGTCAAGTCGATGATGGTGGCTGACCAAAAGGGTGGACATACATAAATATTAGTTTTAAGATATTGTAATTTAAAAATATGTTTAATATTTTAATTTTATAAATGGTTGAAATAAGCGGAACTTTTTTGGTCTCATTTTACAGTTTATAAGTTTTTAAACATTAAATATTGAAAAAATATTTTAAAAATAAATTAATTATTTTCGTATCGATTTAACTACACAGTAAAAACCAGCGTTTTGGATATCCCCAATAGTTGAGATTCTATAGCTCAACTTATTTTCTGGTGCTGGTTGAAATGAGATGTGAACCACCACTATATTCAATTTATATATGTATATACATACATACATACATACATACAGTTTGTCAAGAAACTCTTTACACACCGCAAAAAAAAATACATTTTTATACCCTGAGACCATTGAAAATGGGAAATCAGGAATATATAAGAATAATATATATTCTTGATATTTCAAGAATATATATATTCTTGATCAGCTCCATGAGCTGAGTTGATATAGCCCTGTTCTTCTGTCTGCCCGTCTGACCGTTTGTCCGTCCGTCCGTCCGTTTGTCCGTCCGTCCGTCTGTGTGAACGCAGCGATCTCGTAAACCACAGAAGCTATAGAGCTGAAATTTGAAATGTGTACTCATGAATACCATACGTTATACGAATTTTTTCAAAAATTTGATAACTCTTCCCGTTCTCTTTTTATCGATAAAATTTGATAACTTTTCTTACCTTTTTCGTACTGTAAGAGCTAGAGATATGAAATTCACTGTGTAGATGCGTGTTATGAATACAAACATTTTGTAATTTTTGGATTTTGGATGCCACGCCCCCTTCGCCCAAAGTTTGCAAAACGCGTATTTTAAATACCAGAGACTTGTGCTTCGGCATATACACACATATCATGCCCTGAAAGTTTAAATTAGAATGTCTTTGAAGAACAAAAGTTATTAAATATTTAATTTCCACAACATAAGCGTCTTGTGGTGTAACAAAGTAAACAACAAAAACAACGATGACTCATTTTGCAGACTGTCAAGAAACAGTTACACCGGGCTCGGGCCCAAAAACAACTAACATGCACGAACCACCGGACATAAGCAAATACAAAAACACACATCTAAGCGAACCTAAGTACATCGTCTTAAAACGAAATGACAACGAATCGTTCGAAAAAATTTCACCGTTCAGCATAAAAAAAACGATTGACTATGCTTGCGGAGGAGAAGTAGAAGCATGCAAAAAAACCAGGGATGGCTGCCTATTCATTAAAACAAAAAACAATTTGCAAGCTTTGAAACTTCTTAAACTTACAAAAATGATAGACATTAACATTACTGCAACAGAGCACAAAACATTAAACTTCTCTAAAGGTTTTATATATTGTAATGACCTACGCAACATTAGCGAAAATATAATCCAAAAAGAACTCGAATCACAAAAAGTAACAGAAATACGTAAAATCTTAAAAAGGCAAGAAAACAACATAGACCTGGTAGACAACATTCTTATAGAAACTGGTCTCATTATTATTACCCTTGCAACACATAAACTGCCAGAAGCAATCAAAATTGGCTACGAATCCGTCCGTGTGAGACCCTACATACCTCTTCCACTACGCTGTAAAAACTGTCTTCGCTTTGGACACCCAACGGTCATCTGCAAAAGTCCAGAAACATGTAAAAACTGCTCTGAGAACAAACACACCAACGAAGGGGAGCAATGCAAAAACACGCAAAGCTGCCTAAACTGCAAAAACAACGCAGAAATTAATAACCAACACAGCCCAAAATGCCCAACATTCCTCAAGCAACAGGAGCTAACAGCAACAAAAAATAACAGAAAAAGTAGATCACAAAACTGCAGTCGAAATATACCATAATAGACATAATATACAGTAGAGAAACACCTACGCTAAAACTCTTGCGCAGCCAACAACACAAGCATCAACAACACACACACCAACAACATACACACCAACCTATACGCCACCCAATGCCCAATGTAGAAACACACAAATCAATGCAATACAGCAACCCAAGCTCCCGCGCAATAACACAGCTACAACACAACCAGCCACAGCCCGTACAACAATCAACCCACATCAACAACATCAAACCACAACAGAAGACATGGAAACTGACGGTAACCACTCCAACATGGAAAACAAATCTTATACAACACAATCTACCGACGATCTAAAACTAAGAATATTTACTAAAGATAAATCCAACACCCTAACTACTAACTTTAAACCCTCTAAAAACAAAACTAAATCTAAACCCCCAATTAAAAACCAACACACAAATAATAGCGACAGCAAATCCATATAAAAACACTTTCAACTTAAACTCCAAACAAAAACAAATACTCAATTACATACACCAAAACTTAAAAACTATAGCAATGCTAAAAATACTACAATGGAACATCAAAGGTTATACAAACAACTACAATGAACTCTTAACTATTATTAAAAAATATTCACCACAAATTATATGTCCCCAAGAAACACACTATTACAACATAAACAATCCCATCCCCATTCCAATAAACTACCAAATTTACACCAATATAGCTTCCAACCGATTTGGCGGCGTATCCATATTAATACATAAATCCATACAACACAAACAATTAAACCAACCTGGACACTTAGAAACTCTTGCAATAGAAATTATATCAAAAAACAAAAATTAACATACTGTCCACATATATCCCTCCCAACAAATCCTTTTCCCTCAAATGCCTACATGATCACTTTGAAACACATAAAAACAGTAATCAAATCATTTGAGGTGACTTTAACAGTCGACACCACAGCTGGGGTTCAACTCAGGACAACAGAAGAGGCCGAATTTTATCCAAATTTATCCAAAACTCCAACCTCACCATACTCAACGACGGCTCCCCAACTTACTTTTCTACCCACAACACATTTACCCACATAGACCTTTCTTTACGCTCTGCTCAACTTACCCCATTCGCTAATTGGAAAGTATTTAATGACCTACACGGAAGTGATCACTTTCCAATCCTAATTTCCTTATTCCCACAAGCTCCAACAATAAATTTTTCTCGTCCATTCTTCAAAATAAAAGAAGCCAACTGGCCATCTTTCGCTAAATTTACCGACGACATAAGCAAAATTATATCCTACAGCACAAACATCAAGAAAGAAGCCGCATCAATAAACAAAATTATACTACAAGCTGCCCACCACAACATACCCCAAACATCCCCACACCACCGCAACAACCACCCACCCCCACCACAAATTCAAAACATGGCAAATTTTTAAAAACATGCAAAGCACTGAGAATCTCCTCAAATACAAAAGAGCTAATGCTCTTTTTAGGAGAGAACTCAAAACATCAAAAGCAAAAGCCATGACTGAGCTCACAACCACAATAGAGCCTAATACCCCCTCCGACAAAATCTGGACAAATATCAGACGCCTCTGTGGACTGAACCCCAGCAAAACAATACATTCTATCACTGACACAACCAACAACACGCTCACTACTGACACAACCCAAATAGCCCATATTTTTGCTCAACACTGGTCCGACCTCTCCAAAGACACAAACTTTAACTCTAATTTCAACACCAATAAATACAAAAGCAAATCAATCAATTACATACCCAACTCGAGAGCACAAATTATAGAACCAGAAATTACATATATCGAACTAATAACCGCACTGCAGACCCTCAAAGGAACAACTCCCGGCTTAAATAGAATATCCTATCCCCTAATCAAAAACAGCTCCTACACACTAAAAACCAGAATTATAAAACTCTTTAACAATATTTTCAATACCATCATCCCGCAATCCTACAAAACCAGTTTAATTATCCCTATATTAAAACCCAACACCAATAAAACAGTAATAACCAACTATAGGCCAATCTCCCTTAACTGCTGCCTTTCCAAAACCCTAGAAAAAATAATTGCCAAACGTCTCTGGTGGTTTGTTACAGACAGTCTGATCTATGCAGACCACCTGATAACTGGATCACTTCAGTCAAAAAAA
The DNA here is from genome assembly GCA_035047485.1 of Drosophila peninsularis. NCBI lineage: Eukaryota > Metazoa > Arthropoda > Insecta > Diptera > Drosophilidae > Drosophila > Drosophila peninsularis. The sequence goes on along the minus strand of JAWNPN010000057.1, from coordinate 1,106,717 downwards.
CGCATCTCAGTCATTACCCTTGACTTCTCAAGGGCATTTGACAGAGTGGGAGTACATACAATTATTGACGAGCTAACACAGTGGAAAGTCGGCCCAAAAATAATAAATTTCATAAAAAACTTTATGACAGCAAGGAAAATAAAAACAAAAATAAAAAACACAATAACCCATCCCTAGCCACTCCATAATGGCATCCCCCAGAGATCCCCAATATCCGTCATATTATTCCTCATAGCCTACAACAAACTCTCCAGCATCATCGGCCTATATAGGGAACTAAAATTCTGTGCCTGTGCCGATGATTTTTTCCTCTTCATCCCTCTCAAAAAAACAAAAAACCTAACCCACAACCTAGACAACCTCTTCTATAAAATAAACGAATGGTGCACATACTCAGGTGCAGCTCTAGCAACTAATAAATGTAAGCACCTCCACATCTGCCGCAAGCACAATTGTACCTGCATCATACTATCAAACAATACCCCCATTCCCTCAGTAACCAGTTTGAAAATTTTGGGCCTTACCCTCAATAAAAGATATAGATGGGACTCTCACATTAAAGAGATCCAACCTGCCTTAAACACAAAACTGAATATAATAAAATTCCTATCAAATCCCAAATAAAATTGCAACACCCATTCCCTGATAAACATAACAAAAACCATAGTAATTTCAAAAATAGAATATGCCTTATTTATATACAGCCATGCCCCCAAATCAACCCTCAATAAACTAAAATCCCTATTTAACGCAGCAATCCGCATATCCCTCGGAGCACTACGCTCAACCCCTATCCCCAACCTACTCTTTGAATCCAACATCCCACCAATAGAGCAAATAAGAGACATAGCTACGGCTAGAGTCTACAAAACCTTGATACAAAGCACAAACTCTCCACTCCATAAATTCCTCAAACAAAAACCCAACCAAAAGAAACCCAAACTAACATCAACACTACAAAAAATTATAGCAGCATGTCAGGAACAAAATATCCCCTACATCCCACCTCCAACCAAAGAAATCACACCCCAATGGCTCTTTCCCACTTCCCTTATTAATATTACACTGGAAAAATTTACCAAGAACAATACATCACCAAACATATACAGAAAGGAGTTTCTAGCACCAATTAGCGAATTAAAAAATCACACATTCCTTTACACAGACGGATCACTACAAAACGACACAGCCACCTTTGCCATCACAACAGAGACTGAGGTCCTAAAACGATGCATCCTACCCCACTACTCATCTATCCTTTCCGCCGAAACCATAGCCATCCTCCATGCAATATAACTAATACAAAAGAAAAAAACAGGATACTACATAATCTGCTCCGATTCCCTCTCATCCATTAAATCAATCGCCAACACCAACAACAACAACCTATACCCTGTAACCATAAGGACCCACCTTACCAAATCTGCCCCAAAAATAAAGCTGCTCTGGATACCCAGCCACTGTGGCATTAAAGGGAACGAGCTAGCCGATACTACTGCCAAAACCACAATAAAAATGCCCCTTCACTACACCCACAATTTTAACACAAAAGACATCAACAAATCAATTAAAAACATACTTACCCAAAAATTAAAAAACAACATCCAATTATGCAACGACTGGTATCAACAAATAAATACAAATCAAATGAACACAAATAAATACCTAAAAAATATAAACCAAAAAGTTATTACACGTAGAGACCAAACTAAAATTCTTAGACTCCGACTTGGACACATAAGATTCTCAAAACAAATATACCTTAACCCCAACAACATCCTCCCATGTCCTAACTGCAACACCACCACAGATCTCACCATCCAACATATACTCACCAACTGTCCCGCCACCAACAGATGTCCCATATCGACCCTTAGAAACCCCTCGCCCGAAAACATAAGTAATATAATAAATTTTCTTAAATATAATAACACATACAATCTAATTTAAAAATGTAAAATATAACAAATGATATACATACATACATACATATGTATGTATATAATTATGTAAATATGTAAATAGAAGTGAAAATACTACAGTCAAGCCGAAGGCCTCAGTAGCCAGCGCTTTAGTTATCAAGTTAGCTTTAATTTTAATTATAGTTAACTTTAGTAAATATAAAAAAAATAAAATAAAAAATGCGAACAAGACAATGTGTATATAGTTTCTTGACAGTATGAAAAATGAGTCAATTTTGTGTTTGTTGTTTAGTTTGTTACACAATTTTAGTTTTGCAATCTGTTTTTGATACTGTAACTTAAAATTAATCATTTAACAATTTAGCATTAAAAATATTTCAGAAATGTTAATATATGGAAAAATAAAAAATTTGTAATTTTTTGCGGTGTTTCGGGAGTTTCTTGATAAACTGTATGTACATATGTACATATGTACATACAGTGGTTCACAGCTTATTTCAACCGGCACAATAAAAAAAGTTTGTTGGCCCAAATAAATTAAATTTGGACTCATCACAAAATAAAACAGTGTTCCACAATCCAAAGTGCTCCTGGGCAAATTTAAGGCGAAACTTCTTGCTTTTATCGCTTATAAAATTCTTTTTGCGTGGTACTCGGGCATTAAAGTCATGTTTCCGAAGCACACGGCGAATAGTTTCTGGGTGGAATGACTTGCCCAACTCCTCCTTAACATCATTGGCCACTTGGCAAGCCGATAGTCTTGGATTGTCCCGGATTTTTCTCGCAATACAGCGGTCGTTCGTGGGATTACAAATTTTTTCGGAGCATTTCTACCTTTATCGGGGGTTCTATTTTCACGGATAAATCGGTATATGATGCTTGGAACTAGAATCGCTAAATCCAACCATTTCAGAAATTTTTCTACGGGAATGCCCATTTTTAAAGTGTCATTTTATGTCATCACACTGCCAAAACACTGAATAAAGCATAGAACAAGAATCTTCCTTTGAATTATAAAATAACGGATCTTTGCACAGCTGCAAAATTTGTGGTTGAAATAAGCTGTGGGACTTTTTTAGTCTCATATTTTAGTTTTTAAGCATTATTAAATATTGAAAAAATATTTAAAAAATAAATGAATTTATTTTGTATTAGTTTAAACATCAGACTAAAAACCAGCGTTTAAATTTTTTGATGACCCCCAATAGTTTAGATTTTATAGCATAGAACAAGAATCTTCCTTTGAATTATAAAATAACGGATCTTTGCACAGCTGCAAAATTTGTGGTTGAAATAAGCTGTGGGACTTTTTTGGTCTCATATTTTAGTTTTTAAGCATTATTAAATATTGAAAAAATATTTAAAAAATAAATGAATTTATTTTGTATTAGTTTAAACATCAGACTAAAAACCAGCGTTTAAATTTTTTGATGACCCCCAATAGTTTAGATTTTATAGCCCCACAAACTTTTTTTATGGTACCGGTTGAAATAAGCTGTGAACCACTGTATGTGCATATACATATATGTATATATACATATGTATATATATATATATATATATATATATATATATATATATATATATATATATATATATATATATATATATATATATATATATATATATATATATAGTACATCTATGTATTTACGCATAAGTATGTACATATGTATGTACATACATAGGTACACATGTCCATATGTATGTATATTCGTGGTGTGTTTACAGATAAATATGACTATAAACATTCAATGCCTGTGCCTGTGTATATTTGTGTATGAATATGTATGGATGGATGGATGGATATTTATGTATTTATATTGCCATCCACTTTTTCAGTCGTTAGGGGAATATGCATTCAGTTAGCCACAAGAGGGCCAATTATTTCAACGCATTTTCGAATTGTGCGGTATCAATCAGCGCGATAAGATACCTTTCTTATAGAATCTTATACATACATACATATGTATATACATACGTAAATTAAAATTTAAAAAAACTAATGCTATTTCAGATGTGTGTGAAACTGGCATTTATATATTTAATTTTCAGTTATGCACTTAAAAATATCAATTCAATTAAAATTTGTTGTAACCCACAATTTATATTATACAGAATCCATGGATCAAATAACTTAACTTCTTATAAGTGTGCAAATACTTTGGAAAGTCTAAATGAAATAGACAATGGAAACAGCATTGACTTGCTTGGTACTACAGAAATTCCAAAAGGATATGGCTTCGAAAAAATTAATGAAACATTCGGTCTGACAGAGTTTCTACAATGTGCGCATTTCGGTTATTCAAATGAATCCTTGTCAACAGAAATGTCATTTAGCGTATTACCACAATCATGCCTGCTTATTATAGACAATCGTAGTGTTATTAGTCTAACTTGTAATTCAAAAAAAGATAATAATCTTTCCCAAAGTATAGGAATTATAAATAAATGCTGTTCGCATGGATATTCATTTGGCTTCGAGTTGAACAAGTGCTTTTTACAAGACCCCGACTACAATAAATACTCTACCATTTTTGATAACCCAATGATTTTTGTCGATAATTCGTTCAAGTGTTCCAAGAACAAAGTTTTAGTTGAATATGTGTTAACGGCGGAACAAATTGCAGTGAGAAAAGAAAAAGTGTTACTGAAAGAACATAAGATATTATTTACCAGAAATGAATTTTGCATTGAAGCGCTGATTAAAAAAAATGAAAGTTCTGAAAATAATAAAAACGTTCAACAATTTATAATTCGTACTTGTCAACAATTAACAATTTGTGATTCGATACCTTGTGTTCGTAAGTGTTGTATCGATGGAGAAATCTATTCTAAAGGAAATTTGACTACTTCTTGCAAAAGAGATGAAAATTATTTTCAATTTCATAGTCTAAATAGAATGAGTACTAGCGGCGTTTTCTCCAAACCTCCAGGTATGCGAAATTTGATAACTTTTTTATATTTTTGAAAATTGGAATGATGGATTTATTAAAATACATATAACAGGTAGATGAGGGCGTGGGTGATAAAAATATACATATATAACAAATAAAACAAGTAAGAACGCTCTGGTCGAGACGGCTCGACTAGGAGATACCCTGAGCCCTGCGAAGTGCCGATACTTCAAATATTCTATGCTTAGTTTACATATATGTACATATATTGCAAGCAACACATACACACACAGACGCACGCTCAAGCATACGCTTTTCCAACTGCGCAGTTGATGTAGCGACTGCGCTTGGACTGCAAGAGGCTTATGCTGTGGAAATTAAATGTTTAATAACTTTTTTCTAGCAGGACTTTTTTATTCAAACTTTCAGGGCATGATTATGTTATTCATATGTGTGTATGTGCCGAAGCACAAGTCTCTAGTATTTGAAATGCGTTTTTTGCAAATTTAGGGCGAAGGGGGCGTGGCATCCAAAATCCAAAAATTACAAAATGTCTGTATTCACAACAAGAATCTACATAGTGAATTTCAGGTCTCTAGCTCTTACGGTAAGTAAAAGAGACGAAAGCTATCGAAATTGATCGATAATAAGAAACGGGATGTGTTATCGAAGTTTTGAAAAAGAACTCGTTCTGCGTATGGTGTTCACGAGTATATGTCGAGCACTCTTACTTGTTATAACAGAATATCAAGAATGTTTTTAATCGATAACATTACAATAGAAATAGTTATCTTATTTAAAACAAACTCGATTTGCGCGTGTTATACTATAAAACCTTCTAAAAATTTAAAGTCTTTAGCTCATAGATTCTGAATTCCACACTTTTACATACGGACGGATAGACGGACATGGCTAAATCGACTCAGCTCGTCTAACAATGATAAGAATTTCAATATATTAGACCCCAACTTTATTGCTTGTTTGGAGTTGAATTAAAGTGATTTTTATTTATCCTTTTTCAGTATTCGGCGTCTTAACCGGACTAGAATGCCCGAAGTTCCGTTTGGATCCGGAGTCTTTTACGGATGAGTTCCACGTAATAAGTTCAACTACAGGATCGTTACTTATTACTAGCAATAAAAATATTTACTCAAACAGTCAATATTGCATTGAAAAAATAAGAAATTCATCATTTACAGACCAAAAGGTATAGTTCAAAAATCTTATAAACCGTTAAAGTGTATTTATTTATTTCTAATCAGAAAACAGGTAAATGGATTAGAATGGAATAGGATTTTCCTCGTAAAATTAAAATTCAGATTTCTTGTGCTATACACGCACCGAATTGTCGGAAATGAATGAGTCTTTGAGTCTGTTTTGAGAGTAGTTTTCAATTTTATTTCCTTGTCTTATTTATATACATAGATATACATAACTTTTAGAGTTGTTTAATTTAAAAGATATTATTTTAGTTGAGAGACTTAAAATTTGGAAAATTTTGACCGTACCCTGTTTCATTACACACGCTGTAGCTTAGAACATTTATTTTTATAATATAATCTATTATCTACACAATAGCATTTAAATAATAGTAACTTATATTAATGTTAGTTTAATGTTTTACAAACACTCGAATTAGAGGCAATTTTGCGCTGACATCAATACTTCAACGTGGTGGTGCTCGCTACGTCAACTGCGTAGTTGGAAGAGCGTGTACTAGAGCGTGCGTCTGTGTGTGTGTATGTGTTACGCTGAATACGCTATCCGAGTTTTTTTCCCAAAAATTCGATAACTCTCCCCGTTCACTTTTTATCGATATATTTCGATAACTTTTCTTCTCTTTTGCGAACCATAAAAGCTAGAGACATGAAATTCACTGTGTAGATGCCTGTTATGAATACAAACATTTTGTAAATTTTTATTTTCCATGCCACGCCCCCTTCGCCCTACATTTGCAAAAAACGCATTTAAAATACTTGACTTGTGCTTCGGCACATACACACATATAAATAACATAATCATGCCCTAAAAGTTTGAATAAGAAAGTCTTTCTAGAAAAGAGTTATTAAACATTTAATTTTCCATAACATAAGCCTCTTGCAGCCCAAGCGCAGTCGCTACGTCAATTGCGGAGTTGGCAGAGTTTTTTGCAAATTTTGGGAGAAGGGGCTTGGCATCCAAATTTTAACAAAACCAAAAATGCGTTAAACACACATAAAACTAGAAACAAAATTTTAGCACTCTAGATATAAAGATGAATTAGATAGAATCTTATAGCTTACTATCGATTTCGTTTTTAATCGATAACATTAAAACGGGATAAGTTGTCGAGTTTTTAAGACAAACTTGCCTTGAGCGTGGTATACAGGGACCTACATAACAAATTTCAAGTTTCTCTAGCTCTTATGGATGCTGAGATCGATGTAGCACATACGGACAGACAGACAGACAGATAGACAGACGGACAGGGCAAAATTGACTGCTTGTCCCCCTGATCAAGAATATATATATTTTATGGGGTCTGCTACGCCTCCTTCTCCCTGTTACATACATATCAACAAAACCATTATACCCTGATTTCTCATTTTCAATGGGATCAGGGTATAATAATATAATATACTATTCAGTTTTTCTTTTTATACCCCAACCCCATTGAAACAGGGTATAATGGGTTTGTTGAAATATATATTATATTATATCACAGATAGGTTCGTAGTTTAGAAATATCTTATTTTGAACTACTCTATGTTTAATTAGAATCATATTTTGGATAGGGAACTTATGGAACATTTTTAAATTTGGAAAGACTTACACTCTTTGGGAACTAAACCAAATTTATACCTTTAAACATGTCAAGTGTTGTTGCTAAAAAAAAAGGAGTATATTGGTTCGGATGTTTCCGACTACAAAATTCTCACTAGTTAAAGGAACTATAATTATTAATATTATAATTATAATATAATATAAATTATAATTTTAATAATTATAGGTCTTATTACCAATTATTCCTTTTTTACACATTTTACATATACTATCTAATTTTTTCAGCACAGTTGTTCACATTCTTATGCTTTGACTCTAAAGTTGTGAGTAATGATCGCATACGATTTAGAATGTATCCCGTTGGTCTTTTGATATCATGCTGCTTTTATGTAATTACACTGCTTGTGTATTCATCAATCGAAAAGCTGCGAAATCTCCCTGGAAAAATTCTAATTTGCTTAGTAAGTAGTCTTCTCTTCGCATATCTTGGAATCGCATTAGGTCAATTGTTGCCTACTTCAAACAATGACATATGCTTTATGTCTGGTAAGTGAATCAATCGAATAATATTTTGCTAAGAGAACACAATTTATTATTAGAAATCAGTATTAAGGAAGAAATATAAGAAATCGGACAAGGATATCCGATGAGAAATCATGGCTTTATGCCGATAACCGGCTTTGAATGAAAATTTTTTAGCTTGTATTATGATAGGGAATAAAACAAGCGCTCTACTCCACTAGGAGACTCACTGAATCCTGCTTACGTTCTACCACTAACTATACAACATATAGACGGAACACCGGTATAAAGCTTTTTAGCTATGATCCCATTAGCACTATCCAACAGATAGGAGCTGCGTTAGAGGGCCTGTCAGCACTATTTGGGCGTCAGCGCCATATAGATGCCTTAATGAGTAAAGAACTGGTCAAGCTGCACAAGACAAGACTGCGAGGTGCAGAGAACTCCTCGAAAAAATAATGGGCAGCTTAAGGCTGCCACTCGAGGGATGGTGCTTCTCAGCATAGAAAGACTGCTTCAAAAAAGTGTTGCCCATTAAAAAACGTATAGTGGGCGTAAATGATCAAATGGATCTAATAGATATGGGTGTCCCTATAAATTCTAACCAGACAGGACAACAGAGCAAAGCAGAAAATTGAATGGTGGTCAAAGGACACAAAGCGCGACCCACGACTGCGACCCACGACGACTGACGCGATTACGGTTTCTGGGGTGGAGGGCTGCAGCTACGCGGACATGCTTAGAGTCGTTCGAAGCGATCGATGCGATCTGAACCACCTCAGTGGGGATGTGCAGGTAATCAGAAAGACTATAAAGGAGGATTTGATGCTGCAGTTGAGCAAGCAGCATTAGCATAGTGCAGAGGTATTCTAGGAAGCTGTTGGCAAGGCCCTGGGCGAACGCGCGGTGGTTAAAACGCTAACCGACACGGCGCAAATCGAGATTTTCGATCTGGACGAGCTAGCGAGCAAGGACGAGCTTATCTGCTCTTATACCATACCGCGAAGCTGTCCGAGAAGTGAAATTTCTACGGCTTAACCTGAACCATTGTAAAGCTCCCCATGATTTGCTACAGCAGACTGTAAGAGAAAAGTCCATAAATTTAGCCATTCTGAGCGATCACCATCATTGCATGAGCAACTGTCATGGGCAACAGATGTCAAAGGCAAAGCGGCGCTGTGGATATGCGGCAGCCCAAATGTCCAGTCATTCAATGCGTTTGTACGCGTTTGATACGGCATTATATGTTATCTGGCGGCCAGCATGCAGCTCAATGAGTTAACTTCGGTGCTCGACGAGCTAGCCGATGATGTAAGGGGTAGGAAGGCCATTCAACAAATGCCAGATGTCGTACTCTATCGCGACGCTGGAAGTGGCTCAATTGCTCAATTTTGGACAAGAGTTCACCTTCAGCAGTGCTGGACATGGGTCCATAGTCGACGTAATTTTCGTGGTACGACGTCCCTTTTTCGGGAAGCAATGTAGAGCCTCAGCGACAGCTATTACTATGCAGCGATCACTCAGCTCTCCAATTCACAATCGACGAGCCATACGGCAGGGCGCCAACTCTATGATGACAGCCTTCTCGGATGCCATCTAGTCGCTACCAATGCTGAGGTCAGAGCTTGTCAACTGTTAGCCCGAATACAGATCTCTACCAACGCTAGCATGCAGCGTCGCAAGCAGTTCCCGCGACATCAAGCGCCCATGTATTGGTGGAATGATGAAATAAGAAAAATTCGAAGTATTTGCGTCTCCGTAGGAAGATACTACCAACGGTCCCGCGGAAGGCCTACGTTTGCAGAAATACAGATACAATTCCAAGTGTCAAGACGGCAGCAACAAAGTGGCAGCTGGAGACACCCAAGGATCAGTTTTTTGGGCATCCTATGGAATAACATTTACGACGGTGTACAGCGCCTGGAACTACCAGCGTGTGTTTTTGCTTTGCTGATGATGTCGCCGTCGTCGCCATAGGAAAGGAGCTCAAGGATACAGAGGATATGTGTAGCGCAAGTATCAGCCGCATTCGAGACTGGCTGAGAGGAGTTGGACTCGACCTACAGCCCACAAAACGGAGGTCGTCATTGTCAGCAGTAGAAAGAAAGTGCAAACGGCTCATATAAAGATTGACATCATCTGCATTGCATCAAGGATTGCGATAAAGTACCTGGGGGTCAGATTGAGTTTCCTCGAGCACATGCAATACGTGCATAAAAAAGCAGCCGTTTCGTGTAGACCAAACCAGCCAAACCAGGACCAAAGCAGCAACAACGACTTGTCCTAATGAGTGTCATGAGGTTAATCATTACGCAGCGCTAATCTGGTCAAGAGCAATAGTTACTCCCAGATACAGTCGAATACCTCGCCACCTACCAAATGAGCGCAATCCGAGTCAGCGGTTCTTTCCAAACAGTCTCTGATGACGCGGCGCTCGTCATAGCCGGTACGCTTCCTCTGGAGGATTTGGTCGTAGAAGTTGTGGAGCGGAATACACAGGAGCCTGTAGATGGACCACGTAATGCAACCAGGGCGAACAGAATTTCACGATGGAAAAGACGATCGACACACTTGCTCATCTCGGAGCTTAAGAAATTGGTCAATGGTAAACATGGCGAGATTAATTTCTATCTTTCGCAGATTCTTCACCAACTTTCAGTTCACCTGTTAGGTGTTTAGAAATATTAATCAGTTTAGAATACCGTACCCGCACTGAATTATACATCTTGGAAAAACAATTAAGTTTTTCCATGCAATCGCGGCAAGACCAAATCCACCACACCCACTTTTGGGAGCAGTCATGACTCTATCACAATCATTAGATTCTCGCACAACCAGCAACCAACAAATTGCATTTGTGCAGAATCAGCGGCTTGCCGAAATGAGTATGTTTTCTTACAGCCTGTCATATTGGCAACAGGGAAGTAGAACAATACAAAAACAAGTAAGAATGCTCTAGTCGAGACGGCTCGACTAGGAGATACCCTGAGCCCTGCGAAGTGCCGATACTTTAAATATTCTATGCTTAGTTTACATATACATATATTGCAAGCAACACATACACACACACAGACGCACGCTCAAGAACACGCTTTGCCAACTGCGCAGTTGACGTAGCGACTGCACTTGGGCTGCAAGACGCCTATGTTGTGGAAAATTTACTGTTTAACAGATTTTTTTCTGGAAGGACGTTCTTATTTAAACTTTCATGGCATGTTCTTCATATGTGTTTATGTGACGAAACACAAGTCTCTAGTATTTGAAATACGTGTTTTGCTAATTTTCCATTGCAAATGGGAAATTATGGTTCAATGTTTGTCTGAAAATGTATGTAACAAACAGAAGAAGACGTCGCTGACCCCACAAAGTATATATATTCTTGATCAGCTCTATGAGCTGAGTTGACATAGCCCTATCCGTCCGTCCGTCCGTCTCTGCGAACGAAGCGATCTTGTAAACCACAGAAGCTAGAGAGCTGGAGAAATTTAACGTGTATACTAGTGAATACTATACGCAGTACGAGTTCTTTTAAAAGATTCGATAACTCATTCCCTTCAGATATTATCGATAAATTTCGATCGCTTTTCTTTGCATTTGCGTACCATAAGATATAGAGACTTAAAATTAACTGTGTAGATCCCTGTTATGACTACATTTTGTAATTTTCTGATTTGGGATGCCACGCCCCCTTCGATAAATACTCAAATACTACCACTGGAGATAATAAATATTATATATATAAATAAAAGAATTCTTATAAAGAATATATCAGTAAAAAATATTAAATATAAACAATAAAAGAAAAGCAAGAAATAGACATCTCCACTGTGGGATTTGAACATTATCTCAGGCTTCTTACGGCGTTGCCACATAATATTTGTACTGCATGTCACTGCTTTCAGTGTAATTCTCGGTTTTGCCAATACATTTAAAAAACTCAATAAACAAATAAAAAGCTGACTGCGCCGGCATTTGCTCCTAGCGTGTAAATGATCAATACGCGTCGCTTCAACACCACCACTGCACTTGGAGTCAAACCAAACACTTTATTAAGACCTAGCCAATCCAGCCGAATTTAATGTACTTTTGATTTCTTAGAATATAAAATGCTGTTAAATTAAATATAAAATACACATAAATATAAACACAAAATTTGGGGAATTAATTTTGTGGCAAAAATTCATATCTTAGAATGCTTTCGAGCTTGGCGCTGATGATGGGACGTGAATAAGTATTTCGCAGTCGGAAGCACCCGACTGCATCTTCTTACTTTTTATACCCCGAACAAATTGAAAATGAATCAGGTTGTAATGGTTTTGTTGAAATGTATGTAACAGGGAAAAGGAGGCGTGGCAGACCCCTTAAAGTATATATTTTCTTGATTAGCTTAATAAGCTGAGTTTATGTAGCCATGTCCGTCTGTCTGTAAGTTTTCCGTCCGTCCATCTGTTGAACTCAACGAGTTCGTTAAGCACAAAAGCGTCGATCTAAGCATCTATAAGAACTAGAAAGTAGAAATTTATTATGTAGGTCCCTGTATATCACGCGCATATGAAGTTTGTTTAAAAAATTCAATACCTCATCCCGTTTTATTTATTTATTTATTTATTATATAGTTGACAAAACGAGTGTCACTAATAAGTAATTAAAGTAAAATCCTAAAATTAACAAAATTGTATCAATGATATCACTACCCGTTGGGGGTGTTTTATTTTCCATGCCGGCGAGCTATGCCCCGAATCACAGCCAAATATGGTTAGTGATATCATTGAACTATGAAAGATAGGGAGTGAAGAAATTAAAAATATGTAGTTTAAAAATTAATCTACAAACATAGCTTAACCATAAAAACAGAAAGAAGAAGAAAATATATATATATATTTTACAGAAATGAGAAATCACAACACAAAGCCAAGAACATTTTTGGCTTCATTAATGATGGTTGATATATGGGCATTGAAACTAAGTTTAGAGTCAAAAGAGCACCCCAAGATCTTTGACTGTAGAAGGAATCATTATTGATTGTATAATGAGCAGTATATGGACAAATGCGACTAAAGGTCATTGTCAATTGTCAATTCAACTGCAATTGATTAGCCTTACACCAACATTTAAAGGAATCAAGATTATCTTGTAAGCATAGATGATCTAGTGAATTATTGTATGAGAGACAGAGTTTTACATCATCTGCATACATTAAAAACCTTTGAATGAGAAATACAACTTGGAAGGTCATTTATAAAAAGGGAGAATAGTAGAGGGCCCAAATGACTACCCTGAGGCACACCCGATGAGACAAGTATGATCTTCGAAATAGCTGTTCTCTACAGAACTCTTTGGGTTCTACCCTTTAAATAGGAAGCTATCCAACACAGAGGTTTAGGCGAAAATCCGAAATGGTCAAGCTTTTGAAGTAAAATATCATGCTGAACTGAGTCAAATGCCTTACTGAAGTCAGTATATATAACATCAATCTGCATTTTATTTAAAAAGCTTTCGTTGATTAGAGATGAAAATTCTAATAGGTTAGTTGAGGTTGATCAATTCTGAACAAAGACATGCTGAGATGGTGAAATAATCGATTTGCAAAAATGTTGTAAGTTCGAAGTTATTATTTTTTCAAATAACTTCGGGATAACAGAAAGCTTCGCAATACCTCTATAATTGGAAATATCAGATCTTCCTCCTTTTTTATACAGAGGAATAATAAATGATTCTTTCCAAATTAAATGGAATACTGAGGTATTAAGGGACAAATTAAACAGTTTTAATAAAGGTGACCGCAAAGAAACACTGCATTCTTTAATCAAACAACTTTGAAACCCATATGCTCCAGGAGAGAACGATGATTTCAACGTCCGAATAGCGGATAAAAGAGAGGGAGACGAAATGTTTGAAGCAATAATGGAATTTACATTTATTATAGTATTCAAAGTTGAATGTGATTTGGTATCGGGTATGGCAGAAGAGTAAGTGGATTGGAAAAAATCTGCAAATAGATCAGAGGCATCTTGATCATTACAGGTCTTGTCGATTAAAAACGAAATCGACATTCAGCTAAAAAAATCTATCTAATTGATCTTTATAGCTAGAGTGCTAAAATTTTGTTTTATTCGTTTTTGTTTAATTTTTGATGCCACGCCTCCTTCGCCCAAAGTTTGCAAAACCAGAGATTTGTGCATCGGCATATACACACATATGAGTAACATAATCATGCCCTGAAAGTTTAAATAAGAATGTCTTTTAAGAACAAAAGTTATTAAACATTTAATTTTCTATAATATAGGCGTCTTGCATCCCAAGCGCAGTCGCTACGTCAACTGCGTAGTTGGCAGATCGTGCGCTTGTGCGTGCGTATATGTGTGTGTATGTGTTGCTTGCAATATATGTATATATCATCATGAAATATCGGTACTTCGCAGGGCTCAGGGTATCTCCTAGTCGACTATAACAATCTTACTTGTTATTAATTCATTTTTAGTTGCGACCTATCTTAAGACAATAAACACATTTTATGATAAATAAGAATAGCAGGATAACTTAATATTTTTTTAATAACTATGTACATTTTTATTTCTGTACAATTTTAGTATTATTATTTCAATTGTTTCTGAAAAGTTAAATATTCCTATCTGGTAGGTAAATATATGGCACTTTTTACGCCTACGTATTATTAAATTATTATCTGCGAGGTTTGAAGCTAGTCCATTTGGATGAATACGTAGCATTGTAATATAACTATTACCGAGAGTTTTTATTACATCTTTTATAAATTGGTATATATCCTATAATTGGTATATATCCCTATCCGTCTGTCCCTCCGTCTGTGTGATCGCAACGATCTCGTAAACCACAGAAGCTAGAGATCTGAAATTCGTCGAATATATTTCAAAAATTCTATAACTTCTCGTTCTCTTGTTATCGATCGATTTCGATAACTTTTCTTCGCTTTTGCGTACCGTAAGAGCTAGAGACATGAATTTCACTGTGTATATCCCTTTTATGAATACAAACATTTTGTAATTTTTGGATTTTGGATGCCACACACCGTTCGCCCTAAATTTGAAAAAAACGCATTTCAAATACTAGAGACTTGTTCTTCGGCACATACACACATATGAATAACATAATCATGATCTGAAAGTTTGAATAAAAAAGTCCTGCTAGAAAAAAGTTATTAAACATTTAATTTCCACAACATAAGCCTCTTGCAGCCCAAGCGCAGTCGCTACGTCAACTGCGCAGTTGACAGAGCGTATGCTTGAGCGTGCGTCTGTGTGTGTGTATGTGTTGATTGCAAAATATATGTATATGTAAGCATAGAATATTTGAAGTATCGGCACTTCGCAGGGCTCAGGGTATCTCCTAGTCGAGCCGTCTCGACTAGAGCATTCTTACTTGTTTTCTTTCACAAAGTTTTTGAAGACTGCAGTATTAGTTTTAGTTATAATAATTTTATATCGTCTCTGCCTACATTGAAGTTAAGTATGTAATAATTATTAGTGAGTGGGCAGAACTTAATTCAAAACTTTCAGTTATTTGACGATGATGTTGCGAAATGCCAGAATAGGTGATAAAGTTCATTAAGTCTGGAATCTTCCCGGGGTCAGTTTGCCAAAAGGTGGGTCTTCCAGAGTTGACAGATTGTTGTTTCTTATACATTTATACAGCTCACTGCCTTTTGGATTTATTATTCTCGAGCCCCACGAACGTTGGTCCAAGTGATTGAAAAAATTGTTTGAAAAAAGGCTCTTTAACTGAAAATCATGGAGGGAAGTCGACTGCAGTGATTGTTAGGTCCAAAAAGCGACATTTTACTTTCAAACTGGGGGCTTGTAAGCAGTTCTCTCTGAGGGGGTCTAGAATATCGTATTCGATACCGTTTTTATACCCTGAGCCCATTGAAAATGGTAAATCAGGGTATAATGTTTTTTGAAAATGTGTGTAACAGGCAGAAGGAGACGTCGCAGACCCTACAAAGTATATATATTCTTGATCAGCTCCATGAGCTGAGTTGATATAGCCCTGTTTGTCTGTCCGTCCGTCTGTCCGTCTGTCCGTCTGTCCGTTTGTCCGTCTGTCCGTCCGCCTGTGTGAACGCAGCGATCTCGTAAACAACGGAAGCTATAGAGCTGAAATTTGAAATGTGTACTCATGAATACCATACGTTATACGAATTTTTAAAAAAAATTTGATAACTCTTCGCTTTCTCTGTTTATCGATAAATTTAATTAAATTTTCGTCTCTTTTGCGTACCGTAAGAGCTAGAGACATGAAATTCACTGTGTAGATGCCTGTTGTGAATACGAACATTTTGTAATTTTTCTATTTTAGCTGCCACGCCCCCTTCGCCCTAAATTTGCAAAAAACGCATTTCAAATACTAGAGACTTGTGCTTCGGCACATTATTACATATGTATAATATAATCATGCCCTGAATAAAAAACTCTTTCTAGAAAAAAAGTTATTAAACATTTAATTTTTCACAACATAAGCGTCTTGCAGCCCAACCGCAGTCGCTACGTCAACTGCGCAGTTGGCAGAGCATGTGCTTGGGCGTGCGTCTGTGTGTGTATGTGTTGCTTGCAATATATGTACATGTAAACTAACCATAGAATATTTGAAGTATCGGCACTTCGCAGGGATCAGGGTTTCTCCTAGTCGAGCCGTCTGGACTAGAGCATTCTTACTTGTTTATAATTATTGCCGAAGCTCCGTGAGCTCTGTTTGCCGGGTGATATGCAGTAACTACCGCAAAACCAGTAATTTTGAAAAATGATCTGGTGGGATAATGTGTTTCAGATACTAACATGATATCAATGTCTTTAGATTTGATGTATGCTGCTAATTACTGATTGCGATTAGAGAGCCTATTGGCATTCCATAAACTGATGCGATGGTCTATTTACATAGTTTTGTGATGAGTATGGTTATGGTATTTAGAAGATTACTAATTTGTTCGCTTTGATTCTCTAAGATTTTCTCTATACTGTGTAATGCGTTCACACAGACGGACGGACGGACGGACAGACGGACAGGGCTAAATCAACTCAGCTCATCGAGCTGATCAAGAATATATATACTTTGTATGGTCTGCGTCGTCTCCTTCTGCCTGTTACATACATTTTCACAAAAACATTATACCCTGATTTCCCATTTTCAATGGGCTCAGGGTATAAAAACGCATTTCAAATACTAGAGACTTCTGCTTCGGGACATACACACATATGAATAACATAATCATCAAAGTTTGAATAACAAAGTCCTTCCAGACAAAACGATATTAAACATTTCATTTTCCACAACATAGCCCAGTCGCTACGTCAAATACGCAGTTGGCAGAGCGTGGGCTTCAGGGTGCGTCTGTGTGTGTGTGTGTGTTGCGTGAAAAATATATATATGTAAACTAAGCATAGAGTATTTGAAGTATCGGCACTTCGTTACACACATATCAGCAAACCATTATACCCTGATTTCCCTTTTAAATGGGATGAGGGTGTAAAAACGTATTAAACATTTAATTAGCCATAACATAGGCGTCTTGCAGTTGCAGTTGGCAGAGCCTGTGTGTCTGTGTCTTGCTTGTAATTCAGATATACATATAACAGAAACAGAGAATTTTCAGAACAGCGGTTCTTCGCTGGGTTCAGGGGACTTTGTCCTCTACAGTCTCGACTAGAATTTTCTTACTTGTTATACTCTGACCCCATTGAAAATGGGAAATCAGGGTATAATGTTTTTGTGAAAATCTATGTAACAGGCAGACGGATACGTCGCTGACCCCACAAAGTATATATATTCTTGATCAGCTCGATGAGCTGAGTTGACATAGCCCTATCCGTCCGTCCGTCCGTCTCTGTGAACGAAGCGATCTTGTAATCCACAGAAGCTAGAGAGCTGGAGAAATTTAACGTGTATACTAGCGAATACTATATGCAGTACGAGTTCTTTTAAAAGATTCGATAACTCATTCCCTTCAGATATTATCGATAAATTTCGATCACTTTTCTTTGCATTTGCGTACCATAAGATATAGAGACTTAAAATTAACTGTGTAGATCCCTGTTATGACTACATTTTGTAATTTTCTGATGCCACGCCCCCTTCGATAAATACTCAAATACTACCACTGGAGATAATAAATATTATATATATAAATAAAAGAATTCTTATAAAGAATATATCAGTAAAAAATATTAAATATAAACAATAAAAGAAAAGCAAGAAATAGACATCTCCGCTGTGGGATTTGAACATTATCTCAGGCTTCTTACGGCGTTGCCACATAATATTTGTACTGCATGTCACTTTCAGTGTAATTCTCGGTTTTGCCAATATATTTAAAAAACTCAATAAACAAATAAAAAGCTGACTTCGCCGGCATTTGCTCCTAGCGTGTAAATGATCAATACGCGTCGCTTCACACCACACTGCACTTGGAGTCAAACCAAATACTTTATTAAGACCTAGCCAATCCAGCCGAATTTAATGTACTTTTGATTTCTTAGAATATAAAATGCTGTTAAATTAAATATAAAATACACATAAATATAAACACAAAATTTGGGGAATTAATTTTGTGGCAAAAATTCATATCTTAGAATGCTTTCGAGCTTGGCGCTGATGATGGGACGTGAATAAGTATTTCGCAGTCGGAAGCACCCGACTGCATCTTCTTACTTTTTATACCCCGAACAAATTGAAAATGAATCAGGTTGTAATGGTTTTGTTGAAATGTATGTAACAGGGAAAAGGAGGCGTGGCAGACCCCTTAAAGTATATATTTTCTTGATTAGCTTAATAAGCTGAGTTTATGTAGCCATGTCCGTCTGTCTGTAAGTTTTCCGTCCGTCCATCTGTTGAACTCAACGAGTTCGTTAAGCACAAAAGCGTCGATCTAAGCATCTATAAGAACTAGAAAGTAGAAATTTATTATGTAGGTCCCTGTATATCACGCGCATATGAAGTTTGTTTAAAAAATTCAATACCTCATCCCGTTTTATTTATTTATTTATTTATTACATAGTTGACAAAACGAGTGTCACTAATAAGTAATTAAAGTAAAATCCTAAAATTAACAAAATTGTATCAATGATATCACTACCCGTTGGGGGTGTTTTATTTTCCATGCCGGCGAGCTATGCCCCGAATCACAGCCAAGTATGGTTAGTGATATCATTGAACTATGAAAGATAGGGAGTGAAGAAATTAAAAATATTTAGTTTAAAAATTAATCTACAAACATAGCTTAACCATAAAAACAGAAAGAAGAAGAAAATATATATATATATTTTACAGAAATGAGAAATCACAACACAAAGCCAAGAACATTTTTGGCTTCATTAATGATGGTTGATATATGGGCATTGAAACTAAGTTTAGAGTCAAAAGAGCACCCCAAGATCTTTGACTGTAGAAGGAATCATTATTGATTGTATAATGAGCAGTATATGGACAAATGCGACTAAAGGTCATTGTCAATTGTCAATTCAACTGCAATTGATTAGCCTTACACCAACATTTAAAGGAATCAAGATCATCTTGTAAGCATAGATGATCTAGTGAATTATTGTATGAGAGACAGAGTTTTACATCATCTGCATACATTAAAAACCTTTGAATGAGAAATACAACTTGGAAGGTCATTTATAAAAAGGGAGAATAGTAGAGGGCCCAAATGACTACCCTGAGGCACACCCGATGAGACAAGTATGATCTTCGAAATAGCTGTTCTCTACAGAACTCTTTGGGTTCTACCCTTTAAATAGGAAGCTATCCAACACAGAGGTTTAGGCGAAAATCCGAAATGGTCAAGCTTTTGAAGTAAAATATCATGCTGAACTGAGTCAAATGCCTTACTGAAGTCAGTATATATAACATCAATCTGCATTTTATTTAAAAAGCTTTCGTTGATTAGAGATGAAAATTCTAATAGGTTAGTTGAGGTTGATCAATTCTGAACAAAGACATGCTGAGATGGTGAAATAATCGATTTGCAAAAATGTTGTAAGTTCGAAGTTATTATTTTTTCAAATAACTTCGGGATAACAGAAAGCTTCGCAATACCTCTATAATTGGAAATATCAGATCTTCCTCCTTTTTTATACAGAGGAATAATAAATGATTCTTTCCAAATTAAATGGAATACTGAGGTATTAAGGGACAAATTAAACAGTTTTAATAAAGGTGACCGCAAAGAAACACTGCATTCTTTAATCAAACAACTTTGAAACCCATATGCTCCAGGAGAGAACGATGATTTCAACGTCCGAATAGCGGATAAAAGAGAGGGAGACGAAATGTTTGAAGCAATAATGGAATTTACATTTATTATAGTATTCAAAGTTGAATGTGATTTGGTATCGGGTATGGCAGAAGAGTAAGTGGATTGGAAAAAATCTGCAAATAGATCAGAGGCATCTTGATCATTACAGGTCTTGTCGATTAAAAACGAAATCGACATTCAGCTAAAAAAATCTATCTAATTGATCTTTATAGCTAGAGTGCTAAAATTTTGTTTTATTCGTTTTTGTTTAATTTTTGATGCCACGCCTCCTTCGCCCAAAGTTTGCAAAACCAGAGATTTGTGCATCGGCATATACACACATATGAGTAACATAATCATGCCCTGAAAGTTTAAATAAGAATGTCTTTTAAGAACAAAAGTTATTAAACATTTAATTTTCTATAATATAGGCGTCTTGCATCCCAAGCGCAGTCGCTACGTCAACTGCGTAGTTGGCAGATCGTGCGCTTGTGCGTGCGTATATGTGTGTGTATGTGTTGCTTGCAATATATGTATATATCATCATGAAATATCGGTACTTCGCAGGGCTCAGGGTATCTCCTAGTCGACTATAACAATCTTACTTGTTATTAATTCATTTTTAGTTGCGACCTATCTTAAGACAATAAACACATTTTATGATAAATAAGAATAGCAGGATAACTTAATATTTTTTTAATAACTATGTACATTTTTATTTCTGTACAATTTTAGTATTATTATTTCAATTGTTTCTGAAAAGTTAAATATTCCTATCTGGTAGGTAAATATATGGCACTTTTTACGCCTACGTATTATTAAATTATTATCTGCGAGGTTTGAAGCTAGTCCATTTGGATGAATACGTAGCATTGTAATATAACTATTACCGAGAGTTTTTATTACATCTTTTATAAATTGGTATATATAACCCTATCCGTCTGTCCCTCCGTCTGTGTGATCGCAACGATCTCGTAAACCACAGAAGCTAGAGATCTGAAATTCGTCGAATATATTTCAAAAATTCTATAACTTCTCGTTCTCTTGTTATCGATCGATTTCGATAACTTTTCTTCGCTTTTGCGTACCGTAAGAGCTAGAGACATGAATTTCACTGTGTATATCCCTTTTATGAATACAAACATTTTGTAATTTTTGGATTTTGGATGCCACACACCGTTCGCCCTAAATTTGAAAAAAACGCATTTCAAATACTAGAGACTTGTTCTTGGGCACATACACACATATGAATAACATAATCATGATCTGAAAGTTTGAATAAAAAAGTCCTGCTAGAAAAAAGTTATTAAACATTTAATTTCCACAACATAAGCCTCTTGCAGCCCAAGCGCAGTCGCTACGTCAACTGCGCAGTTGACAGAGCGTATGCTTGAGCGTGCGTCTGTGTGTGTGTATGTGTTGATTGCAAAATATATGTATATGTAAGCATAGAATATTTGAAGTATCGGCACTTCGCAGGGCTCAGGGTATCTCCTAGTCGAGCCGTCTCGACTAGAGCATTCTTACTTGTTTTCTTTCACAAAGTTTTTGAAGACTGCAGTATTAGTTTTAGTTATAATAATTTTATATCGTCTCTGCCTACATTGAAGTTAAGTATGTAATAATTATTAGTGAGTGGGCAGAACTTAATTCAAAACTTTCAGTTATTTGACGATGATGTTGCGAAATGCCAGAATAGGTGATAAAGTTCATTAAGTCTGGAATCTTCCCGGGGTCAGTTTGCCAAAAGGTGGGTCTTCCAGAGTTGACAGATTGTTGTTTCTTATACATTTATACAGCTCACTGCCTTTTGGATTTATTATTCTCGAGCCCCACGAACGTTGGTCCAAGTGATTGAAAAAATTGTTTGAAAAAAGGCTCTTTAACTGAAAATCATGGAGGGAAGTCGACTGCAGTGATTGTTAGGTCCAAAAAGCGACATTTTACTTTCAAACTGGGGGCTTGTAAGCAGTTCTCTCTGAGGGGGTCTAGAATATCGTATTCGATACCGTTTTTATACCCTGAGCCCATTGAAAATGGTAAATCAGGGTATAATGTTTTTTGAAAATGTGTGTAACAGGCAGAAGGAGACGTCGCAGACCCTACAAAGTATATATATTCTTGATCAGCTCCATGAGCTGAGTTGATATAGCCCTGTTTGTCTGTCCGTCCGTCTGTCCGTCTGTCCGTCTGTCCGTTTGTCCGTCTGTCCGTCCGCCTGTGTGAACGCAGCGATCTCGTAAACAACGGAAGCTATAGAGCTGAAATTTGAAATGTGTACTCATGAATACCATACGTTATACGAATTTTTAAAAAAAATTTGATAACTCTTCGCTTTCTCTGTTTATCGATAAATTTAATTAAATTTTCGTCTCTTTTGCGTACCGTAAGAGCTAGAGACATGAAATTCACTGTGTAGATGCCTGTTGTGAATACGAACATTTTGTAATTTTTCTATTTTAGCTGCCACGCCCCCTTCGCCCTAAATTTGCAAAAAACGCATTTCAAATACTAGAGACTTGTGCTTCGGCACATTATTACATATGTATAATATAATCATGCCCTGAATAAAAAACTCTTTCTAGAAAAAAAGTTATTAAACATTTAATTTTTCACAACATAAGCGTCTTGCAGCCCAACCGCAGTCGCTACGTCAACTGCGCAGTTGGCAGAGCATGTGCTTGGGCGTGCGTCTGTGTGTGTATGTGTTGCTTGCAATATATGTACATGTAAACTAACCATAGAATATTTGAAGTATCGGCACTTCGCAGGGATCAGGGTTTCTCCTAGTCGAGCCGTCTGGACTAGAGCATTCTTACTTGTTTATAATTATTGCCGAAGCTCCGTGAGCTCTGTTTGCCGGGTGATATGCAGTAACTACCGCAAAACCAGTAATTTTGAAAAATGATCTGGTGGGATAATGTGTTTCAGATACTAACATGATATCAATGTCTTTAGATTTGATGTATGCTGCTAATTACTGATTGCGATTAGAGAGCCTATTGGCATTCCATAAACTGATGCGATGGTCTATTTACATAGTTTTGTGATGAGTATGGTTATGGTATTTAGAAGATTACTAATTTGTTCGCTTTGATTCTCTAAGATTTTCTCTATACTGTGTAATGCGTTCACACAGACGGACGGACGGACGGACAGACGGACAGGGCTAAATCAACTCAGCTCATCGAGCTGATCAAGAATATATATACTTTGTATGGTCTGCGTCGTCTCCTTCTGCCTGTTACATACATTTTCACAAAAACATTATACCCTGATTTCCCATTTTCAATGGGCTCAGGGTATAAAAACGCATTTCAAATACTAGAGACTTCTGCTTCGGGACATACACACATATGAATAACATAATCATCAAAGTTTGAATAACAAAGTCCTTCCAGACAAAACGATATTAAACATTTCATTTTCCACAACATAGCCCAGTCGCTACGTCAAATACGCAGTTGGCAGAGCGTGGGCTTCAGGGTGCGTCTGTGTGTGTGTGTGTGTTGCGTGAAAAATATATATATGTAAACTAAGCATAGAGTATTTGAAGTATCGGCACTTCGTTACACACATATCAGCAAACCATTATACCCTGATTTCCCTTTTAAATGGGATGAGGGTGTAAAAACGTATTAAACATTTAATTAGCCATAACATAGGCGTCTTGCAGTTGCAGTTGGCAGAGCCTGTGTGTCTGTGTCTTGCTTGTAATTCAGATATACATATAACAGAAACAGAGAATTTTCAGAACAGCGGTTCTTCGCTGGGTTCAGGGGACTTTGTCCTCTACAGTCTCGACTAGAATTTTCTTACTTGTTATACTCTGACCCCATTGAAAATGGGAAATCAGGGTATAATGTTTTTGTGAAAATCTATGTAACAGGCAGACGGATACGTCGCTGACCCCACAAAGTATATATATTCTTGATCAGCTCGATGAGCTGAGTTGACATAGCCCTATCCGTCCGTCCGTCCGTCTCTGTGAACGAAGCGATCTTGTAATCCACAGAAGCTAGAGAGCTGGAGAAAGTTAACGTGTATACTAGTGAATACTATATGCAGTACGAGTTCTTTTAAAAGATTCGATAACTCATTCCCTTCAGATATTATCGATAAATTTCGATCACTTTTCTTTGCATTTGCGTACCATAAGATATAGAGATTTAAAATTAACTGTGTAGATCCCTGTTATGACTACATTTTGTAATTTTCTGATTTGGGATGCCACGCCCCCTTCGATAAATACTCAAATACTACCACTGGAGATAATAAATATTATATATAAATAAAAGAATTCTTATAAAGAATATATCAGTAAAAAATATTAAATATAAACAATAAAAGAAAAGCAAGAAATAGACATCTCCGCTGTGGGATTTGAACATTATCTCAGGCTTCTTACGGCGTTGCCACATAATATTTGTACTGCATGTCACTGCTTTCAGTGTAATTCTCGGTTTTGCCAATACATTTAAAAAACTCAATAAACAAATAAAAAGCTGACTTCGCCGGCATTTGCTCCTAGCGTGTAAATGATCAATACGCGTCGCTTCACACCACACTGCACTTGGAGTCAAACCAAATACTTTATTAAGACCTAGCCAATCCAGCCGAATTTAATGTACTTTTGATTTCTTAGAATATAAAATGCTGTTAAATTAAATATAAAATACACATAAATATAAACACAAAATTTGGGGAATTAATTTTGTGGCAAAAATTCATATCTTAGAATGCTTTCGAGCTTGGCGCTGATGATGGGACGTGAATAAGTATTTCGCAGTCGGAAGCACCCGACTGCATCTTCTTACTTTTTATACCCCGAACAAATTGAAAATGAATCAGGTTGTAATGGTTTTGTTGAAATGTATGTAACAGGGAAAAGGAGGCGTGGCAGACCCCTTAAAGTATATATTTTCTTGATTAGCTTAATAAGCTGAGTTTATGTAGCCATGTCCGTCTGTCTGTAAGTTTTCCGTCCGTCCATCTGTTGAACTCAACGAGTTCGTTAAGCACAAAAGCGTCGATCTAAGCATCTATAAGAACTAGAAAGTAGAAATTTATTATGTAGGTCCCTGTATATCACGCGCATATGAAGTTTGTTTAAAAAATTCAATACCTCATCCCGTTTTATTTATTTATTTATTTATTATATAGTTGACAAAACGAGTGTCACTAATAAGTAATTAAAGTAAAATCCTAAAATTAACAAAATTGTATCAATGATATCACTACCCGTTGGGGGTGTTTTATTTTCCATGCCGGCGAGCTATGCCCCGAATCACAGCCAAGTATGGTTAGTGATATCATTGAACTATGAAAGATAGGGAGTGAAGAAATTAAAAATATTTAGTTTAAAAATTAATCTACAAACATAGCTTAACCATAAAAACAGAAAGAAGAAGAAAATATATATATATATTTTACAGAAATGAGAAATCACAACACAAAGCCAAGAACATTTTTGGCTTCATTAATGATGGTTGATATATGGGCATTGAAACTAAGTTTAGAGTCAAAAGAGCACCCCAAGATCTTTGACTGTAGAAGGAATCATTATTGATTGTATAATGAGCAGTATATGGACAAATGCGACTAAAGGTCATTGTCAATTGTCAATTCAACTGCAATTGATTAGCCTTACACCAACATTTAAAGGAATCAAGATCATCTTGTAAGCATAGATGATCTAGTGAATTATTGTATGAGAGACAGAGTTTTACATCATCTGCATACATTAAAAACCTTTGAATGAGAAATACAACTTGGAAGGTCATTTATAAAAAGGGAGAATAGTAGAGGGCCCAAATGACTACCCTGAGGCACACCCGATGAGACAAGTATGATCTTCGAAATAGCTGTTCTCTACAGAACTCTTTGGGTTCTACCCTTTAAATAGGAAGCTATCCAACACAGAGGTTTAGGCGAAAATCCGAAATGGTCAAGCTTTTGAAGTAAAATATCATGCTGAACTGAGTCAAATGCCTTACTGAAGTCAGTATATATAACATCAATCTGCATTTTATTTAAAAAGCTTTCGTTGATTAGAGATGAAAATTCTAATAGGTTAGTTGAGGTTGATCAATTCTGAACAAAGACATGCTGAGATGGTGAAATAATCGATTTGCAAAAATGTTGTAAGTTCGAAGTTATTATTTTTTCAAATAACTTCGGGATAACAGAAAGCTTCGCAATACCTCTATAATTGGAAATATCAGATCTTCCTCCTTTTTTATACAGAGGAATAATAAATGATTCTTTCCAAATTAAATGGAATACTGAGGTATTAAGGGACAAATTAAACAGTTTTAATAAAGGTGACCGCAAAGAAACACTGCATTCTTTAATCAAACAACTTTGAAACCCATATGCTCCAGGAGAGAACGATGATTTCAACGTCCGAATAGCGGATAAAAGAGAGGGAGACGAAATGTTTGAAGCAATAATGGAATTTACATTTATTATAGTATTCAAAGTTGAATGTGATTTGGTATCGGGTATGGCAGAAGAGTAAGTGGATTGGAAAAAATCTGCAAATAGATCAGAGGCATCTTGATCATTACAGGTCTTGTCGATTAAAAACGAAATCGACATTCAGCTAAAAAAATCTATCTAATTGATCTTTATAGCTAGAGTGCTAAAATTTTGTTTTATTCGTTTTTGTTTAATTTTTGATGCCACGCCTCCTTCGCCCAAAGTTTGCAAAACCAGAGATTTGTGCATCGGCATATACACACATATGAGTAACATAATCATGCCCTGAAAGTTTAAATAAGAATGTCTTTTAAGAACAAAAGTTATTAAACATTTAATTTTCTATAATATAGGCGTCTTGCATCCCAAGCGCAGTCGCTACGTCAACTGCGTAGTTGGCAGATCGTGCGCTTGTGCGTGCGTATATGTGTGTGTATGTGTTGCTTGCAATATATGTATATATCATCATGAAATATCGGTACTTCGCAGGGCTCAGGGTATCTCCTAGTCGACTATAACAATCTTACTTGTTATTAATTCATTTTTAGTTGCGACCTATCTTAAGACAATAAACACATTTTATGATAAATAAGAATAGCAGGATAACTTAATATTTTTTTAATAACTATGTACATTTTTATTTCTGTACAATTTTAGTATTATTATTTCAATTGTTTCTGAAAAGTTAAATATTCCTATCTGGTAGGTAAATATATGGCACTTTTTACGCCTACGTATTATTAAATTATTATCTGCGAGGTTTGAAGCTAGTCCATTTGGATGAATACGTAGCATTGTAATATAACTATTACCGAGAGTTTTTATTACATCTTTTATAAATTGGTATATATAACCCTATCCGTCTGTCCCTCCGTCTGTGTGATCGCAACGATCTCGTAAACCACAGAAGCTAGAGATCTGAAATTCGTCGAATATATTTCAAAAATTCTATAACTTCTCGTTCTCTTGTTATCGATCGATTTCGATAACTTTTCTTCGCTTTTGCAGAACTTAATTCAAAACTTTCAGTTATTTGACGATGATGTTGCGAAATGCCAGAATAGGTGATAAAGTTCATTAAGTCTGGAATCTTCCCGGGGTCAGTTTGCCAAAAGGTGGGTCTTCCAGAGTTGACAGATTGTTGTTTCTTATACATTTATACAGCTCACTGCCTTTTGGATTTATTATTCTCGAGCCCCACGAACGTTGGTCCAAGTGATTGAAAAAATTGTTTGAAAAAAGGCTCTTTAACTGAAAATCATGGAGGGAAGTCGACTGCAGTGATTGTTAGGTCCAAAAAGCGACATTTTACTTTCAAACTGGGGGCTTGTAAGCAGTTCTCTCTGAGGGGGTCTAGAATATCGTATTCGATACCGTTTTTATACCCTGAGCCCATTGAAAATGGTAAATCAGGGTATAATGTTTTTTGAAAATGTGTGTAACAGGCAGAAGGAGACGTCGCAGACCCTACAAAGTATATATATTCTTGATCAGCTCCATGAGCTGAGTTGATATAGCCCTGTTTGTCTGTCCGTCCGTCTGTCCGTCTGTCCGTCTGTCCGTCTGTCCGTCTGTCCGTTTGTCCGTCTGTCCGTCCGCCTGTGTGAACGCAGCGATCTCGTAAACAACGGAAGCTATAGAGCTGAAATTTGAAATGTGTACTCATGAATACCATACGTTATACGAATTTTAAAAAAAAATTTGATAACTCTTCGCTTTCTCTGTTTATCGATAAATTTAATTAAATTTTCGTCTCTTTTGCGTACCGTAAGAGCTAGAGACATGAAATTCACTGTGTAGATGCCTGTTGTGAATACGAACATTTTGTAATTTTTCTATTTTAGCTGCCACGCCCCCTTCGCCCTAAATTTGCAAAAAACGCATTTCAAATACTAGAGACTTGTGCTTCGGCACATTATTACATATGTATAATATAATCATGCCCTGAATAAAAAACTCTTTCTAGAAAAAAAGTTATTAAACATTTAATTTTTCACAACATAAGCGTCTTGCAGCCCAACCGCAGTCGCTACGTCAACTGCGCAGTTGGCAGAGCATGTGCTTGGGCGTGCGTCTGTGTGTGTATGTGTTGCTTGCAATATATGTACATGTAAACTAACCATAGAATATTTGAAGTATCGGCACTTCGCAGGGATCAGGGTTTCTCCTAGTCGAGCCGTCTGGACTAGAGCATTCTTACTTGTTTATAATTATTGCCGAAGCTCCGTGAGCTCTGTTTGCCGGGTGATATGCAGTAACTACCGCAAAACCAGTAATTTTGAAAAATGATCTGGTGGGATAATGTGTTTCAGATACTAACATGATATCAATGTCTTTAGATTTGATGTATGCTGCTAATTACTGATTGCGATTAGAGAGCCTATTGGCATTCCATAAACTGATGCGATGGTCTATTTACATAGTTTTGTGATGAGTATGGTTATGGTATTTAGAAGATTACTAATTTGTTCGCTTTGATTCTCTAAGATTTTCTCTATACTGTGTAATGCGTTCACACAGACGGACGGACGGACGGACAGACGGACAGGGCTAAATCAACACAGCTCATCGAGCTGATCAAGAATATATATACTTTGTATGGTCTGCGTCGTCTCCTTCTGCCTGTTACATACATTTTCACAAAAACATTATACCCTGATTTCCCATTTTCAATGGGCTCAGGGTATAAATACACATAAATATAAACACAAAATTTGGGGAATTAATTTTGTGGCAAAAATTCATATCTTAGAATGCTTTCGAGCTTGGCGCTGATGATGGGACGTGAATAAGTATTTCGCAGTCGGAAGCACCCGACTGCATCTTTCTTACTTTTTATACCCCGAACAAATTGAAAATGAATCAGGTTGTAATGGTTTTGTTGAAATGTATGTAACAGGGAAAAGGAGGCGTGGCAGACCCCTTAAAGTATATATTTTCTTGATTAGCTTAATAAGCTGAGTTTATGTAGCCATGTCCGTCTGTCCGTAAGTTTTCCGTCCGTCCGTCTGTTGAACTCTACGAGTTTTTTAAGCACAAAACCGTCGATCTAAGCATCTATAAGAACTAGAAAGTAGAAATTTATTATGTAGGTCCCTGTATATCACGCGCATATGAAGTTTGTTTAAAAAATTTAATACCTCATCCCGTTTTATTTATTTATTTATTTATTATATAGTTGACAAAACGAGTGTCACTAATAAGTAATTAAAGTAACAGCCTAAAATTAACCAAATTTGTATCAATGATATCACCACCCGTTGGGGGTGTTTTATTTGCCATGCCGGCGAGCTATGCCCCGAATCACAGCCAAATATGGTTAGTGATATCATTGAACTATGAAAGATAGGGAGTGAAGAAATTAAAAATATTTAGTTTAAAAATTAATCTACAAACATAGCTTAACCATAAAAACAGAAAGAAGAAGAAAATATATTTATATATTTTACAGAAATGAGAAATCGCAACACAAGTAGGGAGAATTGCCAATCCCTGTGCATTCTCACTCTTGAGCCCTGTGTGTGATTTCTCTGAGGTAAGCTGAAAGCAAGGATTTTATTAAAGGAAGAGAGAGTTTTGAAGCAAATACATAAAAATAAACGCACTATGCAAGGATGTACATATAGGTAAATATAGAGGACGAAAGTGACGGGAAATACGAGAAGGAACTACAAAATTAATTTGCTTTAAAAGAGCAGGCGAATCAGTATTACCACTAATCAAATTATGTACAAAAAGCAATACCCAAGACTGTTCTACGGTTTATTAGTGACGGAAGATCTATAAGAAGAAGCCTACTATGATAAGAAGGTAAACGAAAGTTACGATCCCAGTTAAGATTGCGTAACGCAAAGAGAAGAAACTGTTTCTGAACCGATTCAGTACGGTCCTGATACAATTTATGCTGTGGCGACCATATAACTGAACAATATTCCAAAATTGGTCGAACCAGCGAAACAAAAAGGAGATTGGTAACAAACGGGTCATTAAATTCTTTCGACCATCGTTTAATAAAGCCAAGAACATTTTTGGCTTCATTAATGATGGTTGATATATGGGCATTGAAACTAAGTTTAGAGTCAAAAGAGCACCCCAAGATCTTTGACTGTAGAAGGAATCATTATTGATTGTATAATGAGCAGTATATGGACAAATGCGACTAAAGGTCATTGTCAATTGTCAATTCAACTGCAATTGATTAGCCTTACACCAACATTTAAAGGAATCAAGATCATCTTGTAAGCATAGATGATCTAGTGAATTATTGTATGAGAGACAGAGTTTTACATCATCTGCATACATAAAAACCTTTGAATGAGAAATACAACTTGGAAGGTCATTTATAAAAAGGGAGAATAGTAGAGGGCCCAAATGACTACCCTGAGGCACACCCGATGAGACAAGTATGATCTTCGAAATAGCTGTTCTCTACAGAACTCTTTGGGTTCTACCCTTTAAATAGGAAGCTATCCAACACAGAGGTTTAGGCAAAAATCCGAAATGGTCAAGCTTTTGAAGTAAAATATCATGCTGAACTGAGTCAAAGGCCTTACTGAAGTCAGTATATATAACATCAATCTGCATTTTATTTAAAAAGCTTTCGTTGATTACAGATGAAAATTCTAATAGGTTAGTTGAGGTTGATCAATTCTGAACAAAGACATGCTGAGATGGTGAAATAATCGATTTGCAAAAATGTTGTAAGTTCGAAGTTATTATTTTTATACCCTGAGCCCATTGAAAATGGGAAATCAGGGTATAATGTTTTTGTGAAAATGTATGTAACAGGCAGAAGGAGACGTCGCAGACCATACAAAGTATATATATTCTTGATCAGCTCGATGAGCTGAGTTGAAATAGCCCTGTCCGTCTGTCCGTCCGTCCGTCCGTCTGTGTGAACGCAGCGATCTCGTAAACCACAGAAGCTAGAGAGCTGAAATTTGACATGTATACTCCTGAATACCATACGCTATACGAGTTTTTTTCAAAAATTCGATAACTCTTCCCGTTCTCTTTTTATCGATAAATTTCGATAACTTTTCGTCTCTTTTACGTACCGTAAGAGCTAGAGACCTGAAATTCACTATATAGATTTCTGTTGTGAATGCAGACATTTTGCAATTTTTGGATTTTGGATGCCACGCCCCCTTCGCCCTAAATTTGCAAAAAACGCATTTCAAATACTAGAGACTTGTGCTTCGGCACATACACACATATGAATAACATAATCATGCCCTGAAAGTTTGAATCAAAAAGTCCTGCTAAAAAAAAATGTTATTAAACATTTAATTTCCCATAGCGTAGGCGTCTTGCAGCCCAAGCGCTGTCGCTACGTCAACTGCGCAGTTGGCAGAACGTGTGCTTGAGCGTGCGTCTGTGTGTGTGTATGTGTTGCTTGCAGTATATGTATATGTAAACTAAGCATAGAATATTTGAAGTATCGGCACTTCGCAGGGCTCAGGGTATCTCCTAGTCGAGCCGTCTCGACTAGAGCATTCTTACTTGTTTCAAATAACTTCGGGATAACAGAAAGCTTCGCAATACGTCTATAATTGGAAATATCAGATCTTCCTCCTTTTTTATACAGAGGAATAATAAATGATTCTTTCCAAATTAAATGGAATACTGAGGTATTAAGGGACAAATTAAACAGTTTTAATAAAGGTGACCGCAAAGAAACACTGCATTCTTTAATCAAACAACTTTGAAACCCATATGCTCCAGGAGAGAACGATGATTTCAACGTCCGAATAGCGGATAAAAGAGAGGGAGACGAAATGTTTGAAGCAATAATGGAATTTACATTTATTATAGTATTCAAAGTTGAATGTGATTTGGTATCGGGTATGGCAGAAGAGTAAGTGGATTGGAAAAAATCTGCAAATAGATCAGAGGCATCTTGATCATTAGAGGTCTTGTCGATTAAAAACGAAATCGAAAATTTTGTTTTATTCGTTTTTGTTTAATTTTTGATGCCACGCCTCCTTCGCCCAAAGTTTGCAAAACCAGAGATTTGTGCATCGGCATATACACACATATGAGTAACATAATCATGCCCTGAAAGTTTAAATAAGAATGTCTTTTAAGAACAAAAGTTATTAAACATTTAATTTTCTATAATATAGGCGTCTTGCATCCCAAGCGCAGTCGCTACGTCAACTGCGTAGTTGGCAGATCGTGCGCTTGTGCGTGCGTATATGTGTGTGTTTGTGTTGCTTGCAATATATGTATATATCATCATGAAATATCGGTACTTCGCAGGGCTCAGGGTATCTCCTAGTCGACTATAACAATCTTACTTGTTATTAATTCATTTTTAGTTGCGACCTATCTTAAGACAATAAACACATTTTATGATAAATAAGAATAGCAGGATAACTTAATATTTTTTTAATAACTATGTACATTTTTATTTCTGTACAATTTTAGTATTATTATTTCAATTGTTTCTGAAAAGTTAAATATTCCTATCTGGTAGGTAAATATATGGCACTTTTTACGCCTACGTATTATTAAATTATTATCTGCGAGGTTTGAAGCTAGTCCATTTGGATGAATACGTAGCATTGTAATATAACTATTACCGAGAGTTTTTATTACATCTTTTATAAATTGGTATATATAACCCTATCCGTCTGTCCCTCCGTCTGTGTGATCGCAACGATCTCGTAAACCACAGAAGCTAGAGATCTGAAATTCGTCGAATATATTTCAAAAATTCTATAACTTCTCGTTCTCTTGTTATCGATCGATTTCGATAACTTTTCTTTTGCGTACCGTAAGAGCTAGAGACATGAATTTCACTGTGTATATCCCTTTTATGAATACAAACATTTTGTAATTTTTGGATTTTGGATGCCACACACCGTTCGCCCTAAATTTGAAAAAAACGCATTTCAAATACTAGAGACTTGTTCTTCGGCACATACACACATATGAATAACATAATCATGATCTGAAAGTTTGAATAAAAAAGTCATGCTAGAAAAACGTTATTAAAAATTTAATTTTCCACAACACATAAGCGTCTTGCAGTTCAAGCGCAGTCGCTAAGTCAACTGCGCAGTTGGCAGAGCGTGTGCTTGAGCGTGCGCCTGTGTGTGTATGTGTTGCTTGCAATATATGTATATGTAAACTAAGCATAGAATATTTGAAGTATCGGCACTTCGCAGGGCTTAGTTGATCTCCAAGTCGAGCCGTCTCGACTATTCTTACTTGTTTTAATTAGTGTTTACACGATAATTATTTGCATCAGACTATGCCTAAAAACATACCATTGCATTATTTCAATTCTATTTACTAACTATATTAACTTTATTTTTAGGATTTCTTGTATACTTTTTTTTAATGGCCGCATTCTCTTGGATGAATATTACATGTTTCGACATATGGAAGACATTTGGGTATGAAAATATGAGTTGTAAAAAAAATGATGTATTTATTTACTTAAATTCAATTATATTAAATATAATCAATCTAATATGGATGAATGCATTAATGTTAATTCTGCAGATAGATTAAGTTATATTAAGTTCTATCACTAATCATACAACACATAGGACAAGCAAAACAATTTTTTTACATACACATATTTTATCCCGTGCGCCCCAGTGACGTCGATTTCGCCGGATTCGTTTTACTTTGAAGTTTGAGCGCTCGTTCGACAATGGTCGATGTATATATCACGCCCTTCTTGCATTCTCAATTGACTGAACAATATTCGGATTTGTGGACTTATAAATCCACTTCACAGATACACAGTGAGCATAGAATATTTGCAGGGCTCAGGGTATCTCCCATGTCGACTAGAGCACTCTTACTCTTTATATCCTGAGCCCATTGAAAATAGGAAATCAGGGTATAATGTTTTTGTGAAAATGTATGTAACAGGCAGAAGGAGACGTCGCAGACCCCACAAAGTATATATATTCTTGATCAGCTCGATGAGGTGAGTTGATATAGCCCTGTCCGTCTGTCCGTCCGTCAGTCCGTCTGTGTGAACGCAGCAATCTCGTAAACCACAGAAGCTTGAGAGCTGAAATTTGACATGTATACTCGTGAATCCCATACGCTATACGAGTTTTTTCAAAAATTCGATAACTCTTCCGGTTCTCTTTTATCGATAAATTTCGATAACTTTGCTTCTCATTTGCGTACCGTAAGAGCTAAAGACATGAAGTTCACTGTATAGATGCCTATTATAAATAAAAAACATTTTGTAATTTTTGGATTTCAGCTGCCACGCCCCCTTCGCCCTAAATTTGCAAAAAAAGCATTTCAAATACTAGAGACTTGTGCTTGGGCACATACACACATATGATTAACATAATCATGCCCTGAAAGTTCGAATAAGAAAGTCACGCTACAAAAGTTAATCAACCTTTAATTTTCCACAATATAAGCGTCTTGTACCTCAGAGCGCGTGTGTTTGAGCGTGCGTCCGTGTGTGTGTATGTGTTGCTTACAATATATGTAAACTAACCATAGAATATTTGAAGTATCGGCACTTCGCAGGGCTCAGGGTATCTCCTAGTCGAGCCGTCTCGACTAGAGCATTCCTACTTGTTTTTATACCCTGAGCACATTGAAAATGGGAAATCAGGGTATTATAGTTTTTTGGAAAATGTATGTATCAGGCAGAAGAAGACGTCGCAGAGCATGTATACTCCTGAATACCATACGCTACACGAGTTTTTTTTTTCAAAAATTCGATAACTCTTCCCGTTCTCTTTTTATCGATAAATTTCGACAACTTTTCGTCTCTTTTACGTACCTTAAAAGCTAGAGACATGCAATTCACTGTGTAGATGCCTGTTGTGAATACAAACATGTTGAAATTTTTGGATTTTAGCTGCCACGCCCGCTTCGCCCTAAATTTGCAAAAAACGCATTTCAAATACTAGAGACTTGTGCTTCGGCACATACTCACATATGAATAACATAATCATGCCCTGAAAGTTTGAATAAAAAAGTCCTTCTAGAAAAAAAGTTATTAAACATTTAATTTCCACAACATAAGCCTCTTTCAGCCCAAGCGCAGTCGCTACGTCAACTGCGCAGTTGGCAGAGCGTGTGCTTGAGCGTGCGTCTGTGTGTGTGTATGTGTTGCTTGCAATATATGTATATATAAACTAAGTATAGAATATTTGAAGTATCTGGACTTCGCAGGGCTCAGGGTACTCCTAGTCGAGCCGTCTCGACTAGAGCATTCTTACTTGTTTTATTTTTTTGGCTTATTTATTCCAATTATTAATGTAAAAGAAACCAGTATTTTTTTTGCGTATTTAAACTCGTATTTTTGGATCAAAATTTTTATATTTTACCTAAAACTAAAAACGGACTTATTGACGGATTACCCTATGCAATAACATTTTAATATACATAAATTAAATATATTGCTCGGTACAAAATATTTGTATTTTTGTAACATAAAATGAGCATCGACCCCACAGTGTGACATTAGTACAGATTTAGGTACCGGCAGCGGTGGAGCCTGTTTGTAAAAGAATCAGAATTCGCGGAATAGCGGCTCTTCGCTGGGTTCAGGGTATACCATAGTCGGGCGCCACCGACTAGAGTTTTATTTTTGTTTGTTTCTGCCTTTGGCTGGACTAAATGCTTTTGTGCAGTCTGGTTTTCTTTCCTTACTTTGATGCATAGAGCGTTGAAGGTCGGCAGACTGTCGCACATCTGTATGGAGACAACGAAATGGAAGACTTGACCGTAAAATAATTCGTCACAAAGCTGAATTCCTACTGTCCCAAGGCCATCAAGAATTCCCAAAAATTCATTTATTTAAAATGAAATGTTTTGCCCTTGGCCCAAGCGCTTGAAAAACAATTTCTTGTTGAGTTGAACATTATATTTTGGTCCAGTTGGCTGATGGATATCTTTTAACTGATTCCATGCCTCGGACGACGTCTTGCAATCCATCAAATAGCCCAATTGTGAAGGTTTCACACTTAATGTGATCACTGCCAATTCACATTCTCAGGGGCAACCGTTGGTAGAAATTCTCCTCATGCTATACTCCATAACTCCTTGCGCACCAGCACACTCCGTGGTTATATGCGCCAGGTGTCATAAGGTGTCAGTTTGTTCTTGACTCACACCGATGTTAATAGTTCGTAATTAAAATTAAAAACTTTATATTTCAATTGAATATCCGCGTGGGCCCATAGCTTGTAATTAGAAACTTTTTCTACCAAAATGCATGAAAGTTATATTTAAATTGAAAGATAAACAAGTAAGAACACTCTAGTTGGTGGCGCCCGACTATTCTGTTTCCTTTATATGTATGTACATCCCAAGCAGCACACACAGGCGCACGCTCAAGCACACGCTCTGCCAACTGAATAGTTGACGTAACGACTGCACTTGGGCGGCAAGACGCTTATGTTATGGAATGTTTAATAACTTTCTGGATGGAGTGTCTTAATCAAACTTTCAGGGCGTATTTTGCAAAATCCAAAAATTTCAAAATGTTTGTATTCATAACAGGGACCTACACAGTGAATTTCATGTCTCTAGTTCGTACGGTACGCAAAAGAGAAGCAAAGTTAAAGTTAAAGAGAACGGGAAGCATTATCGAATTCTTGAATAAAAACTCGAACTGCGTATGGTATTGACGAGTACACATACCAAATTTCAGCTCTCTAGCTTCTGTGCCTTACGAGATCGCTGCGTTCACACAAACGGACGGACGGACGGACGGACGGACAGACGGACAGACGGACAGGGCTATATCAACCCAGCTCATCGAGCTGATCAAGAATATATATACTTTGTATGGTCTGCGACGTCTCCTTCTGCCTGTTACATACATTTTCATATATATTCTTGATCAGCTCGATGAGCTGAGTTGATATAGCCCTGTCCGTCTGTCCGTCCGTCTATGTGAACGCAGCGATCTCGTAAGGCACAGAAGCTAGAGAGCTGAAATTTGGTATGTGTACTCGTCAATACCATACGCAGTTCGAGTTTTTTTTTTCAAGAATTCGATAATGCTTCCCGTTCTCTTTAACTTTAACTTTGCTTCTCTTTTGCGTACCGTACGAACTAGAGACATGAAATTCACTGTGTAGGTCCCTGTTATGAATACAAACATTTTGAAAGCTAGAGAGCTTAAATTTGACATACAGACTCGTGAATACAATACAAACATTTTGTAATTTTTGGATTTTGGATGCCACGCCCCCTTCGCCCTAAATTTACAAAAAACGCATTTCAAATACTAGACTTGTGCTTTGGCACATACACACATATGAATAACATAATCATGCCCTGAAAGTTTTAATATGAAAGTCTTCATAGAAAAAAAGTTATTAAACATTTAATTTTCCACAACATAAGCGTCTTACAGTCCAAGCGCAGTCGCTACGTCAACTAGTCGAGCCGTCTCAATTAGAGCATTCTTACTTGTTAAGAATGTTAAAAGTGAAATAGCTACATATGTATATAGCAGTTGCAAAAAAATTGCCAGAGATATAGGACTATCTCATGGTAAGGATGGCCGAGTCGTAGCAGTCTAATAAGGGATGTGGAGCACTTTTTTAAACCATTGCTTAACAACAGTGCCATCGATGATTAACAACAACCGCATCGATAACTAATGTAAGATAGAACTACCGAGAGAGTAGTTTGAAGATCATTCTGAAATTAGAACCGAAGAAACTCAGAATTGAAGACAAGTATATGATATTAATGCAATGATTTGAGAAGCAATAAAAGAAGTAAAACGTGAATATTTTGAGGTACTCAGGGTATCTTCTAGAGTTTTCTTGTTTGGTTTGACTTTGATGTTTGTTTGTTGATAGTTTGCTGATAAGCTTTTGTTTTTGTGTACAGTTTTTTATGTATCGGTTGAACTGATACTGTATTAGTTGATTCTGCATAAGCGCAATTGATTGCTGGTTGTACTAGAATTCAATGCATACTGGAGGTATGTAATGGTCTCACTAGAAATGACTATCGATGTTCACTTTAAATAGATCTATTTTCTCAAGATTTAAAATTCAGTGAATAACTGAGAAATATTTTTAAGCAGTTAGCTATTGATCTAGCAGCTGGTGAAGAAATATTAAATCAGTATAGCTCTGACACTCCATAATCTATTTTAAATTTAGACTCTCTTGAAAATATCATCTGTAGCAAAACGATATATATTGAAAACAATATTTTCCATATCTATGGGATACCACTCACAAAATAACACATAGACAGGATATGCCATGGGAAGTTTTTCAGCGCGTGAAATATTCGCCGTGCTTCCCGTTGTTGTCGCTTTCTCCTTTTCTCCGGCTTTCCTTTACTTTCTTCAGAGCAGAGAACATTTATGACAGCAGCATCAGTGCTCTGCATGCGATTTTCGATTATGGTCGATTTCTATACAAAACTTATCTATGCCACTCTGTAAGCTGTATGCTCCTCTAATCTCTTCTCTCTCATACAGTTATTTATAGCTCTCTTCATCTCATTAAATACGTTGCTTGCGAAAGGGTGCGAAGGGCAAATGCTCCGGAGCGATCTCTGGATACCTATTCACTGTAGACAGAAACATAAAATTCATGAACCATTTTATTGGCGTAAATACCCTGAGCACATTGAAAATATGAAATCAGAGTATTATGTTTTTGAAACATGGCAGACCCCATAAAGTATATATATCCTTGTTCAGCTCGATGAGCTGAGTTGATATACCCCACTCCGTTTGTTCGTCCTGCCGTCCGTGTGAAAGCAGCGTTCTCGTAAACCACAGAAGCTAGAGAGCTGAAATATGAGAATGTATTCTCGTGCATACCATACGCAGTACGAGTTTTTTCAAAAATTCGATAACTCATCCCGTTCTCTTATTATCGATCAATTTCGAACATTCTCGTAAACCACAGAAGCTAGAGAGCTGAAATATGAGAATGTATTCTCGTGCATACCATACGCAGTACGAGTTTTTTCAAAAATTCGATAACTCATCCCGTTCTCTTATTATCGATCAATTTCGAACATTTTCTTCATTTTTGAGTACCGTAAGAACTAGAGACTTGAAACTAACTATTTATTTATTTATTTATTTATTATATAGTTGACAAAACGAGTGTCACTAATAAGTAATTAAAGTAACAGCCTAAAAATAACAAAATTTTATCAACGATATCACCACCCGCTGGGGGTGTTTAATTTGCCATGACGGCGAATCACAGGCAAATATGGTTAGTGATATCATTGAACTATGAAAGATAGGGAGTGAACAAATTAAAAATATTTAGTTTAAAAATTAACCTACACTCATAGCTTAACCATAAAAACAGGAAGAACAAGAAAATATATTTATATATTTTACAGAAATGAGAAAACACAACACAATTAGGGAGAATTGCCAATTCCTGTCCATTCTCACTCTTGGGCCCTGTGTGTGATTTCTCTGAGGTAAGCTGAAAGCACGGATTTTATTAAAGGAAGAGAGAGTTCTGAAGCAAATACATAAAAATATTTATTATAGGTAGCACATAAGACCTGAAACGCACTATGCAAGGAGTAATCAGATGTGCATATAGGTAAATATAGAGGACGAAAGTGACGGGAAATACGAGAAGGAACTAAAAAATTAATTTTGATTAAAAGAGCAGGCGAATATTATTATCAATCAAAATTACCACTAATCATATTATGTAGAAAAGCAATACCCAAGACTGTTCTACGGTTTATTAGTGACGGAAGATCTATAAGAAGAGGCCTACTACTATAAGAAGGTAAACAAAGGTTTCGATCCCAGTTAAGATTGCATAACACAAAGAGAAGAAACTGTTTCAATACGGTCCTGATACAATTTATGCTGTGGCGACCATATAATTGAACAATATTCTAAAATTGGACGAACCAAACAAACGGGTCATTAAACTCTTTCGACCATCGTTTAATAAAGCCAAGAACACTTTTGGCTTCATTAATGATGGTTGAGATAT
Source organism: Drosophila peninsularis (assembly GCA_035047485.1). Taxonomy (NCBI): domain Eukaryota; kingdom Metazoa; phylum Arthropoda; class Insecta; order Diptera; family Drosophilidae; genus Drosophila; species Drosophila peninsularis. The sequence continues at coordinate 1,065,910 of JAWNPN010000057.1, read as the reverse complement.
GGGCATTGGAAAAACTTAATTGTTTTTCCAAGCAATCGGGGCAAGACCAGCGTAATCCATCACACCCACTTTTGGGTGCAGCCATGACTCTATCGCAATCACGCCTAGAGATGCCAGCACATTTCATATGTATTAGATTCTCGCACAACCAGCAACCAACAAATTGCATTTGTGCAGAATCAGCGGTTTGCCGAAATGAGCAAGATTTCTTGCAGCAAGTCATATTGGCAACTGGGAAGTTGAGCAAAACAAAATTAACGGATAAAAAATTAGAAAAATACAGACAAAACGAGGATTAACTGTGTTGAGCGAGCGAATCACAAACAACAACAAACAGCTAAGACAGAGACCAACACAAACAGCTGATACAGTAAATAGAGCGGGAGAGATACAACGCTAAAAACGAACAAACATTTCGTATGACAAAAACAAAACAGAAACTGAACAAACACTAAGCTGAGCGTGAGGAAACAAGAGCGAACACACACACTAACAAGTGTAAAAGTAACAAAGCTAATGAGAAACAAGTAAGAATGCTCTAGTCGAAACGGCTCGACTAGGAGATACCCTGAGCCCTGCGAAGTGCCGATACATCAAATATTGTATGCTTAGTTTACATATACATATATTGCAAACAACACATACACACACACAGACGCACGTTCTGCCAACTGCGCAGTTGACGTAGCGACTGCGCTTGGGCTGCAAGAGGCTTATGTTGTGGAAATTAAATGTTTAATAACTTTTTATACCCTGAGCCCATTGAAAATGGGAAATCAGGGCATAATGTTTTTGTGAAAATGTATGTAACAGGCAGAAGGAGACGTCGCAGACCATACAAAATATATATATTCTTGATCAGCTCGATGAGCTGAGTTGAAATAGCCCTGTCCGTCTGTCTGTCCGTCCGTCCGTCCGTCCGTCCGTCCGTCCGTCCGTCCGTCTGTGTGAACGCAGCGATCTCGTAAACCACAGAAGCTAGAGAGCTGAAATTTGACATGTATACTCCTGAATACCATACGCTATACGAGTTTTTTTCAAAAATTCGATAACTCTTCCTGTTCTCTTTTTATCGATAAATTTCGATAACTTTTCGTCTCTTTTACGTACCGTAAGAGCTAGAGACCTGAAATTCACTACATAGATTCCTGTTGTGAATGCAGACATTTTGTAATTTTTGGTTCGCCCTAAATTTGCAAAAAACGCATTTCAAATACTAGAGACTTCTGCTTCGGCACATACACACATATGAATAACATAATCATGCCCTGAAAGTTTGAATAAAAAAGTCCTGCTAGAAAAAAAGTTATTAAACATTTAATTTCGACAACATCAGCGTCTTGCAGCCCAAGCGCTGTCGCTACGTCAACTGCGCAGTTGGCAGAGCGTGTGTTTGAGCGTGCTTCTGTGTGTGTGTGTGTTGCTTGCAATATATGTATGTATATGTAAACTAAGCATAGAATATTTGAAGTATCGGCACTTCGCAGGGCTCAGGGTATCTCCTAGTCGAGCCGTCTCGACTAGAGCATTCTTACTTGTTTTTAGCAAGACTTTTGTATTCAAACTTTCAGAGCATGATTATGTTATTCATATGTGTGTATATGCCGAAGCACAAGTCTCTAGTATTTGAAATACGTTTTTTGTAAATTTAGGGCGAAGCGGGCGTGGCAGCTAAAATCCAAAAATTACAAAATTTTTGTACTTATAATAGGCATCTACACATTGAAATTCATATCTCTAGCCCTTACGGTACGTAAAAGAGACGAAAAGTTATCGAAATGTATCGATAAAAAGAGAACGGGAAGAGTTATCAAATTTTTGAAAAAAAAACTCGTATAGCGTATGGCATTCAGGATTATACATGTCAAATTTCAGATCTCTAGCTTCTTTGGTTTACGAGATTGCTGCGTTCACACAGACGGACGGACGGACGGACGGATGGACAGACGGAAGGGGCTATATCAACTCAGCTCATGGAGCTGATCAAGAATAAATATACTTTGTATGGTCTGCGACGTCTCCTTCTGCCTGTTACATACACTTTCACAAAAACATATACTCAGATTTCCCATTTTCAATGGGCTCAGAGCATAAAAAGTACTGAGCGCAAACGAAAATACTTCTTACTCTCACAAACTTAGAACACTATGTGTAGAATGTAATGAATAAAACGATTTTGAAATTTTTGGATTTTGGATGTCACGCCCCCTTCGCTCTAAATTTGCATAAATCGGTTTTCAAATATTCGGCACTAATATGAATGGCATAATCACGCCAAAAAAGTTATGAAACATTTAATTTCCCACCTACCGCTATCAGAGCGTGTGCTTGTGCGTGCGTGCGTCTGTATTGGTAAAATAAGTATGGAATATTTGAAGTATCGGCACTTCGAAGGGTATCTCCTAGTCGGAGGGTCTCAACTAGGGCACTCTTACTTGTTAAACCTTGAGCTCTTTTTGAAACTTTTCAGAGCAATGTCTTTACTTCTTATTTATTACAGATCTACCGAGTCAACAAATTTACAAAGACGTGAACAGCGAAGTCGATTTTTGTGGTACTCTCTATACGGATGGGGTATGCCCACAATATTGACGTCAATTACAGCATCTTTAAGTAAATCTGATGTCTTGAAAGAAAATATCCGACCAATGTTTGGACACGGCAGATGTTGGTTTACATGTAGGTTCAAATATTTCCTTTGTATTAAAGAGAAAACTTTTATTACTTTCTACATATTTTTAATTTCAGACGATACAATTGGATATGCTAGCTTAGTATTTTTTTCTGGACCACTTGGATTACTTTTTATCATAAATCTTGTGTTCTTTCTTTTAACGTTGAAATATTGCAACAAAGTTAAGAGAGAAATATTCAAAATGCTTAGTTCAAATACTGAAAAGCATACTTTGAGGAGCCGCTTTTCCATGGATAAAACCAGATTTATTATGAACACAAAACTTTGCTTTGTAATGGGAATAACATGGCTTTTGGAAATTGCAAGCATTTTGTTTTATGATCACAAAAAAAACTTTTTTTGGTCAATTAGTGATTCATTCAACGTTCTGCTGGGTGTATTTGTTTTCATAATATTCGTTTTTAAGAAACGGGTATGGAAAGAAATCACAATTAAATTAGGTAAGACAATTCCGTATATAAGCTCAACATATATTAATAATTATAATAATATAATAAAAATTGTCCTCTAAAAAAGGGTTCAGTCGCTTCTAATTAAAAAATAAAACAAGTAAGAGTGCTCTAGTCGACTGGACTAGAAGATACCCTGAGCCCTTCGATGTGCCGATACTTCAAATATTCTATGCTTAGTTTACATATACATATATTGCAAGCAACACATACACACACACACAGACGCACGCACAAGCGCACGCTCTGCCCACTGCGCAGTTGACGCAGCGACTGCGCCTGGGCTGAAAGACGCTTCAAAACTCTGTGAATAATTAAATCGTTAATAACTTCTTTTCTGGAAGGATTTTCTTATTCAAACTTTCAGGCCATGATTATATTATTTATATGTGTGTATTTACCAAAGCAAAGTCTCTAGTATTTGAAATATGTGTTTTGCAAATTTAGGCATACAACTTCTAATAAAAATCAAAAATGTATTAAGCACACATAAACCTAAAAACAAAATTGAACACACTAGCTATAAAGATGATTTAGATAGAATTTAATTGCTGAATATCGATTTCATTTTAAATTGATAACATTAAAACGGAAATAGTTATCAACTTTTTTAGCAAAAAATTTATGGAATCGTGCTATTCACGAACCTTTAGAAGGAGGCGTGGCAGGCCCCAAAAAGTGTAAAAAGTGTGTCCATCCGTCCGTCCGTCTGTCCTTATGTGTTTATAACAGCTATAAGAGCTAGAGACCTGAAAAATCGATAACTATTTCCGTTTCATTGTTATCGATTAACAATTTTCATTTTCGTTAAATTTCGGATGTTCAAATACAAAAGACTTGTGCTTCGGCACATACATACATATGAATAACATAATAATGCCCTGAAAGTTTGAATAAGAAAGGCCTTCCAGAAAAAAAGTTATTAAACATTTAATTTTCTACAACATAGGCATCTTGCAGCCCAAGCGCCGGTGCTACGTCAACTTCGCATTTGGCAGAGCGTGTGCTTGAGCGTGCGTCTGTGTGTGTATATGTTGCTTGTGATGTACATACATATTAAAGAAACAGAATTCGCGGAATAGCGGTTCTTCGCTAGGTTCAGGGTATCCCCTAGTCGGGCACCACAGACGAGAGTTTTCTTACTTGTTTTCTGAATGAACTTTCTATTCGAAATTGTATAAAACACACATAAAACGAAAAACAAAATTTGAAGACTCTAGCTACAAAAATGACATAGAATTTTATACTGAAGATCGACTTTATTTTTAATCGATAACAATAATACGGAATCGAATGTGCTATAAAGGAACGTATAAAAAATTGCATGTCTCTAACTTCTATTGGTTCTGAGTTTCAGGCGTTCACACATACAGACATTCGGACGGACTTACAGACCTAAGCAAGAATAAACTTTAGTTCTTTAGCTAATAAACATATTATTGTTCGAAATATAATTAATTAATAAGATAATAAGACTGTTTTTAAATCCCTACTAATTTGTCGCTATATACATTTTTTTAGGTTTGTCGTCACCTAACGATCGACGAAGAAATCCGAATGCGACATGTTTAACACAATCAACGTGTGTAAATCAAAGTGTATCTATGAAAAAACTTGGTAATGGTAATAAGCCCCTTATAAGACGAACAACTTAGGCGTAAAAATCCAACACCCTTGCTGAATAAAAATAAAATTATCTACTAATATTTTCTTAAATAATTAATGTTCATTACATAATAAATTAAACCAGTATAACTTCAGTATTATACATCAGAATTAAAAATTCCCTTTATGACCAATATACAAATTAAATAATATTTGCCTGTCCCAACTTGCAGCAGTGTTAACGTCATTTTCGTTGCCGAAAATTCTCATGTCATGAATTCGTCATAGGCACGAGAATATGAAGTGGTGAGCCTGTGTGTTAATTTCCAACATTGTTCCGACAAATCCGTCATGATTATTACTCTCTCTGACCATCCAAATGCTAGACACCCAGGGTTTGTGGTTTTACTTAAATATACTTTGGGTTAATCAAAAAAAAAAGTAAGAATGCTCTAGTCGAGACGGCTCGACTAGGAGATACCCTGAGCCCTGCGAAGTGCCGATACTTAAAATATGCTATGCTTAGTTTACATATACATACATATACTGCAAGCAACACATACACACACACAGACCCACGCTCAAGCACACGTTCTGCCAACTGCGCAGTTGACGTAGCGACAGCGCTTGGGCTGCAAGAGGCTTATGTTGTGGAAATTAAATGTTTAATAACTTTTTTTCTAGCAGGACTTATTTATTCAAACTTTCAGGGCATGATTATGTTATTCATATGTGTGTATGTGCCGAAGCACAAGTCTCTAGTATTTGAAATGCGTTTTTTTGCAAATTTAGGGCGAAGGGCGTGGCATCCAAAATCCAAAAATTGCAAAATGTCTGCATTCACAACAGGAATCTATATAGTGAATTTCAGGTCTCTAGCTCTTACGGTACGTAAAAGAGACGAAAAGTTATCGAAATTTATCGATAAAAAGAGAACGGGAAGAGTTATCGAATTTTTGAAAAAAACTCGTATAGCGTATGGTATTCAGGAGTATACATGTCAAATTTCAGCTCTCTAGCTTCTGTGGTTTACGAGATCGCTGCGTTCACACAGACGGACGGACGGACGGACGGACGGACGGACGGACGGACAGACGGACAGGGCTATTTCAACTCAGCTCATCGAGCTGATTAAGAATATATATACTTTGTATGGTCTGCGACATCTCCTTCTGCCTGTTACATACATTTTCACAAAAACATTATACCCTGATTTCCCATTTTCAATGGGCTCAGGGTATAAAAAGCTGGAGTGTTCAATTTCTATACCCTGAGCCCATTGAAAATGGGCAATCAAGGTATAATGTTTTTGTGAAAATGTATGTAACAGGCAGAAGGAGACGTCGCAGACCCCACAAAGTATACATATTCTTAATTATAAAATATTAAGCTTGAAGATCTGACTTGATATAGCCCTGTCCGTCTGTCCCCTGGTCCGGCGTCACCGACTAGAGTTTTCTTACTTGTTTCCTGGATGGACCTTCTTAATAAAACTTTCAGGGAATGATTATGTTATTCATACGTGTGTATGTGCCGAAGCACAAGTCTCTAGTAAAACCAAAATTGTATTAAACACATATAAAACTAAAAACAAAATTTGAATACTCTAGCTATAACCATGAGTTAGATTGAATTTTTTAACTGAATAACGATTTCGTTTTTAATCGATAACATTAAAACGGGATGAGCTGTGCGTGCTATACAGGGAGCTACAAGCTTTCAAGTCTCTAGCTCTTATGGATGCTGAGATCGATGCGTTCACACATACGGACAGACAGACAGGCAGACAGAAAGGGCTAAATCGACTCGGCTTGTCTCCCTGATCAAGAATATATATATTTGCCACGCCTTCTTCTCCCTGTTACATACATTTCAACAAAACCATTATACCCTGATTTCCCAATTTCAATGGGATCAGGGTATAAAAACGACGAAGTCACTAGCGCAATTAATGGCGTTTTCTATGAAAGTAAGTGATAATCACGGCCCCCAGTGTGCCTTTCGCCAAGGCGAAAAATCCTCGCCTTCGCGCCCAAAAGGATCACCATGTGGCGTCCGCCGCCCTTGCAACAGGTTGCAATTGCCACATCGGACAGGCATTAGGATGGGGGACGGCAGCATTCTGGAACGCCTAGATGCCGCAGGATCCGGAGATGACCCACCCAAATAGCGTGCTTTGGGCGGCGGGTCTGCCGCCGTGGACAGACATGCAACCCGGTTGGATGACCTCTGGATAGAGGTCCACTCCCAGCACCATGGTTATAGGTCCAAGGTCGTAGAACGTAGGGTTCGCCAGCACGAGGGTCGAGATTTTCGTGAGCACCGTCTTTGGAACCTCTCGACTGGGAGTGCGGAGGCACAGGTCACCTCCAACTTCAACACAATACTCATCCTCAGAGCTGGGTCGCTTTTGGACTCAATCACCGCCGTGCAAGCTTGCTCGTCCCCCTCGCGAGTCACGGCCAAACCGAGGGTCTTGACAAACGAGCCGTTAATGAGACTCATTGGCGCAGACGCGTTCAACAGCACACGCGTGTCGAACTGCTTCGACCCGTCGCCAATCCGGATCATCGCGGTGGGGAACAGCGTCGTCGTACGGGATTGAAGGAGCGAGGAGAGCGTGGGGGCCTCAGAAGGTACGACTGAAGCCGGGGAAGCGAAGGACTACATCGATCGCCGCCTAGGGGATCGAGGTCGGAGGTGGTAATGTCGTCGGACTGGCGATTGCCGCCGAGGAGACTGATCCGCCATGTTGAGGAGTGTGTGGTGGGGTTGCCCACACAGGCGATATCTGTCCGAGCGCCGGCAAGCTCCAGTGGAATGCTCGTGGACCAGACAGTTGAGGCAGTAGCGATTCACGAGTACTCACGAGTTCTCAGGCGTTATTCCGCAGTCATATCGAGGAACCGCTTTCTTTTGGAGGAATTGAGCCAGAGCGGGACTGGCCCATATCTACACCGTTTGGATTTTTAAACGGTAAAGAGACTACGTAATAACCTTCCTTCCTCCTCCTGGTGGTTTCCTAGAACACCTGTTCACAGATGACGTCGGCTTTGCCGGAAGGTCTTGGTTCTGGCTTGGTGCGAGCGCTCCCGTCTATACCGTCAACACTTGTCGTGACTTCGGTGAAACGGCTACGATGGGCCCGCACAACACCCAACCAAAAATTGTTTCCAGTCCTACGAAATCACCGCCAATGTTATTTTTGATCCATTCCCCAAGGATATGTGGAAAGAGATCCACTTCAATCATCATCTCAATCCGAGATGGCCTGTTGTAATGAGGGTCGGCCAATGGACGATCCAAGTATTCATGTTGCACCTTGTCCGGGAACGGTCACGCTGGGATTGCTCCTGACAGTCTGGGAACGACTACGGCCAAAGCTTCTGCCTAAATCTTCCTGTCCCAAAGGGCGGACAGCTTCAGCAAACATGCCTTTTCTGCGGTACCTTCGTCGCTTTGTCCCATGCCGGTAACAGCTGCGTTGATATGCCAGAACGGAGGCCGGACTAAATTAAATACCCTCTCGGAAACGAAGGCAGAATCGGCTCCATAATCAATCAACGCCCGGATATGAAACTCTTCACTGCGATAGTTGAGTGTCACGATAGCTGTAGAAGGCCTCGCCCTCGAGTGGAGGCGAAATAATATTGAGCGTTCGATGGTTGATTGCTCGTTGATGGACGCTCGTGCTAATGGATGGTGGTGGACTCGTTACTGGAATGTAACAGCGGGGGATGACGCTCCTTGCAGATGTGGCAATTTTGCGCACTGGAGTAGTCCCTCCCTTGATGACCCCGAGCGAAGCAGTTCAAACACAAGGTCTATAGCCTGATCAATTTCGCTTTCCTTGCGACGGACGTCGCAATGAAGGTTGGGTAGACACGGATGGGATGATTTTCCTTGTTACAGATCCTAAAGGATGTCGCCTTAATCTGTGTCTTTGCGGAACACGCTTGGACATTTACCGTGGCGGCGGGGTTTCGGGGCCTGGATGGGTCGACCTGTATATTTGGGGTAGAATGACCCTCCGTGTCCAGCACATGATACCGTTCTGCCAGGAAACGATTGATATCGTCCCAGGATGCGACTGCAGTGTTATTTGCAACAGATTGTTTCCACAACACGATAGTTGCTCCGCGTAACTTGGTCATACAGATTGCTAGGTGAAGGATATCACAATTCTCTGCACTAGCTCCTGACCGCTGCAAGGCAGTCAGGAAACCTTGAAAAGCCGTCTGCAACTCTCGCAAGGACTTGCCTGATTTCTGTGCAACTATGGCTTGCGCTTGCTTGGCTTGCGTCATGATCAAAAGTCGATCATTTTCGTACCGCGCAATGAGATTGTCCCACGCGGCCTGAAACCGCTCATTTGTTAGAGGCGACTTCGAAACATAGCTCTTGCCTCACCACGAGTCTTGGAATTTAGGTGGTAAAGCTTTTCCACTTCTGCCAAAACGAGATTACGAATATAGATCGTAGAGAAAAAATCGCGGAACAACAGTTCTGCTTCAATATTTAATAATGCTTAAAAACTAAAAAATTAGACCAAAAAGGTTCCACAGCTTATTTCAACCACTTATAAAATTAAAGCATTAAACATATTTTTTAATTACAATAACTTAAAATTAGTATTTGGTATCTTTTTGGCATCGACTCTACTAATTTTTTAGTCACTTCAGGTGTTATTTTGGCCCATTCCTCAACTAACGGATTTTTTAGTTCAGACTTGTTCGAGATTTTTGTTTTCGAATATTTTTTTTCCAAAATGGACCACAAATTCTCAATCTTATTTAAATCTGGTGACTGGGCTGGTGGTTTCATCACATGCGGGCACTTCCAGATCAGCCAGGTCTGAACAATGCCCGCCGTATGCTTAGGGTAGTTGTCTTGGTAGAATCGTAAGTTCTCTTTTATGCCCAGTTTCTCAGCACTTTCCATCAAATTGGACTTCAAAATATCGAGGTTTTTCCCTTTATCCATCGTAGTTTCAATGAACTCCAAGTTCCCAACGCCGGCTGCTGACATACAGGCCCAAACTATAACGTTGCCTCCGCCATGCTTTACTGTAGCCCTCACATGTTTTCCGTCAAGCTCTGTATTAGGCTTACGCCATACATATTGGGGCCCCTCCGGCCCAAATAAATTAAATTTGGACTCATCACAAAATAAAACAGTGTTCCACAATCCAATGTCCTTGTACAAGTGCTCCTGGGCAAATTTAAGGCGAAACTTCTTGCTTTTATCGCTTATAAAATTCTTCTTGCGTGGTACTCTGGCATTAAAGTCATGTTTCCGAAGCACACGGCGAATAGTTTCTGGGTGGAATGACTTGCCCAACTCCTCCTTAACATAATTGGCCACTTGGCAAGCCGATAGTCTTGGGTTGTCCCGGATTTTTCTCGCAATACAGCGGTCGTCCGTGGGATTAAAAATTTTTTTCGAAGCATTTCTACCGTTATCGTGGGTTCTATTTTCACGGATAAATCGGTACATGATGTTTGGAACTGTAGAATCGCTAAATCCAACCATCTCAGAAATTTTTCTACGGGAATGCCCATTTTTAAAGTGTTTGAGAGCAAGTTCCCGCTGCTCAATAGTTGTACGTGATCCCATTTTGCTAAATTCACTATTCTGCAAGTTGAGCTCTCAAAATTCAGCACAATTTTATGTCATCCCACTGCCAAAACCCTGAATAAAGCATAGAACAAGAATCTTCCTTTGAATTATAAAATAACGGATCTTTGAACAGCTGCAAAATTTGTGGTTCAAATAAGCTGTGGAACTTTTTTGGTCTCATTTTTTAGTTTTTAAGCATTATTAAATATTGAAAAAATATTTAAAAAATAAATGAATTAATTTTGTATTAGTTTAAACATCACACTAAAAACCAGCGTTTAAATTTTTTGAATATCCCCAATAGTTTTTTTTTATGGTGCTGGTTGGAAAAGGCTGTGAATCACTGTATATATATATATATATATATTGTTACTAAAGGGAAACAATATTTATATACATATATATATATATATATATATATATATATATATATATATATATATGTATATAAATATTGTTTCCCTTTAGTAACAACCCGTGACTCAGTCACGACTTGGGTAACGCGCCAGTCCTGGTCGAGAATCAGCTGTCGCTGGATTTGCACTTGCACTGTACAACTTCTTCCACATATAAGTTGCCACCGGCACCTGGATTAAATGCCTTAAGTTGCCTGAATATGGACGCGAAAATCATGCAGATAGAGGAATACGCAGCAGGAATAATGTTATGGAGACTCCGGCGCGCTTCTAATTACAACCACTTTATTTAGTTGTTTTCTTTTTGTTTAAGCTGTGAAAATACTCTTAATATATTAATACAATTATTATTTGATGTGTGTGCTTATCTTAGCGCTCACTTGGAATGCCTTCCTAGTAATTTGTTGTTTTCATGTGTGTGTGTGTGTGTGTGTGTGTGTATGCATACATGCCGGTATATGCATATGTATGTACATACAACAACGAGGAGACAGACATTAGCACAATATAACGGACACAGGATAGCATTAAGGATACAGTGCACCTCTTGAGGCAGGTTGCTGTATGTCTACACAGTGTTAAAGGTGTACAGGTCGCTATGGAAAAGTGGGAAACCTTGCACCTTTGAGTGTATGTACTTATACCTAAAACAATAAATATAACTATACTTATCAGACTGTTCCACCGATGCAAGCTGGAGGAGCGGAAGAAGCTCCGGCTTGAAGGACCAAATGTTTGTAGGAGGGTGGGCAGTCCGAAGCTTCAGCAACTGCCGAGATCTTCAATAATAGGTGCCACACGCTGAACTAACTCGCGAACTCGATTATTTAGTATAAGTGTGTTGTGTGAATTTATTTGTATTTAGTATTTAATATGGAATATTCAATATGAGTATTGACTATGAGTAATGCAAACGACGAAGTCACTCCCAAAGGTAATGGCGAAAATCCTCACCTGCTCGCCCAAAAGGATCACCCTGTGGCGTGAACACATACATTTCAACAAAACCATTATATCCTGATTTCCCATTTTCAAAGGGTTCACGGTATAAAAAGCTCCATATTACAACATTTCTTTATTATTTTATTAATTTTTTCGCCTTCCCAACAAAGCTTTGTTCTAAATTGAGCAACCTCGACTAATCTTCTAGAATACACTTTCCTAGTAAACGACAGTTTTTTAGGCCCATCGCGTTGGTGATATTTTTCTGTTCTTTCGGAGCTATAAAAAAAAACTGCGTAATTTATCGTTGAGTCTAGTTGGCAATATCTTTAATAAATATGTAAATAAATTGAAGCAGTTGTGAACTTATGACTATCGGAAAATTAGTCTTCAGACAGATGCAACGCATCAGAACGGAGTTCTGGAAGAAATTACAAGTAAGAAAGCTCCAGTCGCTGGCGCCCGACTAGGGGATACCATGAACCCAGCAAAGAACCGCTATTCCGCAATTCTTGTTTCTGTTATATGTATGTACATCACAAGCATCTCCCGCTCTAGACACTCCTTTGCTGCTCTTTACAGTGCCACTTAGAAGTTAATATATAAAATGGCAACATCGGTCGCGTTGAAATGCCAGCAGGGCTTCAATAAAAATCCTTAAGCTAACTTCACTAAGGGCAATGGTGCTACACGATTAATTGCGTGCTTGTAGGTACCAGATTTCGTCCTAATAGTCAATCGCCTTGAGCAACAAGTATTTCGCCGACTTCACCGCTTCTTCCCGTAGGCCGCCAAAATGCGGCGCTCGCGGGGGGATGAATATGAACTCCATTCCCCGCTCCGCAGCAAATATTTCCATGGCAGCTGTGCATGGCGTTGAATTTGTCCGTCAGCTCTGTTAGCGTGCTTGCAGCACAGCAATTGGTGGCATCGTCGCAATACAACTTCCTATTAAGGACACGTCGACCAATGAACCTAGATAATCACATTTCAATGGGCAATTTGCCTCGAATCCCCAACGAAACTGTTATTGGACCACAAAAATCCCCTCCGCTGATCTTAATAGGTCTCTTTCCGTGTAAACGATCTGCTGGAAGATTACTATTATTTGGGATAAGAGTTTTGGTTTATTGCAAAACTGTGAACTTTTTAAAATTTTCAATTTCCGCCGCAATCACAGATTTTACTGACAGGAACGAGAACCCTAGTTCAGAAACTGTAGGAATCAATCATGTTTCTCGGTACTTCCGATAATGAAGCGAAACATGTAAGATATTATGCGAATCAGCCTTGTAAATGAAGATGTAGGTTCTATGAGTTCAGTGATGGAGTTTACGACCTCATCAACCGCAATCATATCAAATCTCTAACGACTCCAGTTCCTTCGACCGATTAATATGTGTGTTGACTGACCACAATTATTCTAAAAATTATAAAAAAGCTGGTCCGCCAAACCACATTGAAGATCGAAGTTCCTCAACCGAACATCCCCGAGACACTATGTCTGCCGGGTTGTCCATTGTTGTTACATGCCGCCAGGACACATTGACTCTCAGCTCCTGAATGGTTGCTACTCGATCGGCAACAAATCTGTTCAAATTCGATGAATGCAGTCGCAACCAATGTAGAACGTCTTCAGACTTTGTATACTGGGCAGTCAAATAATTTCTTTACCGCGTCCCACATGGTAGCTAGTAGTTCCTCACCTTGGACTTGGCGGTTAGCAACCTGATAGTGATACCAGCAACTGTTTGCATTCTTACGTATAAACAACAACCGTAAGCTATCGTTGACGCGACAGCAAAGCCATGGACTTGACAGCCCCTTGCCTTAAGCGTGCCCACGTAACGAGCAAAGCATTTAGCTCTGCAAAATAGCTGGTCAGTGCTTCTACCTCCTGTCAGCTTTTTGGAGGTAATATCCTGTAGCAATACCTTTGCACGAGTTACGATCGGACTTAGCAAGCCTAACGGATCGTATAATCGTGCCACAAACGATAAAACTGACCGCTTGGTGGGGTTCATATCTCTTGGAGATTCCATTGTATATCTGAAGACGTCAGCCTTAGGATTCCAAATCAATCCTAAAATTTGTATGTCTCCTTGAGGACCAATGACAATTTTGTCCTCTGCTGATTGAGCTGCAAGTTGTTCACAATTGAACGACAATTTGCTGAGATGGAAGCCAAAGACTTGAAGAATTTCGATTAAATGGCGGTGCAACATACACAACTCCTCAGAACTGTGAGCTAGGGATTTGGCAGCAGCTGGATGAGTAGAAGCGTGTAATTCGCTCAGCTATTTTAGGCATCGAATCTGTATCTGTCCCATACGTTACTGTATTCAAACGATAGATTTGTAACGCACCAGTGGGCTTTACCCTCCATTCGAAAGTTGAAAGTTGCGCTGGGACTCTGTTAATTCTATTTGACGGTATATTCTAGCTATATCTGCGGTAGCACCCCAAGGGCGAAGTCGAAAACGTAGCAAAGTTTCTCACAAATGAGGTTGAATGGTCGGACTCACCATGAGCTGATCATTTAGCGACATCTGAGAAATCGACTTGCTAGATGCATCGAACACTACCCGGAGCTTAGTTGAGCTGTACGGTCTTAGAACTCATTGATACTGAATAAAATAATGTGGCTCTCACGGAATGTGATTATCTGTCAGACTCATATGACCCAAGGCCAAATACTCCTTCATGAAGTCGATATACTTATGTCGAACGACATCTTCCTTGCACATTCTCCTCTCCAAAGCCATAAACCATCGTTTGCCTATGTCCTATGACATGCCTAAACATATGACATGCCTATTTGAATGGCAAGGACACTGAGCCGACCCGAGGTGTTTTGTGCAATAGTCTCTACAAAGGACTTCTCGCACAGCTGTTGTTCTGGGTATACAAATTCGAATTAATTGTATTCCAACTCCCTGAACTTTCGAACGATCGAGTGTACACAGATCTCGATATTAACAATACTCTTTAAAGTTAACGAATGGGCGGCTATTTCACTCGTTCAGCAGCGACCAGACACTATCCAGCCAAAAGTTGCAAGTTGTAGCTTTGGACTGTTGATATCAACACCAAGTACCAAATCTATGGGATGTGGAACTGAGAATTAGCTATCAGGAACAGAGATCTTCTCAGTAAGTTTTTTCTGTTGGTACACCGAAATGGAGCTTAGGATGTCAAAGTCAGTCATGATTTCTGTGTCGCCAATGATGCTATCGATGATTGAACACTGTGATGACAGTTCGTACCCAACAACTGCTTGGCTAACTCCTCAGTGATAGAGTTGTCCTGAGAGCCTGAGAGTCTAGGAGAGCCCTGGCTAGCTGATATAATCCCGATTGATCGTTTAACCTGACGACAGCGGTTGCCAAGAGAACTTGGTGAGAGCTGCTACTTGCGTGGTTCACAGTCGAAAATTGTGACGAAAGAGATACTTGTACTGCCGTTGAGTGTATTTATGTAGCATGGTATGATGCTGCTTGGAGCAAACCGAATGTCATGTTCGCAAGCAATTAATGCAAATCGGATATCGCTTTGCGAATTTGTATTGCTGAGGTATTGCTGAAAATGACGAACAAGCTTGAATATAATGATCATTGGAAGCTGAAGAACGACAGATTATGTTGTTTTTCCACCTTTTCTTCCACTGCTAGTTGTTCATTTATATGGCATTCGAAATCTGTTTATCAGATCCTATCAGATAATAGCGATTCATACAAAGATTCAAAGATGCAAAGAAGATGCTGATGGTGCAGACATGCTAGGTAGCTCAAAAAGCTTGGATATGCTATTAAAAATATAAGATACTGGTTGTCGTATTCAGTTTTTAAAGCATACCCAAGCTGTGGGATAATTATCATCTGTTACTTAATAAGCCTTAATAGTACCCAGTGCCTCTCGATCTAGGCACGACAACATATGATTGAACCTTTCTATGTTTGACAGAGCTGGATCATTGTCAACTAAATTTTCAAAGAGACCTATAAAGTTATAGTAATCTGATAGATCTGGGTGACTTTAAGCTGGGTAAGTTCCTACTATGTGAAACGGAGCTGATCATGGTCGAATTAGCATTACTCTCCCTTTTGGGTTGACTGTCACCATCAGGAGTGGCTTGGTTGACACACACAATTCTTCTAACGTTGATCAAGGTACTAAATCTGAATTGACATCGTCCAGCTCTTGCTGAATCTTAAATGCGTCTTCTATATATCGAGTTAAGATTTCTAAACTACACTGAATTTCAAACGATTCAACCGATATTGTGTAATCTTTCAAAAATTTATTGATTCTTCTTATATCGGTTGAAACGATTTTGTAAGAATTCAACAGACTTTCAATTCGCGCTGATGATGACTCGTCCATAGACCGATTATTTCCTCGCTTGCCAGTCATGATTGTCAAAAATGTCTTCAATTGAAATCAATTTCAGCAAGCAACACACACACACACAGACGCACGCTCAAGCACACGCTCTGCCAACTGCTCAGTGGACGTAGCGACTGCGAATGGGCTGCAAGAGGCTTATGTTGTGGAAATTAAATGTTTAATAACATTTTTTCTAGCAGGACTTTTTTTTTAAACTTTCAGGGCATGATTATGGTATTCATATGTGTGTATGTGCCGAAGCACAAGTCTCTAGTATTTGAAATGCGTTTTTTGCAAATTTAGGGCGAAAGGGGCGTGGCAGCTAAAATCCAAAAATTACAAAATGTTTGTATTCATAACAGGCATCTACACAGTGAATGTCATGTCTCTAGCTCTTACGGTACGCAAAAGAGACGAAAAGTTATCGAAATGTATCGATAAAAAGAGAACGGAAAGAGTTATCGAATTTTTGAAAAAAATTCGTATAGCGTATGGTATTCACGAGTATACATGTCAAATTTCAGCCCTCTAGCTTCTGTGGTTTACGAGATCGCTGCGTTCACACAGACGGACGGACGGACGGACAGACAGACAGGGCTATATCAACTCGGCTCATCGAGCTAATCAAGGGGTCTGCGATGTCTCCTTCTGCCTGTTACACACATTTCACAAAAACATTATACCCTGATTTCCCATTTTCAACGGGCTCAGGTTATAATAATCGTTTCGGACAACATACACAAGTAACTCCACAATAAGCCCCCTTTAATACCCAACCAACAAAACGTGTTAGACCTGCAGAAAGTGGACAAAGTAAAATGAGCATAGAAGAAGAAACTAGAATTCAAGAAGAAATAAATTATCACGATTATATGCAGCACGAACATTATAATCAAGGAGCTTCTTATTCTAAATATTATCCTCAATATTACCAAGAACAAAGTTAACCACAAAGCTCAAACGATACATACATTTAAAGAGCCACAGCCGAACATGAGACAGAACAATTAAATGAAAAAGCCGAAAATTTTCAGCTGCCAGCCTCGGAAACCAACAATACAAAACTATCACTTATAAGGGAAAAAATTTAAAATGTTTAATAGACACAGGATCTACTTTCAATATGATGACATCTAATGTTTTTAATTTACCAATTCATGATACCGATTGTCTTATTTAAACCAGCAATGGACCTTTAACAATCACAAAAAAAGTGAATGTCCTTTCCAACAACTTATCCAAGAGTAATAATGAATTCCTTCTACATCAATTTTCACCAGATTACGATCTATTAGGTTGGTAGGAAACTGCTTTCAGAAGCTCATGCCGTTATAGATTATAAATCACAAACTGTAATTTTATACAATAGAGTGTATAAATTAATCAACGATATTCCGATCACAAACCAAAATCATTTCTTAGCCAATCCTGAAACTAATCAACATTTCAACAATCCAATCAGAGATAATTCCAAAAATCAAGAATATACATACTAACCCAAGCCCTTACCAACTAGAGCATTTAAATGAAGAAGAAAAATTTAATTTACTAAGCTTGTTGAAGCAATATCAACACATTCAATTCAAAGAATGCGACCAACTTAGTTTCAGTAATCAAGAAAAACATGTTATTAACGCCACTCACAATTCACCTTTGCATACAAAACCATACAGCTATCCACAAGCATACGAACAAGAAGTTGAACAGCAAATTCAGGACATGTTAAATCAAGGTATTATACGCCCCAGTAATTCTCCTTATTGTTGTCGTATATGGATCGTACCCAAAAAACAAGATGCTTCAGGGAAACAAAAATTTAGAATCGTAATCAACTATAGAAAACTAAACCACGTAACTATAAAGAACAGACACCCAATACCGAATATGGACGAAATTTTAGGAAAACTAGGTAGATCTAACTATTTTACAACAATCTACCTTGCAAAAGGATTCCATCAACTTGAACTGCACCCAGATTCCATTATATGGCAACTTTTTATACCCTGAGCCCATTGAAAATGGGAAATCAGGGGATAATGTTTTTGTGAAAATGTATGTAACAGGCAGAAGGAGACGTCTCTTATTCTTAATCAGCTCGATGAGCCGAGTGGATATAGCCCTGTCTGTCTGTCCGTCAGTCCGTCCGTCCGTCTGTGTGAACGCAGCGATCTCGTAAACCACAAAAGCTAGAGAGTTGAAATTTGACATGTATACTCCTGAATACCATACGCTATACGAGTTTTTTTTTCAAAAATTCGATAACTCTTCCCGTTCTCTTTTTAGCGATAAACTTCGATAACTTTTCTTTTCTTTTCCGTACAGTAAGGGCTAGAGACATGAAATTGTAAATTGAAACTGTAGATGCCTGTTATAAATACAAACATTTTGTAATTTTTGGATTTTGGATCCCACGCCCCCTTCGCCCTAAATTTGCAAAAAACGCATTTCAAATACTAGAGACTTGTGCTTCGGCACATACACACATATGAATAACATAATCATGCCCTGAAAGTTTGAAAAAGAAAGTCATGCTAAAAAAAAGTTATTAAACTTTTCATTTTTCACAACATAAGCGTCTTGCAGCCCAAGCGCAGTCGCTACGTCAACTGCGCAGTTGGCACTTCGCAGGGCTCAGGGTATCTCCTAGTCGAGCCGTCTCGACTAGATCATTCTTACTTGTTCCACTAAACATGGCCACTATGAATATCTGTGTATGCCATTTGGATTGAAGAATGCACCTGCAACCTTTCAACGTTGCATGAATAATGTTTTACGACCATTACTAAATAAACACTGTTTAGTATATCTTGACGACATAATTGTATATTCAACATCTTTAAAAGAACACCTACACTCACTGCAATTAGTTTTTGAAAAGCTTTCTGAAGCAAATCTCAAATTACAACTTGATAAATACGAGTTTCTAAAACAAGAAACAAACTTCCTAGGACACGTCATAACTAAGGATGGAATAAAACCCAATCCTAAGAAAAATCAAGGCAATTCTTAAAAATATCCTATTTCCACAAAAACTAAAGAAATAAAAAGTTTTCTTGGATTAACCGGACATTATAGAAAGTTTATTCCAAACTTTGCAGACATAGCCAAACCAATGACGGTACTTCGAAAAGTTTCAAAAATTGATATTAAAAATCCAGAATACATTAGAGCTTTTGAAAAACTAAAACAACTTATTTCCAATGATCCAATTTTAAAAATTCTCGATATAAAAAAAAAATCACTTTAACAACTGACGCAAGTAATGTAGCTTTTGGAGCTGTACTCTCTCAAGACGGACATCCTATCAGTTTTATCAACAGAACTCTCAACGAGCACGAAACTAACTACAGCGCCATAGAAAAGGAACTCTTAGCTATTGTATGGGCAACAAAAACCTTTCGACACTACCTTCTAGGTCGACATTTCGAAATCAAGAGTGACCATCAACCATTATGTTGGTTGTATAAAATGAAAGAACCAAATTCAAAATTAACCCGATTGAGAGTAAAATTATCAGAATACGATTTTGATATAAAATACATAAAAGGAAAAGAAAACCATATAGCTGACGCTCTATCGCGAGTAAAAATAGAAGAGACTTATTTCGGAGAAGAAACACAACATAGCGCTGACGAAGACAATAGTAATTTAATTTGCATTACAGAGAAACAAATAAACACATTCAAAAGACAAATTATATTTTCTAAAGGCATTCCAAATATTAAAAAACAGAATTACTTCAAAAAAATTAATAAATCACATTACATACGACAACATGACTAAAGACAAAGCCGAAAAATCTTTCATTGACCAGTTTTGTACAAAGACTAGTGTAATGTTTATAGACAGTGATGCAGATTTCGAGATCATTCAAAACGCACACAAAGAAATTATCAACACTAACCATAATACTAAAAATTCTACGAAGTCTCATTCAATTAAAAAATATAAACTCATATATAAACTCATAATTTAAAGAAGACTCATGAAAAACTCTTACACCCCGGAATTCAAAAAACAAATAAACTCTTTTGTGAAACTTACTATTTCCCTAACAGCCAACTACTAACACAAAACATAATAAATGAATGTAACATTTGTAACTTAGCAAAAACCGAACACAGAAACACAAACATGCCGGTGAAAATTACCCCCAGGCCCGAACATTGTCGCGATAAATTTGTAATAGACATTTATTCATCCGAAGGCAAACACTATCTTAGTTGCATAGACATTTATTCAAAATTCGCTACTCTTGAAAACATTAAAACAAAAGATTGGATAGAATGCAAGAACGCATTAATGCGTATATTTAATTAGTTAGGAAAGTCAATATTATTAAAAGCTGACTGTGATGACACATTTTCCAGCTTAGCACTCAAGAAATGGCTTGAAAATGAAGGAGTAGAAAAACAACTAAATACTACAAAGACAGGTATTGCAGGCATCGAACGACTACACAAAACAATAAACGAAAAAATTAGAATGATCAATACTTTAAATGACGGAGAAAATAAACTCAGTAAAATTGGAACTATTCTTTACATTTACAATCACAAAACAAAACATGACACAACTGGACAAACTCCTGCAAACATATTCATATTCATATGGTGGACAACCAAAGTTAGACACTCAAGAAAAAAATTATAATAATAAAATCAACAGTGACCGACAAGAATACGAAGTCCCAGATATCGAAAAAGACCATTACAAAAAGGAAAATTAGAAAATCCCTTTAAACCCAATAAAAACGTTGAAAAAATAGATCTAGATCATTACCAAATTACTAACAGAAACAGAATTACACGTTACTATACAACACAATAAAAAAAATTAAAGAAAATTAACCAAATTCAAAACCCACAGGTTCTTCTTCAAAATCATACTTTCGTTTCCAAAATTATTTAGGTATGACAGACTTGACAAGGTCAATAATCGAATCATACTTCAATCAGAACATCTAGTTGGATTAACTACCAAGATAATATCATACTAATTGTATCCCAATCCACTAACACAATCAAAATTATCCCATATCTCGATCACAATGCCTATCAAGTTGATTCATTGACACTACTTCCTATTATGAAAAAGATACAAAGAAATAATAAAATATATTCACCCAAATACCATTGTAACTTGGAACATAAATTGTAAAACAAAATTTCCAGAAAAATAATTTTAATCTTAATATTCAGGGTAATAAAATTATAAGTATCATCAATGTCAATTACAAATAAATGACATAATTATAAGCGATAACTCTTTCAATGAGAAGTCGATCTTACACCATTGTATTCCCCAATAGAAAGTATTAAAATCAAACCTATCAAGCATGATGACATTGTAAAAATGATAATATCCAAATTAATATCCTCACATATACAATCATTATAATCACAATAATCATATTCATAGTTGTAATCTTATACTTTAAATACGTACATATCTTGTAACCCCATAATATTAAGTCCGAAAAGATTTAAGAAATATGAACTAGAACACACAATTATCGAGATGACACTATCAACTATAATCCTTCTGTGTCACCTTGACTCGCAGGCTCGTCTCTTAAGAATAGGGAAGTGACATACTCATAATGATTATGTCCACATACCTAAAAACTGTACCCATATCAACGTGCTAGTTCAGCTGAATTTCTTCGATTTGCCAATCCAGAATAAACTGGATAGCCAAATCACAAATACTGACACAAAATTGAGAAAACTGCGTTGATGTTGATTCTGCCTAAATGCTGAGAATAACGCGTCTGACTGACGGCAAAAGAACCGTTGCCTCGACGCGTCATGTTGCTTTTGCCTGAATACTAAGAATAACGCGCCCGACCGACTGCAAAAGAACCGTTGCAGCGACGCGTTGTTGTTGCTGCTGAGTAATTTCAAGAGCATATAAAATAAGCGCATGATAAAATAGTGTTTAGTCTTTAGTCTAAGTTTAGTCTAAATATATATCGTGAGTTCGTCTTTCAAAAATCGCATCAACGTTGCCATTAGCTTTTGGGGTGGCAATAGTTCGACTCAAATTTAAATTCTATATACATACATACATATATACATATACAACCACCAATTAAATTGTTGTCAATAAACAGGCATATATGTACATAGATATACATACAGTTGCAATCTGTATGTCTCGAGTGCAATTTATTTAAATTACTCGGTATATCGGTATCAGTATGTACCTCCCTGATTATTAAAAGAATCCATTTAATCCTGTTTGTATCTTGTTCCAACGAAGAGTCCACCCGGGGACGCCAAAAATGTCCTAACAAAAGGGGTGGTCCAGTCAAATATGGACCCAAAAAATGGACTCAAACGACTCACTCTTCGCCAAGGCATTTCGATGTGTACTGTTTTATTATAATGTTCTCGTTTAGGATAGCGGGCTAGAAAGCGAGCATAAGAGTCCGAGCAGTGAGAGAGTAATAGCTCCCGCTCTCGTCACTCCTATGAGTGACTTCCTATAAGAAGTTATTGTATAAAATGACTTAACAAAAGGAAAAAATGCTGGATTGTTAAGTAAATAAAAAGAAAAAAATACATATATAAGATTTAAGGATAAGATATGTTCGCCTTTAGAAATATCGTGCATATACATTTGTGCTATATATCAAACAAAGATGGGAGCCCTTCCTCGAGAGCGTATCACATTCTCCAGACCTTTCACGCACACTGGTATTGATGTCGCAGGACCTTACAAGATCAAGAACTACACCGGGCGAGCCTATCTCATTACGAAGGGTTATGTCTGCGTTTTCGTGTGCTTCAGCACCAAGGCGATCCACCTGCAGGCCACGTCCGATCTGACCACAGAGAGATTCCTGGCGTCTTTTCCACATTAATGTTTGTCGCCAGAAGACAATGTCCCCAGCGCATCTACTCTGATAACGGCAAGACCTTTGTTGGGGCACCTAAGGCGCTAGAAAGGGACTTCCTGGCCGCCACCAAACAATGCGTAATGAACGTCTGCCACCGGCACATCCTTTCCTGGGCTTTCATTCCACCCGGCGCTCCCCATATGGGTGGGCTATGGGAGGCTGAAGTTAAGAAGTTAAGTTCAAGAAAAGTTTTCAAGTTTAAATCCACGGCGAACGTCAAGTATACGTTCGAGGAGCTGCCCACCCTCCTATTCTGAATAGAAGCGTGCCTAAACTCTCGACCCATCTCTCCTATGAGTGAGGATCCGACGGAGCTTTTAACTTTAAGCCGAGGACATTTCCTGATCGAAGGCCCTCTCGCATCTATTACAGAACAGGAAATCGGCGCCGAGCCCTTAATAAATCGATGGCAGTGGGTGGAGGAGCTCCTCAAGCGGAATAAATGGAAAACTCCAGTTCGCAGTCTCCAGATAGGCGACCTTGTCATCGTGTCCGAGGATAATCTCCCACGGATTGGCGCTTAGGACGTGTGGAGCAGCTTCACTCTGGTGCTGATGGTCTGGTTCGTGTTGCCGACTTTCGGACTTTGCGAGGTCCGACGACCCGTGGCGAAGCTCATTCTTTTGCAAAGTGAGCTCGAGATTGCCCCAGCGAAACAATAACCCCCTCAAGACTTTTTGTATGGGCAGTCGATATGTCTTTGTGCTACTGTCCGCTCGAACGAGACTCTCGCACCAATCAATCCGTTCAAATTTTTTTAATTCGCTCGCAGCTCTCCATGCCGGAAGAGCTACACCCCCGCGGAGTTTATACCTATCCGTGTCGGGTGTGCTGCGGAGTTCACGCTCTCCGTCAATGTCGGCGGCTCCTCGATATGACTGCGGAGAAACGCCGCCATTCGTAAATTGGGACTGACAGACAGTTGGTCTGGCCTACGAGCATTCCATTTAAGCTTGCCGGCGCTCGGACGAATGTCGCCGATGTGGGCAGGCCCACCACACAGTCCTCCACATGGCGATCGCCAGTCCGACGCCGTAAGCACTTCCGACCTCGATCCCCTAGGCTATCGATGTAGGCAACCGCTTCCCCGGCTGCAGTATTACTTCCTGAGGCCCCGACGCTCTCCTCGCTCCTTCAATCCCGGACGACGACGCTGTTGCCCACCGCGATGATCCGGATTGGCAATGGGTCGAAGCAGTTCGACACGCATGTGCTGTTAAACGCGTGTGCGTCATTAACGGCTCGTTTGTCAAGAACCTCGGTTTGGCCGTGAGTCGCGTGGGGGACGAACAAGCATGCACGGCGGTGATTGAGTCACTCCCACTCCAGAGGCTCCAGAGACGAGGCAGAGGCTCGTGCTGGCGAACTCGATGTTCTATCGCCCTGTATCTATAACCGTGGTGCGTTTTTTATTACTCATCATTACTCATATTCAATACTCAATACAATATACCAATACTAAATACATTTATATATTAAACGTAAACTACGAAACAACCGAGTTCGCGAGTTCGGTCAACCTGTCACCTCACCTACTACTGAAGGCAGATATTGGCAGTTGGTGACCCTTCGGACTTCCCGCTCTCCGCTCCTCCAGCTTTCATCGGTGTAACAGTCTGATAAGTATAGCATTTGTTACTCTTTTAGATATATGTACATACACTCAAAGGGGGCCAGATGGAAGCACGGCTCCAAGCAGTATTGCATCATAGCGACAGTGGATGTGAAGAACGCATTCAATACAGCTAGCTGGGATATGATACTAGATGCGCTAGCACAATATAATATCCCTAAATATCTAAAAGAGATAATAAAGAGCTACTTCAGAGGAAGGACACTTATGTATAACACGAATGAGGGCCCCCAAACCCATATAGTGTCAGCTGGAGTCCCACAAGGATCAGTCCTGGGGCCTCTTCTATGGAATACTATGTACGACGGAGTGCTGCGCCTGGAGCTACCAGCGGGGGCACACAGCATTGTTTTTGGTGATGATGTTGCAGTCGTCGCCATAGGAAAGGAGCTCAAGGATACCGAGGATATGTGCAGCGCAAGTATTAGTTGCATCCGAAACTGGCTGACAGGAGCTGGACTCAACCTCGCGGCGCACAAGACGGAGGTTGTCCTAGTCAGCAGCCGCAAAAAAGTGGAAACGGCCCCGGTAAAGATAGGCAGCATTGCGTCAAAGAGGGCGATAAAGTATCTTGGGGTCATGTTAGACACAAGATTGACTTTCCGCGAGCACTTGGAATACGTGCATAAAAAGCAGCAGATTCGTGTAGAGCCCTGTTGTCAGCTATTGTTTCAGAACAGTCTCTGATGACGAGGCGCTAGTCTTAGCCGGTATGCTTCCACTGGAGGACTTGGTCGCCGAAGCTGTGGAGCGGAGTACACAGGAGCCGGCACGCAGCTCTCGCAACGAAACCATCCCGGCGCTGGAGCCATGGCTAAATCGTAAGCATGGCGAGATTAATTTCTATCTTTCGCAGATCCTCCATGGACATGGATGCTTCCGGAGCCACCTAAAACGGTTTGGCCACGACGACTCTGACGAGTGCAACTGGTGCGGACAAGGACTGGTGGAAGACGCCAGACACTCAATCTTCTAGTGTGAACGCTTCCTGGTAGAGAGGCGTGGTCTAGAGGCAGCAGTGGGCCGCTCCATCAAACCGGAGAACCTGGTGGAGATCATGTTGGAGTCAGAGTCGGGTTGGAAGTTGATAAGCTCCTTCGCTGCCTCAGTCATGGTGGAGCTACGCAAGTTCGAGCGAAGAAGATGACAAACTCCCCTTGTTTAAGATAGCGCAAAGCGCTTGCGAAGCAATACTTCACGGTAGTCCAGCAAGCATCGCGCGCTACTCTTAAACCCAATATAAATTCATTGTATATCAAATTGTAAATAAAACGAATATAAAAAAAAAAAACACACATATTCACATAGCAGTAGAAATAGGCATCAAGACAAATGCACAAGCTAATGACAAGAACATCGATAAACAAACCATTGGCATAAATTGTGATCAAACAGATGTGAAAGTGGAAAGGGCACCATTCTGTACGAAAGGTCAACAGCAGCTGGAACATTTCGCTGTATAAAAAAGTGTGCGTGGGTGTGTGCCGGTGCATGTGTATTTGTATGTGTATATGTGTATAGCTGTTTCTTGCTCGCTCACCAAACATACATAAATTGAAATCGGCGACTAGAAGGACTTTCTTATTCAAACTTTCAGGGCATGATTATGAGTTTCATATGAGTGTATGTGCAGAAGCACAAGTCTCTAGTATTTGAAATGAAGTTTTTTGCACGTTTAGGGCGAAGGGGGCGTGGCATCCAAAATCCAAATGTTATATTCATCACACGGATCGTCACAGTGAATTTCAAGTCTCTAGCTCTTATGATACGCATATACAAGGACAAGTTATCGAAATTTATATATGTATAATAGGAGAATGAAAAGGGTTATCGAAAAAATAGTATGGTATTCACGAGTATACTTGTCAAATTTCAGCTCTCTAGGTTCTGTGGTTTACGAGATCGCTGAACAAACAAACAAACGGACCGACAGACGGACAGGGCTACATAAACTCATTGAGCTGATCAAGAATATATATACTTTGTCGGATTTGCTAAGTCTCCTTATGCCTGTTACATACATTTTCACAAAAACATTATACCCTGAATACCCATTTTCAATTGCCTCAGGGTATAAAAATTTCTAGTCTCTCACTCTTACAGATTCTGAGATCGACGCGTTCAAACATACGGACAGATGGGAATTGCTAAATCGACTCGGCTCGTCTCCCTTATCAAGAATATATGTATATTCTTTATGGGGTCTGCCACGCCTCCTTCTCCCTGTTACACACATTTAAGCAAAACCTTCTACTCTGATTTCCCATTTTCAATGGGTTGAGGGTATTAAAAAAACCAAAGAAAAGAAATACTAAAACGGATATGCAAACTTGATATACATAAATACCGACACTCAAAAAAACTTTGTAAGTAAAAACAAAAACACAATGTTTAAAAGCAAAAATCACCGCAATAAACAACAAGTAAGAAAACTCTAGTCGGTAGCTCCCGTCTAAGGATACCCTGAACCCAGCGAAGAACCGCTATTCCGCAAATTTGTTGTTTATTTTATATGTATGTATGTACATCACTAGCAACACATACATATACACACAAACACACACACAAGCACACGCTCTGCCAACTGTGCAGTTCGCGTAGCAACTGCGCTTGAGCTGCAAGACGCCTATGTTATGGGAAATTAAATGTTTAATAATTTTTTTTTTAGCATGACTTTTTTATTCAAACTTTCAGGGCCTGATTATGTTATTTTTAATGTGTATGTGCCGAAGCACAAGTCTTTTATTTACTTTTATTCTGGATGGACTTTTTTAATCAATTTTATTTATTTGAAATACGTGTTTTGCAAATTTAGGGCGCAGGGGGCGTGGCATCCAAAATTAAACAAAAACCAAAATTGTATGAAACACACATAAAACTAAAAACGACATTTGAACACTCTAACTTTAAAGATGAATCAGATGGAATTTTTTAGCTGAATATCGATTGCGTTTTTAATCGATAACATTAAAACGGGACGAGTTATCAAATTGTTAAAACAAACTTGACGTGCGCGTGCTATACAGGGACCTACATAAAAAATTTGAAGTCTCTAGCTCTTATAGATGCTGAGATCCAAGCGTTCATACAGACAGATAGACAGACAAACACGCAGTGCTAAATCGACTCGTCTTGTCTCCTTGATCAAGAATATATGTACATATATATTTTATGGGGTCTGCCACGCCTCCTTCTCCCTGTTACATACATTTCAACAAAACCATTATACCCTGATTTCTCATTTTCAATGAGCTCAGGGTACAAAAACGAAATTGATATTCAGCTATAAAATTCCATCTAATTCATTCTTATAGGTAGAGTGTTCAAATTTTGTTTTTAGCTTTATGGGTGTTTAATACAATTTTGATTTAAGTAAAATTTTCAAAACACGTATTTCAAATACTAGAGACTTGTGCTTCGGCACATACACACATATGAATAACAACATAATGCTCTGAAAGTTTGAATAATAAAGTCCTTCCAGAAAAACAACATAGGCGTCTTGCAGCCCAAGCGCAGTCGCTACGTCAATTGCGCAGTTGACAGAGCATGTGGTTGAGCATGCGTTTGTGTGTGTGTATGTGTTGCTTGTGATGTACATACATATAAAAGAAACAGAATTCGAGGAATATCGGTTCTTCGCTGGAATATCGGTTCTGACTCGAGCGCCACCGAATAGAGTTTGCTTGTTAGTTTTATGTGTTTAATACAATTTTGGTTTTGTTAAATTTTGTTTTATAGATGGACTTTTGAAAGAAAATTACTTTTAACTTACATATGTAAATGTAATAGAAGTTCTCTGCAGGTCATTGCTGGTTTTTAATCAGAAAAATAAACTGTTGGCTACTACGGGTTAATACATACAGCAAAACGATCACTGACCTTAGGGCACGTAGATTTCTTAATCGAAAATTAAGCTAAATTTAATGCCTTGTCGCGGTTACACAGACACACATGGGATAATATTACTGATAACAACTCAGTAGCTGGTCAATTTCACAAAAAATTTAATACCGTACGGAATATTATTTGACGTGTTTTAGACAATAATTAATAATAAATTATACAAACTTAATATTCATCACCCTGCTAATTTTATACATATGTATATTAAAATCTGTATTGTTATGTATAGAACTACGTATGGCAGAACGAACATTAAAAAATTAATTCGGTCTTGTGTATTCAACTAGTGTTTAAACATTAAAATAACAGTTAAAGACGTTGCAGTCGGGCCCTATCAATTTCAAATACTCATTTACGGCTCAAAAAGAATAACCCAACAGTAACACAGTAACATAGTAACATAGATAATGTAACTGTAAAATTTGGATGCTTACACTCCAAACATGATCCAATTACAGGGTATTTTTCCACTCCCCCAAAGAGGCGTAAATATTATATTTGGGTCATACATAAAGGAGGCCACTTACAGGTGTTACTATTTAGTATTTACTATCTAATTTAGAAGCTTCTAACACTGAGATGTTATATCCATGTTTTATCTGTCCGCCCTTCCGCATTTATGGACCCGTCGATCACAGAGCCTACAAGAGCTACATATGAAGATACATACAATTTTTTGGTGCTTCGTGTATAACACAGTCAGATTAAGTTTGTTTCAAAAATTATATCACTATTTCCGTTTGAATGTTATCGATAATAAATTTTGTCGAAAGTCAGTTATTAAATTATATGTTGCATATCTGTAAAACTAGAATCTCCATATTGCGTATTTACCATAATTTGTATTTTATACAATTTTGAGTTTCGGTACATTTTAGAAGCCGACTTCAATTGTCAGATTTGTATACACATACATACATATGTATATATACATTTGTATGTCATATTGTAATAATGGGGAATCTGTGTATAATGGTTATGATAAGATGTATGTAAGAGGCAGAAGGAGGCGTGGCAGTATTTACGGATATTCTTGACCAGCTCGACGACCTGTGTCGATATAGCCATCTGTCCCTCTGTTCGTATGTATGTACATATGTATATATATGTGAACGCGACGATCTCAGAGTTCGCTTCAACACATCGATAACTATTTTGATTTTAATATTATCGATTCAAAATGGTACAGAAATTGTCTTTATTAATTTTATTAGTACATACATACATATGTCAATATTGTGCAATTTTGATTTGTTCAATTTTGGCTACAGGCTCCAAATTTCCCCCATTAACTTAAATTGAATGTCAGTTGAAAATTAAACCAATATATGAATGACTGACTTTGTATTTTTATACCTGATCCCATTGAAAGTGGGAAATCAGGGTATGGCTGCCCCATAAAGTATATACATATGTATGTACATATATTCTGGATCAGGGAGACAAGACGATTTAGCCCTGTCCGTCTGTCTGATTTGTTTTAAAAATTCGATAACTCATCCAGTTTTAATGTTATAGATTTAAAACGAAATCGATTTTTAGCTATAAAACTCTATCTAATTCATCTTTATAGCTAGAGTGTTCAAATGTCGTTTTTTGTTTTGTGTGTGTTTAATACAATTTTGATTTTGGATGCCACACCTCCTTCGCCCTAAATTTGCAAAACACGTATTTCAAATACAAGAAAATTTTTAAAACGAACTTGACCAGCGCGTGCTACGCTGATTTCCCATTTTTCAATGGGCTCAAGGTATAAGAAAAGTAAAACTGCCATCTCGGCTATGGATTTCGAACCTACACCTGTATGTTCATAACATCGGGCATCCCTACGACGTTATCCCATCATAGCATGCCACTGCTTTGCAGTGCGATTCTTGGTGTTGCCGATTCGAACCTAGTGTGTATGATTGATGCGCGTCTCAAACCTAAAACTTAATTAACACCTAGTCATTCGAGCAGAATTATTTTGTACTTATGATTTCTTAGAATATAAAATGCTGCCAGAGTCAATTGACAAAAGGCTAAACATTTTGTTTAATAAATTCTGTATTACTTAATGGATTTTAATGAAATTTTCAGCCTATTGGTTATATTTCAATTGATTTCCAATTTGAAGACGTTGGTATATAACGAAAATCAAAATTGTATAAGCTACATACATACATACATATGAAATTGAATACAAAATCCATATCTTTGGCAAATCCATGTCTTTGAATTCTTTGGAACTGAGTGCTGAGGAGGAAATAAGTATTCCGATAGTAGCGCCCGACTGCAACTTTCTTACTTATTATTATTCTTCTTTTAACTCAGCCAAATATCTAAATACATATACATATGTACATACATATGTATGTATTCTAATCAGATCCCATTTATGGCCTTCTGAAAAAATTCATAAAGCGGTTTGCCGTAGTTATGCAGAAATAAAATGTAATATTTTCATTATTTTAGAAATCGAGCATTCAGTCCCTTGATATGCCATATCATAATTTCCATTGTTTTGAAGTTTTAGTTATATGTACATATATGTATAAATATTTAGTAATCATAAAACATAAAATTTTTATGTATAAGTGAGCCAGTACAACAATGTTATTTGTTTTAAAATATTTATCTAGAAAATCTATAAAGTCGACGCTTGCACGCTTTTTGTTGTGAGTTAGTGGACTGGAATTTTGAAAAGAGCACATAAGTGACATTGTATTAAACAGGTATGCTTTCATTTTATAACAATTATTTTTTTTAAACAAAAATATCTATGAATATAAATTTATATTCAGCACATTCAGTGGCTACAACGCCAAATCGGACAAGACTTTTTATTTATTTCAATGTATTTTTTCTTAAGCAGTAAGTTACTTATTTTAAGTTTTAATATTTTTTCTTAACTCTATGTCTTTGCTTTCTTAAACAACATTTTTTTTTATTTTACAAATCTCATAAGTCAGATTACAAGCTTTAACGCCACATCAGACAAAAGAAAACTGCATGAATTTTGTATTGCTTATTGGATTTCGTTATGTGTTTCAGTTCTTTTAAGTGAATTATTTTACGCGAAATGGGTCCAAGTGGGAAACAAACTGGTGTTGAAGCACGGCAAATAATTTTAAAACTACATTTTGATGTCAAACCCGTTAGGGAAATAGCAGATCTGGTCGGAAGCAGCAAATCTACCGTCCATGATATAATAAAAAGGTTTTGGGAAGATGGAAGTTTGATTGACAAAAGTCAGAAGGGCAAAAGGCACTGTGCGCAATATTTTGCATCGGCATGATTGTCATTGCCGATAATTGCAAAAGTTTTCAGTTGTTCTTATACCCTGATCCCATTGAAAATGGGAAATCATGGTATACTGGTTTTGTTGAAATGTATGTAACAGGGAAAAGGAGTCGTGGCAGGGAGACAACCCCAGCCCAAATATCCAAAAATTACAAAATATTTGTATTCATAACAGGGGTCACGTCTATAGCTATTACGGTACGCAAAAGGGAAGAAAAGTTATCGAAATTGATCGATAACAAGAGAACGGGACTCGCACTGCGTATGGTATTCACGAGTATACATTTCAAATTTCAGCTCTCTAGCTTCTGTGGTTTACGAGATCGCTGCGTCCACACAGACGGACGGACGGACGGACAGACAGCTGTCAACTGACCTCTCAGCGAGATGATCAAGAATACTTTGTGGTGTCTGCGACGTCTCCTTCTGCCTGTTTATATTTTTAATGGGCTCAGGTAATGAAAATTAAGATTGACGTGTTTACATTGATTCTCGACTGCCTGGACCAAAAATCTATATAAAAGCTTAAAGATGTAGATAAACCGTGTATATAAAAAAATACATCGTATTAATGCATTCCTACATCTCCTGGAGATATTAAGATACACATATATATTTCGTAGATTATATTATACACATACATTTCTACCAGCTCGTGGGTAGTATAATATACTAAAATCACACATCTGCATTTTGTCACAGCACACACAATACACACGATGTTAAATTGTTAAATGTGTAGATAGTTGCGGTTATTTTGATGCGCTCGTCGTATTTAAAACGGCCGATTACGGTTTAGACGGAAGACTTGGCTCTGGACATTATTTTTTATATCGCTGCACATGGAATTTGGTCCGTTGTGTGGAGCTTCCCACGTTAGAGTTAACCTTTACGGGACATTTATACTAAGAGTTTTTCATATTTAGTACAACAAAAGTAATGCACAGAAAGTAGAATAAATGTACTTTTTAGAAGAAACTTGGCGCCAGACAGTGCAGAACAGTAAAAGTACGTAGACTTTTGAAACCGCGAATTCCTCAATTTTTTCATACCATTTTTGATTTATCTAAAATTTTGGATACCGGCTTCACATTTCTCCAATTATTTAAATTGAAGGTCGATAAGCCGATATATGATTTAGTTTTCATTTCTGTAAATTTTAAAATTAAAATCTATCAATTCACACAGAAGTTATTAAAACAAGTAAGAGTGCTCTACTCGAGACGGCTCGACTAGGAGGTACCTAGAGCCCTGCGAACTGCCGATACTTCAAATATCCTATTCTAATTTAAATATACATATATTACACGCAACACAAGACGCAGCAAGACGCTTATGTTGTGGAAAATTAAATGTATAATAACTTTTTCTCGAAGGACTTTCAGACAAAGGCATAATTATGTTATTCATATGTATGTGCCGAAGCACAAGTCTCTAGTATTTGAAATGCGTCTTTTGAAAAATTAGGGCGTCGCAGACCACACAAAGTATATATAATCTTGATCAGCCCGCTGAGCTGAGTTAATATAGCCCTGTCCGTCCGTCCGTCCGTGTACTTGAGCGTGAGTCTGTGTGTGTGTGTATTGCTTGTAATATATGTATATTTAAATTAGAATAGGATATTTGAAGTATCGGCAGTTCGCAGGGCTCAGGGTATCTCCTAGTCGAGCCGTCTTGACTAGAGCACTTACTTACTTATTAGTTCTGGTGCTGAGTTATATAGAGGACGTTTCCTATGTCGATTTATCTACGTCCATAGGTTCAGGACGGGGGTTATGGTTTGGTCCAGACCGACGGTGCTACAGGAAAATTGTAATTTGGCTGTTGATAGAACTGTTGTACACTAGACGTCATTTCATTTTCTGGAAAACTGGGGTGCGGTCTATGGGACTGTATTGACGTGGAATGTTATTTTGTGTTATTTGAGGAGATCGGAATGATTGCAGATGACCTTTCTGCTAGTCTTGGGTGGCGACATATTTTTGATTCTCTAAGGGATTGTGGCAAATCGGTGGGTCTTTGATTCCTAGAAGTCTGCTAAAGACCTCTAACGAAGGTGTCAAGTGGCTTGTCAGGATATATTTTGGTCAATAATCTTCTTTGGTCACGCACTTTATTAAGAATAAATGACAAATGTTTATAGACGGTTGACTACAATTCATTAAGAGATTGATTACCTTGTTTTACTCGGGTCGTCTGGTATTCTAGGGTTGTTATATCTCTCTTATCAGCATAGTGCTGGTTTAAGCACTTAGAAATTGTATTCCAGTCAGTCCAGGCATTCTAATTTTTTTTTTATTTATTTATTTATTTATTTATTTATTTATTATATAGTTGACAAAACGAGTTTCACTAATAAGTAATTAAAGTAAAAGCCTAAAATTAACAAAATTTTATCAATGATATCACCACCCGCTGGGGGTGTTTTATTTGCCATGCCGGCGAGCTATGCCCCGAATCACAGCCAAAATGGTTAGTGATATCATTGAACTATGAAAGATAGGGAGTGAAAAAATTAAAATATTTAGTTTAAAAATTAATTTACAAACATAGCTTAACCAAAAAACAGGAGAAGAAGAACAATATTTATGTATTTAGAGAAATGAGAAAACACAACACAAGTAGGAAGAATTGCCAATTCCTGTACATTCTCACTCTTGGGCCCTGTGTGTGATTTCTCTGAGGTGAGCTGAAAGCAAGGATTTTATTAAAGGAAGAGAGAGTTCTGAAGCAAATACATAAAAATATTTATTATAGGTAGTACATAACACCTGAAACGCACTATGCAAGGAGTAATCAGATGTACATATAGGTAAATATAGAGGACGAAAGTGACGGGAAATACGAGAAGGTACTACAAAATTAATTTGCTTTAAAAGAGCAGGCGAATCAGTATTATCACTAATCAAATTATGTAGAAAAGCAATACCCAAGACTGTTCTACGGTTTATTAGTGACGGAAGATCTATAAGAAGAAGCCTACTATGATAAGAGGGTAAGCGAAGGTTACGATCCCAGTTAAGATTGCGTAACGCAAAGAGAAGAAACTGTTTCTGAACCGATTCTATCACTCCTGATACCATTTATGCTGTGGCGACCATATAACTGAACAATATTCCAAAATTGGTCGAACCAGCGAAACAAAAAGGTGTTTGGTAACAAACGGGTCATTAAATTCTTTCGACCATCGTTTAATAAAGCCAAGAACACTCTTGGCTTCATTAATGATGGTTGATATATGGGAATTGAAACTAAGTTTAGAGTCAAAGAGCACCCCAAGATCTTTCATTGTAGAAATACGTTGCAAGGAATCATTATTGATTTTATAATGAGCAGTATATGGACAAATGCGACTAAAGGTCATTGTCATACATTTGGAGCAATTCAACTGCAATTGATTAGCCTTACACCAACATTGAAAGGAATCAAGATCATCTTGTAATCGTAGATGATCCAGTGAATTGTTGTATGAGAGACAGAGTTTTACGTCATCTGCATACATAAAAACCTTTGAATGAGAAATACAATTCGGAAGGTCATTTATAAAAAGGGAGAATAGAAGAGGGCCCAAATGACTACCCTGAGGTACACCCGATGAGAAAAATATGACCTTCGAAATAGATGTTCTTAACAAAACTCTTTGGGTTCTACCCTTTAAATAGGAAGCTATCCAAGACAGAAGTTTAGGCGAAAATCCGAAATGGTCAAGCTTTTGAAGTAAAATATCATGCTGAACTGAGTCAAATGCCTTACTAAAGTCAGTATATATAACATCAGTCTGCATTTTATTTAAAAAGCTTTCGTTGATTAGAGATGAAAATTCTAATAGGTTAGTTGAGGTTGATCGATTCTGAACAAAGCCATGCTGAGATGGTGAAATAATCGATTTGCAAAAATGTTGCAAGTTCGAAGTTATCATTTTTTCAAATAACTTCGGAATAACAGAAAGCTTCGCAATACCTCTATAATTAGAAATATCAGATCTTCCTCCTTTTTTATACAGAGGAATAATAAATGATTCTTTCCAAATTGAAGGGAATACTGAGGTATTAAGGGACAAATTAAACAGTTTTAATAAAGGTGACCGCAAAGAAACACTGCATTCTTTAATCAAACAACTTGGAATACCATCTGCTCCAGGAGAGAACGATGTTTTCAAAGTCCGAATAGCGGATAAGAGAGAGGGAGACGAAATGTTTGAAGCAATAATGGAATTTACATTCATTATAGTATTCAAAGTTGAATGAAATTTGGTATAGGTTGTAGCAGAAGAGTAAGTGGATTGGAAGAAATCTGCAAATAGATCAGAGGCATCTTGATCATTACACGTCTTTTCTAAACCGAAGAAAAATGAAGAGGGCAATCCAGAAGATTTACGCTTCGAATTTACAAATGAATAAAACCTTTTAGGGTCAATAGCAAACTGCCTTCTACAGCGTGAGAGGTAATTCTCATAGCAACGAGAGTTACAAATATTGAAATTTGACTTAGCTAAAGAGTATTTAGACCAGTCAACAATTGAGCCCGACTTTTTAAACTTTTTAAAATATTTAGATTTAATATTTTTTAAATTCGAAAGAGTCGGAGTAAACCAGGGTGGTTTATTAGAAAGGGATTTTGTAATACATATAGGAACACAACTGTCTAGGATAGAATTTAAAGTACTATAAAATATAGAAACTGCTAAATCAACCTCAGTTGCCTCATACAAAGGGGACCAGTCCGCTGCATTAATGAAATCACTAAGCAAAACAAAATTACATTTTTAAAAACAACGACATTGTTTAAATGATAAAGACGTTGAAATTGGTGGACAGTCAATAGGTATTAAAACCTCTAAGGTCGGATGATGTATATCCTCAGGAATACAAAAGGGTGTTGATCTTAAAACCCTAATGATGGTATCATCATTAGTAAAAACAAGATCAAGAGATCGATTCAAATGATTTGAGATGGAGTTCATCTGAAACATGGAAAGGTTAAACAATTCGTCAAAAAGATAATGATCCATTGTTGGAATAAGATGATTTGAATTGAGAGATAAGGCCCAAGAAGTGTTTGGTATATTAAAATCACCCAATACAAGAAACAGGTCGTTATCTTGAACATAATCATACATTTCTTTAATACAAGATATATGTTGACTATAAACTTGTAAATCAGAAGAGGGAGGTATATATGAACAAGTAACATACAGGGAACAAGACTGGAGAGTTATTTTAACTCCAATAATCTCAACATTGTGAAGTGATGAGAAGGTAAAAGATTCTGAGAGAAAGTGGGATTTAACAGCTATTAAAACTCCACCCCCTCTACGTGACAAACGATCAAGTCTATAAATAGTGAAATTATCTGAAAGAACCTCACTGTTATAAACATTTGGAGTTAACCATGTCTCAGTGAGGGCAATAAGTTCAGATTTTACACTAAAGCTATACAGAAAAAGACTTCTTAATTTGGAATTAAGGCCCCGAACATTTTTATAAATTAAGGATAGCTGCGAAGAAGATGGTGTAATTAGTTTTTTGATACAGTCTCAGATGAAGGTTGTACCGAATCAGAAATCAAAGAGACCGGTGAAATTCTGTTCCGAATCTTCTGTTTGAATTCATGCACAACTACATGGGGTGGCCAAAATTTGGAGTCACATATAGTTGCGAAGAATTCTATAGGTACATTTATTTTAAATGAAGCAATTTCACGAGAAGTAGTAAAATTGAACTTCGAAATAAAAACCTTAGCTTTAGTTTTGCTTTCAATAAAAGCAGACACATCATCACATGTAGTATCTGATGAAAGCCTAGATAAGAAAACTTGCTTTCGAGGAGACACAACAGATAAATAGGGTACAGTAGGGTCAAGAGCATATGTCTGAATGTTTTTCTTAGGTTGAACTACACTCGGAGTAACTTTAACTTTTTTATTAGGGGCATTTTGAGTGTCTATTATGACACTGGCAGCAGATATTTCACCTGAGTCGTCGGATATCGGAATTGATATTTCCTGACACGGTGAAGACGGGGCAGACAAATTAGGTGATGGTAAATTAAATGAGGGAGGAACTAACAGTGATGGAGTCATCACCTGATTAAGCGGGGATTCGAAACTATATTGATTTAATATTTCTTCGCCAGCTTTCAGTTCACCTGTTAGCTGTTTAGAAATGTTAATCAGTTTCGAATACTGTACCCGCACTGTATTATACATCTTGGAAAAATTTAATTGTTTTTCCAAGCAATCGGGGCAAGACCAGCGTAGTCCACCACACCCACTTTTGGGTGCAGCCATGACTCTATCGCAATCACGCCCAGAGATGCCAGCACACTTTATATGCATTAGATTCTCACACAACCAGCAACCAACAAATTGCATTTGTGCAGAATCAGCGGCTTGCCTAAATGAGCAAGATTTCTTGCAGCAAGTCATATTGGCAACTGGGAAGTTAAGCAAAACAAAATTAACGGATAAAGAATAAGAAAAATACAGATAAAGCGAGGATTAACTGTGTTGAGCGAGCGAATCACAAACAACAACAAACAGCTAAGACAGAGACCAACACCAACAGCTGATACAGTAAATAGAGCGGGAGAGATACAGCGATAAAAACGAACAAAAATTTCGTATGACAAAAACAAACACTAAGCTGAGCGTGAGCGATCAACAGCGAACACACACACTAACAAGTGTAAAAATAAGAGAGCAAATGAGAAAAAATACACAGAATAGATATGTATGTATACTAAAACGAAAACGAAAATTGCAAATTTAATATAATTACCAACGCTCACAAAACTATGTAAGTGACAAAACAAACACTATGTTTAGAAGCACAAATCACAGCAATTAAATAACTGCAACAATAAGTAAATATTAAAACAATTTAAAGCACAGAAAATATAAAAGTACGGAGCGCAAACGAAATTACTTCTTACTCCCACGAACTTAGAACTCTCTCTGTTATACCCTGAGCCTCTTGACAATGGGAAATCAGGGTATAATCTTTTTGTGAAAATGTGTGTAACAGGCAAAAGGAGACGTCACAGACCATACAAAGTATATATATTCTTGATCAGCTCGATGAGCTGAGTTGATATAGCCCTGTCCGTCTGTCTGTCCGTCCGTCCGTCTGTGTGAACGCAGCGATCTCGTAAACCACATAAGCTAGAGAGCTGAAATTTGACATCTATACTCGTGAATACCATACGCAATACGAGTTTTTTCAAAAATTCGATAACTCTTCCCGTTCTCTTGTTATCGATAAATTTCGATAACCGTACCGTAAGAGCTAGAGACATGAAATTCATTGTGTAGATGCCTGTTGTGAATACAGACATTTTGTAATTTTTTGATTTTGGATGCCACGCCCCCTTCGCCCCAAATTTGCAAAAAACGCATTTCAAATACTAGAGACTTGTGCTTCGGCACATACACACATCTGCGCTGTTGGCAGAGCGTATGCTTGCGCGTGCGTATATATTATTATATATTTTGTCTTATATTAACTTACAATATGATAGCAGCTATGGTCATCCTCTGTGGAAGTTCGAAAGTCTCCTTTTTGGTTCGTCCGAGTCCCACTCGGGTTTCGAGGTCTTGACTTCAGTCCAGTGGTTGGCTAGGAGCAGATCTTGTAGCCGTGAAACTTGCTGTTAGATTTTGGCACGTAATAATTGTTTTATTGTTGTGCTTTTGGATTTGACACGTAATAATTGTTTTATTGTTGTTCTTTTAGATTTCGACACGTAATAATTGTTTTATTATTGTGCTTTTAGATCTGTTTCTAATTTCCACAGCCACAAATTAATATATGGGACTTTCACTGTAGGAATTTGTTGAACCAGCGACGGTATCAACGTATGAACACTTTGGGCTATATTGGTGTACCGGTTATGCACTTAGAAACTGTGTCTTCTATTGTACGCGCTGGTCCCTGCTCGGGCACCAGTTTTTATTTAAATTATTTTGCCGCAGCAATGCGACCTTTTTATTTTATTGTTAGAAAGAAACTGAGCCTTGTTACAATATGGGGTGCCTTAAATACCAGCGGACCCACCAGCGGTCGCTAGCGATTTTCGATAGGAACGAATATTCTTAAAAATAATTTTGCTGTTAATATCTGCGACAGTGGACGCGCCAGCGGTTGTTCTAAAATTCTTGAGAATTGTTTTGCTCGTCGGAGCATTTTTTGCGCCGCACATTATAATGGGACAATATCTGCTTTTTACTTTGGGTATGTTAAGTTATATATGTATATGTTATGAATACAAACATTTTTTCAACATTTTCGATGCCACGCCCCCTTCTCCCTATATTTGCAAAAAAAGCACTTCAAATACTAGAGACTTGTGCTCATAATAACATATTCATGCCCTGAAAACTTAAATATAAAGTCCTTCCAGAAAAAAAGAGTATTAAACATTTAATTATCCACAACAGCAGTCGCTACGTTAAGTGCGCAGTTGGCACTTCCCAGAGTAGGGAATGGGAAACTCCCTTCTCGGCGGAGGGACGAATTATGTCGTCGTAGCTTTTGTATTTGTGCTTCTACTTCTTAATGTAAAGACATGGGGTATGGGTGATATTTAGTATACATTGGAGAGTTTGAGGTGGTTCTTTTTTCTGCTTGGACACAGGAGGTAATTGATAGTCTGTCGTTGGGTTTTGAAAATAAGCTCGAGAATTTCCTTGTTAGGTTTCTAATGCTGGTGCCTTGTTCTTTAGATATATGGTTGGTATTAATATTTAAATTATTGACTGCCTGTATTAGTTTTTCTTTAATTGGTGTATTGATTCTTTAGTGTCATAATGTAGTCCTTAGAGAAGATTACTGCGTTTAGCTGTTTAAGACTGTCATTTCGTAGAATGGCGTCGAACGATTTTAGAGTAGAGAATAGGAAAATTTTATTTTGTACGTCCTATAATGTCAAACAGAATCGCTTCTGTGTACTGAGATATTTTTATATCACCTCCTATAGAGATTTCATCGAATGGCTCTATATTTTCTTTGGGTTTTCTTACTAACTTTGGTTTGCTATAATTGTTGTTGAACCAGTGTCGATAAAAATTGTTAGGGTCTTTCCTCTTAGCTTGCATTCGAAGTATGGAAGTGAGAAGGACTTTATTCTAAAGAAATGTGTGTCTGAATGTCCAACTTGATCATCGTCACGCGAGATTGGTTCTTCTTTGTAAGCATGATTTTCGTTTTCTCAGCTGATTCTATATTACAATTTCGAGTTTTTTTTTATTCCATTGTCCATTGAAAATGAGTCCATTGAAAATGGGAAATCAGGGTATAATGTTTTTTGTGAAAATTTGTGTATCAGGCAGAAGGAAACGAGGCACAAAGACCTCACAAAGTATATACATTCTTGATCAGCTCGATGAGCTGTGTTGATATGGCCCTGTCCGTCTGTCTGTCTGTGTGAACGCAGCGATCTCGTAAACCACAGAAGCTAGAGAGCTGAAATTTGACATGTATACTCCTGAATACCATACGCTTTACGAGTTTTTTTTCGAAAATTCGATAACTCTTCCCGTTCTCTTTTTATCGATAATTTCGATAACTTTTCGTCTCTTTTACGTACCGTAAGAGCTAGAGACATGAAATTCACTGTGTAGATGCCTGTTATATATAAAAACATCTTCTAATTTTTGGATTTTAGATGCCACGCCCCCTTCGTCCTAAATTTGCAAAAAACGCATTTCAAATACTAAAGACTTGTGCTTCGGCACATACACACATCTGAATAACATAATCATGCCCTGAAAGTTTGAATAAAAAAGTCCTGCTGTTAAAGTTATTAAACATTTAATTTCCATAACATCAGCGTCTTGCAGCCCAAGCGCAGTCGCTTTGCCAATATATGTATATGTAAACTAAGCATAGAATATTTAGAGTATCGGCACTTCGCAGGGCTCAGGGTATCTCCTAGTCGAGCCGTCTCGACTAGAGCATTCTTACTTGTTTTGCTTGGTGAGAGTGGGTCAGCTTTAAATCGCATGCACAAGAAAAAAACACTATGACAGCTAATTTTAACCATTTGGAAGCGCTAAACTTTGCTATGCTCAGCAGAAAAATATCAATAAGAACAATTAATTCCATGGATATTTATATCGCTTTTGTGCAAGACACTGGCAACAACAGACGAGTACAAAAATCTTGTACTTGATTATCCAAGCACCAGCAAAGCTGCTGCAGCAGCATCACAAAATCTTTTTGAAATGCTCGAAGAAGATGAAGGTGACATTTGCGAATCACCAACAACAATGATACTGAATGAAGAAGAAGTTAAGAAAGCCAAACCTCGCCCGCTCCTGTCCGGGCATTACTTCTGTGGTTAAATTATGACAGATAATTGGTAGAGCGATCGAACCCAAGTCGCACAGAATCCGATATCAATATCCATGGGATTGATATCTCTTACTGATATTTTTCATTTAACTAAGCCGAAACAACAGTGGTGTATTAACGCAATGTACTGATGACTATCGTTCATTAATTAGCCACTTTTCAAAGCTGAAATTGCAGTTTCACTGTTATCAGCTCAAAAAAGACAGACCGTATAGAGTTTGCCTTAAAGGACTGTACTTGAGTACTGAAGTGCACCAAATAAAAAAAAGACCTAGAAACT
Source organism: Drosophila peninsularis (assembly GCA_035047485.1). Lineage (NCBI taxonomy): Eukaryota > Metazoa > Arthropoda > Insecta > Diptera > Drosophilidae > Drosophila > Drosophila peninsularis. The sequence goes on along the minus strand of JAWNPN010000057.1, from coordinate 1,023,442 downwards.
AATGGCAACAAAGTGAATAGCATTCATAATCCGCTAAGCCGGATTACCTGCAGCAGCCAGTAAGATCTAAACTGGATGTCTTTTGACGCGAGTTGGACTGTTTTCTACATCCAGAAATGGAGCTCGAGATGTGGATTACGCAACCAACAAGAAGCTGCAAGAAGCCATAATTGCGTCGGTCTTAGCCGCACCACCCGTCCGACGTACACAACATCTCTCTGGCTGCAACATTCCGTTTTAATTGAAGGCTCTAAGCCGGATTAGCGGCAACAGCCGGTAAAATCTAAGCTGGAAGTCTTTCGACGCGAGTTGGACTGTTCTCTACATCCAGAAATGGAGCTCAACACACCTGAAGACGTGGATTACGCAACCAACAAGAAGCTGCAAGAAGCCGCACCACCCGTCCGACGTACACAATATCTCTCTGGCAGCTACATTCCGCTCTCATTGAAGGCTGATCTCATGCTGTACAAACGTTGGGCAAGGAGACTCGTGATATGAACTCCGTGGTTGTGATGATTCATAAATGTGGCAAAGCCGTGGTCTAGCAGCTACATTCCGCTCTCATTGAAGGCTGATCTCATGCTGTACAAACGTTGGGCAAGGAGACTCGTGATATGAACTCCGTGGTTGTGATGATTCATAAATGTGGCAAAGCCGTGGTCGTAATTGGATCGCATAGACCAATTAGCCTGTTGCCAGTACTTTGTATTACTTTGTATTATTTGAAAGAACAATACTTGAACAAGTACTGACACACTTGGGACGTCTAAAGCCATCCCAAATCACCAGTTTGGCTTCAGGAAGCAACATGGAACCCCGAAATAGGTACACAGACTTTTACATCATATTCTGCGTGCCTTTGAGGAAATGACAACTGCTTCGCCGTCTTTATAGACGTAAAACCTGCTACATAACAGCCCTACCAGCACCATTCGTCACGCCATTCGTCATTTGCCACTAGACGTGGTACTGCCCGGATGTGTCAATGGAATACCACAAAAGTCTGCTATCTTGGGGTCACGCTCGACAGAAGACTGACATTTAAAACACACATCAGCCAGGTGACCAAGCGATGTAAAGCCAAACTCAAAAACCTGGCTAAAAAAAAAAAAGTAAGAATGCTGTAGTCAAAACGGCAAAACTAGGATATACCCTGAGCCCTGCGAAGTGCCGATACTTCAAATATTCTATGCTTCGTTTACATATACATAAATTGCAAGCAGCACACATACACAGAGACGCACGCTCAAGCACACGCTCTGCCAACTGCGCAGTTGACGTAGCGACTTGGCCTACAAGGTTATGTTGTGGAAATTAAATGTTTAATAACTTTTTTTCTAGCAGGACTCTTTTATTCAAACTTTCAGGGCATTATTATGTTATTCATATGTGTGTATGTGCCACAGCACAAGTTTTTAGTATTTGAAATGCGTTTTTTGGAAATTTAGGGCGAAGGGGGCGTGGCATCCAAAATCCAAAAATTACAAAATGTCTGTATTCACAATAGGCATCTACACAGTGAATTTCATGTCTCTAGCTTTTACGGTACGCAAAAGAGACGAAAAGTTATCGAAATTTATCGATAAAAAGAGAACAGGAAGAGTTATCTAATTTTTGAAAAAAACTCGTATAGCGTATGGTATTCAGGAGTATACATGTCAAATTTCAGCTCTCTAGCTTCTGTGGTTTACGAGATCGCTGCATTCACACAGACAGACGGACGGATGGACGGACGGACGGATGGACGGACGGACGGACGGACAGGGCTATATCAACTCAGCTCATCGAGCTGATCAAGAATATATATACTTTGTATGGTCTGCGACGTCTCCTGCCTGTTACATACAATTTCACAAAAACATTATACCCTGATTTCCCATTTTCAATGGGCTCAGGGTATAAAAAAAATGCAGAAAGCCTCAGAAAAGCTACCATCTACAACGCAATAGTATTGCTAACTTTTTTATGCGGAATGCCTATATGGGGCTCTGCGGCGAGGACATCGCTCAACACAGTCTCTACCAAATAAAACGCTGCGTCGATTTACGGGTGCCAGATGGTATGTCAGTGCGGGATAGTGACTTGAAAATTTCTACAATCACGGAACTTATTGTGAGGCACAGCTCCAGATACGCGGACAGGATTTAAAGATCGCATGCCCTTCCCCGTGGAAGAATGTACAAATTTTACTTTAGTCTGTAATATAATAGCATAACCTAGTATTAGTAAGACTACTGTAAGATTAAGACTACTGTAAGATATTCATTTTGGCACACTTGCCAAAAGGTTTAGCGATTAATGCGCTATAAAGGACAAAAAAGGACATAAATAAAATAAATTTTAATATTGAAAAAAAAAAAATCAAAATACTTCGGATGGTGCCCTCATGAGTCGCTTTCACGCTTCTTGCATTTAAGAAACTATCCTTTATCGTTCCATAGCCGTCTTATGATATACATTCACAAACATATACATACATATACATATGCATAATATTTATCGAAAAAGCTTATTCGAATGGTATACAGGTGTAGCTTGAATTTAAAAGTCTTACATAAGTGTGTCCTTCATTCTTTAATTTTGTATTTCCTCAAAAAGACCCTATTTCGACTGCATAGGGTCAGCTCTCAGTCGACGCCCGCTCTCGTAGTTGGTCAAGATGAATCCCGACTCAACCACAGTAATGTAAAAAAAAACTCGTTCTGCGTATGGTATTCACAAGTCTACATGTCAAATTTCAGCTCTAGCTTCTGTGGTTTACGAGATCGCTGCGTTCACACAGACGGACGGACGGACAGACGGACTGGGCCACCAGTTGTCAGCTCATCGAGCTGATCAAGAATATTTAATTTTGACATTTTTATTATTGTTGTAAAATTGGATTTATTTTAAATATATATCTAATATGCTTCTTCTACGGCGCGATCCTTCTATATTTTTTCACATGAGTCTCTATTCTACTTGGGATTACTTAACAATTGGTGGCCTATCAGATGGGATCATATTGCCTTAGTTTAGTAGTAGCGTAATCTATGTCTGGCATGAGCATATTGCCTTAGTTTAGTAGTAGCGTAATCTATGTCTGGCATGAGCTTAAGTTTAGATGGGCATTGTACGGCAGTCGAGTGAGTTTGGAAGCTTAGACATCCGTAATGATATATCGGTCATTTGGTAGTCTCTTATGAATCACATATGAACATATGAGCGGTACCGTTTAATGAGTTTATTTATTTTTTTTTGTACCCATCGAAGTATTAACAATCTAATAACAACAAAATCACCCTCGTCATAACTGACAGTAGGACGATGAAATTTATCTGTGGAATGGATAGAATTCTTCAAGGCAAACTCGACCTCTGGAAGTTGCTTCAGCCAATCGGCGCGATTTAATGGTACAGTTAGTTTACTATGCATGGGACTTGCAAACCCAATTGACACGCTCAAATTGGCCATTTTCGTGGGGATGCAGTTGCATCATTGATAATGCGGTGGGGTCGACTATAACTGTCTCTAGAGTATGACGCACTTCACTGGACAACTTCACAAACTTTCTGAAAGCGTCTACAATAACCAGGAGATATTTTTTCTAAAGTGGATGGACGGAAGGGGATCTAAGGATCAACATGGATTGTATCAAATGGCAGAAGAATTTTCGGAATATTATGCAAAGTGGTATTATTCTGGGCGGAAGAGGAATGATAATATATGCATTTGAGACAATTTCTAGTTCCAATAACGTTGCTTAATCTGCGTATAACACTTCTTGATAGCCAGATGACCTAACTTCTCATGCACTTTTCATATGCCATCATTGATCATTTCAGCAGAGTCATAAAGCAATCGCGTATTCTTAGGGGACCAGTGATATACCACGCAATCTCAAAGCGAGAACGATAGATTATCACGAATCCGGACGATTTCAGGATCTCAGTTCTGCGTTAATTGCAGTTGGAAATCCAGGTTCAGATTATCGATATTCGCGGCAGTGTCTATTCTACTGTGTCAACATGGGTCATACATTTTCAAGAACGATGTAGAATCGTATAATTACAATTTTTTAACAGCAGTGACCAACGAGCAATTTTTACGGATGATCCACAATTTTTGAGAGTTAACGCTATGGAATTACAATCAGTAATTGTTTTCAAAGGACCGAGCTTCAGATACGTCTCGAACGCTTCACACAGTGGTCAACGGTTTCAACTCATAACTGTGTAATTTGAATTCGGGCGTGAAAGCAGTCTTAGAAAAAATAAAACATGAAGTGCCATCAAAATGCCTTAGGATTATAAATTATGAAGTTGGGCTTGAGACATTAACCATTCACGTGTAAGGTGTATAGAGTCTCAAAACCATGTGAAGCAATCTGAATATCATCTTATAAATTACCACCTCTATTTATGAATTCCTTCAACACAAAATATACTAATACTGGGGGACTATTACAGAGTCCGAACGGCATATGTACATACTCAAATTATCCATCAGGGGTTACAAAGCAGAGCCAAAGGTAGCAGAAAATGGGAGTCTGACTAGTTAATTCTATATTCATCTCGTAATTAACAGTTTAAATCAATTCCATAGGGACATCAATATGACAAGTAGAAATAATGGATCTTTATTGATGGAATGTGCCTTGATTGTCTTTATAGCGGCTAAGGAATGTTTAAACATATTGTTAGGTTCTGTTACAGAACACTCCCTTTCAGCGGTACTACTACATCTCATTCTCATTAAACGATTGATTCAAACGGCTTCATATAGTTTCGTTTAACACACGCCAGACGTCTATTTTAAGCAAATTGAGTGACTTAAGTACAGCAGTGAGTTTCAACGAATAGTTCTTATGTGATTTATTAATTAATACCAATTGACTTTAATTTTATTTTGGGCGGAATTTACATAAGCTTATGTTGTTTTCATAAAAAAAAAATCTCTACCCAAGATCATTAGCAGATTCGTGGCACTATTCGTCAGTATACCCAATGTAGCTGTTTGGTTTAATATACAGACGTTACACGTAATTTTACCTAAGGACAAGAGTTGATAATTTCCTAGACCGCGAAAATTTAATTGCGTTGGCTTAGGACGGTAGGTAACATGGTACTTCCGACTGACGAATGAACCACGAACCTATTTTAACACTCGATTTGATAAAAAAAAAGCAACACTTGCCAATTGTAGAGGTTCTACACTATCACCTGTAGCAGCAACATTGGTAACAGCGGCATCTCCGCGAGGCAGTGTCGATAAACATGATCTACTATGCCACATTTAAAGCAAGAGTGCACTGGCCGTATGTGCTCTGGTAACTGATTCCTGTAATACCCAAATGACGATCAATTAAAAAATCTGACATCACTGGCGGCAGGAATGGCAGTAGCGGCTGGAGATGAATAGTCGAGGTAGATTACAGGACACCAGCTCATTCTCCGGAATTGTGGCACACATGGCAATTTCCCTCGCCCGGCTTTATGTGACGGTTCCGCAACCGTCCAAACTCACGAATTAGGTATCTTTTCAAGTCCTGCACTGTTCTACACCTTGAGTGTGAGCAGACGACGGCAAGCGGACAACGGTAGCCGATCATCTGTTAAAGGATTGTAAAAGCTTCCTTCAAGTTGTTGTTCCCTGAAAATCGAGCAACCATTGACTCGATTGCGCTTAAGTCACTAACTTGTTGCTTAGGTGCACCGCACTGCTTTGCTTGCGCAGATTAGTCGGCTGCTCGACCAGCTCCGATGACTGAGGCAGCGAGGTCACTGGCTTCCAGGAAACCGCAGTCAGAAAGCAACATCAGCGGTTGAGGCGGCGGAACTTTATTTTGAGAAATCCGCGAATAACTTGGAACAGTGTGGCATGTTAAAATGGAAAAGTTATGAAAGCGTAGGGGCGACGAAAGAATATTTTTTCGAGACGAGCATGCACACACACACAGTGCCTTGCTCAAATGTATGAGCATTTGTGTGCCTGTATGCGAAACTGTAGCTGCCTGCTTGTGAAAATTTGAAGATCCCAACATTTGATGTGCATTTGCATGTGAGTATATGTGTGCACCGGATATGAGCATTGACATGTGCCTACCCCAATTTTAAATGGATTTGCAATAATAATAATTAACAGAACACCTTACTTTTATTTTATTATACCCTGAACCCATTGAAAATGGGAAACACGTAAGAAAACTAGAGTCAAGACTGCTCGAGTAGGAAATCCCCTGAACACAACACATACACAAACGGTTGACGAAGCGACTGCGCTTGGGCTGCAATACGCCTATATTATGGGAAATTAAATGTTTAATAACCTTTTTGTAGATCGACTTTCTTAATCAAACTTACCGATCGTGATTCTGTCATTCATATGTGTGTATTTGCGAATGCACAACTCACTATTTTTTAAAATACGTGTTTTGAAAATTTAAAACAAAAAAAATCAAAAATCTAAATTGTATAAAATACACATGAAACGAAAAACAAAAGGTTAAAACTCTATAATATTATAAGGGAATATCGATTTCGTTTTTAATCGATAACTTTAAAAGATTAAAAAAGATTATCTCATTACGGCTTAATTGACAGCAGGTATAGTGTAGTATAATATAGTACAATCAAGACCATATATATGTATATATACTCTACGGGGTCTGCCCCGCCACCTTCGGATACATAATTTTACACAAAAACATTATACCCTGATTTCCCCTTTTCAGTGGGTTAAGGGATATCAAGTATAAGGGTATATCAAACCATAGATGACACTATTGGTATAAATTGATAACTGAATTTTTGTCTACGTACGTGGGGTTCACAGGACATCGTATTTTCTTACTTGTTATCAGAGCTCGCAAATAACTGTCGACCGTTTCTCGTTGTCTGCAAATACGTGTCTTTTCCGGACGCTTTACGAAAAGACTCGGCGAGCAACCGATTTATTGGGACTTAATGATATCAATCCCGCTCGGAGCGAAACCGTTTTTTTTTCATTATTTTTTGCTCTGGTTGTTCCAAGTCCGTTTTCTCGTGTTCAGTGAAGTAAAAAGTCATTTGCGTATGTATTAGTATACATGCACACGCACAGGCAAGCAAAACGTAAAGCTTCTGCTTTGCAGACGAAATATATATGTATATGTATGTTGCGTTTGTTCGGTCAATCGCTCTTTTGCTGAGTCTCATTGTACGAGCGTTTCTCATTCTGCTCTTTACGCACTGCTCATTGAAAGAGCAAATACAAAGAGCTGAACGAAAACATTCAACAGAAAACATAAATGAAGACAGCAAGACTATCTTGCTCAGAGCGAGAGCGAAAGAGTATGAACTTTTTCGGTTGTACTCGCAACGAGAGCGCAAGAAGAAAAACGATCGACTGTTATTTGCGGGCTATGCTTGTTATACAGTGTTCCCATTGAAAATGGGAAAGCCGGGTATAATGTTCATGTGAATATGTATGTCTCCGAAAATGACGGGGCAGACCCCGTAGAATATATATACACACATATATCTGGTCTTGATTGCACTATACCATACCTGCCGTCAATTAATCCGTAATGAGATAATCTTAAAAACTTACTTTAGATTTTACAGCGTACCTTCTACATAGTTACCTAATTTATAAAATGTATCATATTCAGTCGTCTGCTTCCTTACACTTAAACAAATGTAATTATTCATTATATTCAATATACAATATATTCTTTTACCTTTCTTAAATGCATAGCTTTCCGAAAACGCTATTAACTCCTGATAGACTAAAATGATTGTGGATTTTATTGCTGGCTTATTTGGAGGTAATAATTTATTATTAAAACTTAAATAATATAATCAAAACCTAAATTGTTTTTTATAATTAAAGCATAGTATACATATAAGTATAAGCGTGTTCTAACAGTATATAATTTATAATTTGATTTTTAGCCAATATCATTATAAATATATCCGATTGTGTATACCTTCCCCCGTTCCCCGAATATTGAAACATTATGAAGTTAACAGTTGTACGAACATTTGCATGCACTTTTTCAGTAAATCATTTATTAAATAAGTAGTCTTTCTGGAATCTAAATTATTTAGTATAACTTCTACAGTACAGTCCAAAAGCAGTATGCATATGTTTTGATAAGAAGATTAAAAGTCGGTCACTCGCGACTAGAACTGCTAATTCTGCTAATTTTTTAGATATATTTAAGCTTACCAGAGTATTCTAAGTTTCAATAAATTAAATAACAAAGCAAAATTTTAGGTGCCGCGGGAGTTCTCGTTGGACATCCATTCGATACAGTAAAAGTTCACTTGCAAACTGATGACCCAAAGAATCCAAAATATAAAGGAACTCTTCATTGTATGAAAACAATTTTACTAGTGGATAATGTTCGTGGCTTATACCGGGGAATTTCTAGTCCAATGATGGGCATCGGGCTAGTTAATGCGATAGTATTTGGAGTTTATGGCAATGTTCAGAAGTTTTCTGAAAATCCTAATTCTTTGATAACTCACTTCAACGCTGGGGTAATGGCTGGTATAGCACAGAGCTTCGTATGTGCGCCAATGGAGTTAGCGAAAACACGACTACAGCTGTCTAAGCATATTGATAACCAACACAAATTTAAGGGACCCATTGAGTGTCTACTATACATTAAAAAAACTGAAGGTATCCGAGGAACGTTTAAAGGCCTTTGGGCCACTGTACTAAGGGATATTCCAGGTGAAATGCAAACATAATTTACAAATACAAAACTAGCATAAACGATATTTTTTTAGGTTTCGCCAGCTACTTTGTTTCATACGAATATTTAATGCAACTCAAAGAGAAGCCGAGTGTACCGTATGTACTAGTAGCAGGAGGCTGTGCAGGAATGGCGTCCTGGTTAGCCTGTTATCCTATTGATGTCGTGAAAACACATATGCAATCCGATGCCCTTGGAAATCAAGCTAAATATATTGGGTTCGTGGACTGTGCAATAAAAAATTATAATAAAGAGGGTATCCCGTTTTTTTTCCGCGGACTAAATTCAACATTAGTACGAGCATTTCCCATGAATGCAGCATGCTTTTTTGTAGTTGCATGGGTATTAGATTTCTGTAAAAAAAATGGAATTGATATGATCGAAAACCCAAACCAAAATCTAAATGTTGTCAACTTAGACAATTGGACTTATGCGTACTCTCCAAATGACCTTGGAACAGATGTAAGAAAAATAATATCAAAGAATGAGTCAGAGCCCCGAGAATCTACGCTTGAATCTCCTAATGGAAATTTTATGGACTACTACCATAATGACAAAATATATGAGAGTAAAGTACGAAGCTCGCAAGTGAAGATAAACAATTCTTCAAATCAATCATAATTAGAATTATATGCATTTTTATTAATAAACTGAGCCCGTTTTTAATAATATATATTTGAATGTGTTGTATGAGATAAATTTTAGTATGTTCAAGATACATAATTGAACCCTGAGAAGAACCGCTATTTCACACAATCAACGTTGCTTTATATATGTATATGAACATTAGAAACATATATATATATAATTGAATATAAGTAAATTTGAGTCGAACTAATACCACGCCAAAAGCTAATGGTAACGTTGATGTGATTTATTAAAGACGAAGTCACGATTTGTATTTTACTTGACAACTTGCTTTATTCACAAACAACTTAAGACTAAAGAACATTTTTATCCCAGGCTTATTTATATGCTGTTGAAACTACGCAGCAGCAACATGACGCGTTGATGCAACGATTCTTTCTAGTCAATTCTGGATTCGGGTGGTCGGGCGCGTTAGCAACATGACGCGTTGATGCAACGGTTCTTTCTAGTTAATTCTGGATTCGGGTGGTCGGGCGCGTTAGCAACATGACGCGTTGATGCAACGGTTCTTTCTAGTTAATTCTGGATTCGAGTGGTTGGGCGCGTTAGCAACATGACGCGTTGATTCAGCTGAGCTAGCACGTTGCTATGGGAACAGTTTTTTATGTATTGTGAACATAATTATTATGATTATGTTACTTCCCTCTCCTCAAGAGGCGAGCCTGCGAGTCAAGGTGACACAGAAGAATTATATTTGATCGTGTCATCTCGATAACTGTATGTTTTTCTTAATATTATGGGGTCACAAGATAAGTAAAGTATAAGATTACAACTATGAATATGACTATTGTGATTATAATGATTGTATATGTGAGGATAATAGTTTGTGATAAAATTTTACAATATTATTATGCTTTATAAGTTTGATTTTAATAATTTCTATTGGGAAATACAATGGTGTAAGATCGACTTCTGGTTAAAAATAGTTATTGCTTATAATTTAAGATTAACATTATTATTATTATTATTTTTTTTTTTTTTTTTTTTTTTTTTTTTTTGCAATTTTGTTTTTTAATTTATGTTTCAAGTAATATATTTTATTATTTCTTTGTATCTTTTTCATAATAGAAATGTAATGTAATCAGGTTGAGTTGTGATCGGGATATGGGATAATTTTGATTGTGTTAGTGGATTGAAAATCAATTGGGATATAAATTCAAGTAGAAGGTTTGATTGAAGTATGCTTATGAAGTAGAAACCTGTGGGTTTTGAATTTGGTTAATTTTCTTTAATTTTTTAAACTGTGTTTTATAGTAACGTGTAACTCTGTTTCTGTCAGTAATTTGGTAATGATCTGGATTTATTTTTTCAACGTTTTTATTGGCTTTAAAGGGATTTTCTAATTTTCCTTTTTGTAATGGTCCTTTTCGATATCTGGTATCGACTTCGTATTCTTGTCGGTCACTGTTGATTTTATTTATAACTTTTTCTTTTTTTCTTGAGTGTCTAACTTTGGTTGTCCACCATATAAGAATATGTGTGCAGGAGTTTGTCCAGTTGTGTCATGTTTTGTTTTGTGATTGTAAATGTAAAGAATGGTTTCTATTTTACTGAGTTTATTTTCTTCGTCATTTAAAGTATTGATTATTCTAATTTTTTCGTTTATTGTTTTGTGTAGTCGTTCGATGTCTGCTATTCCTGTTTTTGTAGTATTTAGTTGTATTTCTACTCCTTCATTTTCAAGCCATTTCTTGAGTGCTAAGCTGGAAAATGCGCCATCTCGGTCAGCTTTTAATAATATTGGCTTTCCTAACTGATTAAATATACGCATTAATGCGTTCTTGCATTCTATCCAATCTTTTGTTTTAATGTTTTCAAGAGTAGCGAATTTTGAATAAATGTCTATGCAACTAAGATAGTGTTTGCCTTCGGATGAATAAATGTCTATTACAAATTTATCGCGACAATGTTCGGGCCTGGGGGTAATTTTCACCGGCATGTTTGTGTTTCTGTGTTCGGTTTTTGCTAAGTTACAAATGTTACATTCATTTATTATGTTTTGTGTTAGTAGTTGGCTGTTAGGGAAATAGTAAGTTTCACAAAAGAGTTTATTTGTTTTTTGAATTCCGGGGTGTAAGAGTTTTTCATGATTCTTCAAGATAAGTTCTTTAAATTCAGCATATGAGTTTATATTTTTTAAATGAATGAGACTTCGTAGAATTTTAGTATGGTTAGTGTTGATAATTTCTTTGTGTGCGTTTTGAATGATCTCGAAATCTGCATCACTGTCTATAAACATTACACTAGTCTTTGTACAAAAATAGTCAATTAAATATTTTTCGGCTTTGTCTTTAGTCATGCTATCATATGTAATGTGAATTATTAATTTTTTGAAGTAATTCTGTTTTTTAATATTTGGAATGCCTTTAGAAAATATAATTTGTCTTTTGAATGTGTTTATTGGTTTCCGAGGCTGGCAGCTGAAAAATTTTCGGCTTTCTCGATTTCTATTTCATTTAATTGTTCTGTCTCATGTTCGGCTGTGGCTGTTTGTATGTATGTGTCATTTAAGCTTTGTTGGTAACTTTGTTCTTGGTAATGTTGAGGATAGTATTCAGAATAAGGAGCTACTTGATTATAATATTCTTGTTGCATATAATTGTGATAGTCAATTTCTTCTTGATTTCTAGTTTCTTCGTCTATGCTCATTTTACTTTGTCCACTTTCTGCAGGTCTAACACGTTTTGTTGGTTGGGTATTGAAAGGGGCTTGTTGTGGAGTTACTTGTGCATGTTGTCCGAAACGATTATTGTCAAATTGGCTCGGTCTTAGAATTGATCTTTGTGTAGGGTATAATGGTCTGACCGTGTTAGGTGTTGGTTGCATTGGTCGATGTGAATAATGATTAGGTGGATAATTAGGTGTTTTGTCGAGGTGAATAATGATTAGGTGGAAAAATGTTATTGTTAGTATTATTAGGTGTTGGTGTTGATATTGGTGGAAGATATGGTTGCTGAAAGTAAGGTCGATATGGGACATAAGGATGGTTTGGTTGAAGGAATGTGGGAAATCTTTGAGTATAAGGATTTGGGTATGACGGCTTAAAATTTTTATCTTGTTTTGCTTTGATTTGATTTGAATTTAGACTGGGTTCATCATAAAGATTTTTTTCTTGTAATATGTTTATTAAAGATCTTAAATCGGGAATTTCGCAATTTATAATTCGAATACAAATATTTGTAGGTAGTTTTTGGATTAAGTCGTCAATACTAGTTTTAATTAGTCGAGCATACAATATTTTTTCATCTACATTATTTTCTAGTTCTAGCTTACTCATCAGTGTTTGCCTGCGATGTTCTGCCTCTTCCAAAAAAGCTCGAACATTTCCCTTGAATGGGGTGCTCCGGAATTCTTCTAACAAGACATGATTTTTGGTTTGTGTCTTGTAGTTTAATATGAGTTGCTTCCGAAGATCCGACCATGTTGTGAGATTGTTTATGCCAAGAGATAGCATAACTTCACTGCTGATGCAGCTTTCGACAAGTCCAAAAAGTATTAACCTCTGCCTCGCATCATTGGTGGTGTAGAGGGACAATATGTAATCGATCCGTTTGATGAACGTGTATAAATGGTTCTTGTTTCCAGTGAATTTTTCAACAATTTTTAGTTGATTGATTACTTGCGTCATACTTGTGTCAGATAGGGGTGTTGTTGCGTTTCCTTCCATTTTGTTTGTTTAATATATTATTATAGTTTTTTTTCACTTAATTTTAAGTTCAGTTTTTTCTTTTTCTTTTTGAATTTATTATTATTAATATTCTCTTAAATTTTTGTTCAGTTTTTATATTCACTTAATTTTAAGTTCAGTTTTTCTTTTTGAATTTATTATTATTAATATTCACTTAATTTTTTGTTCAGTTTTTATATTCACTTAATTTTAAGTTCAGTTTTTCTTTTTCTTTTTTTGAATTTATTATTATTAATATTCACTTAATTTTTTGTTCAGTTTTTATATTCACTTAATTTTAAGTTCAGTTTTTCTTTTTCTTTTTGAATTTATTATTATTAATATTCACTTAATTTTTTGTTCAGTTTTTATATTCACATAATTTTTTGTTCAGTTTTTTCTTTTTCTTTTTAAATTTATAATACTCACTTAATTTTTTGTTCAGTTTTTATATTCACATAATTTTTAGTTCAGTTTTTATCTTTTTTTTTTTTAAATTTATTATTATTAATACTTAATTTTCTATAGTTTTGATTGTTTGGTTTGCACAGATAGCTCTTTCGAATTTTGTGAGATAACCAGAAGTTTCTGGAATTATAGTCTCTTCGAATTCTATCGTGTCTTCTTGAATTAATTTCAAGTTTTATTTGCACAATCTGTGGCTTTGGCAATATGCGAAATTTGGTGTACACGTCACTGTCGAGGTTTTTATTTTTTTAAAACTTGACGCGATATTGACCGTCGCGTGGGTTGCCTTTGCGTCAGTTGTTTAGCGGATAGCAGTAACCAGGCATAAGAATTAATAACTTAGTTATTGCATCAAGATGCTCTTTATTGCTATCCTACCGGCTGCGCCAATTGAATATAAGTAAATTTGAGTCGAACTAATACCACGCCAAAAGCTAATGGTAACGTTGATGTGATTTATTAAAGACGAAGTCACGATTTGTATTTTACTTGACAACTTGCTTTATTCACAAACAACTTAAGACTAAAGAACATTTTTATCCCAGGCTTATTTATATGCTGTTGAAACTACGCAGCAGCAACATGACGCGTTGATGCAACGATTCTTTCTAGTCAATTCTGGATTCGGGTGGTCGGGCGCGTTAGCAACATGACGCGTTGATGCAACGGTTCTTTCTAGTTAATTCTGGATTCGGGTGGTCGGGCGCGTTAGCAACATGACGCGTTGATGCAACGGTTCTTTCTAGTTAATTCTGGATTCGGGTGGTCGGGCGCGTTAGCAACATGACGCGTTGATTCAGCTGAGCTAGCACGTTGCTATGGGAACAGTTTTTTATGTATTGTGAACATAATTATTATGATTATGTTACTATATATATATATATATATATATATATATATATATATATATATATATATATACTCGCGCAGCGCTAGGGTTGCAGCCGTCGTACTGAGTATGGTATTCACGAGTATACATGTCAAATTTCAGCTCTCTAGCTTCTGTGGTTTACGAGATCGCTGCGTTCACACAGACGGACGCACGGACAGACGGACAGAGCTACATCAACTTAGCTCGTCGAGTTGTACAAGAATATATATACTTTGTGAGGTCAGCGACGCCTCCTTCTGCCTGTTGCATACATTTGCACAAAAACCCTGATTTACATTTTAAATGGTCTCAGGGTATTAAAAAAAATAAATAAAGCCGAAGTAGATCTGACGTATCCGACTTACAGAATAATATTATAATTCGTTATCTCAAGAATAGCATTATCAAGATAATACAATTGTAAACTTAGAGTTTAAAGAAGTTTACAAATATAAATATACAATGTTAGGATTAAGCAATGTCTCCAAAAATTGTAACAACATAAAAAGATGATATGATGATATTTAAGATATGATATACCTATAGACTACATTTAAGCTATATCTGCGGTAGCAGCCCTAAGAGGAAGTCGAAATTGTAGAAAAGTTTCCTACAACTCAGGCTGAATGGTCGTAATAGATCATTCAGCGACAACTGAGAAGACGACTGGCTAGATGCATAGAACACTACCCAGTGCTTATTTGACGAGCTTTGCGGTCTTATATTGAATATAATAATGCAGCTTTCTCGAAACGCGATTATGGGTTGGGCTCATATGACCCAACGCAAAGTAGTATACTTGGGCCCGTATGTCATCTTCTTCTCTCCCTCCATAAAGCGTCGTTTGGCTTTGTCAAATGACATGTTTAGACAGTGTGAGCTATATTTAAATGGCAAAGACACTCTGATGTGTTTGGGGAATAGTCTCGCACAGCTGTTCTTCTGGGGTGTACAAATTCAAATTAATTTTATTTAATTTTTCCCAACACCCAGAACTTTCGAGCGATCGAGCCAACACTGATCTCGTCCTTCACAACACTCATTAAAGCTCACAACCGCGCGGCTATTTCGCACATCCTCTTCATTAGGAGTGCCTTGGTTGACATACAATTTTTCTGATAATTTGAATTGATATCTTCCATATTGGTATAATATTTATAAACAAGTAAGAGTGCTCTAGTCCAGACGGCTGGCCTAGGAGATACCCTGAGCCCTGCGAAGTGCTTCAAATATTCTATGCTTAGTTTACATATACATATATTGCAAGCACACACACACACAGACACATGCTCAAGCACACGCTCTGCCAACTGCGCAGTTGACGTAGGGAATTCGATTGGGCTGCCAGACGCTTATGTTGAGGAAAATTAAATGTTTAATAACTTTTATTCTAGAAGGACTTTCTTATTCAAACTTTCAGGGCATGATTATGTTATTTATATGTGTGTATATGCCAAACAAGTATTTTAAATGAGTTTTTTGCAAATTTAGGGCTATGGGGGCGTTGCATTCAAAATCCACAAATTACAAAATATTTATATTCATAACAGGGATCTACACAGTGAATTTCATGTCTCTAGCTCTTACGGTACGCAAAGGAGAAGAACCGTTATCAAAATTTATCGATAAAAAGAGAACGGGAAGAGCTATTTTTGAAAAAAAAAAAAAAAACGTATAGCGCATAGTATTCACGAGTATACATGTCAAATTTCAGCTCCCTAGCTTCTGTGGTTTACGAGATTGATACGTGCACACAGACGGACAGGGCTATTTTAGTGGAATATTTTGCTATTCTTCTGTAATAGCTTTTAGTTTTGAGTTTTCCTACCCTTTTCTGCAAGTATGACCACACATATTCAATGGAATTCAGATCGGGACTTTGGGGTACTGTATCCAGAACCTTTCCACAGTTGGCACAGTAAGCCCTTACTGTTTGGGGTTATTGTCCTGATAAAATTTGAATGTTGGCTTGTTGGTGTTTATAAATCCAAATTATCCGCACTTTTCCTCAAATTTGATTTTAAAATTTGGAGGTACTGAGCTGCATTCATAGTGTCTTCTATGAATACCAGTTCTCCAACCCCTCTGCTGGAAATACACCCCCAAACTATAGCAGAGACCTTGCCAAATTTCACAGTTGGAATTATGTTTCTCTCTAATGCTGTCAATGGCTTGCGCCATACCCTAGGTTGGTCATAATTATATATAACATTATTTTTGATTCAGCGCAGAATATTACGTCGTGCCAGTATCCTGTCGGCAGCCCAATCATGTTTACAGCAAAATTTAAACGCTATTCTACATTTAGCGATAAGAGCAGCGGCTTCTTTCGTGAAATTCTAGAAGTGTACCTATGCCGTAGTATGGTCTGTCGCACTGTTTCATTAACTAAGTCACATTCAGCCTTTAGGTCTTTCCCAACTGTCCGTACCGATATTTGGGGATTTAAATTAATTTAAATTAATTGTTTTTCGTGATGTAGACAACTGTCCAGATAATTCTATAGCGGATATTCCAAACATGTGGCTATAATAAATTAATTGGAAATTAATTCACAATTCGGTGTAATCTCACCAGAATCTTAAAACCAAATTACAAGATTTGCCAAAATAAACTCACATCAAGCGACGCACAAAGCATTGATAATACAGAAAAATAGATGCGGACAAGACAATCTGTAAACAGTTTCTTGGCAGCACATTTCAGAAATGTTGAGAAAAGACTTTTATACATATGTACATATGTATATGAATTACAAATTCAAAAAATGTAATTTTTTGCGGTATGTAAAGAGTTTCTTGACAAACTGTATGTACATGACAAATTTCACATACACACACACGGACTTTTGCAATAAAACTTTCAGGGCGAGATTATGTCATTCATGTATGTATTTCCCATAGGACAAGTCGCTAGTATTTGAAATATTTATGTTGAAAACTTACAGCGATGGGAGCGTGGTATTCAAAATTAAAAAAAAAAAATCAAAATCGTATAAAACGCACATGACACTAAATTTCCTGTCAATGTGTTATATCTCTATAGAAGTCGGTGCAATAGTAGTTGGGAGTAAATACTGCTTATATATTGAACATTCGCTTTTGTATATAATGTTTCATTTCAGTATTCCAAATTGTTTGATGCTTTTATATTTTTTTGACATTTTCGCATTGTCACAAATGCGTCAACTCATTTATCGATTTAATTTGTCATTTTATTATTATTAATTAAATTATACCTTAATAGCAACAATTTGGAAAATGTTAAATGAAGCAGACAACTTAGCAGACATCTTTCGTGGTGGACTGCCTTTTTGCCTTATAATAACGTTACCGATATTAATAATCTGTACGCCAAGTTTTGCTAGTGAATTTCAAGTCATGTCAATGACAAAATTTGATGTCAATGGTGAAAATTTAGGTATTTAATACTTGAAACATAAACAAATTTATATTAACACGTATATTTTATATTTTGTAGGCTCGCGGTCGGCAGTAATATCATTAGAAGCAAAGTCATTATATACTTGGAATACAGGTCGGCATTGTGTTCTAGCCAGGTAAGCACGTGAGATCAAGCTCTGTAGAGATAAGATACAGTGTACTTTGTCTTTATACAGAAGCAACGTTTTTTTATTTTTTGGGAATGATTATAAAATATTTTTGGTAGGTTTAACCAAAATTTTCATATATATATTTATTTATTTTAATAAGGGCTATTGTCAAAATTAGAGCCAACTTCAATATAAATTAAACAAATTTGTTTGTAGCCTAAAAGAACAGCATGTATTTCAAAATATCACCAACTCGTAGGTATTTTATTTGCCAGTCTGGCCGGCTGTGTCCCGCCTCACAACCAATTCAAATTATCCGCACTTTTCCTCAAATTTGATTTTAAAATTTGGCGGTACTGAGCTGTATTCATATTGTCTTTTATGAATACCAGTTCTCCAACCCCTCTGCTGGAAATACACTCCCAAACCATAGCAGAGAGCTTGCCAAATTTCACAGTTGGAATGTCGCTTTCAGTTTCACTTTTCAAATTGTGCACTTTGACATCATGAGCTTTTAAATTTGAAATTCAATTGGTTTTTAGTTTGCTTTTGCATGTTTTACATCTAGCAAAGTCCCCTTCCGCATTGGTATCAAAACACTTCCAAACATCACATTGTTTATTAAGCGACATTTTTGCTGTTGCTCGGATGCACATTAATACAAGACTACGCCTACGATCTGTTTCATTGCTACAAAATCCGCGGCAAGTGACTTCGGCAATTACAGTTACAAAAGTTACCAAGACAAAGCAAAGCAAAAAGTGTCAAAGCTGTCTGCTGTGCTGTTCAGCAGTCGACAGTTTTTGCTTTTGCTGCGACTGCGACTGTCGCCAGTTCTCGCATTCATAAAACTGCCGAAGTTTTCGATTCTTGAAGCGCTGCGCTGCGACTGCAACTGTTAAAAATGCTCGCAGCAACAGTTCTAGCAATAACAGAACTGCAAAAACTGTTGGCTGCAGAAATCCAGCACAGACAAAATTTTACGACTGCTGCTGCTGTGCCTGTCAGTTTTTTAAACAATAGTTGGAATTGTGTTTCTGTTCTCTAATGCTGTCAATGGTTTGCGCCGTACCCTGGGTGGGTCATTCTCATAGTATAACATTATTTTTGATTCGGCGCAGATTATTACGTCGTGCCTGTATCCTGTCGGCCGCCCAATCATGTTTACAGCAAAATTTAAACGCTATTCTACATTTAGCGATGAAAGCAGCAGGTTTCTTTCGTGAAATTCTAGAAGTGTACCTATGCCGTAGCATGGTCTGGCGCACTGTTTCATACGATACAACTAAGTCACATTCTGTAGCGGACTTTCCCAAATTGTGGCTATAATAAATTAATTGGACCACATCAAAGCTTAATCGTTGGCCAGGTATTTTAAAGTTTTAAATAATTCACAATTCGATGTAATCTCACCAGAATCTTAAAACCAATTTACAAGATTTGGCAAAACAAAATCGAAGCTAGCGACGCACAAAGCATTGATAACCGTAATGCATTGATAACCGTAATGCGTATATCAACTGAGGTCATCGTGCTGATCAAGAATATATAAACTTTGTAGGGTCTGCGACGTCTCCTTCTACGTGTTACATACATTTTCCGAAAAAAATTCTATCCTGAGATCCCATTTTCAATGGGCTCAGGGTATAACAATTAAGAGTGCTCTAGTCGAGACGGCTGGCCTAGGAGATACCCTGAGCCCTGCGAAGTGCCGATTTGTGATTTCTTAGAATATAAAATGTTCGCTGCTGCTACAGCCAATTGACCAAAAGCTCAACGTGTTGTTTTATAACTATTTTACTTAGTGGATTATACTGATTATATTTACAAGTGATCTTCAATTTGAAGAGGTTGGTATATAACAAAAATTAAAATATAATGAAACTAAACACAAAATTTTTGTTGTTTTACAAATTTTATTTTATTCCGTTTAAGTTATACTAGCTACAAGCTATGAGCACTACATAAAATAGCTCATCGGGCGGTATTTGGGCTCTTTTATTCGGGCATTCTGAGCTTTCTAGTTTTATTTGGATGATATTTTCAACTTATTTCATTGACTTTTAGACCGGAATAGTTTTTATTTGTTTTATTTTAAATAAATGGCAACTGGTTGTCTAATAATATTTATATAAGATGTATGTATATGACAATTAAAAAAACTAAATTTATCTTAATGATAAAATATATAAAATACAATACTTAATATTATTTTTTTTTAGGTTAATGGACATTTCTATAAGTGATTTTAATAAAATCCGTCAAAAAGCTGGTGGCCTTGTTATTATGCTACCAGAAGATGTCCAAGCCTTAAGCAACGAAGTTCAAGACCAGATTTTAATGCTGGAACAGCAAATGCTTTCTCAATCTATTCCCATTCCAGTTTATTTTTCTCCTTATACAAAAAACTTGGAACATATTATATCTGATATCACATCAACAGCTATTGACAACAATGCCAAAAACAAGACTGCCCTTAGCCAACTTATATTATCAGTGAATGCAAATGGCTACCACATCACGGTTGACGGACAAAATAGTGCGGCAAATAAAAATAGTAAAGTTTCAGCTATTCAAGGAGAATTTTTACCAAATCAATTTGCTATGCAAAAGCTGGAAGGTTCTGCTGATAGTAATAGTTTACCTCTAATTCTGATCACAGCAAATTTAAAGACGTTTGGCATAATTAATGTAAGTACAACATTTTCAACTGAGGTTAATTTTATATTTTTATGGCCTGAACCTATTGAAAGTAGGAAATCATAATAATGGTTTTGTTGGAGTAATGAAACAGGAGGGAGGAGTATATATATTTTTGATCAGGAGCTGAGTCGATCACTGCTGGATTCAGAGCATCTCCTAATCGACCAGTCTCGACTGGAGCACACTTATTATAAATTTGTTTTGTTTTAGGTTTTAGTTTGGTTTTAAAATTGTACTGGGAACCCAATAAAAGACGGAATATAGCTAATAAACAACCAATCAATATTATTTTCAGGATTATCCATTAAATGCTGATTCGGCGGTTCTAATGGCACTTATAGAAATATTTAGTAAATTACATACCACAATTAGCACTACGCCCAAATATCGCTTGGGATTTTTGCTGTCAGACTCCGGACTATTACTTAACTTCCAAGGATCTAAAAAATGGCTTGAATTGGATGATAATTTAGCCTTACAGGTAATTATGTATTAAAAATATTAACTGTAGTTCACTCTAAACTCATTGAATAAGGAAATTCAGGCCATAATAGTATTATTAATATTAATTAATATACTATATATATTAATATTTCTAAACTGCTAACAGGTGAACTGAAAGCTGGCGAAGAAATATTAAATCAATATAGTTTTGAATCTCCGCTTAATCAGGTGATGACTCCATCACTTTTAGTCCCTACCTCATTTCATTTACCATCTCCTAATCTGTCTGCCCATTCTTCACCATGTCAGGAAATATCAATTCCGATATCCGATGACTCAGGTGAAACATCTGCTGCCAGTGTCATAATAGACACTCAAAAGGCCCCTAATAAAAAAGTAAAAGTGACTCCGAGTGTTGTTCAAACTAAGAACAACATTCAGACAACTGCTCTTGACCCTACTGTACCCTATTTATCTGTTGTGTCTCCTCGAAAGCAAATTTTCTTATCTAGGTTTTCATCTGATACTACATGTGAGGCTGTGTCTGCTCTTATTGAAAGCAAAACTAAAGCTAAGGTTTTTATTTCGAAAGTTCAATTTTACTACTCCTCGTGAATTTGCTTCATTTAAAATAAATGTACCTTTAGAATTCTTCTCAACTATATGTGACTCCAAATTTTGGCCACCTCATGTAGTTGTGCATGAACTCAAACATAAAATTCGGAACAGAATTTCCCCGGTCTCTTTAATTTCTGATTCGGTACAACCTTCATCTGAGGCTGTATCAAAAAACTAATTTCATTACCATCTTTTCCGCAGCTATCCTTAATATATCAAAATGTTCGTGGCCTTAATTTGGAAAAATTAAAAAGTCTTTTTCTGTATAGCTTTAGTGTAAAATCTGAACTTATTGCCCTCACTGAGACATGGTTAACTCCAAATGTTTATAACAGTGAGGTTCTTTCAGATAATTTCGCTATTTATAGACTTCTTGATCGTTTGTCACGTAGATGGGGTGGAGTTTTAATAGCTGTTAAATCCCACTTTCTCTCGGAATCTTTTACCTTCTCATCACTTCACAATGTTGAGATTATTGGAGTTAAAATAACTCTGCAGTCTTGTCCCTGTACGTTATTTGTTCATATATACCTCCCTCTTCTGATTTACAAGTTTATAGTCAACATATATCTTGTATCAAAGAAATGTATGGGTATGTTCAAGATAATGACCTGTTTCCTGTATTGGGTGATTTTAATATACCAAACACTTCTTGGGCCTCATCTCTCAATTCAAATAATCTTATTCCACCAATGAATCATTATCATCATTATCTTTTTGATAAATTGTTTAACCTTTCTATGTTTCAGATGAACTCGAACTCTAATCATTTGAATCGATCTCTTGATCTTGTTTTTACTAATGATGATACCATCATTAAGATCACCTCCCTTTTGTCTTCCTGAGGATATACATCATCCGACTTTAGAGGTTTTAATACCTATTTACTGTCCACCAATTTTTTGCAACAGACTGGTCTCCTTTATATGAGGCAACTGATGTCGATTTAGCAGTTTCTATATTTTATAGTACTTTAAATTCTATCCTTGACAGTTGTGTTCCTATATGTATTTCTAAATCCCTTTCTAATAAACCACCATGGTTTACTCAGACTCTTTCGAATTTAAAAAATATTAAATCTAAATATTTTAAAAAGTCGGGCGCAATTGTTGACTGGTCTAAATACTCTTTAGCTAAGTCAAATTTCAATATTTTTAATTCTCGTTGCTATGAGAATTACCTCTTGTAGAAGGCAGTTTGCTCGTGACCCTAAACGGTTTTATTCATTTGTAAATACGAAGCGTAAATCTTCTGGATTACCCTCTACATTTTTCTTGGGTTTAGAGAAGACCTGTAATGATCAACATGGCTTTGATCTATTTGCAGATTTCTTCCGATCCAATTACTCTTCTGCCATTCCCGATACCAAATCACATTCAACTTTGATTTCTATAATGAATGTAAATACCATTATTGCTTCAAACATTTCGTCTCCCTCTCTCTTATTCGCTATTCGGACGTTGAAATCATCGTTCTCTCCTGGAGCAGATGGTATTCTTAGTTGTGTGATTAAAGAATGCAGTGTGTCTTTGCGGTCACCTTTATTAAAACTGTTTAATTTGTCCCTTGTTACCTCAGTATTCCCTTCAATTTGGAAAGAATCATTTATTATTCCTCTGTATAAAACAGGAGGAAGATCTGATATTTCCAATTATATAGGTATTTCGAAGCTTTTTGTTATTCCGAAGTTATTTGAAAAAATGATAACTTCAAACTTGCAACATTTTTGCAAATCGATTATTTCACCATCTCAGCATGGCTTTGTTCAGAATCGATCAACCTCAACTAACCTATTAGAATTTTCATCTCTAATCAACGAAAGCTTTTTAAATAAAATGCAGACTAATGTTATATATACTGACGTCAGTAAGGTATTTGACTCAGTTCAGCATGATATTTTACTTCAAAAGCTAAACTTCTGTCTTTGACAGCTTCCTATTTAAAGGGTAGAACCCAAAGAGTTTTGTTGAGAACTGCTATTTCGAAGGTCATATTTTTCTCATCGGGTGTGCATCAGGGTAGTCATTTGGGCCCTCTACTATTCTCTATTTTTATAAATGACCTTTCGAGTTGTATTTCTCATTCAAAAATTTGTATGTATGCAGATGATGTAAAACTCTGTCTCTCATACAATAATACACTAGATCATCTATGCTTACAAGATGATCTTGATTCCTTTAAATGTTGGTGTAAGGCTAATCAATTGCAGTTGAATTGACAATTGACAATGACCTTTAGTCGCATTTGTCCATATACTGCTAATTATACAATCAATAATGATTCCTTCTACAGTCAAAGATCTTGGGGTGCTCTTTTGACTCTAAACTTAGTTTCAATGCCCATATATCAACCATCATTAATGAAGCCAAAAATGTTCTTGGCTTTGTGTTGTGATTTCTCATTTCTGTAAAATATATATATATTTTCTTCTTCCTGTTTTTATAGTTAAGCTATGTTTGTAGATTAATTTTTAAACTAAATATTTGTCATTTCTTCACTCCTCATTTTTGATAGTTCAATGATATCACTAACCATATTTGGCTGTGAGTCGCCGGCCTGGCAAATAAACCCCAGCGGGTGGTGATATTTTTGATAAAATTTTGTTATTTTTAGGCTTTTATTTTAATTACTTACAAATAAATAAATTAAAACTTGAGAGCTTTAGTTATTTATTGGAGGTAGGATCTTCATAAACTTTGATATAATTTTTGTAATTTTTATACAATTTTGTTTTGTCAAACTGTCACATTTTTATTTGATTGCCTTAATTTATATAATTTAATAATTTAAATGAATGCATTCTTTCTCAATTTAAAGAATTCAAACTAAAATTGAGATGTAAGCTGAGCAATGAAGCTGTGGTAGGGTTGATTCGCGTTGTTGAGATGTAGTTCTGGTGACTGCGAGTTGGTTTTTTTAATACACTAAACCCATTGAGAGTGGGAAATCAGGGTAGAATGGTTTTGCGAAAATGTATGTTACAGTCAGAGGTACGTCTGGCAGACCTCACAAAATATATATATTTCTAATCATTATGACGAGCTGAGTCGATATAGCCGTGCCCTTCTGTACGTCCGTCCGACCACAAAAGCAGGAGATCTTAAATTGAAATGTATGCTAGTGTACCATGTGCAGTACCAGGTTGCTAATAATACGACAACTTATCACGTTTTATTATTGTAAAACATAATCGAAAATTAACTTCGTTTTCACTTTTGAAACATAAAACGATTACGTCCGAGCGTCAGCAGCTCTTGTGGGACACCATATCCTATATGCCTATGTGTTATAGGGGTAGTGCTGAAATGTAAGGAAGTGAGAATTCCAAATTTGGCATTTATTATATCCTGAGCCCATTAAAAAATGGGAAATCAGTTTATATTGTGAATAGTATGCAACAGCTCGATTAGCTGAGTTGATATAGCCCTGTCCGTCTGTGTGAACGCAGCGATCTAGTAAACCACCGAAGCTAGAGAGTTGAAATTTGACATGTATACTCGTGAATACCATACACAGTAGGATTTTTTTTTTATTAATTCAGTTGGCAGAGCGTGTGCTTGTGCGTGCGTCTGTGTGAGTGTGTATGTGCTGCTTGTAATGTACATACATGGGTGCTGGATTCAGGGTATCCCCTAGTTGGGCGCTACCAACTAGAGTTTTCTTACTTGTTTATTGTTATTCTTTATCATATAGTATATAGTATACAAGTGTGGAAACCCTATACAGTTGTTTAAAATGAAAATCGAAACAAGTAAGAAAACTCTAGTCAAGACTGTTCGAGTCGGAAATTCCTATGAACATAACACATACACACACAGTTGACGCAGCGATTGCGCTTGGGCTGCAGGACGCTTATATAATGGGAGTTTAATAATAACTTTTTATACCCTGAGTCCATTGAAAATTGGGAAATCAGGGTATAATGTTTTTGTGAAAATGTATGTAACAGGCAGACGGAGACGTCGCAGGCCACACAAAGTATATATATTCTTGATCAGCTCGATGAGCTGAGCTGAAATAGCCCTGTCCGTCTGTCCGTCTGTGTGAACGCAGCGATCTCGTAAACCACAGAAGCTAGAGAGCTAAAATTTGACATGTATACTCCTGAATACCATACGCTATACGAGTTTTTTTCAAAAATTCGATAATTCTTCCCGTTCTCTTTTTTTCGTAAATTTCGATAACTTTTCGTCTCTTTTACGTACCGTAAGAGCTAGAGACCTGAAATTCACTATGTAGATTCCTGTTGCGAATACAGTCATTTTGTAATATTTGGATTTTTGATGCCACGCCCCTTTCGCCCTAAATTTGCAAAAAACGCATTTCAAATACTAGAGACTTGCGCTTCGGCACATACACACATATGAATAACATAATCATGCCCTGAAAATTTGAATAAAAAAGGCCTGCTAGAAAAAAAGTTATTAAACATTTAATTTCCACAACATAAGCCTCTTGCAGCCCAAGCGCAGTCAACTGCGCAGTTGGCAGAACGTGTGCTTGTGCGTGCGTCTGTGTGTGTGTGTGTGTGTGTTGCTTGCAATATATGTATATGTAAACTAAGCATAGAATATTTGAAGTATCGGCACTTCGCAGAGCTCAGGGTATCTCCTAGTTTAGCCGTCTCGACTAGAGCATTCTTACTTGTTTTCTGAATGGACTTTCTTAATCAAACTTTCACGGCGGCATTATGCCATTTATATGTATGTATTTGTGAAAACACAATTCCCTAGTGTGAAATACGTGTTGTGCTAATTTTGGGAGAAGGGCGCGTGGCATGCAAAATTTAACAAAAATTAAAATTTTATTAAACACGCATAAAACTAAAAACAAAATTTGATTAATCTATAAAGAATTAGGTAGAATTTTATAGCTAGATTCTGTGATCGTCACGTTCACACATAGAAAAAATATGGACAGACAGACAGACGGTCAGAGATAAAGTGACTCGGATTGTCTCCTTGATCAGGAATATATATACTTTGTTGGGTCTGCCACTCATCCTTCTCCCTGTTACATACATTTAAACATTTTCAATGGGATCAGGGTATACAAAGTGAGTGCCTTTAATTGAATTTCGATGAATGTATGTACACATATGTATAACGTTAATCTCTTATAGAGTGTACCGAGGAATCGTACAATATTTATAAAATTTGATCATTATTTGCTTAATTTAATTTCAGAATGTTGAGTTTGTATTATGCCTTGATACGATAACCCAAAGCTTATCTTCCAATCAACCTAATGTGTTGTACATGCATGTTTCGAAACCACCAAAAGAAAAAACGTCGATAAGTAATTACTTTAAGCTTCTAAAATCGATCGCAGGACATCACTCGGAAAACCTAACAGTGGAAGGTATTCACAAAAAAATTAATCTAGCCGATTCCAAATTGTCTTGGGAGCATGAACGGTTCTGCATGAAACGGTTGCCTGCGTTTACATTATCTTCAGCGAAAACCCCTGGGAGTCCAATGCGAATTACAATGTTTAAGGACAAAGAATCGCATATAGTAGAGCAGTTGATTAGTTCTGTTAAGAGCATTGCAGAATCGCTTGCTTGTTATATGTACAAAATAGATCCATTCTCTGAGGTTTTTAAGGGTCATGCTGTAAGTATATTAGAACATACCATTATATAATGTTCTAACTTTTTCTTGTCTCATTACAGGCAATAAGCGAAGATAATATTCGTCCATACCTCGGAATCAAAGCGATTTTACAGAATAATGACATTAGAGACGGGTTTGAAAAATACTTGAAAAACGTCAAAATAGTGATTGACAAACCAGATGAACGGGAACCCGATTTTATGTTTTATAATGGTAACAACCCAAAACTTAATGTCTATCGAGTCAAACCCGCCATATTCGATTTGTTTTTAACTTTTGCCATATCTGTTTATCTATCTGGTGTTTATTTTGCAATTAAAATTTTCCCTAGACTGTATGGATTAATTTCGACAAGTACAAATATTTCCATTCGCTGCTTTATTAAGTCATCCCCTAACACATTCAAAAGAAAATAATTTTCGAACCATCAGGTCAAAGATATTAAAGATATTGTTTTTCATGCGTTTAGATCACTATTACGAATTAAAAAATCGCTTTTAAAAAATGTAGGTATTTATATTGCGAAAATATAAAAAATAACTAATGGATTGTTCTCTCTTTAGCTGAAATAAAACAAAAACAAAAATTTTACTAAAAATATGTTAATATTATGCAGACAAAATTCTGCCTTGCGCGCAGTAACACCTAGTTATAATGAAGAGTGGCAATGAAGGTAGTAAAGTTGCCTTGAAGTGCGAGTGACTGTTTATAAGCTCAAGGTTAGATCGATATTTGAGCGTTTAAAAATCAAAATTCAGTAAGGATGACTCGGAGACGCTCACCAATCACAGTTACAACACTTTAATGGTTTACATGTTGGCAAGTTAAGAAATTGCTTTTCATTATAATGATGGTCAGAGAGTTGCGCATTAATTTCAATGAATTAATATTGATCATGCAGTCTATAAATTGCAAATTACCTACGTACAGCGGTTGATATCAAAATTGTGCCTACTTTTAATCAATTCAATCTCTGGAGATTTTAAGCGATAAGTATAGGAAAACCAATGGAAACGAAGATATGATAGCCGACATTTAGTTTTCAAGGCAAATCGTAAAGCTCTTAGGCTGAAGAGAGTAGAGATTCACAGGTAAACTGGGAGAACTAACTATTCAGAGACAGAATCTATACCTAAATGGTCTGGACTATGTTTGAACTACTTCAATGGCTATCAACGGCATATCATTACAGCATGATGGGCTTATCAATTGCAATTTAAAACCATTAAGAAAGCTCTAGTAAGTGGTGACCGACTAGGGGATGCCCTGAACACTGCGAGGAACAGTAATTCCGAAAATTCTCCGTATCTTTTATGTATTATATGTATGTATGTTACAAGCAACACTACACACAGACGCACGCTGAAGCACACGCTCTGTCAATGACGCAGTTGATGAAGCGACTGCGCTTGGGCTGATAACTTTACTTTTATTGTAGATGGAATTTCTTTCAGAACTTGATTATGTCATTCATATGTGTGTATTTGATAAAGGAAAAATCTGTAGTTTGTTTACGTTTAATATCGATTTAAATCGGATCGAATTTTTGAAACAAACTATCTGCCGAATAATAAAACTATCTCGCTAATCAAAATATATACTTTATGAAGTCTGCCACGCCGCCTTCTGCCGGTTACATCCCTGTCTTCAAAATTGGGATCGATGAGCTCAGGCCATAAAGACAAATTGATCGCTGTCTATTGTTAGGCGGCCACCGAAGGAAGTAAGATTTTCGTCACTCGTTAGGGTCATAACTTGGAGTATGCAAATAGCATCATGGCCAATATAACTGGCAGGCGGAACATAAGCACTTGGAGCATACTGCCAAATCTGCCTTTGATACTCCGTAGCTTATCGGAGTTTGCCTTTTCTATGAGTTGCTCTATGTGGGTCAAATTAAGTTTCTGCCTGAACTGCCACTTTTACACATAACGCGATTGGATTTTGTAGGGAGAAGAAGCTCGCTGCCAGAAAGCCGTGCTCGTGGCTTTTAATGTGTATTTAGACAGACTTGTTCGGCGTTTCTTGGAGGCTGAGATCTGCAAGGACTTATCAGCAATCTTGGTGCCAATTTCTCAATTTGAAGAGGAAAATAGCTTGCCTCATATAAGGAGTCTATACTCACCATTAATGATGGAATATTCTGAGAACGAATGTTGCAACATTGCCTATATTTTCTTCCGCTTCACTTCTTCCTAAAGGAAGATAATACAACCACTAGGCTTCACATCCTTTTTGAAGAATCAGTTGCAACGTCGAGATTATACGCTGAATGAAGTTGTAACGAACCTACGGTTTAAGCCGACTGTGTATTATATGCCACTAAAGTTTCTTTAGATTTAAATTGGTGTACTTATTTTCAATGTTTATAATTTACACTTCACTCATGCGCACTCCGAGCGCTCGGCCCGTTTGCTGTCTCGGATCTGCTGAGCAGGTGAAGCCAGGATTCACATTGTATTCTCCGGCGGTTAGCTCGGATCCACTACGGTGCTCTCCTACAGCTGAATTCACTCGTCAGCGCACTTACAACGTAACTGCGAGATGCACGCTCTTTTACGCGGCTATGCCCAGTTTACTTTAAATTCTGTTGCGGGATTTGCCAATACTATCACTAAATATCACTAGACTGACTCCAGTATCCAGTGTCGAGCTGCTCAACGATCGTGTCCGACTTTACTGCAACATCGCTTAACATTTTGAGAGGCAAAACGCCTGAGCGTGGGGCAGCATCTCAATGGTCTCTCAAGCACCGTTATCGGCATGCGATACCTGTTTTCTCGCTGCCCCGAACGGCTCTTCGGCTCGCCGTCTTGGATGATCGGAGTGCGAGCGACACGAGCCAATTGCTGAGTGGTAAGAGCGAATGAGACGCACTTTCGTTTTTCTTACAGTCTGTAAACCCATATATATATATAGTGACATAATCATAATGATTAAGTCCACAATACCTAAACACTGTTCCCATAGCAACGTGCTAGTTCGTAGCTAAAATTTTTCGGATTTGCCAATCCAGAATAAACTCGATAGCCAAATCACAAATACTGACACAAAATTGAAAAAAAAAAGCCGTTGATGTTGATTTTGCCTGAATGCTGAGAATAACGCACCCGACCGACGGCAAAAGAACCGCTG
This sequence comes from Drosophila peninsularis, assembly GCA_035047485.1. Lineage (NCBI taxonomy): Eukaryota > Metazoa > Arthropoda > Insecta > Diptera > Drosophilidae > Drosophila > Drosophila peninsularis. The sequence continues at coordinate 992,995 of JAWNPN010000057.1, read as the reverse complement.
CAGCGACGCGTCATGTTGTTGCTGCGTAATTTCAAGAGCATATAAAATAAACCTACGATAAAATAGTCTTTAGGGAGACGGAGACGTCGCAGACCATACAAAGTATATTTATTCTTGATCAGCTCCATGAGCTGAGTTAATATAGCCCCTTCCGTCTGTCCATCCGTCCGTCCGTCCGTCCGTCTGTGTGAACGCAGCGATCTCGTAAACCACAGAAGCTAGAGAGCTGAAATTTGAAATGTATACTCCTGAATACCATACGCTATACGAGTTTTTTTCAAAAATCAAAAATCTTCCCGTTCTCTTTTTATCGATAAATTTCGATAACGTTTCGTCTCTTTTACGTACCGTAAGAGCTAGAGACATGAAATTCACTGTGTAGATGCCTGTTGTGAATACAGACATTTTGTAATTTTTGGATTTTGGATGCCACGCCCCCTTCGTCCTAAATTTGCAAAAAACGTATTTTAAATACTAGAGACTTGTGCTTCGGCACATACACACATATGAATAACATAATGATTGAAGTATGATTATGAAGTAGAAACCTGTGGGGTTTGAATTTGGTTAATTTTTAAAATTGTGTTTTATAGTAACGTGTAATTCAGTTTCTGTTAGTAATTTGGTAAGGATCACCACATAGTGATCCTTGTGGGCGCGAAGGCGAGAGGGCGATGATTTTTCGCTTCGGCCAAGGGCGGTTACACTGAGAGCCATAACTAGGAGTTCCATGGAAATCGCCATTAGTTTTTAGACGGACTTCGGCATTCGTATTGCACACACTACTAGACATATATATCGAAATACATATATTTTCCTTATTCCTTATTAAACATTGAATGCGAATCACTCTAAACAACACACTTCCTAAATTATCTATCTCGCGAGTTCGTTCAACCCCTATTATTGAAGATCTCGTTGCTAACAAAGATTTTGTACTTTTTGCAACGCCTCCTTCGCCATGATTTTGCAAAAAACGCATTTCAAATACTAACGACTTGTGCTTTGGCAAATACATACATATGCCATACATACGTACATACATACATATGAAGAATATCATATTAAGAAAGTCCATGTACAAAAAAACCTATTAACATTTAATTTCCAATAAGTTCTGCCAAGCACAGTCGCTACATAAACTGAGCAGTTAGCAGACCATATGCTTATGTGTGCGTATGTGTGTATATATATGTTTATGCTGCTTGCAATGTGCATATATGTAATGATATTAAAGAAACGTTGAATGTGTGAAACTGCGGTTCTTTGAAGGGTTAAGGGTATCTCGTAGTCGAGCAGTCTCGACGAGATCTTTCATACTTGTTTCCATCTTATTTAGGTACTTTTGAATGTTACCATGTCCAGAGAGCATATGTGACAGATAAAAAATCGTTTCACTGTGCTCCGATAATATCGGCTTCCCCCTATCTTCAGCTTTTAGGGTGTCGGCCTATAGTATAGAATTTGTTGCTGCCGTTAGAAGTTTTCGCTTCCCTGCCGTCAGTTCGTTACCGTTTGCCATAAGTCTACTCGTGTGGTATGCAATATTTTTTCCGCTGATGACGGCCACATATCGTCAGAATATCCAATTATAAACGCCTCTATTGGCGTTTCCAGTCTCAGAATGTCGTAGCTTGTACGAATGTAGCAGAAATTCCACAGTTCTGGTTCTAGAATAGAGCCCTATTCAGCTCCGAAGCTTCAAATAGCTCCTGACCATACCTATTAGATATCCTGGTATGTACAAACGCTGCTCCAGCACGTCCATCATATCAGTCGACCGAACGCTATTGAAGGCGTTCTTGACGTCAAGCGTTACTAGCATAACCACTGGTCACTAGTATGCATTTCCTCTTTGTGTCGCCCTGGCTGTCTGAACACCTCCTTGATAGCTCCCATTCTGGATTTTCCTGTTCTAAAACCATGTTGTCTGGGGCTAAGCCCTCCATCAGCGTTTACCGCAGCAAGCAGTCTTGGCTTTTTAAAGCTTTTGTAACATATTTCCACTTGTGTTTAACATACGCAATGGTCGGAATGAAGATGGTGTAGAGGGTCTTTACTAATGGAAACCAGTCTCTGTTCCTTCGAACTTTCTGAAAATAACCTTACTTTTAGGCATGCGTTATACATTAAAGAAGGCCGTCACCTTTAGTATTTACCTTTAGTATCGGTCCCAGAGTCATTATATTCTTCATGGAAAGAGCTTCAATCTTAAGCTCTTCCTCACTTCCTCACTTCCACTCTCTTGCGTTTAGTTGATGTTAATGCATTTTTTTCCGTGATTTCATTTCTCCACCAGCACGCCTGCCGTCTGTCTCCATAATTTCTGGGTATTTTTGCCGTTTCAATAGCTTTTAAACTAAATAATACTTCTTTTGTACTCATGGTACCGTCAATTTGTCGTTCATGTCTATCTATCTCTAAGAGTACTTTTCCGGGACAAGTTATATATCTATGGGAAGTCTTTACAGTGGGAAATAGCTTACTATTATTCTGGAAGTGTATGAGATATACTCATGATCACAGCTAGTAAAGTCGTCAAGTATTTTCCAGTATATTATATTTTATTATTATTATATTATATCTGAAAAAATGTGGAATTGTGCCTTTGCATCCAGGCCTATTGAAGATAGCTCTGCTTCCTTGCTTTACCGCTACTAGTCTGACTATAGCGGCCAAGTCCATGATTTTACGACCCTTGGAGTAGCACTAGTAGTAGTATTAGCACACCTGTCTTGATTAAACTATCAGCTAACTGACTTTCGAGGGTTACGAAAGCTCTAACATGCTTATAACTTTTATGTTACCTGCTACCTCCGCCTTTACAGTGACCGCGTCGAGATATCGGATCTCGATTGACGCCGTAGACTTCAACTCCGCTACCGGGGTTGTAGCCTTTAGTTATTCCACCAGCTCCACTTTTAGTTTTTCCTCTCTGTTGAGTTCTATGTGCAGTGCTCCAGTTCGAGTTTTCCTTATCCGTCTTATATTTGTTGTCCAGTCCTGTTGGATTTTACTGCAAATGTTTCTTAGAACTACACGTAGCTTTGTCATTCATCAGGTTTTATCAAGACAGATTCTGTTTTGGGCACCTGAACCCATTGAAAATGGGTAATCAGAGTATAAAGGTTTTGTTGAAATGTATGTAATACGGAGAAGGAGACGTCGCAGACCACACAAAGTATATATATTCATGTTCAGCTCGATGAGCAGTGTTGATTTAGCCCATCCCGTATCGATCTCAAAACCTATGAGAGCTAGAGACACGCGCAGGTCAACTTCGATAGGGTGAAAATTGCATACCTCCCCCCGTTTAAATGTTATTGATTAAAAGCGAAAACGATATTTAAGTTATTAAATTATATCTCTTGGAATTCGAGTCTCCAAATCTTTTTATACCCCGTTGAAAATGGGAAATCAGGGTATAATGTTTTTGTGAAATTGTATGTAACATGCAGAAGGAGACGTCGCAGACCACACAAAGTATATATATTCATGATCAGCTCGATGAGCAGTGTTGATTTAGCCCTGTCCGCCTGTCCGTCCGTCCGTCCGTCCGTCCGACCGTCTGTGTGAACGCAGCGATCTCGTAAACCACAGAAGCTAGAGAGCTGAAATTTGACATGTATGCTCTTGAATACCATACGCTATACGAATTTTTTTTCTAAAACTCGTTCTCTTATTATCGATAAATTTCGATACTCTTTCCTCTCTTTTGCGTACCGTAAGAGCTCGAGACATATATATATATATATATATATATATATATATATATATTATTTTGAAGCTATCGATTTAAAAGTTATAGAAATTTTCTAAGCCTGATCTAGATTATAGATTTACGTTTATTTATTAAAGTTAATGATGGCTAAGAACTATTTACTTTATTTGAAAGTTTATGTTTTTTTCGTTCAAACACATTTAAATTATTATTCAGAAGTCGTCCAATCAATTTTAAATCCATGAAAATAAGGATGATCCAAAATGTCTTTCGCAGAAATCCGATGTACCGGATCATAAATCAACATTCTCTGAATAAGATATATACCATTTGAGTCGAGATTTTTAATCTGACTAGTCAATTGGTTTGTTGACCAACATGGAAATGTGTTTTTGTAATCGGGAAGCGAGGTTACACCTGGCCAAATATCTTCTGTAGGTGTTTTGAGTATTCTGCAAATAATATTGAAAATTATATCTTACAGTATAAAAATTAATACATACATAAATAAAAATAACGCATAAATTTGTGAATGTGTCTTAAATTCAAAACGAAGGTGTGGAATTCATATTAAGTTTTTCTTTTAGACCAAATGCAAATTTTTATTAAGCAGTTATTTAAAATATAAAAATAAAACACAAGCATAAACGAATATTTAGTATAAGAGTGTCAGACTTTACAAAAATTGATGAAGTGATTCGAGAATATTATACGAAGTATACCATTTACTGAGCTCTTTTGAGTCTGAAAGAAGGGAGATTAGATGACAGGCTTGTTTATATTTTGTGTTTGAGTTAAAGTTAAGTTTAACAATTTGTTAAGAAAATAATTTGTAATAAAATGCGGTGTTCTGTGAAGTGTCATTTCTAATATGAGAGGGAGCAGCTGTACGCCAAATGGAGAGTTTTTTCAAAAATCAAAAATCTTCCCGTTCTCTTTTTATCGATAAATTTCGATAACGTTTCGTCTCTTTTACGTACCGTAAGAGCTAGAGACATGAAATTCACTGTGTAGATGCCTGTTGTGAATACAGACATTATGTAATTTTTGGATTTTGGATGCCACGCCCCCTTCGTCCTAAATTTGCAAAAAACGTATTTTAAATACTAGAGACTTGTGCTTCGGCACATACACACATATGAATAACATAATGATTGAAGTATGATTATGAAGTAGAAACCTGTGGGGTTTGAATTTGGTTAATTTTTAAAATTGTGTTTTATAGTAACGTGTAATTCAGTTTCTGTTAGTAATTTGGTAAGGATCACCACATAGTGATCCTTGTGGGCGCGAAGGCGAGAGGGCGATGATTTTTCGCTTCGGCCAAGGGCGGTTACACTGAGAGCCATAACTAGGAGTTCCATGGAAATCGCCATTAGTTTTTAGACGGACTTCGGCATTCGTATTGCACACACTACTAGACATATATATCGAAATACATATATTTTCCTTATTCCTTATTAAACATTGAATGCGAATCACTCTAAACAACACACTTCCTAAATTATCTATCTCGCGAGTTCGTTCAACCCCTATTATTGAAGATCTCGTTGCTAACAAAGATTTTGTACTTTTTGCAACGCCTCCTTCGCCATGATTTTGCAAAAAACGCATTTCAAATACTAACGACTTGTGCTTTGGCAAATACATACATATGCCATACATACGTACATACATACATATGAAGAATATCATATTAAGAAAGTCCATGTACAAAAAAACCTATTAACATTTAATTTCCAATAAGTTCTGCCAAGCACAGTCGCTACATAAACTGAGCAGTTAGCAGACCATATGCTTATGTGTGCGTATGTGTGTATATATATGTTTATGCTGCTTGCAATGTGCATATATGTAATGATATTAAAGAAACGTTGAATGTGTGAAACTGCGGTTCTTTGAAGGGTTAAGGGTATCTCGTAGTCGAGCAGTCTCGACGAGATCTTTCATACTTGTTTCCATCTTATTTAGGTACTTTTGAATGTTACCATGTCCAGAGAGCATATGTGACAGATAAAAAATCGTTTCACTGTGCTCCGATAATATCGGCTTCCCCCTATCTTCAGCTTTTAGGGTGTCGGCCTATAGTATAGAATTTGTTGCTGCCGTTAGAAGTTTTCGCTTCCCTGCCGTCAGTTCGTTACCGTTTGCCATAAGTCTACTCGTGTGGTATGCAATATTTTTTCCGCTGATGACGGCCACATATCGTCAGAATATCCAATTATAAACGCCTCTATTGGCGTTTCCAGTCTCAGAATGTCGTAGCTTGTACGAATGTAGCAGAAATTCCACAGTTCTGGTTCTAGAATAGAGCCCTATTCAGCTCCGAAGCTTCAAATAGCTCCTGACCATACCTATTAGATATCCTGGTATGTACAAACGCTGCTCCAGCACGTCCATCATATCAGTCGACCGAACGCTATTGAAGGCGTTCTTGACGTCAAGCGTTACTAGCATAACCACTGGTCACTAGTATGCATTTCCTCTTTGTGTCGCCCTGGCTGTCTGAACACCTCCTTGATAGCTCCCATTCTGGATTTTCCTGTTCTAAAACCATGTTGTCTGGGGCTAAGCCCTCCATCAGCGTTTACCGCAGCAAGCAGTCTTGGCTTTTTAAAGCTTTTGTAACATATTTCCACTTGTGTTTAACATACGCAATGGTCGGAATGAAGATGGTGTAGAGGGTCTTTACTAATGGAAACCAGTCTCTGTTCCTTCGAACTTTCTGAAAATAACCTTACTTTTAGGCATGCGTTATACATTAAAGAAGGCCGTCACCTTTAGTATTTACCTTTAGTATCGGTCCCAGAGTCATTATATTCTTCATGGAAAGAGCTTCAATCTTAAGCTCTTCCTCACTTCCTCACTTCCACTCTCTTGCGTTTAGTTGATGTTAATGCATTTTTTTCCGTGATTTCATTTCTCCACCAGCACGCCTGCCGTCTGTCTCCATAATTTCTGGGTATTTTTGCCGTTTCAATAGCTTTTAAACTAAATAATACTTCTTTTGTACTCATGGTACCGTCAATTTGTCGTTCATGTCTATCTATCTCTAAGAGTACTTTTCCGGGACAAGTTATATATCTATGGGAAGTCTTTACAGTGGGAAATAGCTTACTATTATTCTGGAAGTGTATGAGATATACTCATGATCACAGCTAGTAAAGTCGTCAAGTATTTTCCAGTATATTATATTTTATTATTATTATATTATATCTGAAAAAATGTGGAATTGTGCCTTTGCATCCAGGCCTATTGAAGATAGCTCTGCTTCCTTGCTTTACCGCTACTAGTCTGACTATAGCGGCCAAGTCCATGATTTTACGACCCTTGGAGTAGCACTAGTAGTAGTATTAGCACACCTGTCTTGATTAAACTATCAGCTAACTGACTTTCGAGGGTTACGAAAGCTCTAACATGCTTATAACTTTTATGTTACCTGCTACCTCCGCCTTTACAGTGACCGCGTCGAGATATCGGATCTCGATTGACGCCGTAGACTTCAACTCCGCTACCGGGGTTGTAGCCTTTAGTTATTCCACCAGCTCCACTTTTAGTTTTTCCTCTCTGTTGAGTTCTATGTGCAGTGCTCCAGTTCGAGTTTTCCTTATCCGTCTTATATTTGTTGTCCAGTCCTGTTGGATTTTACTGCAAATGTTTCTTAGAACTACACGTAGCTTTGTCATTCATCAGGTTTTATCAAGACAGATTCTGTTTTGGGCACCTGAACCCATTGAAAATGGGTAATCAGAGTATAAAGGTTTTGTTGAAATGTATGTAATACGGAGAAGGAGACGTCGCAGACCACACAAAGTATATATATTCATGTTCAGCTCGATGAGCAGTGTTGATTTAGCCCATCCCGTATCGATCTCAAAACCTATGAGAGCTAGAGACACGCGCAGGTCAACTTCGATAGGGTGAAAATTGCATACCTCCCCCCGTTTAAATGTTATTGATTAAAAGCGAAAACGATATTTAAGTTATTAAATTATATCTCTTGGAATTCGAGTCTCCAAATCTTTTTATACCCCGTTGAAAATGGGAAATCAGGGTATAATGTTTTTGTGAAATTGTATGTAACATGCAGAAGGAGACGTCGCAGACCACACAAAGTATATATATTCATGATCAGCTCGATGAGCAGTGTTGATTTAGCCCTGTCCGCCTGTCCGTCCGTCCGTCCGACCGTCTGTGTGAACGCAGCGATCTCGTAAACCACAGAAGCTAGAGAGCTGAAATTTGACATGTATGCTCTTGAATACCATACGCTATACGAATTTTTTTTCTAAAACTCGTTCTCTTATTATCGATAAATTTCGATACTCTTTCCTCTCTTTTGCGTACCGTAAGAGCTCGAGACATATATATATATATATATATATATATATATATATATTATTTTGAAGCTATCGATTTAAAAGTTATAGAAATTTTCTAAGCCTGATCTAGATTATAGATTTACGTTTATTTATTAAAGTTAATGATGGCTAAGAACTATTTACTTTATTTGAAAGTTTATGTTTTTTTCGTTCAAACACATTTAAATTATTATTCAGAAGTCGTCCAATCAATTTTAAATCCATGAAAATAAGGATGATCCAAAATGTCTTTCGCAGAAATCCGATGTACCGGATCATAAATCAACATTCTCTGAATAAGATCTATACCATTTGAGTCGAGATTTTTAATCTGACTAGTCAATTGGTTTGTTGACCAACATGGAAATGTGTTTTTGTAATCGGGAAGCGAGGTTACACCTGGCCAAATATCTTCTGTAGGTGTTTTGAGTATTCTGCAAATAATATTGAAAATTATATCTTACAGTATAAAAATTAATACATACATAAATAAAAATAACGCATAAATTTGTGAATGTGTCTTAAATTCAAAACGAAGGTGTGGAATTCATATTAAGTTTTTCTTTTAGACCAAATGCAAATTTTTATTAAGCAGTTATTTAAAATATAAAAATAAAACACAAGCATAAACGAATATTTAGTATAAGAGTGTCAGACTTTACAAAAATTGATGAAGTGATTCGAGAATATTATACGAAGTATACCATTTACTGAGCTCTTTTGAGTCTGAAAGAAGGGAGATTAGATGACAGGCTTGTTTATATTTTGTGTTTGAGTTAAAGTTAAGTTTAACAATTTGTTAAGAAAACAATTTGTAATAAAATGCGGTGTTCTGTGAAGTGTCATTTCTAATATGAGAGGGAGCAGCTGTACGCCAAATGGAGAACTCATATCTCCAAGTAGGCTGAATAAGGGATTTGCAAAGAAACTGTAGCGAGTAGTGAAAGTACGAATTTGCCAACTAGTAACAAGTCCAGTTTTTTATGTCTTGCAAATAAAATAATTAATAATATATCAAAACCTATAATATAATAAATATATATAATATATTGCGTTTGAAAAATATATTTAAATTCATTAATACAGTAACGTTAATATCATATAAATGTAGTCACAACTATTCATACTAATTCAACTAAAGATCATATGTCGAGACGTATTTATAGATATATTTATATCAAAAAATTTACCTGAACATCCGGAATAACTGATCAATTTCCGAATCACCTTGAAATAACGGTTTTCGAGTAGCCATTTCTGCAAAAATACATCCAATGGACCAAATGTCAACTGGACATGAATAACGTGGTGATCCCAATAATACTTCCGGAGCCCTATACCAAAGCGTAACAATTTCATGGGTATAAATGCGTACTGGTATACCAAAAGATCTGCCGAGTCCGAAGTCAGCTACTTTAATTATACCATTTCTGTCAATTAGGAGATTTTGTGGCTTTAAGTCACGATGAAGGACCCGGCGTCGATGACAAAACAATATAGCGTCTGTTATTTGATATAAATAGCTTTTCACCAGCTGACTTCCAAGGTGTTTCTCCGGAGGAAGGGAATCCATATACTTTTTAAGGTCCATTGATAAAAATTCGAATATCAAGTATATACGATTTTCTTCCATTAAAACGTCTTCCAAGCATACAATATTTCTATGTTTAAGTTCTTTTAGCAATGAAATTTCTCTATAATGAATTATAAATTTTGAGTTATGTTCAACTATCTTTTAATTTACATACCTTATTGCAGTAGACGGCACTCCTTCATCATCAGACTCCAATCTAATTTTTTTCATGGCCACAATTTGACCAGTTAAACGGTTTCTCCCCTTATAAACAACTCCATAAGTGCCTTCACCTATTTTTTCAATTTTTTCGAAGTCTTCCATTTTAATCCCGTTTCGTTTGAGAAAAATGCCGCGAATCGTTAAAGGTTGCCACACTGTTGACAGCACGATCGTTGTTTGGTAGCAATAATAAATTATCGAAATCGATTTTCATGAACGTTGAAACATTAAAATAGTACATAATTACAACATATAAAAATTATATGGGCTATTATGAGTGATTATCAAAGTCTTCAATATCTATTTAAAAAGTTGGATTTCAATATTATGTTATCAAAGTTTCCAAAGTAATGAAATATAGATTTTAAAAGATAGGTATATCCAGGAAAATTTACTTAATAACTTTTATAAATATTTTTGGTCCTGAGAGATTGACATGATGATTAACGCAGAAAGTGAAGTGTGCCGAAATATACATACATATAAATACATATATAACACAGAAGCTGGAAATAATTATTCACTGCCACGTTAAAATTAAAGAAATATAACTTATAATTACCTGATTAAATAGATTTTAGATTGTTACACTGATTGGATATATGTATCCAATTAATAATATAATATATAATAATATATAATGTATGTATAATTTAAATATGTATATTGTTATTTATTTTTACGTCCATTAAATCTAGAAAATGTATCACATATTGTGATGGTTATTTACATTATGTTTATTATAATTGATAATAGTTGAATTTAAAAACAAGTAAGAAAGCTCTAGTCAGGACTAGGGCCCAGCGAAGAACCGCTATTCCGCGAATTCTGTTTCTTTTATATGTATGTATGTATGAACACATACACACACACAGACACACGCACAAGCAGATGCTCTGCCAATTGCGCAGTTGACATAGCGACTGAATTTGGGCTGCAAGACGTCCATGATTTGGGAAATTAATGTTTAATAACTTTTTTACTGGATAGACTTTCTTAATTAAACTTTCAGGGCGTGATTATGTCATTCAAATGTATGTATTTGCCAAAGCATAAGTCTCTAGTATTTGAAAAAGGTGGTTTGCAAATTTATCGCGAAGAGGGCGTGGAATCCAAAATTTAAATCAAAATTTAAATTTAAATTTAAAAATCAAAGTTGTATTAAAAATACATGAAACTAAATACATATTTTGAAGACTAGCTATAAAGATGCATTAGATTTGATCGATTTCGTTTTTAGTCAATAACATTAAAATGGAAACAGTTATCGAATTTTTGAAATAAACTCAATCGAATCGTGCGAATCTTCCAAAATTTCAAGTCCCTAGCTCTTATAGGCTCTGAGATCGACGCGTTAAATATACGGACAGGGCTAAAACTTTATGGGATTACATACTGTTACATACTTTTCACAAAAGCTTCCCTGACTTCCAATATTTCAATGGGCTCAGGGTATAATAACGAAATTATAAGTAATATAATAAATGTTCGCAGATACCGATAACCATACAAGAGGCCCCCCAGTTTCGTCGGTTTCCATTTCGTCATTCCGCCAGGCTAGCTTTACTTTACGTTTACTCCAAGAGCGAAAATATGTGAACGAAAATCAGTACTGCGAATGTTCGTTCGATAATGGATGATTTATACATATACATATAAGCCCTTCTATGTAACTACTGTATGTATGCTCTGATCTCATCTTTTTCATATATTATTCTCTGCTCTCATCTCTCTTTCAGTATATACCCTTACAGTAGCTTACATGTATGAGCATTTGTGTGGCAGAATGATAAACTTCATCAACTGCCAAAAGAAATTGTAAAAAAAGAGAAATTTAAATTTTTGTTTACGGCTGCTGTGGAGTTCATATATGTATATACATTTAGGCATACATATACATATGTATGTATTTCAGATCAAGCCGAAGCCCTTAGCAGCCAGCGCTTTAGTTGTCAAGTTAGCGATTAATTTTGATTATATGTATGTACATATGTAGTTACCCTTTATAAATAAATGAATATATTTGAGAGAGAAGAGAGTGGAGAAAAAGAATATATAAGATAAGAAATGAAAGGTGAATAAGAATATATGAGACAGAAGAGATCAAAGAGAACAAACCCAGTATCAAAAATTAAAAAAATTTTTTTTCATGATTGAGTCGTTAATATTGTAGTAATCGAAATCTATTATCTATCGAAACTCACAAAAAACAACAGTGTGAATGACGCACGAAGAGAACAAATATGGCGGCCCCGATGGTATCACGAACAAAGCCAGCAGAATACTAAATTTAGAAATGTTTTGAATTTGTGGAAAAAAACTTTGTTTCAAACTGTAAAAATACTTAAAATGAGCTTTAAAAAATTGATTACGATGTGTAAATTAAAAAAGTATTACATTTACTAACAGTACTGCAAGACTAGAAGTTTTGTACAAATCATAACAGACATACCTACATACAAGTATATAAAGTTTGTGTGTTCGTGGTCAAAAGAAATACAAATCCGATCCACACCTTTTTATAATTTAAAAGGAGCGGAACTTTTGAAAAAGTTTACAAATATAGTTGTGTCACAACAAGTTAAACGGCAAGAAAATATATAACTTTTGTTTAAGTGAGTATAGTTTTTGTGCAAACAAAAATATTTTTTTCTGCAACATTGCAATGCTTATATCTACAAACACATGTAAATTCAATACGGCGAAAATTGATAAATAAATTAATGTATACATAATATTGAATAAAAATATGTTAAATAATACAGAATCACAATTTTTACAAAATTTCTTTTTATTTTCAATGTTGTATCTTAATAATTTTGATATTAATTGGCTTCAGCCAAGACTACGAGAATGCTTATATATATGTTAAAATAAAAACTTTTATGTGGTTTATGAAAATTTATAACGTGTAGATGATAGATTGTAAGATAACATTTTTAACATTATTTTTAATGAACTGCTCACCGCATCATAATAAATGCAAAATATCAACAAAACGTGTTCCCTCTTGTTTTTGTCGTGTGTTCTGCAATATGCAAAAGGTTATTGAACAGTGTTATTATTTATATGTATCAAAATTATTTGAATTAACTGCAAAAAAAAGCGTAACAACACAAACACAAATTTAGGTGTAATACTAGAATGCAAATGCCTAAATCATAACCGATAAATATGTTTTATAATTATACAATTATAGTAAATGAATAAAATGTGACACATTATTTATAACTGCGGTGTAATATACAAAATACGTTAAGATTAATCACTTTTAAAAAGGTAAATAAAGACTAAAAGTCAAAGGACTGGCAAAGCTAAGATCAGACAGTGTAAAATGTATATAGCAGGCAGAAGAAAACGTGGGAGTTTCCATAAAGTATAAATATTATTCGGTATGGTCATAAGTATGTTCTTGATCAGGATGACGAGCTGTGTTATTGCCATGTCTATTTGTTCATCTAAGATTTTCCGTCCGTAAGACCGCAGCGATCTCAAGTACTGAGGATTGAATGTATAAACTGTTAACTAACTTTTAAATAAATTTCTGTATACCAAATACCCTTTAAACGCAATAAGAGCGTATTAGTTATTCGGTAACTTACTATCGATTAAAATCTGTAATTTGATTTTCCTTATTCAAAATAGATTGGATATCCTGAAAGTATACTGTCGAAGTTCCTATATGTATAAATATTTAGTATTTTGGATTTTGAATACGCAGCGGCCTTACCTACATAACACGGAACAGCACCTCAACTACACTCAAAAAGATAAAAACCCAATATATAAGAGCCCTTTGCTCTAAATTCGTTTCTGTCCTTAGAAGTCCACATTATGCACTAATATTTTACTGACCACAGATGTAAATATATAACTTTGATTTCTATTAGCCTTAAAAAAATATTTAAACAAAAAATAACCTTTATAATTGTTTCTTTACAGATTTTTAAATAAAAATATCTCTTTTTTGCTATAATACATAAATTTGAGAAAGCATGGCGACCAGCGATGATGAACCGATGCACTTGTATGAGGTTTTTCAAAACTGTTTCAACAAAATAGCTAATAAGCAACCCCCAGGAACAGTGGGTACAGAGCGGGGAGGCAACTATCACTCACCATATGGAGGCCTTGCTGTGGAAAATGGAATATACCCTAGTGATTTTAATTCTATTCACGATGCCAACGGTAGCAATAATAGGTTTACCAACACAACAACAGTTGATCAGTATTTTGATTCCGGACCAACTAGTAGCGCTGGATGGTATCAATCACAAATGCACAACAGCACAAATTATTTGGGTCAAACGCCTTATCAAAGCAACGCACCAATAACTTCACATATGGACCATCAACAAGTTCATAATGCTGAGGGTTTATCAAATAGTAATAATATTGGTATGCAAATGGGTGGTGAAGGTGGTCAGATTGGTATGCACAGTCCAGCATCGACATCGCTTCCGCCAATGAGCTCTTTTCGCGGTAGCTCTAGTTCATTACCAAATATTGGCCAACCGACAGTTCTCTCGCCAGCAGTGTATAATTCGCCGCAACATAATCAAACAGTGCAGCATACTTCCCTTTCTTCAGCTGGGCAAATAACCCACCATTCCCTAAATCATACTTCGCTACCTCACGCACATTCCCATCATAATCAACAACAACTTAGTCCTGCCATTCAAAATACTGATGGCTTTGGCGGAATAAGTTCGAAAGTATCTGGAGCTACTAATTCTACGGCTGCAGCACTGCGTCAACAGATATACATGTCAGCTGCAGCAGCTGACCAGAGTATAAGCAGTTTCAGTTCGAACCCATCAACACCTGTTAATTCACCGCCACCGTTGACACAGTCTGGAGTGGGGGATGGAACAGTTTCTGGAAACGCGGGATGGAATCATAATGTGTTAAATGGCAGTGGCACCACTAATTATGGAAACGATATGGTGCCTGTAACTAGCTTACACACCATGGCATCCGTTTTTCAAGGTGCTCGCATGGAAGAACGCTTGGATGATGCTCTCAATGTTCTTCGGAACCATTGTGAACCAGAAATGCTAGGAAATGTCAATACTTCCTTAAATTCAATAGACAATACAGAAACGTTATCTTCCTTTGTGGCCAATTCCCCTTCGTCCCATCTAGTTGGCAACGGTAGCTCTGCCGGAAATGGCGCACTAGTACCTAATTCTTCAAGTACCCTAACGCATGAAGTTATTTCATTGAGTACGTCTGCTGCTAGTACAAACACGATTCAATCAATTGGACCTTCCGGTTTGTCTAATATCAAAATGGAACGAAATGCCCCGATATCAATATCGGCATCAGCAAAAAATACTAAAAAACGAAAAGAGCAAATTGGAATAAATAGTGTCACACACGCCGGTGTATCAACAACTTCAAGTATATCTAATCTGGAAATTTCTGACACAAAACCTACGAGTTCTATTGAGTCTTCGAATGCTATACAGCTTCAACAGCTTTCTCAGGGTGCAAAAGCCTCAAAGAGACCTCGTAGATATTGTTCCTCCGCGGATGATGACGATGACGCCGAGCCAGCTGTCAAAGCTATCCGCGAAAAAGAACGGCGCCAGGCAAACAATGCTCGAGAACGCATTCGTATACGTGATATTAATGAGGCTTTGAAAGAACTGGGACGCATGTGTATGACACACCTAAAATCTGATAAACCTCAAACTAAGTTGGGCATCCTTAATATGGCAGTTGAGGTAATTATGACTTTAGAACAACAAGTGAGAGAACGAAATTTGAATCCGAAAGCTGCATGCTTGAAGCGACGAGAGGAGGAAAAAGCGGAAGATGGACCCAAATTGAATTTACAGCATCACATGATACAGCAACCATCTGTTAGCGGAAATACTTATCACCATAGTCAGACTGCACAACTTGTTCCCCCACCTACACAGTCCATAAGCAGCATGACTTTGCCAGCTAATCAGTCTAGCAATGTTATACCACCACATTTACAACAACAGCAACACATTGGACAACATCCACAATAACATGATATCAGCTCTGACCTGAAAGCTTCACCATCTTCCATTACAACTCAATTAATCGCAGATACTAAGTACTCATCAGCCTTTGAGCTAGACCAACATTTACTAAGCAATTTTTTGAGGCACTACCGTGCGAGTCAAATCATTTCTGGGACCATGTTCCCTATGCAACACCCGCAATTTTAGAATATTTGTGTATTTTCAGCACAAGTAACTATATAATTTTTTAAAAACTTTTGTATACTGTATAGAAATCATTTTATCTTGGTTGACAAGGTAATGTCATTTATAGTTATTTTAATTGAAATCCAATAAATATTATATTGGATTTTATGAATGTGTGCGATATCACTTAAACCATAATTTCAAACTTTCATTCATTCATAATTGTCTAAGTTCTATTTAGATTAATAATAATAAAAGAAAAAAAATTTACCAAAATCAAATTAAATTTCATTGACTTTCTCTTGTATTCCCTATATTTTTAGGAAAAAAAAAAAAAAAAAAAAAAAAAAAAATAATATATATATATATATATATATATATATATATATATATATATATATATATATATATATATATATATATATTATATAAATATTAAATAAATATAAATTCTATATGTTAATTTTATTTTAGAATTAAAAAAAACTTTTTAAACGGTTATCAATTATACGTTAGAGTAGGTTAACTTTAAATAAAAAATAATGCTATTTTATGTGCAGCGTTCAAACTTTATTGATATAGGCAAAAATTTCGTAAATAAGTCGACTTCAATACGCTGCCAAATTTGATCAACGCTGCTTAGATAGTTAAAAGCTAATCTGTTGTCAAATGATATTCAGAGTATTCTTGGCATGAAATGTAATATATTTTGTATATTTTATTTACCTAACAGTTTTGGATTTCTTTTAATCGCTATGCTTTTTAAGCAAAATTTAGGCCCATAATGGTGAAATGCATTTTGATTTGAACGTTTTGTATTAAGTTATTGTTTATTCATACATAATTTCTCAAACATTCAATTATAAATTGTAAAAAAATATATTTATGTATGTGTTTCTTATTAAACAATGGTTGTCTCGCCGTTAATAATAAATAAAAGAGGCACACGATAATTTAAATAATTGTTCATATTGTATTAGAAAAAATTTGTTGTGTGATAGAATTTGAAGTGAAAGAGAATTGACATTTGCAATATTTACTCTCGTGTCAACGCGATATATCTACGCCACAGCTCGCAAATAACAGTTGACCGTTTTTATACCCTGAGCCCACTGAAAATGGGAAATCAGGGTATGTTTTTGTGAAAATGTATGTAACAGGCAGAAGGAGACGTCGCAGACCACACAAAGTATATATATTCTTGATCAGCTCGATGAGCTGAGTTGATATAGCCGGATATATGGACGGACAGACGGACGTCTGTCCGTCCATCTGTGTGAACGCAGCGATCTCGTAAACCACAGAAGCTAGAGAGGTGAAATCTGAAATTTTTTTCGATAACTCTTCCCGTTCTCTTTTTATCGATAACTTTTGATAACTATCCTAGAGAATTGTGTTTCGGCACATACACACATATGAATAACATAATCATGTCCTGAAAGTTTGAATAAAAAAGTCCTTCTAGAAAAAAAGTTATTAAACATTTAATTTCCACAACATAAGCCTCTTGCAGCCCAAGCACAGTCGCTACGTCAACTGCGCAGTTGGCAGAGCATGTGCTTGAGCGTGCGTCTGTGTGTGTGTATGTGTTGCTTGCAATATATGTATATGTAAACTAATCATAGAATATTTAAAGTATCGGCACTTCGCAGGGCTCAAGGTATCTCCTAGTCGAGCCGTCTCGGCTAGAGCATTCTTACTTGTTCTTGTGTTGTTGCGAGCACAACCGAAAAAGCTCATACTCTTTCGCTCTCGTTCTGAGCAAGAGACTCTTGCTGTCTTCATTTATGTTTTCTGTTGAACGTTTTCGTTGAGCTCTTTGTCTTTCGCTCTTTCAATGAACAGTGCGTAAAGAGCAGAACAAGAAACACTCGCACAATAAGGCTCAGCAAAAGGCGAATTGTCCGAAAAATTCAACGCAAACGGTCTTCACATATATATAATTGAATATAATTAAATTTGAGTCGAACTAATGCCACGCCAAAAGCTAATGGTAACGTTGATGCGATTTTTGAAAGACGAAGTCACGATTTGTATTTTACTTGACAACTTGCTTTATTCACGAACAACTTAAGACTAAAGACTATTTTATCGTAGGTTTATTTTATATGCTCTTGAAATTACGCAGCAGCAGCAACATAACGCGTCGCTGCAGTGGTTCTTTTTGCCATCGGTCGGGCGCGTTAATCTCAGCATTCAGAGAAAAGCAACGTGACGCGTCGATGCAACGGTTCTTTTGCCGTCAGTCGGGCGCGTTATTCTCAGCATTTAGGCAGAATCAACATCAATGGTTTTTTCTCAATTTTTATACCCTGAGCCCATTGAAAATGGGAAATCAGGGTATAATGTTTTTGTGAAAATGTATGTAACAGGCAGAAGGAGACGTCGCAGACCATACAAAGTATATATATTCTTGATCAGCTCGATGAGCTGAGTTGAAATAGCCCTGTCCGTCTGTCCGTCCGTCCGTCCGTCTGTGTGAACGCAGCGATCTCGTAAACCACAGAAGCTAGAGAGCTGAAATTTGACATGTATACTCCTGAATACCATACGCTATACGAGTTTTTTTCAAAAATTCGATAACTCTTCCCGTTCTCTTTTTATCGATAAATTTCGATAACTTTTCGTCTCTTTTACGTACCGTAAGAGCTAGAGACCTTGAAATTCACTATATAGATTCCTGTTGTGAATGCAGACATTTTGTAATTTTTGGATTTTGGATGCCACGCCCCCTTCGCCCTAAATTTGCAAAAAACGCATTTCAAATACTAGAGACTTGTGCTTCGGCATATACACACATATGAATAACACAATCATGTCCTGAAAGTTTGAATAAAAAAGTCCTGCCAGAAAAAAAGTTATTAAACATTTAATTTCCACAACATAAGCCTCTTGCAGCCCAAGCGCTGTCCCTACGTCAACTGCGCAGTTGGCAGAGCGTGTGCTTGAGCGTTCGTCTGTGTGTGTGTATGTGTTGCTGGCAATATTTGTATATGTAAACTAAGCATACAATATTTGAAGTATCGGCACTTCGCAGGGCTCAGGGTATCTCCTAGTCGAGCCGTCTCGACTAGAGCATTCTTACTTGTTATGCCAGAATTTGTGATTTGGCTATCCAGTTTATTCTGGATTGGCAAATCCAAGTAATTTCAGCTGAACTAGCACGTTGTTATGGGAACAGTTTTTAGGTATTGTGGACATAATCATTATGATTATGTCACTTCCCTCTTCTTAAGAGGCGAGCCTGCGTGTCAAGGTGACACAGAAGGATTATAGTTGATCGTGTTCTCTCGATAATTGTATGTTGTTATACCCTGAGCCCATTGAAAATGGGAAATCAGGGTATAATGTTTTTGTGAAAATGTATGTAACAGGCAGAAGGAGATGTCGCAGACCATACAAAGTATATATATTCTAGATCAGCTCGATAAGCTGAGTTGAAATAGCCCTGTCCGTCTGTCCGTCCGTCCGTCCGTCCGTCCGTCCGTCCGTCCGTCCGTCCGTCCGTCTGTGTGAACGCAGCGATCTCGTAAACCACAGAAGCTAGAGAGCTGAAATTTGACATGTATACTCCTGAATACCATACGCTATACGAGTTTTTTTTCAAAAATTCGATAACTCTTCCCGTTCTCTTTTTATCGATAAATTTCGATAACTTTTCGTCTCTTTTACGTACCGTAAGAGCTAGAGACCTGAAATTCACTATGTAGATTCCTGTTGTGAATACAGACATTTTGTAATTTTTGGATTTTGGATGCCACGCCCCCTTCGCCCTAAATTTGCAAAAAACGCATTTCAAATACTAGAGACTTGTGCTTCGGCACATACACACATATGAATAACATAATCATGCCCTGAAAGTTTGAATTAAAAAGTCCTTCTAGAAAAAAAGTTATTAAACATTTAATTTCCACAACATAAGCCTCGTGCAGCCCAAGCGCTGTCGCTACGTCAACTGCGCAGTTGGCAGAGCGTGTGCTTGAGCGTGCGTCTGTGTGTGTATGTGTTGCTTGCAGTATATGTATATGTAAACTAAGCATAGAATATTTTAAGTATCGGCACTTCGCAGGGCTCAGGGTATCTCCTAGTCGTGCCGTCTCGACTAGAGCATTCTTACTTGTTCTTAATATTATAGGGCTACAAGATACATAAAGTATAAGATTACAACTATGAATATGACTATTGTGATTATAATGATTGTATATGTGAGGATAATATTTTGTGATAAAATTGTTACAATATCATTATGCTTGATAGGTTTGATTTTAATAATTTCTATTGGGAATTACAATGGTGTAAGTCGACTTCTGGTTGAAAATAGTTATCGCTTATAATTTTGTGATTGATTTGTAATATGCATTAATTGATTCTTATAATTTTATTACCCTGAATATTAGGATTAACATTATTTTTCTGGAAATTTTGTTTTATAGTTTATGTTTCAAGTAATATATTTTATTATTTCTTTGTATCTTTTTATACCCTGAGCCCATTGAAAATGGGAAATCAGGGTATAATGTTTTTGTGAAAATGTATGTAACAGGCAGAAGGAGACGTCGCAGACCACACAAAGTATATATATTCTTGATCAGTTCGATGAGCTGAGTTGAAATAGCCCTGTCCGTCCGTCCGTCCGTCCGTCTGTGTGAACGCAGCGATCTCGTAAACCACAGAAGCTAGAGAGCTGAAATTTGACATGTATACTCCTGAATACCATACGCTATACGAGTTTTTTTCAAAAATTCGATAACTCTTCCCGTTCTCTTTTTATCGATAAATTTCGATAACTTTTCGTCTCTTTTACGTACCGTAAGAGCTAGAGACCTGAAATTCACTATGTAGATTGCTGTTGTGAATACAGACATTTTGTAATTTTTGGATTTTGGATGCCACGCCCCCTTCGCCCTAAATTTGCAAAAAACGCATTTCAAATACTAGAGACTTCTGCTTCGGCACATACACACATATGAATAAAATAATCATGCCCTGAAAGTTTGAATAAAAAAGTCCTTCTAGAAAAAAAGATTAAACATTTAATTTCCACAACATAAGCCTCTTGCAGCCCAAGCGCTGTCGCTACGTCAACTGCGGAGTTGGCAGAACGTGTGCTTGAGCGTGGGTCTGTGTGTGTGTATGTGTTGCTGGCAATATATGTATATGTAAACTAAGCATAGAATATTTGAAGTATCGGCACTTCGCAGGGCTCAGGGTATCTCCTAGTCGAGCCGTCTCGACTAGAGCATTCTTACTTGTTTTCTTTAATTTTTTAAATTGTGTGTTTATAGTCACGTGTAATTCTGTTTCTGTTAGTAATTTGGTAATGATCTGGATCTGTTTTTTCAACGTTTTTATTGGCTTTAGAGGGATTTTCTAAATTTCCCTTTTGTAATGGTATTTTTCGATATCTGGTATCCACTTCGTATTCTTGTCGGTCACTGTTGATTTTATTTATTACTTTTTATACCCTGAGCCCATTGGAAATGGGAAATTAGCGTATAATGTTTTTGTGAAAATGTATGTAACAGGCAGAAGGAGACGTCGCAGACCATACAAAGTATATATATTCTTGATCAGCTCGATGAGCTGAGTTGATATACCCCTGTCCGTCTGTCCTTCCGTCCGTTCGTTTGTGTGAACGCAGCGATCTCGTAAACCACAGAAGCTAGAGAGCTGAAATTTGACATGTATACTCCTGAATACCATACGCTATACGAGTTTTTTTCAAAAATTCGATAACTCTTCCCGTTCTCTTTTTATCGATAAATTTCGATAACTTTTCGTCTCTTTTACGTACCGTAAGAGCTAGAGACATGAAATTCACTGTGTAGATGCCTGTTGTGAATACAGACATTTTGTAATTTTTGGATTTTGGATGCCATGCCCCCTTCGCCCTAAATTTGCAAAAAACGCATTTCAAATACTAGAGACTTGTGCTTCGGCACATACACACATATGAATAACATAATCATGTTTGAATAAAAAAGTCCTTCTGGAAAAAAAGATATTAAACATTTAATTTCCACAACATAAGCCTCTTGCAGCCCAAGCGCAGTCGCTACGTCAACTGCGCAGTTGGCAGAGCTTGTGCTTGAGCGTGCGTCTGTGTGTGTGTATGTGTTGCTTGCAATATGTGTAATATGTAAACTAAGCATAGAATATTTTAAGTATCGGCACTTCGCAGGGCTCAGGGTATCTCCTAGTCGTGCCGTCTCGACTAGAGCATTCTTACTTGTTATCGATAAATTTCGATAACTTTTCGTCTCTTGTACATACCGTAAGAGCTAGAGACATGAAAATCACTGTGTAGATGCCTGTTGCGAATACAGACATTTTGTAATTTTTGGACTATAGATGCTACGCCCCCTTCGCCCTAAATTTGCAAAAAGAAGCATTTCAAATACTAGAGACTTGTGCTTCGGCACATCACACATATGAATAATATAATCATGCCCTGAAAGTTTGATTAAAAAAGTCCTGCTAGAAACAAAGTTATTAAACATTTAATTTCCACAACATAAGCCTCTTGTAGCCCAAGCGCAGTCGCTACGTCAACTGCGCAGTTGGCAGAGCTTGTGCTTGAGCGTGCGTCTGTGTGTGTGTATGTGTTGCTTGCAATATATGTATATGTAAACTAAGCATAGAATATTTGAAGTATCGGCAATTCTCAGGGCTCAGGGTATCTCCTAGTTTAGCCGTCTTGACTACAGCATTCTTACTTGTTCTTTTTTTTTCTTGAGTGTCTAACTTTGGTTATCCACCATATAAGAATATATGTGCAGGAGTTTGTCCAGTTGTGTCATGTTTTGTTTTGTGATTGTAAATGTAAAGAATAGTTTCTATTTTACTGAGTTTATTTTCTTCGTCATTTAAAGTATTGATTATTCTAATTTTTTCGATTTTTTTTTTGTGTAGTCGTTCGATGTCTGCATTCTATCCAATATTTTGTTTTAATGTTTTCAAGAGTAGCGAATTTTGAATAAATGTCTATGCAACTAAGATAGTGTTTGCCTTCAGATGAATAAATGTCTCTTACAAATTTATCGCGACAATGTTCGGGCCTGGGGGTAATTTTCATCGGCATGTTTGTGTTTCTGTGTTCGGTTTTTGCTAAGTTGCAAATGTTATATTCATTTATTATATTTTGTGTTAGTAATTGGCTGTTAGGGAAATAGTAAGTTTCACAAAGGAGTTTATTTGCTTTTTGAATTCCGGGGTGTAAGAGTTTTTCATGAGTCTTCTTTAAATTATGAGTTTATATATGAGTTTATATTTTTTAATTGAATGAGACTTCGTAGAATTTTAGTATGGTTAGTGTTGATAATTTCTTTGTGTGCGTTTTGTATGATCTCGAAGTCTGGATCACTGTCTATAAACATTACACTAGTCTTTATACAAAAATAGTCAATGAAATATGTTTCGGCTTTGTCTTTAGTCATATTGTCGTATGTAATGTGAATTATTAATTTTTTGAAGTAATTCTGTTTTTTTTTTTAATATTTGGAATGCCTTTAGAAAATATAATTTGTCTTTTGAATGTGTTTATTTGTTTCTCTGTAATGCAAATTAAATTACTACTGTCTTCGTCAGCACTATGTAGTGTTTCTTCTCAGAAATAAGTCTCTTCTATTTTTACTCGCGATAGACCGTCAGCTATATGGTTTTCTTTTCCTTTTATGTATTTTATATCAAAATCGTATTCTGCTAATTTTACTCTCCATCGGGTTAATTTTGAATTTGGTTCTTTCATTTTATACAACCAACATAATGGTTGATGGTCACTCTTGATTTCGAAATGTCGACCTAGAAGGTAGTGTCGAAAGGTTTTTGTTGCCCATACAATAGCTAAGAGTTCCTTTTCTATGGCGCTGTAGATAGTTTCATGGTCATTGAGGGTTCTGCTGATAAAACTGATAGGATGTCCGTCTTGAGAGAGTACAGCTCCAAAAGCTACATTACTTGAGTCGGTTGTTAAAGTGAATTTATTTTTGAAATCGAGAATTTTTAAAATTGGATCATTGGAAATAAGGGTTTCATTCCATCCTTAGTTATGACGTGTCCTAGGAAGGTTATTTCTTGTTTTAGAAACTCGCATTTATCAAGTTGTAATTTGAGATTTGCTTCAGAAAGCTTTTCGAAAACTAATTGCAGTGAGTGTAGGTGTTCTTTTAAAGATGTTGAATATACAATTATGTCGTCAAGATATACAAAACAGTGTTTATTTAGTAATGGTCATAAAACATTATTCATGCAACGTTGAAAGGTTGCAGGTGCATTCTTTAATCCAAATGGCATACGAAGATATTCATAGTGGCAATGTTTAGTGGAAAAAGCTGTTTTATTAATGGAATCTGGGTGCATTTCACGTTGATGGAATCGTTTTGCAAGGTCGATTGTTGTAAAATAGTTGCATTTACCTAGTTTTCCTAAAATTTCATCCATATTTGGTATTGGGTGTTTGTCATTTATATTTACGTCGTTTAATTTTCTATAGTCGATTACGATTCTAAATTTTTGTTTACCGGAAGCATCTTGTTTGTTGGGTACGATCCATATAGGACTACAATAAGGAGAATTACTGGGGCGTATAATACCTTGATCTAATATGTCCTGAATTTGCTGTTCAACTTCTTGTTCGTATGCTTGTGGATAGCTGTATGGTTATGTATGCAAAGGTAAATTATGAGTGGTGTTAATAACATGTTTTTCTTGATTACTGAAACTAAGTTGGTCGCCTTCTTTGAATTGAATGTGTTGATATTGTTTCAACAAGCTTAGTAAATTAAATTTTTCTCCTTCATTTAAATGTTCTAGTCGGTAAGGGCTTGGATTCGTATATTCTTGATTTTTGGAACTATCTCTGATTGGATTGTTGAAATGTTGATTAGTTTCAGGAATGATTAGTGTCAGAAATGATTTTGGTTTGTGATCGGAATATCGTTGATTAATTTATACACTCTAGAGTATCACTTCAACATCTCTGGAGATAAGACGTGCTGCATCAAAACCTCGCTTCGCCAACGCAAAAGCAAAAGCAAAAGCTTACCAGCAAACGCGCGACAAGCAATATCAAACACAAAACAAAACAAAAAACCAAAAGCAAACACACACCACAAACAGTTACACCGGGCTCCGGCCCAAAAACAACTAACATGCAGGAACCACCGGACATAAGCAAATACAAAAACACACATCTAAGCGAACCTAAGTACATCGTCTTAAAACGAAATGATAACGAATCGTTCGAAAAAATTTCACAGTTCAGCATAAAAAAAACGATTGACTTTGCTTGCGGAGGAGAAGTAGAAGCATGCAAAAAAACCAGGGATGGCTGCCTACTCATTAAAACAAAAAACAATTTGCAAGCTTTGAAAATTCTTGAACTTACAAAAATGATAGACATTAACATTACTGCAACAGAGCACAAAACATTAAACTTCTCTAAAGGTGTTATATATTGTAATGACCTGCGCAACATAAGTGAAAATATATTCCAAAAAGAACTCGAATTACAAAAAGTAACAGAAGTACGGAAAATCTTAAAAAGGCAAGCAAATAACACAGACCTGGTAGACAACATTCTTATAGAAACCGGTCTCAGCAGCGGCCAGAAGCAATCAAAATTGGCTATGAATCCGTCCGGGTGAGACCCTACATACCTCTTCCACTACGCTGTAAAAACTGTCTTCGCTTTGGACGCCCAACGGTCATATGCAAAAGTCCAGAAACATGTAAAAACTGCTCTGAGAACAAACACACCAACGAAGGGGAGCAATGCAAAAACACGCAAAGCTGCCTGAACTGCAAAAACAACGCAGAAATTAATAACCAACACAGCCCACTCGATCGGAAATGCCCAACATTCCTCAAACAACAGGAGCTAACAGCAATAAAAATAACAGAAAAAGTAGATCACAAAACAGCAGTCGAAATATACCATAATAGACATAATATACAGTAGAGAAACACCTACGCTAAAACTCTTGCACAGCCAACAACACAAGCATCAATAACACACACACCAACCTATACGCCACCCAATGCCCAATGTAGAAACACACAAATCAATGCAATACAGCAACCCACAACAGCCCCCCTACAACACAACCAGCTACAGCCCGTACAACAATCAACCCACATCAACAACATCAAACCAGAACAGAAGACATGGAAACTGACGGTAACCACTCCAACATGGAAAACAAATCTTATACAACACAATCTACCGACGATCTAAAACTAAGAATATTTACTAAAGATAAATCCAACACCCTAACTAATAACTTTAAACCCTCTAAAACAAAACTAAATCTAAACCCCCAAGTAAAAACTAACACACAAATAATAGCGACAGCGAATCCATATTTATTTTACAAGTATTTATTTTTACTTATTATAGTTGACAAAACGAGTGCCACTAATAAGTAATTAAAGTAAAAGCCTAAAATTAACAAAATTTTATCAATGATATCACCCAATGGGGGTGTTTTATTTGCCATGCCGGCGAGTTATGCCCCGAATCACAGCCAAATATGGTTAGTGATATCATTGAACTATGAAAGATAGGGAGTGAAGAAATTAAAAATATTTAGTTTAAAAATTAATTTACAAACATAGCTTAACCATAAAAACAGAAAGAAGAAGAACATATATTTATATATTTTACTGAAATGAGGAAACACAACACAAGTAGGGAGAATTGCCAATTCCTGTGCATTCTCACTCTTGGGCAAGGATTTTATTAAAGGAAGAGAGAGTTCTGAAGCAAATACATAAAAATATTTATTATAAGTAGCACATAAGACCTGAAACGCACTATGCAAGCAGTAATCAGATGTACATATAGGTAAATATAGAGGACGAAAGTGACAGGAAATACGAGAAGGAACTACAAAATTAATTTGCTTTAAAAGAGCAGGCGAATCAATATTACCACTAATCAAATTATGTAGAAGCAATACCCAAGACTGTTCTACGGTTTATTAGTGACGGAAGATCTATAAGAAGAAGCCTACTATGATAAGAGGGTAAGCGAAGGTTACAATCCCAGTTAAGATTGCGTAACGCAAAGAGAAGAAACTGTTTCTGAACCGATTCTGATACAATTTATGCTGTGGCGACCATATAATTGAACAATATTCCAAAATTGGTCGAACCAGCGAAACAAAAAGGAGTTTGGTAACAAACGGGTCATTAAATTCTTTCGACCATCGTCTAATAAAGCCAAGAACACTTTTGGCTTCATTAATGATGGTTGATATATAGGCATTGAAACTAAGTTTAGAATCAAAGAGTACCCCAAGATCTTTCACTGTGGAAATACGTTGCAAGGAATCATTATTGATTGTATAATGAGCAGTATATGGACAAACGCGACGAAAGGTCATTGTCATACATTTAGAACAATTCAACTGCAATTGATTAGCCTTACACCAACATTGAAAGGAATATAGATCATCTTGTAAGCGTAGATGATCCAGTGAATTGTTGTATGAGAGACAGAGTTTTACATCATCTGCATACATAAAAACCTTTGAATGAGAAATACAACTCGGAAGGTCATTTATAAAAAGGGAGAATAGTAGAGGGCCCAAATGACTACTTTGAGGCACACCCGATGAGACAAATATGACCTTCGAAATAGCTGTTCTCAACAAAACTCTTTGGGTTCCACCCTTTAAATAGGAAGCTATCCAAGACAGAAGTTTAGGCGAAAATCCGAAATGGTCAAGCTTTTGAAGTAAAATATCATGCTGAACTGAGTCAAATACCTTACTGAAGTCAGTATATATACATCAGTCTGCATTTTATTTAAAAAGCTTTCGTTGATTAGAGATGAACATTCTAATAGGTTAGTTGAGGTTGAAATAAATGTTGCAAGTTCGAAGTTATTATTTTTTCAAATAACTTCGGGATAACAGAAAGCTTCGCAATACCCCTATAATTGGAAATATGAGATCTTCCTCCTGTTTTATACAGAGGAATAATAAATGATTCTTTCCAAATTGAAGGGAATACTGAGGTATTAAAGGACAAATTAAACAGTTTTAATAAAGGTGACCGCAAAGAAACACTGCATTCTTTAATCAAACAACTTGGAATACCAACTGCTCCAGGAGAGAACGATGATTTCAACGTCCGAATAGCGGATAAGAGAGAGGGAGACGAAATGTTTGAAGCAATAATGGAATTTACATTCATTATAGTATTCGAAGTTGAATGTGATTTGGTATAGGTTATGGCAGAAGAGTAAGTGGATTGGAAGAAATCTGCAAATAGATCAGAGGCATCTTGATCATTACAGGTCTTGTCTAAACCGAAGAAAAATGAAGAGGGAATTCCAGAAGATTTACGCTTCGAATTTACAAATGAATATAACCTTTTAGGGTCACGAGCAAACTGCCTTCTACAGCGTAAGAGGTAATTATCATAGCAACGAGAGTTAAAACTATTGAAATTTGACTTAGCTAAAGAGTATTTAGACCAGTCAACAATTGAGCCCGACTTTTTAAACTTTTTATATATATAATAAAATATTCTCCAATAATCTCAACATTGGGAAGTGATGAGAAGGTAAAAGATTCCGAGAGAAAGTGGGATTTAACAGCTATTAAAACTCCACCCCATCTACGTGACAAACGATCAAGAAGTCTATAAATAGCGAAATTATCTGAAAGAACCTCACTGTTATAAACATTTGGAGTTAACCATGTCTCAGTGAGGGCAATAAGTTCAGATTTTACACTGAAGCTATACAGAAAAAGAATTCTTAATTTGGAATTAAGGCCACGAACATTTTGGTATATTAAGGATAGCTGCGGAAAAGGTGGTGAAATTAGTTTTTTGATACAGCCTCAGATGAAGGTTGTACCGAATCAGAAATCAAAGAGACCGGGGAAATTCTGTTCCGAATCTTCTGTTTGAATTCATGCACAACTACATGGGGTGGCCAAAATTTGCAGTCACATATGGTTACGAAGAATTCTATAGGTACATTTATTTTAAATGAAGCAATTTTACGAGGAGTAGTAAAATTGAACTTCGAAATAAAAACCTTAGCTGTAGTTTTGCTTTCAATAAAAGCAGACACAGCATCACATGTAATATCTGATGAAAGCCTAGATAAGAAAACTTGCTTTCGAGGAGACACAACAGATAAATAGGGTACAGTAGGGTCAAGAGCAGATGTCTGAATGTTGTTCTTAGTTTGAACTACACTCGGAGTAACTTAAACTTTTTGAATAGGGGCCTTTTGAGTGTCTATTATGACACTGGCAGCAGATATTTCACCTGAGTCGTCGGATATCGGAATTGATATTTCCTGACACGGTGAAGAAGGGGCAGACAAATTAGGTGATGGTAAATGAAATGAGGGAGGGACTAACAGTGATGGAGTCATCACCTGATTAAGCGGGGATTTGAAACTATATTGATTTAATATTTCTTCGCGAGCTTTCAGTTCACCTGTTAGCTGTTTAGAAATGTTAATCAGTTTCGAATACTGTACCCGCACTGTATTATACATCTTGGAAAAATTTAATTGTTTTACCAAGCAATCGGGGCATGACCAGCGTAATCCACTACACCCACTTTTGGGTGCTGCCATGACTCTATCGCAATCACGCCCAGAGATGCCGGCACATTTTATATGCATTAGATTCTCGCACAACCAGCAACCAACAAATTGCATTTGTGCAGAATCAGCGGCTTGCCTAAATGAGCAAGATTTCTTGCAGCAAGTCATATTGGCAACTGGGAAGTTAAGCAAAACAAAATTAGCGGATAAAGAATAAGAAAAATACAGATAAAGCGAGGATTAACTGTGTTGAATCACAAACAACAACAAACAGCTAAGACAGAGACCAACACCAACAGCTGATACAGTAAATAGAGCGGGAGAGATACAGCGATAAAAACGAACAAAAATTTCGTATTACAAAAACAAACACTAAGCTGAACGTGAGCGATCAACAGCGAACACACACACTAACAAGTGTAACAAGTAAGAATGCTCTAGTCGAGACGGCTCGACTAGGAGATACCCTAAGCCCTGCGAAGTGCCGATACTTCAAATATTCTATGCTTAGTTTACATATACATATATTGCAAGCAACACATACACACACACAGACGCACGCTCAAGCACGCGCTCTGCCAACTGCGCAGTTGACGTAGCGACTGCGCCTGGGCTGCAAGAGGCTTATGTTGTGGAAATTAAATGTATAATAACTTTTTTTCTAGCAGGACTTTTTGATTCAAACTTTCAGGGCATGATTATGTTAATCATATGTGTCTATGTGCCGAAGCACAAGTCTCTAGTATTTGAAATGCGTTTTTTGCAAATTTAGGACGAAGGGGGCGTGGCATCCAAAATCCAAAAATTACAAAATGTCTGTATTCACAACAGGCATCTACACAGTGAATTTCATGTCTCTAGCTCTTACGGTACGTAAAAGAGACGAAAAGTTATCGAAATTTATCGATAAAAAGAGAACGGGAAGAGTTATCGAATTTTTGAAAAAAACTCGTATAGCGTATGGTATTCAGGAGTATACATGTCAAATTTCAGCTCTCTAGCTTCTGTGGTTTACGAGATCGCTGCGTTCACACAGACGGACGGACGGACGGACGGACGGACAGACGGACAGGGCTATTTCAACTCAGCTCATCGAGCTGATCAAGAATATATATACTTTGTATGGTCTGCGACGTCTCCTTCTGCCTGTTACATACATTTTCACAAAAACATTATACCCTGATTTCCCATTTTCAATGGGCTCAGGGTATAAAAATAAGAGAGCAAATGAGAAAAAAACACAGAATAGATATTTATACTAAAACGAAGACGAAAATTGCAAATTTAATATAATTATCAACGTTCACAAAACTATGTAAGTGACAAAACACATGTTAACACTATGTTTAGAAGTACAAATCACAGCAATTAAATAACTGCAACAATAAGTAAATATTAAAACAATTTAAAAGCATAGCAAAAATAAAAGTACGGAGCGCAAACGAAAATACTTCTTACTCTCACAAACTTAGAACTCTCTCTCCAATATAAAAAACACTTTCAACTTAAACTCCAAACAAAAACAAATACTCAATTACATACACCAAAACTTAAAAACTATAGCAATGCTAAAAATACTACAATGGAACATCGAAGGTTATACAAACAACTACAATGAACTCTTAACTATTATTAAAAAATATTCACCACAAATTATATGTATCCAAGAAACACACTATTACAACTAATTAATTAATACATAATTAATCCATACAACACAAATAATTAAACCAACTTGGACACTTAGAAACTCTTGCAATAGAAATTATATCAAAAACAAAAATTAACATACTGTCCACATACATCCCTCCCAACAAATCCTTCTTCCTCAAATGCCTACATGACCACTTTGAAACACATAACAAAAGTAATCAAATCATTTTAGGTGACTTTAACAGTCGACACCACAGCTGGGGTTCAACTCAGGACAATAGAAGAGGCCGAATTTTATCCAAATTTATCCAAAACTCCAACCTCACCATACTCAACGACGGCTCCCCAACTCACTTTTCTACCCACAACACATTCACCCACATAGACCTTTCTTTATGCTCTGCTCAACTTACTTATTTAATGACCTAGATGGAAGTGATCACTTTCCAATCCTAATTTTCTTATTCCCACAAGCTCCAACAACAAATTTTTCTCGTCCCTTCTTCAAAATAGAAGAAGCCAAGTGGCCATCTTTCGCTAAATTTACCGACGACATAAGCAAAATTATACCCTACTGCACAAACATCAAGAAAGAAGCCGCATCAATAAACAAAATTATACTACAAGCCGCCCACCACAACATACCCCAAACATCCCCACACCACCGCAACAACCACCCACCCCCTGGTGAAATAAGACCCTCATAGAACTCAGGAAAAAATTCAAAACATGGCAAAATTTTAAAAACATGCAAAGCACTGAGAATCTCCTCAAATACAAAAGAGCTAATGCTCTTTTTAGGAGAGAACTCAAAACAACAAAAGCAAAAGCCATGACTGAGCTCACAACCACAATAGAGCCTAATACCCCCTCCGACAAAATCTGGACAAATATCAGACGCCTCTGTGGACTGAACCCCAGCAAAACAATACATTCTATCACTGACACAACCAACAACACGCTCACTACTGACACAACCCAAATAGCCCATATTTTTGCTCAACACTGGTTCGACCTCTCCAAAGACACAAACTTTAACTCTAATTTCAACACCAATAAATACAAAAGCAAATCAATCAATTACATACCCAACTCGAGAGCACAAATTATAGAAACAGAAATTACATATATCGAACTAATAACCGCACTGCAGACCCTCAAAGGAACAACTCCCGGCTTAAATAGAATATCCTATCCCCTAATCAAAAACAGCTCCTACACACTAAAAACCAGAATCATAAAACTCTTTAACAATATTTTCAATACCTTCATCCCACAATCCTACAAAACCAGTTTAATTATCCCTATATTAAAACCCAACACCAATAAAACAGTAATAACCAACTATAGGCCAATCTCCCTTAACTGCTGCCTTTCCAAAACCCTAGAAAAAATAATTGCCAAACGTCTCTGGTGGTTTGTTACAGAAAACAAACTAATACATACCAATCAAACAGGGTTCTAACAAGGCATATAGGCATGAGGTATATTAAGGCAGACAGTCTGATCTATGCAGACCACCTGACAACTGGATCACTTCAGTCCAAAAAACGCATCTCAGTCATTACCCTTGACTTCTCAAGGGCATTTGACAGAGTAGGAGTACATACAATTATTGACGAGCTAACACAGTGGAAAGTCGGCCCAAAAATAATAAATTTCATAAAATACTTTATGACAGCAAGGAAAATAAAAACAAAAATAAAAAGCACAATAACCCATCCCTAGCCAGTCCATAACGGCATCCCCCAGGGCTCCCCAATATCCGTCATATTATTCCTCATAGCCTACAACAAACTCTCCAGCATCATCGGCCTATATAGGGAACTAAAATTCTGTGCCTATGCCGATGATTTTTTCCTCTTCATCCCTCTCAAAAAACAAAAAACCTAACCCACAACCTAGACAACCTCTTCTATAAAATAAACGAATGGTGCACCTCCACATCTGCCGCAAGCACAATTGTAACTGCATCATACTATCAAACAATACCCCCATTCCCTCAGTAACCTGTTTGAAAATTTTTGGCCTTACCCTCAATAAAAAATATAGATGGGACTCCCACATTAAAGAGATCCAACCTGCCTCCCTGATAAACATAACAAAAACCATAGTAATTTCAAAAATAGAATATGCCTTATTTATATACGGCCATGCCCCCAAATCAACCCTCAATAAACTAAAATCCCTATTTAACGCAGCAATCCGCATATCCCTCGGAGAACTACGCTCAACCCCTATCCCCAACCTACTCTTTGAATCCAACATCCCACCAATAGAGCAAATAAGAGACATAGCTACGTCTACAAAACCTTGCTACAAACCACAAACTCTCCACTCCATAAATTCCTCAAACAAAAACCCAACCAAAAGTAACCCAAACTAACATCAACACTACAAAAAATTATAGCAGCATGTCAGGAACAAAATATCCCCTACATCCCACCTCCAACCAAAGAAATCACACCCCAATGGCTCTTTCCCACTTCCCTTATTAATATTACACTGGAAAAATTTACCAAGAACAATACATCACCAAACATATACAGAAAGGAGTTTCTAGCACTAAAAAGCGAATTAAAAAACCACACATTCTTTTACACAGACGGATCACTACAAAACGACACAGCCACCTTTTCCATCACAACAGAGACTGAGGTCCTAAAACGAGGTATCCTACCCCACTACTCATCTATCCTTTCCGCCGAAACCATAGCCATCCTTTATGCAATAGAACTAATACAAAAGAAAAAAACAGGATACTACATAATGTGCTCCGATTCCCTCTCATCCATTAAATCCATCGCCAACACCAACAACAACAACATATACCCTGTAACCATAAGGACCCACCTTACCAAATCTGCCCCAAAAATAAAGCTGCTCTGGATACCCAGCCACTGTGGCATTAAAGGGAACGAGCTAGCCGATACTACTGCCAAAACCACAATAAAAATGCCCCTTCACTACACCCACAATTTTAACACAAAAGACATCAACAAATCAATTAAAAACATACTTACCCAAAAATTAAAAAACAACATCCAATTATGCAACGACTGGTATCAACAAATAAATACAAATCAAATGAACACAAATAAATACCTAAAAAATATAAACCAAAAAGTTATTACACGTAGAGACCAAACTAAAATTCTTAGACTCCGACTTGGACACATAAGATTCTCAAAACAAATATACCTTAACCCCAACAACATCCTCCCATGTCCTAACTGCAACACCACCACAGATCTCACCATCCAACATATACTCACCAACTGTCCCGCCACCAACAGATGTCCCATATCGACCCTTAGAAACCCCTCGCCCGAAAACATAAGTAATATAATAAATTTTCTTAAATATAATAACACATACAATCTAATTTAAAAATGTAAAATATAACCAATGATATATAATTATGTAAATATGTAAATAGAAGTGAAAATACTACAGTCAAGCCGAAGGCCTCAGTAGCCAGCGCTTTAGTTATCAAGTTAGCTTTAATTTTAATTATAGTTAACTTTAGTAAATAAAATATAAAAAAAAATGTATACATTCTATTGTAAATTACAGTTTGTGATTTATAATATATAACGGCTTGAGCTTCTGAAAGCAGAGTCCTACCAATTAATAAATCGTAATCTGGTGCAAATTGGTGGAATTCATTATTACTCTTGAACAAGTTGTTGGAAGGGACATTCACTTTTTGAGTGATTGTTAAAGATCCATTACTGGTGTGAATAAGACAATCGGTATCATGAATTGGTAAATTAAAAATATTAGATGTCATCATATTGACAGTAAATCCTGTGTCTATTAAACATTTAAAATTTTTCAGAATTCAGAATAAGGAGCTACTTAATTATAATATTCTTGTTGCATATAATCATGATAGTTTATTTCTTCTTGAATTCTAGTTTCTTTTTCTATGCTCATTTTACTTTGTCCATTTTCTGCAGGTCTAACACGTTTTGTTGGTCGGATATTGAAAGGGGCTTGTGGTGGAGTTACTTGTGTATGTTGTCCGAAACGTTTATTGTCAAATTGGCTCGATCTTAAAATTGGTCTGGGTGTAGGGTATAATGGTCTGACCGCGTTAGGTGCTGATTGCATTGGTCGAGGTGAATAATGATTAGGTGGAAAAATGTAATTCATAGTATAATTAGGTGTTGGTGTTAGTTTTGGTATTGGTGGAAGATATGGTTGTTGATAATAACGTCGATATGGGACATAAGGATGGTTTGGTTGAAGAAATGTGGAGACCTTTGGATTTTGGGATTTGGGTGTAATGGCTTGAAACTTTTATCTTGTTTTACTTTGATTTGATTTGATTAGAGACAGAGTTCATCATAAATGTTTTTTTCTTGTAATATGTTTATTAAAGATCTTAAGTCGGGAATTTCATAATTTATAATTCGAATGCAAATATTTGTAGGTAGTTTTTGAATTAGATCGTCAATACTAGTTTTAATTAACCGCGCATACAATGTTTATACCCGAGCACATTGAAAATGGGAAATCAGGGTATAATGTTTTTGTGAAAATGTATGTAACAGGCAGAAGGAGACGACCACACAAAGTATAAATATTCTTGATCAGCTCGATGGCTGAGTTGATATAGCCCTGTCCGTCTGTTCGTCTGTGTGAACGCAGCGATCTCGTAAACCACAGAAGCTAGAGAGCTGAAATTTTTAACTTTTATGTTGTGGAAATTAAATGTTTAATAACTCTTTTTTCTAGCGTGACTTTTTATTAAAACTTTCAGGGCATGATTATGTTATTCATATGTGTATCTGTGCCGAAGCACAAGTCTTTTGCGTACCGTAAGAGCTAGAGACATGAAATTCAATATGTGGATCCCTGTTATGAATAAAAACATGGTTAACCATGACATAGTGTTTGGGTTTATACCATGAGGTAATGTCGATGCCGGAATCTGGCTGATAGGCAATGTGTTATGTTACTTAAAATTCAATAGGCATCTTGAAATCCTCCACAAATCCGCACGTGACTTGATTCCGGCTGAAGTGGCAAAAATGATTGAAATTGAATGTTTGTGTAAGTCGCTAATGCGAGAGATCCGCATGTGCCGGTGGACCCTTAGCAACTGCAGTGATTGTGTGAACTGTTCGAAGATAAAATTGACCTAAGAGCAATGAGTCCACTGCATCTCAGATCTGGACGATGGCCGATGCATAGATGACCTGATCTGTCGTTGTGTGTTCTGTGTGTCACAACATCGCTGGAAAATGTAAGAATTTGAAATTGTGGATGACGTAGGTGCCGGTTTAATAGCAAGATCTATCTTTCAGCAGAAGGGCATTTGGTTGCCTGGAGTCCTTTGGCAGCTCGTTGATCTGCAGCTTCATAACTATCGGCAACTGACATCTCTTTAAGCTGACTGCAACGTGAAACTCGCCTTTTTCTGAATTGAGGCAAAGATAACATTATTGAGTTAAGCAAGTGAAGGATAAACCATGTCGCGAGCTTGTCTGGTTGCTAGCAGTCTAACAAATATTGGTAATGCTTTTCTAGTACGTGTTCACATTGATCCCACGTAGTTAACTTGGAATAATTTAATGAGTCGTTCCATTTTCGCCAGATCCACGTCTAAATCCATCTTATCTATGATAATGGCTGGAAGCAGCGTGATTTGTCATTCTAATTGCATTCTACTTGCCTAATGATCCTAGAGAGTTGTACAACGTTGTAGAGCTGTCAATCAAACTACGAATTTTTCACTGTTTGACCTTGAGATATGCGTGTCTCAAGGCAGCTCTACCACGTTGTACAACTCTCTAGGATCATTAGGCAACTAGAATGCAATTAGAATGGCAAATCGGCAAATAAGGACTAGATATTGTTAGAAAGTTAATAAAAGCCACATCCATATTTACCGAATTCATGATTTGAACTACTTTATTCACTTAAAATAAAAGTCTAAATATGAGAATCTTAAAACTACTTCCAGTTAGGAAGGGTAATTATTAACAAGCAGATAAGTGGACACATTTTTACACAAGTGGTGTTAGTTCTTGAACCGATGTCTAGGCTTTTTATACCCTGAGCCCATTGAAAATGGGAAATCAGGGTATAATGTTTTTGTGAAAATGTATGTAACAGGCAGAAGGAGACGTCGCAGACCATACAAAGTATATATATTCTTGATCAGCTCGATGAGCTGAGTTGAAATAGCCCTGTCCGTCTGTCCGTCCGTCCGTCCGTCTGTGTGAACGCAGCGATCTCGTAAACCACAGAAGGTAAAGCTGAAATTTGACATGTATACTCCTGAATACCATACGCTATACGAGTTTTTTTCAAAAATTCGATAACTCTCCCCGTTCTCTTTTTATCGATAACTTTTCGTCTCATTTGCGTACCGTAAGAGCTAGAGACCTGAAATTCACTATGTAGATTCCTGTTGTGAATACAGACATTTTGTAATTTTTGGATTTTGGATGCCACGCCCCCTTCGCCCTAAATTTGCAAAAAACGCATTTCAAATACTAGAGACTTGTGCTTCGGCACATAGACACATATGATTAACATAATCATGCCCTGAAAGTTTGAATCAAAAAGTCCTGCTAGAAAAAAGTTATTATACATTTAATTTCCACAACATAAGCCTCTTGCAGCCCATGCGCTGTCGCTACGTCAACTGCGCAGTTGGCAGAACGTGTGCTTGAACGTGCGTCTGTGTATGTGTATGTCTTGCTTGCAATATATGTATATGTAAGCATAGAATATTTGAAGTATCGGCACTTCGCAGGGCTCAGGGTATCTCCTAGTCGAGCCGTCTCGACTAGAGCATTCTTACTTGTTCTTATCAGCTGCGTTGGTGGCTGCAACTAAGGGATAACATTGACATTTTAAAATGTTAGTTCAATAACGGGTAGGTTATCGGATATTGTTTTTTTCCCCATGTTAATGTTTGAACATCAATGTTGGTTTGTGGTAGTGCTGGTTCAAACGATCAAGTGACTTTTGATAGTTTTCCGGTGTGATCTGAATAGCGTTTACGCTTCTAGAATTTCCAAGCGACACTTTAATTCATCTTGAATTGGCGTATATATTCCCTCTTTTTGCTTAAGGTCCTCTAGGGACATGCAATGCAATGAAAAATGCAAATGCAACAAAAAAATTTCTGTCAACTCAGAGAGAATAAGACGAAGAACTCAACTTGTGGGTGTGCTAAGCAGCGGAGTTGTGTCGTCGTATTTGCGTACCGTAAAAGCTAAACACTTTAAATTCAACGATCCGTGTAATTTTGTAATTTTAGGATTTTGGATGTCACGCCCCCTTCACTCTAAATTTCCAAAAAAAAACGCATTTCAACTCCTAGACACTTGTGCTTTGGCAAGTACACACATATGAATGACATAATCACGCCCTGAAAGTTTGATTAAAAAAGTCCATCCAGAAAACAAGTAAGAAAATTTTAGTCGGTGGCGCCCGATTATGGGAAACCCTGAACCCAGCGAAGAACCGCTATTCCATGAATTCTGTGTCTTTTGTTGGATGTACTTTACAAGCAAGATACACACACACAGATACACTCACAAGCACACGCTCTGCCAACTGCGCTGTTGACGTAGCGACTGCGCAAGACGTTTATGTTGTGGAAAATTAAATGTTTATTAACTTTTCAATACGTGATTATGTCATTCGCATGTATGTATTTCCCAAAGCAAATTAGACGATATTATTAAAAACTTAGACTAAAATGTATTAAAAAAATCTAGGGTTGTTTTTAGCTTTTTAAAAATGATTTTTGGGGTTTTTTGATTTTTTTTTTTTGCCAATCTTGCGTTATTTGGAAATCAGGGTATAATGTTTTTGTGAAAATGTATGTAACAGGCAGAAAGAGACGTTGCAGACCATACAAAGTATATATATTCTTGATCAGCTCGATGAGCTGAGTTGATATAGCCCTGTCCGTATGTCCGTCCGTCCTTCCTTCTAGAAAAAAGTATTAAACATTTAATATCCACAACATAAGCCTCTTGCAGCCCAA
Source organism: Drosophila peninsularis (assembly GCA_035047485.1). Lineage (NCBI taxonomy): Eukaryota > Metazoa > Arthropoda > Insecta > Diptera > Drosophilidae > Drosophila > Drosophila peninsularis. Next base: position 953,690 of record JAWNPN010000057.1, on the reverse strand, counting down.
GCGCAGTCGCTACGTCAACTGCGCAGTTGGCAGAGCGTGTGCTTGAGCGTGCGTCTGTGTGTGTATGTGTTGCTTGCAATATATGTATATGTAAACTAAGCATTGAATATTTGAAGTATCGGCACTTCGCAGGGCTCAGGGTATCTCCTAGTCAAGCCGTCTCGTCTAGAGCATTCTTACTTGTTTTTTTTTAATTCCCTCATGTTCGATAGTATTGGCAAAATTGCGGGTATTGGACTTAATAACCAAAGGCTTTTTTTTTTAATCGATAACATTACAACGGAAATAGTATTGAATTTTTTAAACATATTCTAACTATATATGTTAACACTAACAAAATAATAGATAGACAGGCCATGCCATAGAAAGTTTTTCAGCTCGTGAAATATTCGCCGTGCGTCCAGATTTCGCCGTTTCGCCGGATTCCCTTTCCTCTTTTCTCTTTTCTTTGCATAATCAGTGCTCTGCGAGAGCTCGTTCGAAGATGATCGATTTCTATACAAAGACTTCAATACCACTGTATGCTTATTCTCTGATCTCTTCTCTCTCATAGATATTTATCATGTATCCATTCTCTTTTCGCCTCAACATATCCATACCCTTTCCGTAAATAATAATGCAAATGTTAATTTTTGCCTATGGTATGGTATACTCTACTGTTGGGGTCCTTAGCAAGAAAATTGCAATATTTCTGATGCTATTTGCTGCTGCTTGTGAGCGAATTTTTTTACCAAAAAACCTACATTAGCAAAAAAAAAAAATAATAATAATAATAAAAATAAAATAAAAAAAAAAATGGGAAAAACGTTAATAATCATTTTTGAAAAGCTTAAAAAACCCCTAGATTTGTTTAAATACATTTTAGTCCATAGTTAGTTTTTAATAATATCGTCTATAAGCCTTGGCAAATACATACATACATACATACATGCGAATGACATAATCACACCCTGAAAGTTTAATTAAGTCTATCCAGAAAAAAAGTTATTATACATTTAATTTCCCATAACATAGGCGTGTTGCAGCCCAAGCTCAGTTGCTACCTCAATTGCTGAGTTGGCAGAGCGTGTGCTTATGCGTGCGACTTTGTACATACATACATATGTACATATGTGTTTTGCTTGTGATATACATACATACATACATACATATGTATGTATGTACATACATTGAAAAGAAGAAGAATTTGTGGAATAGCTGTGCTTCGCTGGGTTCAGGGTATCAAAAAGTCTGTCATCGACGACTCGAGTTTCTTACTTCTTGTTTATAGTGTTAGCTGTAGACATAAAAATCTTTAAAATACTCTATTTTGCGCTTTAATTACACAAGAGTGTAAGAATTCATGTCGATGTATTATCGATAATGCTTTAGTGTAGAAAAATCTTTCAAAAATGTAAATGAATGAAAATATAACTTAATACATAAAAAAAAGCTGAAAAAACGCTAATTCAATAACGGTTATTCAGCGTCTTCCCCCTGTTTAACAAGTTTTCCGCAATCGCTATTCAAAAAATCCCAAATCTGGCGGGAAAACCCCTAAAACGGCAACACTGCATGTGAGTTCTCACATACATTTGAGAGAGAAGAGAGGAGGATGTGAGAGAGAAGTGATCTGAGAACAAGCAACAGAGTGGCATAGAACGGCTTTGTATATAAATCGACCATTATCAAACGAGCTCTCGCTAGGGATACGAAAAAAGTATTGATACTTTTAGGTATCGAAGTATTGATACTTTTTTGAATCGAATAAATATTCGATACCTTGCAACATCATTACTTTTGTTTCGATATTTTTATGAGTACGATGCTTTTCTTTTGATACTACTCATGACTCATAAGTACATGATCGATACTTTACATTCTATATCGTGTCCCTACCTCTCGCTGAGCACTGATTGTGCTGTATGCTGAATGTTCGCCGCTCTGAAGAAAAAAGGAAAGGAAACCCGCGAAACGACGAAGTCGACAAAAACGGGGCACACTGCGAATATTTTACTTGCTGAAAAAATTCCTATTTCATGGCCTGTCTATGTTTTATTTGCATAGCGGTGTTTATTTACTGATCAAGATTATATATAATATAATAATAATAGGAACATTTTCTTAATAAGATTCGGCTATATGTCAAGTTTTTGAGTTGATATAGTCCTGCCCGTCAGTTTGTACGCATTCCGATGACTTTTCTTCGTATTTGCGTACCGTAAGAGCTAGTAACTTGAAGTTATTAAACATTTAATTTACCATAACATAGGCGTCTTACCACCCTAGCGCAGTCGCTACGTCAATTGCGCAGTTGGCAGAGCGTGGGCTTGTGCGTGCGTCTGTATGTGTTGCTTTTGATGTACATAGAAAAGAAACAGAGGATTTGCCGAATAGCGCCAATTTAAGGTATCCCCTAGTCGGGCGCCACCTACTAGAGTTTTCTTACTTGCTGATAATTCAACTTTAAATCTATCATTAAGCAACTTAACATTAAAAATAATTCAGAAAATGTAATAAAGGCTTTTATATTTGCATCTAAAGTCAAAAAATGTAATTTTTGTGCAGTGTGTTAAGTGCTTGGCAAAATGTAATTAAATTATTATTTTTTTTTTAGTTTTTATTCGATACACTTAAAATTATATACATACATAATAAATATGATTTTAAACAGTTGACAACATTTTATCTCTGATTAACTTTTATATTGCTAAGTTCTCGTATTGACGACAGTTGAAGCGTTAAAGGTTGGACCAATTTCTAAGCTCATCAGTCTATCATGGAACCAGTAATTTATACCTGATAACCTCTATAAATAATCATCGCCCTCAAAAATGGTACTGAGTAATCCTTCATTATCTCCATCGCTATCTCCTCCTCCAAAATCAATCACATTATCAGCACTGGGCGGAATAAAAGCTCCATTGAATGTGTCTTCCAGTCGGTCTTCAAAACCCATTGTATACGCAATGCCATAAATTAACCGCATAATAACAAGTCGAACGAAATTTGGTGCGTTTGTATTTTGTCTTTCGGATTGTAAGCCCAAATTATTGCTGTCAAATGTAGATGTATATGCTAAAAGTACCGGGAGAGCGGAATACAAAATGAAACATTGTATTGTTTTTTTCATGTTTTTGTTTTTGTGTGTGTTTTTATTTTTTATATATCAAAGATCACTGTTCCGATGTTGACATTATTGATCCTAAACTGTATTTAAAAAAGTACATAAAATATGAAATGTTCGCTTTACAACTTAAGTAAGAGAGCTCTAATCGGGACTATTCGGCTAGGAGATACCCTGAACGCAACTTATTTCTACTTGTACAGCAAACAATACATGGACACACCCATAAGCACGATCTCTACTTCGCAGCTTACGCAGAATTTGTGCTTAGTATCGGGAAAATCTTACTACTTTTTCAAACGAGGATATACACGAGTATTCCGAATATGTAGTCTAGTTTCAAAAGCGACAAAATAATGGTTTGAGCGAGACGAGACATTTAAAAAAACATTTCACTTGATGAATAAGTGTATAATCGTGTCGACTTTTTAATTTTACATAAATACAGAGGTGTGATTCATTGTTCGAGTGTACAAACACTTGAATTAACATGTATGCTCTAAGAGAATTTTTGTATTCGAAAATGGGATCAGAGAGTATGATGTTTTGAGCCTATTGAAAATGGGAAATCAGGGTATAATGTTTTTGTGAAAATGTATGTAGCAGGCAGAAGGAGACGTCGCAGACCCCACAAAGTATATATATTCATGATCAGCTCGATGAGCTGAGTTGATATAGCCCTGTCTGTCTGTCCGTCCGTCTGTCTGTCCGTCCGTCCGTCTGTGTGAACGCAGCGATTTCGTAAACCACAGAAGCTAGAGAGCTGAAATTTGACATGTATACTCCTGAATACCATACGCTATACGAGTTTTTTTTCAAAAATTCGATAACTTCCCGTTCTCTTTTTGTCAATACATTTCGATTTTGTAATTTTTGGATTTTGGATGCCACGCCCCCTTCGCCTTAAATTTGCAAAAAACGCATTTTAAATACTAGAGACACACACACACATATGAATAACATAATCATGCCCTGAAAGTTTGAATAACAAAGTCCTTTCAGAAAAATATTTATTAAACATTTAATTTTCCACAACATAAGCGTCTTGCAGCCCAAGCGCAATCGCTACGTCAACTGCGCAGTTGGCAGAGCATGTGTTTATGAGTGTTTGTGTGTGTTCTGCTTGCAATATATGTACATATATGTAAACATAGAATATTTGAAGTATCGGCACTTCGCAGGGCTCAGGGTATCTCCTAGTTGAGCCGTCTCGACTAGAGCACTCTTACTTGTTTTTTTAGAGTCAACATATGGATCATATGGTCTATTTGGAGATATAAAAAACAAATTTGCAACAAAGTGCAAAGAAAATTGGGTCTCGGGTAGGATTTTTAATATTTGCACGACAATGACCCTAAGCAAATTGGTCATAATGTTAAGTTTTCGCTGCAGTTTTACATATAAAATCAGCAGCACTTGCCGCGCCAATCACCAGACTTCCATCGTATATCTTCGGGGTTTTTGGAATATAGCATTGGCCAACGTAGCATAAGTTCTCAGTATATGTTACAAAATTTAAGCATGGAGGGGTGGCTCCAATACTGTCGATATATTCGCTAAAAATGGGTTTTATTTACGCCAAAACGATTGAAAGAGACCCTTGAAAGGAAGGGCTGTCCAATTTGTTATAAATTTATTTTATTTAAGAAAAAGTCATTTTTTCTGGTTTGAATAATTTTTATAACCTGAGCCATTGAAAATGAGAAATCAGGATATAATGGAAGAAGGAGGCGTGGCAGACCCCATAAAATATATATCATCTTGATCTGGAGACAATACGAGTCGATTTAGCCCTGTTCGTCTGTCTGTCTGTCCATCCGTCCGTCTGTTCGTATGCGTGAACGCGTCGATCTCAGCATCTATATCCTAGAGACTTGAAATTTGTTATGTAGGTCCCTGTATAGAACGCGCAGGTCAAGTATGTTTTCAAAATTCGATAACTTATCCCACTTTAATATTATCGATTAGAAACGAAATCGATATCCAGCTATAAAATTATATCTAATTCATCTTTATAACTAGTGTGTTCAAATTTTGTGTTTAGTGTTATGTGTGTTTAATAAAATTTTGGTTTCTGTTACATTATGGATGGTCGCACTCTTCGACCAAAATTTGCGAAACACGTATTTTAAATACTAGAGACTTGTGGTTTGGCAAATACATACATATAAATGACATAATCACGCCGTGAAAGTTTAATTCAGAAGGCAGTACTGGCTGTGGCGACAAATTTATGATAAATAATCTGTGTACTTCAGATTAAGATTGCATACTGTAAAACCTATCTCGCTTAGTGGTCGCGAGTTTTATTTTTTAAACGACTCACCATTCTAATCAACTCAGTGCTCGCGAACTTCAACTAATTCATAGTGCTCGCGAATCCTAGATGCGATCCGGGCAACTATTTTTAAATAATTTGAGCCCATCGTCACATATCCACGGTGGTATTAGTTTTTGCTTACGCAGAAACTTAAAAGAATACAAGAACAAACACGTAAAAGTAAACGATCGCGACAAGTGTACAGTGGACATCGGTTGACTTTCGCAAAACAAACAACCAATTCTCAACAAACAATAAATTTCTCAGGAGCTCTCCGTGCAGCGAAGACGAATTAGACGAATTTGTTCGACGTCCAACTTGACCCGGAATTAGTAATCAAAACCGCCAGAATCGCCTGCAGCATGAGCACAACGCTCAGGCTGGCCAAGGGAAAAGCCCTGTATTTAAAAGACAAAGAAACCAGCAGAGCGCTAACGGGCCTGCAAGTGGAACCGGCCCAGAGCCGATGGATGTAGTTCCATCCATGTCTAGGTTTATTCAGCCTACTAATGCCCAAGGAGCCCATGGCTCCTCAGGGTCTAAAATGGGTCGACGTCAGGCAGGCAAACGTGCAAACACGTCGAATCGCATGACAGGGCCAAGGCGTCAGAGGATGGATCATCATTCCGCCACTGACGCAGACTACGAGACTTACGAGGAGGAAGCCAACGAAAGAGTTTGCGAGATAAACGCTGATAGCGAATACTAGAGCGATAGCTTTAATTTTTTAGTTAACAGTCTCCTTTTTTTAATACAAAGTCCCTGCTACAGTACTTACGGCGGAGAATAGCAGGGACATATGAGAAATTACTGATCGGCACGGGCGCATTAAACATTATATCATGCCTCTCAAAAATCTTGAAGGCATTGGCTCGGTCGATACTAAGTTTTTTCGTGCAATTCACGGCTTCACGGCTCCAACAACATTATGAACAAGTAAGAGTGCTCTCGTCGAGACGGATAGACTACGAGATACCCTAAGCCCTGCGAAGTGCCGATACTTCAAATATTCTATGCTTAGTTTACATAAGCATATATTGTAAGCAACACACAGACGCACGCTTACGCTCTGCCAACTGCGCAGTTGATGTAGCGACCAATCGAAACATAGATGGCGTGCTTGGTTAAAAAGTGAAAATTTAATTTGATTTTTGTATAAGTTTATGCTTTGGAGTTGTAATGGTCGAGGTTAGGCAACACCCGTATCAAATGTTTATAAAGCGAATTCAAATCAAGTAAGAAAACTCTAGTAGGTGGCACCCGACCAGGGGATACCCTGAACCCAGCGTAGAACCGATATTCCGCGAATTCTATTTTTTTTATTTGTATGTACATCACAAGCAACACATAAACACACACACAGACACACGCACATGCTCTGATGACTGCGAAGTTGACCCAGCGTCGCCTCGGACATCAGCAGCTCTTCTATCTGCTAGGAAGCTCTCTTACAGCTGACTGGCATCCCCAGACCATAGAACAGGACATGATGCCAATGCAGATTGCATAGTTGGATTTGGTTTCGGGTGTAACGCCGCCCTTCATTTGCTTAATGTAGATGCGGTTTTCTTCAATTATAGGATGGAGGTATGGTAGGCTTAGAGTAGTACTGTGGCCTGTAATATTCAACAGAGCGGAAGCTGCAACAGTGGGAATCGCTTTTGGATGTTGTTGCGATTCATACATATATCTGGTTCCGTTAATCAGTGCATAGGTGTAGCATATGCATATCGTCGAACACTACAGTGGCTGGCCGATTATTGATGATGATGATGCAGTCGTCGACCATGGTTATGGGTTTTGGGTTAATTATGTTAGAAGATTGAAAGATCTTAATGCTAAATACATCTAACAAGTCAAGTATAGTAGTCCCTGTGAGTTCGTTACATTACATTACATTACATTTCTGGTTAGCAAGGTTTCATATAGATGAGCAGTATCTATCTGCACCCTGTTGCTTACTTTAATTAATTTGTTGACCGTGTCGGTTAGTAAGTTAATCTGATTTTCAGTTCTACAATTGATTTCTATTTTCTTGTTGTTTGAGCTAAGTAGCTGCGCCTCTGTCATCTTAATGTCCTTTAAGTCATGTGCGTCAGGTGTTTCGCAACGAACTTAAGAGCCGTACATAAGAAGTCTAGGCTTCTTGCATTGCGGTGGTGCAAGCTAAGAGCGGACAACAAGTCTCGTGAACGGTGTCTACTTCCAGCAACTTCCGCATATAGGATTGTTGAAAACGTGCTGTCACTGTTGTCAATAGTATCAGTAGTATTCCGTTAAACCTAAAATACAGCCCTGTACTGAAAAACTTAAATTCAACTAATGCTATAATTGTCCTTGTGGACCACCCTCCCTTTAATAAGGACCGTTGTCCCCAATTCCGCTTCAATCTTCTCCTCGTTACATAACGGAGTGAGATTATTACCCAGCCGCCGATTTGATGTTGTTGACCAGTAGTTTTTCGCCGACTTCAAAGGCCCTATTCTGCCTATTCTGGTTGAGTCTGGTATTATGCACCATCTGTGCTTTTTCTATTCTCTTTGTTAAAAGGTTAGCTCTTATCAATTCGTGCTTTCCAGCGCCTGATCTTTGTTTCCTTCAGACACCGTAAACGGGAGTGATTGGTGATCTGTTAAGATGACATTAGCATCTTTAATCCCATAGAGGTAGTGATGAAACTTGGCCAAAGCCCATAAAATATCTAGCAATTCACGTTCGTTAGTAACACAGTTTGCTTCCCTGTCCTTTAAGGTACGGGAAATTATTGTTATTGGCCTTCCACTTTCCGATAGGACTGCTCCAATGCCGTATGCTGACACATAGGTAGTTAGGTTAAAAGGTTTTTTTTAGTCTGGGTAAATTAACATAACGTCTTCTGAAGCTAGAATATTTCGTAGCCTTTCAAAAGCTTGTCGATGTTTTCATCCAGCTTAACTGGAATCTGCTTCGACTTGTATTTGCTTACCGAACCGTTTTCTTCTTTGAGAATGTCTGAGATCGGCTTTGCTATTGCAGAAAAGTCTTTGATAAAGCAGCGGTAATAACTGGCTAAGCCGACTACCTTACTGCAAATAGTGACTCTGGCTATACGTAATGCTGAATGCCTTTCACCTTTTCAGGTACCGGGTTTGCATCATTATTCGTCACAATGAATCGATCCTGTCTCTGTAATATTGGGATTTTTCCTGAGCCACTCTCATGTTAGCATCACGCTGAACTGAACGTGTTTGACGTGGTCCTTTTGATTTTCGGAAAAAATTATGACTTCATCGACATAGACAAAGCAAGTCCTGCCGATTTGTTCCCGAAGAACGTCATCTATGGCTCTTTGGAAAATGCTACGAGCATTTTTTAGACCAAATGGAAGTCAACGCAATTCTTATTTCCCGCCGTTTACTGAAAAAGCTGTGTTTTCCCTGTCCTGCTGGTGGTGGAGTTATCTTGTGGTCTCCAGGACTTGAGAAAAGTAGTAAATAATCTAGCTTTACCGAGATTTTCAAAAATCGCTGTTATACTCGGCATTGGATACACAGTAAACGTGTTTTGATTCAGTTTCCTGAAATTGATTACTAGACGTTTATTCTTGTTGCCGTCACTGTCAGTGTCCTTCTTATTTACCACCCAAATGGGGTTATTGTAGGGGAACTTTCTTATGACACCGTTCTGTAGAAGACTGGTGATTTAAGACGCAACAAAGTCATCCACACCGTTTGGTTATGAGAAGTTAATCGGTTCATTGTCCGTTGTCCTAATGGTGTCAACGACAGAAATGTTGTATGGCAGCGACTCGTTAGAGTCGGCGTACGCCTTACTGTTACTTTAAAGCATCTGCAAGAACTCGTTAATTCCATGTCCAGAACCTTCGTGTGGTTCACATTTTTACAATTGTGATCGTGTATCCGTTCTGATAAACCACAAACTATAAATTTGCTATCTTTTAGACTCATAGCTGCATTGACCTCTTTTAACAAGTCTAAGCCATTTATTGCTTGAATGTGGAATGATTTGCTAAAATTAACAAGTAAAAAACTCTAGTCGAAAGTGGTCGACTAGAAATTACCCTGAACCCAGCGTAGAACCGCTATTCTGCTATTCTGCGAATTCTGTTTTGTATATGTTGGAGCATCACTTGTACTATTGTTGGTTGACATGGCTTTAGCGCAGCGAGTTTCGTTTGCACACAGATCCCAAATACGACTGACTTGCAACTGCCTGTGTTCATCGAATTATATTGTGCTTACCGAACCACGCTCGGCGACAGCTTCTGTAGCTGTTGCCTCGCTAAAACGGGACTTTCTCGAACTACAAAGCAACATCGGCAACTTCTTGGAATTATAATTCTTAAGAATATTCTCGACGAGGCACTAATACACACCTAGTGCTACTCTCACACATATTACCAGCACGAATCAACACAGTGCCAGCATAATTTCCAACTAATTACACTCCGACACGGCCATCCTGACCACAACACGACCTCGTGTAATTTTACAACAATGCTTTACCACTTAAATCATTTCCTTCATAAATTATCTAATAAAATTTAATTTTAACATTTTCATCCTCCATACAACTTTATCAATTACAACTACCAAATTTTAGTTTCAACTTTTAATATCCTACAAATTCTAAATCCAACTCTTTGCTTCACTCTTAAACAATTCATCTTTAAATTAATTTATTTTATTATTCATTCTTTTCATTATCATAAACCCAACTGGTTTCGATTTCCATCATCTTATGCGCCACACGCCATGATCAAAACATTTGTTTTGCACTTGTGCTTGCATTATGACAAATTCTTTCAAGTTTTATAATCAGCCTTTCAGGCATCCATACTGTCTCTTTCAACAGTTTCAATTGTCAGTGCTGTCTCTTTCAACAGTTTCAACCATTTCATTACTGTCTCTTTCAACAGTTTCAATTGTCAGTGCTGTCTCTTTCAACAGTTTCAACCATTTCATTACTGTCTCTTTCAACAGTTTCAATTGTCAGTGCTGTCTCTTTCAACAGTTTCAACCATTTCATTACTGTCTCTTTCAACAGTTTCAACCATATCATTACTGTCTCTTTCAACAGTTTCAACCATATCATTACTGTCTCTTTCAACAGTTTCAACCATTTCATTACTGTCTCTTTCAACAGTTTCAACCATTTCATTACTGTCTCTTTCAACAGTTTCTTTTATGTCAATACTGTCTCTTTCAACAGTTTCTTTTATGTCAATACTGTCTCTTTCAACAGTTTCTTTTATGCTATCATTTAAAGCCTCTTCACTACTTTCTAGTTCAACTGGTACATACTCCTCTGGCAATTTTCTTATATCTTCGTGAGCGTACTTATATTTTCTATTGTTTGTCAATGAGATAAGGATATATCTATCTCCGTCTAACACTTCAGCTATTTGTAAAGGGCCTCTAAACTTTGAACTTAATTTTGTTTGATGCCTTTCTTCATTTTTTAACAACACAAAATCTCCTACTTTGTATCCAACAACCTTAGCCTTGGTTTTATCAAAATGATCTTTACTATATGCTGCAGCTGCTGATATATTTTGCACTGCTCGAGCTCTTGATTCTGCCAAATCAACCTCTTGTGTTATGTCACATGGTGGAAGCAACCCCAACGGGCGAGCAACTTTTCCAATAAACAATTCTAAGGGACTTGCCTTTGTCACTCGACCTACTGTACAATTTAAGGCTAACTGTACCTCGCCCAATGCGTCCTGCCAAGATCTGTTGCTAGTCTCAACTGCCGTTAGTAGGTTTTTCAAAGTGCTCATTATACGTTCCACCTGTCCATTGGCCCTACTTGCACCCTGGTCTGCTATTATGCGGTTTGGTACTCCAAACAAAGATACTGCCGATTTCACAGCACCTATACAATTGTCGGCATCAATCTTGAGTGTGTGTGTTAAATAAACAAATTTAGTAAAAGCGTCTACCTGGACAATGACATACTCTTTTTTATCAGACTTGCCACTCAACTTTCCAGTTATGTCTATGTGTATCGTGTGCCAAGGTATGTCAATTTTTGGTATTGGATGAAGTCTAGCCTGTATTTTACCTGATGATGACTTTGATATTTTGCAAGTAATACAGCTTTCAACAAACTTTCGTATGTACTTAGACATGTGATCAAACCAATAATAATCATAAGCCTTATCTAAAGTCTTCTCCCAACCTAAATGCATAATTGACTCGTGAATCTGATTTATTACAGACCATCTAAATGCTCTTGGAACAATTGGCAAGGAACGAGTTCTACCGTTTCTCTGAATTTTCCGATAAATTATTCCTGCTCTTAGCTCGTAAGTTCTTGCAATGTCCTCGGCAAGAGAATTATCTTTAAATTTATTCACAATATTGATAATATCGGAATCTTTGCGCTGTTCAGCCATAAGCCATTCACTAGATATCTCTGCCAGATTGACCCGTTTCTCAGAAATTTTACAAGTTTCAATCGCATCCGCGGATGGAAGATTTCTGGAAAAGAAGTCAACATGAGCCATTCGTTTACCCTCCCTATACTGCAAATCAAATGAGAACGACTGTAAATAAGCCCACCATCTTTGAGCTCTGGGAGATAGTTCACTTTTGGTTCTTGATGCTTTAAGTGAATTACAATCAGTAAAAACAACAAAATCTCTACCGGTTAAATAATGACGAAAATGCTTTATAGCCATGACAACCGCGAGAGTTTCCAATTCATAAGAATGGTATCGTGACTCAGCAGGTGAAGCAGCCTTGTTGAAAAACTCAACGACATGAGGCCTATTATTGATTTTATGTAATAAGATAGCACCGTATCCCCGAGAACTTGCATCAGTATGCAATTCAATTGGATATTGCGGGTCAAAAATAACTAAAACTGGCTTCCTAGTAAGGATAGAAATAACTTTCTGTCTTATTTGTTCATGTTCAGGCTTCCAAATAAAATCGATCCTCAAATATTCATCGCCCAAAACATGGAATAACATTTCAATACAATGATTGTTAATTTCTACATTGCTAAGTATTTGCAATGTACTACAAATACTGTCATTGCCAATACCTTTTAATAAAACTACATTGTTAATTCTTTTACCAACTAGCTTAGTACTTATCTTTTGTTTAATTAAAGAACATTCCGCTCCAGAGTCAAATGTTGTCGTGAAAACAACGCCATGATGAATCATCTCTCCTTTGGGCTCGACAACTTCACAAATCTGCACTCTCTTCACCTGATGCATATCCTTGACCTTGTCTATTTTGGGCTCACTGCAATGAGTTGAAATGTGTCCAACTTTGCCACACTTGAAACAGGTTACATTTGATTGCTGTTGTCGACCAAACACGCTCTTGCCACTATGCTCTGCAACACGGGGAGAAAGACTACGTTGCTGTCTAGCTCTACATTCAGCCATCTTGTGACCCAATTTTCCACAAAAATGACAATTTATCGTTGAAACTTTCTGCCGTTTTATGTCGGTTGAAGCTGTTTCTCCTTGTAAAGATTTCTTCCGTTTGTTGAATGTGAAAGCTTTAAGCTCGGTCTGTAGTTCACTCCTGGTGCGCACGTTTGAAGTAAAGACTAGACGTTGTAATCTGTTATCAATATGAGACAACTGGGCAAGCGTCACAGAAACAGCAATCTCCTCCACATCCATATTACGCCATTTATTGATGAGTGCCGTCACCATGCGACTTGCATAATTGGAGAGACAATCTCCGTCTGTCGGACTATTTGATAACATAGTCAAAAACATAGCAGCTGGTGTTTCCACACTGGTAAAACGCTGAACGAAAAGTTCCTTGAACTCAGCCCAATTTATTCCGGGATAACATATTTGTGAAAGCCACTGCGACGCACTGCCTTCCAACGCTGCACTCAAAGCCATCACCAACGCACTGCCTTCTATGGCATTCTCGGCTAAAATTATATTTACTGTAGCGCACCACGCGGACGCGTCGGCGCCAACAAGATCTGCATTAAATTTCGGCAACACTACTGTATTATTATTTGTTGTTTCAGATGGCGCTGATTTTATTGCTTTAACAAGTTCGATTAAATTTTTGTTTTGCATTTCCATTAACACTCGCCATGGATCATTTGGCATATTAGGTAGCGAACCCGATCCCACTTCTGATGTTGGAGCATCACTTGTACTATTGTTGGTTGACATGGCTTTAGCGCAGCGAGTTTCGTTTGCACACAGATCCCAAATACGACTGACTTGCAACTGCCTGTGTTCATCGAATTATATTGTGCTTACCGAACCACGCTCGGCGACAGCTTCTGTAGCTGTTGCCTCGCTAAAACGGGACTTTCTCGAACTACAAAGCAACATCGGCAACTTCTTGGAATTATAATTCTTAAGAATATTCTCGACGAGGCACTAATACACACCTAGTGCTACTCTCACACATATTACCAGCACGAATCAACACAGTGCCAGCATAATTTCCAACTAATTACACTCCGACATATATATATTCTTGATCAGCTCGATGAGCTGAGTTGATATAGCCCTGTCCGTCTGTCCGAACGTCCGTCTGTGTGAACGCAGCGATTTCGTAAACCACAGAAGCTAGAAAGCTGAAATTGAATATTGACATGTATACTCCTGAATACCATACGCTATACGAGTTTTTTTTTTTCAAAAATTCGATAACTTCCCGTTCTCTTTTTATCAATACATTTCAATTTTGTAATTTTTGGATTTTGGATGCCACGCCCCCTTCGCTTTAAATTTGCAAAAAACGCATTTTAAATACTAGAGACACACACACACACATAAGAATAACATAATCATGACCTGGAAGTTTGAATAACAAAGTCCTTTCAGAAAAATATTTATTAAACATTTAATTTTCCACAACATAAGCGTCTTGCAGCCCAAGCGCAATCGTTACGTCAACTGCGCAGTTGGCAGAGCGTGTGTTTATGCGTGTTTGTGTGTGTTCTGCTTGCAATATATGTATGTATATGTAAACATAGAATATTTGAAGTATCGGCACTTCGCAGGGCTCAGGGTATCTCCTAGTTGAGACGTCTCGACTAGAGCATTCTTTTTTATTTTATATGTATGTACATTAGAGACACACACCCACGCACAAGCACACGCTCTGCCAACTGCGCAGTTGACGTAGCGACCGCGCTTGGACTAAAAGATGCCTATGTTATTGGAAATTAAATGTTTAATAACATTTTTGTCTGGACGGACTGATTATATCATTTATATGAATGAAGCACAAGTCTCTAGTATTTGAAATGCGTATTAAGAAAATTTTGGGAGAAGGGTGCGTGTCATCCAAAATTTAATAAAAATAAAAGTTGTATTAAACACACATAACACTAAAAACAAACACTCTAGCTATAAAGATGAATTAGATAGAATTTTATAGCAGAATATCGATTTCTTTTTTAATCAATAACATTAAAACGGGATGAGTTATCGAATTTTTAAAACAAACTTGACCTGCGCGTGCTATACTGGGACATACATAACAAATTTATAGTCTCTAGGATATAGATGCTGAGATCGACGCGTTCACACATATGTACAGACGGACGGACGGACGGACAGGGCTAAATCAACGTCTTATCCTGATCTCCCTGATCAAGAATATACATACTCTATGGGGTCTGCGACGTCTCCTTCTCCCTGTTACATACATTTTCACAAAAACATTATACCCTGATATCCCATTTTCAATGAGTTCAGGGTATAAAAACCAAATTTGAAGACTCCAAAGTCGGCGGAGAAATAAACGATAATCGATAATACTAATTCATAATTTTTAATCATTTAAATGGGAAAAGTTAATCGATTTTTCAACGAACTCGATGGAATGGTGCTTTACGGGAAACAAATTCAAACCTCTTGCTTTTATAGGTTCGTAAATCGAGGTATTCAAATATACGGACAGAAGAACAGATTATATATGATTTTTGTTTTGTTTTTTGTTTTATTTATGATTTTTGGTTGCTGATTTTAACATGACCGTCATACCAAGTCTTTAATCTATGTGAAATATCTGAAAAAGTGGGACGCTTTACAGCTTGTTCATGCCAACATTCAATCATCAGAGAATAAACTGCAGTTGGACAATTATCCGGACAAGATAGTAATTGGCGGGATCGTATTAAATTTATCACCTCTGGATTATTGTAACCACAATACGGCTGTAAAGACAATTTGTGTTAAATTTCGTATAGTGTCAAGTAAGTTTTTAGAATAAAAAGCTTTTAATACACCTGCATTCCATAGCTGTAGATTTCCCAAAGAACCACGCCAAATGACCATATATCACTTTCAGTTGTGAATTTCCCATATAAAATAGACTCAGAGGGCATCCATCGAACCGGAAGTAGCGATTTTGATTGCACTCTAAGGCAAAAAATTGTAAATAATTATATTAATTAACGAATACCCTTAAATTTTTTAATACCTATAGTAGTCGGAGCTGTAAATATCTCGTGACAATCCAAAGTCAGATATTTTCACAATCAAGCCTTCATTGACCAAACAGTTTCTAGCTGCTAGGTCTCGGTGTACATAATGATGACCTGATAGATACTCCATTCCCTCACTTATTTGCATTGCGATTTGAAGAAACTCCAATTGTAAAAGGGACTTTTTTTCAATTGGTGAATTTGATATTAGAAACTCATGTAAGTCGCCATTAGCCATATATTCGAACAACATGCAGTAGGGTTCTTTATTTAAAATGACTCCTAATATACAAACAATATTTTGGTGCTTGAGATCCGATATTAATTCAATTTCACGTCTAAAATCCTGCTGCATTTTAACAGATGCATTTTCTTTTAATGCTTTGATGGCAACATTGACATTTTTTTTGTTAGGTTGTGCTAGTTGTCCTTTATACACTTTTCCTGAAAATAAAATAGATGAGAACTTAACTAAATTTCAGAAAAGAAATTAAAATCAATCGTTTACATTATGATACATATGTTCGATCAGTGTATATGTAACTGTATGCGAAAGAAAATTAATAATAAATGTATTCGAAAGTAAATGAATAAAAGTTATTGACTACAGCGATGGCTGGATCAGATCGACACACATTATGTATGTATGTATCACGATTTCTCTGTTCCGTGTAAAATATATACACATATTTATGATCTCCCAATTCAAACCATTTTTTTAAACAATTCTCATGAAAAATAAAAATCACTTCCCAACTATCGATTAGGAGCCATGTACATATCTCTGCTTAAGGCGCATTTTTTCAGTTTTGCAGTAAAGCATGGGCTTTACTATGTTAACTTAATTGTTGAATAACTATTTTCTTAGAAGATTTAAATTTGTCATGTGGGTGGATGGGTCACAGCTAAAATCTCCAATTTGTATACCCTGTTCCCGCTGAAAATGGGAAATCAGGGTATAATGGTTTTGTTGAATTGTGTGTAAGAGGGAGAAGGAGGCATGGCATTCCCCACAAAGTATATATATTCTTGATTAGGGAGACAATACGAGTCAATTTGGCCCTGCACGTCTGTGTAAACGCGTCGATCTGAGCATCCATACGAGCTAGAGACTTGAAATTTATTTTTATGTAAGTCCCTGTATAGCACACGCAGGTCAAGTTTGTTTTAAAAATTCGATAACTCATCCAGTTTTAATGTTATTGATTAAAAACGAAATCGATATTCAGCCAAAAAATTATTATTATTAATATTCAATTTTAATTTTAATTTTTGTGCTCTGCTGCTGATACGTAGATATAAAATATAAATATGTGAAGTGCTTTATAAATAAACCGACCATAATGTCCAAGCGCTCACAGCGCACTGATGTAGAATTTTCGTTGATGGAAAATAAAAGGAATTGCGTTCGTGGCTCTTGTGAGGTCCGCATAGCCAATTTTTTTGCGGATAAAAAGTTTGTTCCCGGTGTCCCGTCTATGTGGTGTAAGATAAGTGATTAAATTAAATCGAATAAATAGGAGTGCTCTAATAGGGACTGCTACAGCGGCTGAGCTTGGGCTGCAGTAAAGTCTGTATTATGCGAAATTAAATGCATAAAAACTTGTTGTACATGAAATTTCTTAAACTTGTTACTGTTTATTTGACAGGGGAGTGCGCGATATAGGTACTGTTGTATATTTATATTACGTATACATATTACGTATACATAAAATAAAATATTTATTAGAATATTAATGAGTAGTTTAAAAAATTAACAAACAAATGAAACTGACTATTAAATTCCGTTTACAATTTAATGGATAATGAGTATATATTTTAATCTATTATAATTTTTACCAAATGCTCCTTCGCCCAACTCTTCAAAAAACTCAACATCTTGTAAGGTAAAGTGTGGTATTCTCAACAGAGAATTTTTTTCCATATTTTTAGATGGAATGCCAATTTGATCCATGGAACTATTTAAATTTCTCCCTGTATCTTGGTTTGTATTTAATTGTGAATTTCCATAAATATTGTTTCCGGCATTAGGTGTGTTAATCTGAAAATCGAAAAAGATTTAAAAATCACAAAACTTTACATTCACGAAGTTATGCGGGATACATACATTTTGTATATTTTTCATGCCACCAGATTTTTTCTTCTTTAAAAACAGTATCGAAATAAAGATGACTGTTACAATAGTAAAAAGCAATATTGCAACCATGCTTAACCAGATTTTATCGACACATTTTGGAATATCGCAGGGTTCAATATTTCGATCTAATGATTTGTCATCGACAAAACACCACGGTGTCTTTTCCACGTTTCCTGGATTTCTAAAAAATGTAACTATTATTTTCTATTTATGTATTATAGAGATGCGGTCGACATAGCCACGTCCGTCTGCATGTATGTGTAAACGCGTCAATCTCAGATTTTATTATAGCAAACGCCATAGCACGAGTTATCGAGTTAGATTTTGGATACCAGCCCTTTACTAAAATTTTCTGAAACTATTAAATACTAAAATCTTTGCCGAATATATACGAAGAATTATAAAATATAGAAAGTACATCTGCAAAAAAACCTATTCAAAAATGAGTTCTTATAATATAACCCTTATACCCCCTGCGCAGTCCTTGAAGTTAGTTAGTTGATCCTGGACTTAATCTTAGGTATTGTATGAAATATGGAGAGTTCTCAGGGTTCAGTGTATTTCCTCCCCGTGCGTCTATTACATAACTTATTCTATTTTGACACACATGCTAGTTAATTTTAAAAATGTAAATTCGAAAATTTTATTCTATTTTTTTTATAAGTGTTAATCAGATCGGACGTTGGAGGGATCTTCAAGTTGGACACTCTCGACTAGAGTTATGTATCTTCACTAACCATACAACACATAGACGCGATACCAGGAACAAGCCGAGCGCACTCGTGTCGACTCGGTTTAGGTTCCAGCGACAAAAATGCGAAATGTTTATTAAAAATGGTTTGTTTATTATTGAATCACTTCGATGCAAATATGTATGATTATTCTCTGATCTCTTCATCTATACACTTTCTCGCAGACCTCTACGTACATAAAAAAAAAATATTTTTTTTAATGTTCAGTTGTTTCTAAAATTTACAACAAAGCGCTTATGTGAATTATCCTTCATTTATACTTCATTTATTAATTTATATTCATTTATTTTCTGTTTTTTTAAATTACCCTGAACCCAGCGAAGAACCGCTATTCCGCAAATTCTTTGTTTCTTGTATATGTATATATATACATCATAAGCACGCTCTGCCAACAGCGCAGTTGACGTAGCGACTGCGCTTGGGCTGCAAGATGCCTATGTTATGATAAATTAAATGTTTAATAACTTTTTATGGGTGGACTTTCTTAATCAAATCACGGCATGATTATGTCATTTATATGTACATATGTATTTACCAAACCACAAGTCTCTAGTATTTGAAATACGTTTTTTGCAAATTTTGGAAGAAGGGTGCGTGTCATCCAAAATTTAATAAAAATAAAAGTTGTATTAAACACACATAAAATTAAAAACAAAATTTGAACACTCTAGCTATAAAGATGAATTAGATAGAATTTTATAGCAGAATATCGATTTCGTTTTTAATCAATAACATTAAAAAGGGAAGAGTTATCGAATTTTTAAAACAAACTGTACCTGCGCGTGCTATACAGGGACCTACATAAAAAATTTCAAGTCGCGTTGACACAGATGGGATTCACTAGTTGGGTTTTCTTACTTGTTTCATACAATTGTATTCCTATAATTTGTACCAATTCAAATATTATCAAAACAACGATGTTGTTACAATAAGAGCAATTTTGTTTTGCTCAAACAACTTTTAAATGCAACAGGTACGTGAATCAGTTGATGTAAATTGTGCCACAACTATTTTCTATAACATTTTAAACTCTCTTTTTGATGAGTGTGTTCCTATGAGTCTTGACATTCCTGTTTCTAACATACCCCCATCAGACGCTTTCTAATTATAGAAACATTAAGTCCAAAGGTTTTCAAAAATTTTAAAAAGTCGAGTTCCTTTAATGAATGGTCTAAATATTCCATAGCCAAATCAAATTTTAATATCTTAAATTCTCTTTGCTATGAGAATTACCTTCATTGTTTTTTCAAAAGGCAGTTTGCTAGTGAACTTCCTCGGATTAATTAATACTTGCATCAAGATTCTTCCGATGTTTTTGCAGATTTTTTCATATGAACTTATTCAACTGCAGGCCTATACTATTTCAGAATACATACATTTCATAATAGAAAGAGAATATCCTTCAATAAATACTATTGATGTTTTAAATATTTCGCATGCTTCTCTGACTTCAGCCATTCGGTCGTTGAAATCATATTTCTCTCACGGAGCAGAGAGAATAAAGAATTCAGCGATTCCTTACAGATACTCTTTTTATACCCTGAGCCCATTGAAAATGGGAAATCAGGGTATAATGTTTTTGTGAAAATGTATGTAACAGGCAGAAGGAGACGTCGCAGACCATACAAAGTATATATATTCTTGATCAGCTCGATGAGCTGAGTTGAAATAGCCCTGTCCGTCCGTCCGTCCGTCTGTGTGAACGCAGCGATCTCGTAAACCACAGAAGCTAGAGAGCTGAAATTTGACATGTATACTCCTGAATACCATACGCTATACGAGTTTTTTTCAAAAATTCGATAACTCTTCCCGTTCTCTTTTTATCGATAAATTTCGATAACTTTTCGTCTCTTTTACGTACCGTAAGAGTTAGAGACTTGAAATTCACTATGTAGATTCCTGTTGTGAATACAGACATTTTGTAATTTTTGGATTTATGATACCACGCCCCCTTCGCCCTAAATTTGCAAAAAACGCATTTCAAATACTAGAGACTTGTGCTTCGGCACATACGCACATATGAATAAATAATCATACCCTAAAAGTTTAAATAAAAAAATCCTGCTAGAAAAAAAGTTATTAAACATTTAATTTCCACAACATAAGCCTCTTGCAGCCCAAGCGCTGTCGCTACGTCAACTGCGCAGTTGGCAGAGCGTGTGCTTTAGCGTGCGTCTGTGTGTGTATGTGTTGCTTGCAGTATATGTATATGTAAACTAAGCATAGCATATTTTAAGTATCGGCACTTCGCAGGGCTCAGGGTATCTCCTAGTCGAGCCGTCTCGACTAGAGCATTCTTACTTGTTAAAATTAAAAAGAATTTGTCTCTGGAGACCTAAACGACCTTCTTTCGGTTAATCTTTTTTATCCCTCTATATAAAAAAGGTGGGAGTTATTTGAAAAAAATAATAACATCGACATTAAAAATTTTTTGTAAATCAACACGGTTTTGTTCTAAATCGATCATCGCAAAGTGAACTAGAGTGATGGTGTTAAATTTGATGATCTGCAAAATATTCTACTTCTTATATAGATTTTTATTGTTGTTTTTTATTTAGATTTTTATGTAAGTCATAATTTCTCTATATCAGTTAAGGTTCTTTTTAATCTATGACATGGCTATCTTTCATAGTTTAATATCACTGATATGAGGCACAGACAGGCAGGACTGGCAAAAACAAATTTCTTTCATCGCGTTTGTGATATTTTGTATTATATATATAATACTTGTTTTTTCTACAAACACATATGCTTTACTTATGCTCGCTTTTTATCAATAGCCTTCAAATCGGATCTGAATATATATTGATTTTACAAATTCTGTTAGCACTATTGATAGGATAGACGTGAGACTTGCTATATATCGGTTTAACATCCCAAGATTAAAACCTTATTACAATTTTAGTCCTAGAACCTTAAATTTGGATGATAGGTTACTAGTGAGCTACTCTGGGAGTGTAATATACCAAACAATACCCAGTAATTTTCACAGCTTTGTAGTGAAAGTTTTAAAGTTACATTCCTGTACATCTGTTCTACGGTCTGGCAAATATGTCTATGGACAACTTAATGATTTTCTGTCTTGAACCACCTATATTAAGATGGTTAATAATATATACATACATATATATTTAAAATATTTTTGTAAAAAACAAGTAAGAGTGCTCTAGTCGAGATGGCTCGACTAAAGTGAAGAAATTAAAAATATTTAGTTTACATATTAGTCTACAAACATAGCTTAAAACAAGTAAGAATGCCCTAGTCGAGACGGCTCGACTAGGAGATACCCTGAGCCCTGCGAAGTGCCGATACTTCAAATATTCTATGCTTAGTTTACATATACAAATATTGCAAGCAACACATACACACACACAGACGCACGCTCAAGCACACGCTCTGCCAACTGCGCAGTTGCCGTAGCGACAGCGGTTGGGCTGCAAGAGGCTTATGTTGTGGAAATTAAATGTTTAATAACTTTTTTTCTAGCAGGACTTATTGATTCAAACTTTCAGGGCATGATTATGTTATTCATATGTGTGTATGTGCCGAAGCACAAGTCTCTAGTATTTGAAATGCGTTTTTTGCAAATTTAGGGCGAAGGGGGCGTGGCATCCAAAATCCAAAAATTACAAAATGTCTGTATTCGATAAAAAGAGAACGGAATCGAATTTTTCAAAAAAACTCGTATAGCGTATGGTACTCAGGAGTATACATGTCAAATTTCAGCTCTCTAGCTTCTGTGGTTTACGAGATCGCTGCGTTCACACAGACGGACGGACGGACGGAGGGACGGACGGACGGACGGACGGACGGACAGACGGACAGGGCTATATCAACTCAGCTCATCGAGCTGATCAAGAATATATATACTTTGTATGGTCTGCGACGTCTCCTTCTGCCTGTTACATACATTTTCACAAAAACATTATACCCTGATTTCCCATTTTCAATGGGCTCAGGGTATAAAAAGGGAGAATAGTAGAGGGCCCAAATGACTACCCTGAGGCAAATATAAGCTTCGAAATAGCTGTTCTCAACAAAACTCTTTGGGTTCTACCCTTTAAATAGGAAGCTATCCCAATTCGTCAACCTTTGGAAGTAAAATATCATGCTGAACTGAGTCAAATGGCTTACTGAAGTCAGTATATATAACATCAGTTTGCACTTTATTAAAAAGCTTTCGTTGATTAGAGATGAAAGTTCCAAAAGGTTAGTTGAGATTGATCGCTTCTGACCAAAGTCAATACACAATACAAGAATAATGATACACAATTGAAGAATAATGGTATTTACATTCATTACAGAATTCAAAGTTGGATGTCAATTGTTATCAGGAAGGGCAGAAGAGTAAGTGGATTGGAAGAATTTTGCAAAGAGATCAGAGGCATCTTGATTATAACAAGTCTTGTCGAAACCCAGGAAAAATGAGGAGAAGATTTACGCTTCGAATTTACAAATGAATAAAACCGTTTAGGGTCACGAGCAAACTGCCTTCTACAGCGTAAGAGGTAATTCTCATAGCAACGAGAATTAAAAATATTGAAATTTGACTTAGCTAAAGAGTACTTAGACCAGTCAACCGTTAAACCCGACTTTTGAAACTTTTTAAAATATTTAGATTTAATATTTTTATACCCTGAGTCCATTGAAAATGGGAAATCAGGGTATAATGTTTTTGTGAAAATGTATGTAACAGGCAGAAGGAGACGTCGCAGACCATACAAAGTATTTATATATTCTTGATCAGCTGGATGGGCTGAGTTGATATAGCCCTGTCCGTCTGTCCGTCCGTCCGTCCGCCCGTCTGTGTGAACGCAGCGATCTCGTAAACTACAGAAGCTAGAGAGTTTTAATTTGACATGTATACTCCTGAATACCATACGCTATACGAGTTTTTTTCAAAAATTCGATAACTCTTCCCGTTCTCTTTGTATCGATAAATTTCGATAACTTTTCGTCTCTTTTACGTACCGTAAGAGCTAGAGACATGAAATTCACTATGTAGATTCCTGTTGTGAATACAGACATTTTGTAATTTTTGGATTTTGGATGCCACGCCCCCTTCGCCCTAAATTTGCAAAAAACCCATTTCAAATACTAGAACCCAAAGAGTTTTGTTGAGAACAGCTATTTCGAAGCTTATATTTGCCTCAGGGTAGTCATTTGGGCCCTCTACTATTCTCCCTTTTTATACCCTGAGTCCATTGAAAATGGGAAATCAGGGCATAATGTTTTTGTGAAAATGTATGTAACAGGCAGAAGGAGACGTCGCAGACCATACAAAGTATTTATATATTCTTGATCAGCTGGATGAGCTGAGTTGATATAGCCCTGTCCGTCTGTCCGTCCGCCCGTCTGTGTGAACGCAGCGATCTCGTCGACAACAGAAGCTAGAGAGCTGAAATTTGACATGTATACTCCTGAATACCATACGCTATACGAGTTTTTTTCAAAAATTCGATAACTCTTCCCGTTCTCTTTGTATCGATAAATTTCGATAACTTTTCGTCTCTTTTACGTACCGTAAGAGCTAGAGATATGAAATTCACTATGTAGATTCCTGTTGTGAATACAGACATTTTGTAATTTTTGCCCTAAATTTGCAAAAAAACGCATTTCAAATACTAGAGACTTGTGCTTCGGCACATACATACATATAAGTAACATAATCATGCCCTGAAAGTTTGAATAAAAAAGTCTTGCTAGAAAAAAAGTTATTAAACATTTAATTTCCACAACATAAGCCCCTTGCAGCCCAAGCGCAGTCGCTACGTCAACTGCGCAGTTGGCAGAGCGTGTGCTTGAGCGTGTGTGTATGTGTTGCTTGCAATATATGTATATGTATACTAAGTATAAAATATTTGAAGTATCGGCACTTCGCAGGGCTCAGGGTATCTCCTAGTCGAGCCGTCTCGACTAGAGCATTCTTACTTGTTTAAAGTTGAAAGAGTCGGAGTAAACCAGGGAGGTTTATTAGAAAGGGATATAGGAACGCAACCTTCTAGGTTAGAATTTAAAATGCTATAAAATATAGAAACTGCGACATCGACATCAGTTGCCTCATATAAAGGAGACCAGTCTGTTGCATTAATAAGACCATTAAGCAAAACAATGTAGCAAATGTAATTTACATTTATTAAAACAACGACGCTGTTTAAATGATAAGGGCGTAAAAATTGGTGGACAGTAAATAGGTATTAAAACCTCCAACGTAGGATGATGTATATCCTCAGGAATACAAAATCCCTTGTAAATCAGAAGAGGGAGGTATATATGAACAAGTAACGTATAGGGAAAAAGAGTGAAGAGTTATTTTAACTCCAACAATCTCTACATTGTGAAGTGATGAGAAAGACTCCGAGAGAAGAGGGATATAACAGCTATTAAAACGATCAAGTCTAAAGATAGTGAAATTATCTGAAAGAACATCACTGTTATAATCATTTGGACCACGTCTCAGTGATGGCAATAAGTTCAGATTTGACACAGAAGTTATACAGAAATAAACTTTTTAATTTGGTATTAAGGCCACGAACATTTTAATATATTAAGGATAGCTGCGAAAAAGATGAAATGAATGTTTTTTAATGAAATTCGTTTTTTGATGCAGCCTCAGATAAAGGTAGTACCGAATCAGAAATGTAAGAAACCGGGGAAATTCTGTTCCGAATCTTATGTTTGAATTCATGCACAACTACAAATGGCCAAATTTTGAGTAACATATAGTTGCGAAGAATTCTATAAGTACATTTATTTTAAATGACGCAATTTCACGAGGAGTAGTAAAATTGAACTTCGAAATAAAAACCTTAGCTTTAGTTTTGCTTTTAATTAAAGCAGACGCAGCCTCACATGTAGTATCTGATAAAAGCCTAGATAACAAAATTTGCTTTCGAGGAGACACAACAGGTAAATGGGATACTGTAGGGTCAGGAGAAGATGTCGTGTTGTTCTTAGGTTGAACAAACTCGGTGGCACTTAACTTATTTATTAGGGGCCTTTGGAGTGTCTATGATAACACTGGCAACAGATGTTCATCTGAGTCATCTGATATCGGAATTGATTATTCTTGACACGGTGAAGAAGGGGCAGACAAATTAGGATATGGTAAATGAAATGAGAGAGGGACTAACAGTGATGGATTCATCACTTGATTAAGCGGAGATTCAAAACTATATTGATTTAATATTTCTTCGCCAGAAGAAAAAAATTTGAACACTCTAGCAATAAAGATGAATTCGATAGAATTTTTTAGCTGAACGTCGATTTCGTTATTAATCGGGATTAATTATTGAACTTTGAAAAACTGTGCTATACAGGGAACTACATAAAAAATTGCAAGTCTCTAGCTCTAATATATGCTCTTATCTCCCTGATCAAGAATATATATACTTTATGGGGTCTGCCACGTCTCCTTCTCACAGGTACATATATTTCAACAAACAAAACATAATTCCCTGATTTTCCATTGGATGGGATCAGGGGTATAAAAACTAAATCGCGCTGTGGGGTTCGAGCCCAAACTATCACTATGATGTTGGCTCCTCATATTTGCACTGTATAGCACTGCTTTGCAGTACAATTCTCGGTGTCGCCAATAAATTTAAAAACGTCAATAAACAAATAAAAAGCTGACTACTCCGGGATTCGAATCTAGAGTGTCTATGATCGATGCGCGTTGCTTCTACAAACTTCGCCACTTCGAATAAATTCGTAAACTTAATTAAGTCCTAGTCATTCCAGCAGCATTCTATTGTATTTCTGATTTCTTAGATTTGATTTCTTCAATTTGAAGGCTTCTATCTACGTAAGATAAGCATAGATTATGTGAAGTATCGGGTATAGAGCACTCTTAGTCGTTTTTTATTGATATTCCTCTAGATGTCCAGTCATAGTCATTATAATTAGAAATATTTTATTTAAATAAAATTTATTCGAATTTTTTTATCACAATAAAACAACTACATTTTAATAAATATTTTATTGTTAACTATTTTTAAAGGAGACATTTATATATAATACCTAAAATATTTTTTATACACACCTGCAATAGTTTTGTCCTATAAGTTCTGGAAAGTCCGAGATTTCTTTCATTAGCCAAGACCATCTCAAACACGGTTTTCCAGATACAGTAAAATTTTTAATTCCTCTGTAACTTGATCCGTCCTCCCAGTAACAGTTTTCGCTATCGTCTACCTCAATTGTTATCCCTAATGTAGAGCAATCTTTGTCTTGTGGTATTTTCTGGCATTCTTCAACTCCAACGACCCCAATAACTGGATGGCGTTTCGCAATAGCGTATTCTTTTTGGCAAAGCTCATTTTCTAACAGCTCACATTCTTCTCGACAAATCCGCTTCAAATTTTCAGAATCTCTAGTTGGTGGATATTTACTTGATACTTCATTCGTGAATACATCGTTGTAGTAAATAGACTTTTTTTTAAGAAACGAATGCCTATTCTTAGTATCGTTCGAAACAAATCTTTTCCTTCGTGTATCAATTCCACTGTATGTATTCGTTATCATAGCAACATTGGCAAAATATAATAAATTGGTTCTTTCAGGCGTTCTACATATTGGAAGTGAGCTCAAACATAAGCTGGGCAGTGCATATTTTCGGCAATTTGAATTCATATCTCTAAAAAATGTACTGTGAGCATAGCTTAGAAGAAAATTTCAGAAATACTCACTTTGATTCTTTTATCACTCCGTAGGCGGCTTTCAATCGTTCTTCTAAATCATAAATGGTTACATTTGGGGATATAAATACATACGAATTTTTTAAAAATTCACTGCAAATCGTTCCGTTATACCGTTGACATATTCCAGCTAAATGTTGAAACCTTAAAATAATAATTTTGGTAATTCTATACTTCTTTTGCAAATAATCTTTATATTTATGTCTAAACTTAAGTTAACTTTAAGGTTGTTTTAACGAAAATACCCATCCTTAAATACCAAACTTATCAAGAACCTTATTCAATCAAAATGTGTAGATAAGAAGAGAACGGGATAAGTTATCGAATTTTTGAAAAAAAAAAACACAAGTATATATGTTAAATTTCTGCTTTCACATCACAAGCAACACATACACACAGAGAGAGGCACACGCTCTGCCAACTGCGCAGTTGTCGTAGCGACTGCGCCTGTGCCGCAAGGCGCCTCGGCTTGTGTCCCTGATCAAGAATATATATTCTTTATGGGGTCGGCCACGCCTCCTTCTCCCTGTTACATACTTTTCAACAAAACCATTTAAAACCATTTCTGATTTCCCATTTTCAAGGTAATCATCGTAACAGTACTGGCCAAATTCGGGCGTTCTAGTTAGCAAATTTTCGAGAAAAAAAACCAAACTGCGCTTGGTATTTACGAGTATACCTCATTATCAGTATAACCTCATGTCCCATTTTCAATGGGCTCAGGGAATAATTAATCATTAAACTACTTAGCATTAAAAATATTTCAGAAATATTACTAAAAAGTAAGAATGCTCTAGTCGAGACGGCTCGACTAGGAGATACCCTGAGCCCTGCGAAGTGCCGATACTTCAAATATTCTATGCTTAGTTTACATACATATATATATTGCAAGCACATACACACACACAGACGCACGCTCAAGCACGCGCTCTGCCAACTGTGCAGTTGACGTAGCGACTGCGGTTAGGCTGCAAGACGCCTACGCTATGGGAAATTAAATGTTTAATAACTTTTTTTCTAGCAGGACTTTTTGATTCAAACTTTCAGGGCATGATTATGTTATTCATATGTGTGTATGTGCCGAAGCACAAGTCTCTAGTATTTAAAATGCGTGTTTTGCAAATTTAGGGCGAAGGGGGCGTGGCATCCAAAAACCAAAAATTGCAAAATGTCTGCATTCACAACAGGAATCTATATAGTGAATTTCAGGTCTCTAGCTCTTACGGTACGTAAAAGAGACGAAAAGTTATCGAAATTTATCGATAAAAAGAGAACGGGAAGAGTTATCGAATTTTTGAAAAAAAACTCGTATAGCGTATGGTATTCAGGAGTATACATGTCAAATTTCAGCTCTCTAGCTTCTGTGGTTTACGAGATCGCTGCGTTCACACAGACGGACGGACGGACGGACGGACGGACAGACGGACGGACAGACGTACAGGGCTATTTCAACTCAGCTCATCGAGCTGATCAAGAATATATATACTTTGTATGGTCTGCGGCGTCTCCATCTGCCTGTTACATACATTTTCACAAAAACATTATACCCTGATTTCCCATTTTCAATGGGCTCAGGGTATAAAAAGGCATTTATATATGGATCTAAAGTCAAAAAATATAATTTTATGCGGTGAGTAAAGAGTTTCTTGTATATTTAGTAGTCAGGAGGGCTTACTCGATCAGGTACATGCACATATATATTCTTGAATACCTGGTCGAGGTGAATCGATATAGACATGTCCGAAAGTCCGCCCGTCCATCTATGTAAGCCGCAAAAGCTAGAGATCTAAAATTTTATATCTGGATATATATATATACATATGTATCCTTGCGTATGGATGCAGGGTATAGAAATCTTTTTATACCCTGAACCCATTAAAAATGGGAAAAAAAGGAATAATGTTTTTGCTTGAAATGTATGTAAATGTTTTTTAATTAACGCTAATAAACAATTTGTATTTGAAAAAAAAAAGTTATAAAATTATATCATTTTGAATATCACGGCTCTTTGCCCGAATTGTTTAAAATGCGTATTTCATATGATACTAAAAAATTTGGTAAAGGCACACTTATAACGCTCTGCAAGTTTGATTAAAGAAGTCCATCAGAAAAAATTATTAAGCATTGAATTTCCTATAAGATTGGCATATTGCAGCGCAAGCGCAGTCGTTCCGTCAACTGTTTAACTGTTAGCAGAGTGAGGTCTTATGCATGCGTGTATATGCGTGCGAATTTAATTTTTGAGTATGTATTGTTTGCAATTTATAAGTAGGTAACATAAGCATAACATGTTTGGAAACCCGGCTTTTTCTTTATCAGGTAATCAGAGTGCTGATGTAAAATTCAAGCATTTTAAGGTTCAGGGTATCTCCTAGTCTAAAAGAGTCGACTAGAGCTCTCTTACTTGTTTTTACTGGGATTCCTATTCATAAATAAATTAATTTTACAATGTTTAATCTTTTTTTTTAGCATCCATACATAGATTTCTTTCATATATAGTATAAATTGCAATTTTACAGAAATATTAAAAAAAATATTTGGTGTATAAAACATCTTGCATAAATATTTTTTTCTTTATCAGGTAACCAGAGTGCTGATATAAAATTCAAGCATTGCCATGTAATGTTTAAAAAATTTAAACGACAATTCACCTAAAATAATTAATTAAAAAAATTCTGTTTGTTTCACATACCCATTGTCCTCATGTGTCCAAACATAATTATCCTTGAGTGTTATCAAAATCATATACAGAACAATAAGGAATTGACAACAATGTGATTTCATTTTTCTAACATTAATATGTTTTTTATTATTAAATATTTAATTATAAATATTTCATAAATTTTTAGTTTGAACGTGTGTTTCTTTGCAACATTATTTTCACTACACATTCACAATAGAGTGAATTGAAATAGAATGCAGGATATTTAAGCATTTCACCCTCTTAGATGGCCTGGAAAGTGTGGCCATATTAATTTAAGTTTTTAACGAGTTCACGGTGATATTTGAGTTTTAAACAGACTCTAGAATAAACTCATTCATATATTGGCTTTATTTGCAACTACCTTCAATTTAAATAAATGGGGATATTTGCAGCCAGTTTCAAAAATTTAACTAAAATCAAAATTGCATAAAATATAAATTAAATTTATAAAAAAATTTGGCGAGTTTAGCTCCAACAAAGTGTGAGATATAATTTAATAACTTAATATCGTTTTTAATAGATAATATCAAAACGGAATGAGTTATCGAAATTAAAAAAAAAAAATTGAACTGCGCGTGCTATACAGGGACTTACATAAAAAATTTCAAGTCTCTAGCTCTTACAGATTCTGAGATCGATGCGGTCACACATACGGACAAACAGACAGACGGACAGGGCTAAATCGACTAGACTTTTATACCCTGAGCCCATTGAAAATGGGAAATCAGGGTATAATGTTTTTTGAAAATGTATGTAACAGGCAGAAGGAGACGTCGCAGATCCCATACAGTATATATATTCTTGACCAGCTCGATGAGCGATATAGCCCTGTCCGTCTGTGTGAACGCAGCGACCTCGTCGACAACAGAAGCTAGAGAGCTGAAATTTGACATGTACAATCGTGAATACCATACGCAGAACGAATTTTTTTCAACAATTCGATAACACGTCCCGTTCTCTTTTTATCGATAAATTTCGACAACTTTTCTTCTCTTTTGCGTACCGTAAGAGCTAGAGACATGAAATTCACTGTGTAGATGACTGTTATGAATACAAACATTTTGTAATATTTGGATTTTGGATGCCACGCCCCCTTCGCCCTAAATTTGCAAAAAACGCATTTCAAATACTAGAGACTTGCGCTTCGGCACATACACACATCTGAATAACATAATCATGCCCTGAAAGTTTAAAAAAATTATTAAACATTTAATTTTCCACAACATAAGCGTCTTGTAGCCCAACGCAGTCGTTACTTCAACTGTGCAGGATTTTAAACAAAATTATTAAAGCGGGAACAGTTATCGATTTTTTATAACAAAGTCAATCTTCACATGCTACACAGGGACCTACACACAAAATATCAATTCTCTCTGTTAGGTTCTGAGAGGGATGCATTCCTACAAGAAAACTCTAGTCAAGACTGGTCAACTACTCGTCCGCACATTCAACGTAATGGATTATATATATTTACATTACAAGCAGCACATGCACACACAAATAAACACATACATATGTACAAATTATATATGTGTGTTGTCCCACGTTGCTGTAGACGATCTCCAGAGCTGCAGCTGTTAACCGTTGTTGCCAGCGTCCGATTGTTTGCCGTCTCTTTACAACCTTTCGTTCGCCGTAACTGTAACTGCGCTGCAGTTCTTAGGTCTATTCGGTTTTGATCGTAAGTTTGTACTTTGTACAATTAAATAGTTGTGTTGTTCCACGTCGCTGTAGACGATCTCCAGAGCTACAGCTGTTGACGTGGGGACAAAGGTTCCGTAAGGTTCCGTTCTTTAGGATGATTATGGTGGAGAGATTACTTGTCTCTCATATCACTGAGCTTGTGCCACAGCAATGCAGGAATAATTATTTCCAAGTGTTTACGGCTTGTTGCCGGAGCAGAGTTTATTAAACGAACCTTTCGCTTTCGCTGTTAGAACAAAACTAAAAGTAGGAACCACCAGCAAACTGGGGCGTAAGCTAAAGGACTACAAAGTTACAAAATATATGTACTAAAGCTACAAAACTACAGCCGGCGAGCCGACTGGCCAAACGTGATAAAGGTGATTTTGCACATATGCAAGACATCAGGTTACCATTGGTTATGCGAGGGGCACTCGTTAACTTACATTCACACACAAGCACGCTAATCTCGCTGATGAAGAATATATACAGTGGCCCGAACTCCAAATTGCACAAGACCTTTTATTTATTTCAATGTGTTTTTTCTTCAGCAGTAATTACTTTTAAGTTTTTTAATTTTTCCTGAAATCTATAACGCCTTAGCTTTCTTAAACAACAACAAAAAATTATATATCAATCGGGAACATTTTTTTTTTTTAAACTCACAAGTCAGCTTATGAAGATTAACGCCAAATCGGACAAAAGAAAACACTCAAACAACAAAACAAAACAACAACCAACTGAAAACTTTAGAAATTAATATTTAATTGCAAGTCCATTGTATGCTACTACAGCCTGCAAGCGATTAGGATCCCCAATTTCTCCGGACTTTGCTTCAAGTTTTCTTTCTTCGAGGTACCCAAATTTGGCCAAATTACCATCAATAAAATAAAATCAATAAAATTCACTACCCTTGCAGTCGACATGCAGCCCCAAACCATCGCCGAACCTTAGCCCTATGGCTATGATGTTTTTGGGCTCAAACTCGGTGTTTGGTTTACGCCACACAAACACCTTACCATCGGACCCAAGAAAATTGAATTTACTTTCATCAGTAAATAAGGCTTTTAAATAACATAATTAATGAAAAAAAATTTTTTTAATATTATGTACAACTAACTTACAATGCAAAAATTGTTATTTTTCAGCAAATATTTGAACGCTTTGTTCTTAGGGTTTATAAATGACCTTTTTTGGGCAACTCGGCCATGAAAATCATGCCTATGCAAAGTATTGCGCACAGTGTTGTCACAAACATGCTTTCTGATTTTAATTTCACCGACAACCTTAGCTCTTTAACGGTTTTAAAGGGATTAACATTTATTTCCCTTATGATTGACATTTCTTTCTTTTGCCCACCTGACTTTTATTAATTAAACTTCCATCTTCCCGAAACTTTTTTATTATATCATGGACGGTAGATTTGCTCCTTCCGTGCTTCAACACCAATTTGTTTTTTAAGTGGACCCATTTCGCAAAAATAATTTACTAATGTCGCTTAAAAGAACCGAAGTGCAATAAGCAAAAAAACTGTTACCGTTTGAAATATACAATTTTGTTGTTAAGCTAAGGCATTATAGAATTCAGGAAACATTTTAAAACTTAAAATTAAACATAAGGGTCTTGCAGCCCAAGCGCAGTTACTATGTAAACTCCGAAGTTGGCAGAGTGTGTGCTTGTGCGTGTGTCTGTGTGTGTGTGTTGCTTGTAATGTACATACATATAAAAGAAACAGAATTCGCGGAATAGCGGTTCTTCGCAGGGTTCAGGGTATCCCCTAGGCGGGCGCCACCGACTAGTATTTTCTTACTTGTTTTAGGTTACCTTGCGTGCCCCCTTTTTTAGCTTTTCACGGATCTTTTCCGTAAAACAGTTTTGTTTTTTCCTTGACAAAAAGCTGGTCGTATGGTTAATAATTCAAGCAGCATTATTTGGTAAGTGGTTCATAACGACTATGTCACGACTATCTCCAAATGTAGTCATTTATAAAGTATTCGATATTTCTAATTAAAAGTACGTATCTTTGTTATGTATGTCGAACTATTGATAAATTAAAATTTAAAATAAACATAAATAAAACATCGAGAATTTATAAAATGAAAGTTGGAAAATTGAAAAGGAATTTTTGGTTAACTGCCGAAATTGAATGCATGCTTAATTTAATAAAAGAAGTAAGAGGTACTCAAGGATCTTCACATACCACGACGACGCACAATACTTTCACTCAAATCGCCAGTAAAATGAAAAGGCATGGCTTTCCTAACAAATCACCAACTCAAGTTCGTCGGAAATGGTTTCAAATGAAGTCAGCATACCTTTGTTATAAAAAAGGAAATGTGGATAGGCTTTTCTTAATACCTGAAAAATTTCGAAGCGTAATTGCTCAATTTGTTGAAAGTGGAAGTAAAGTACGAAGATTTACCTCAACTACACCACCAACAACAACAATTGAGCGCAAAACGCACCCGCAAAGTAATTGATAAATGTATACATATACATACATATATAGTGACTCTAAAATATGTGATTATCTTTATTTCAGTAGTAAAACCAATGTCGCCAGTTGATGCATTTGTTATCCAACTAAAACAGGGTAACAGTTTAATGAATGTCGAATTCAACAAATTGGAAACGGCTCTTTTTAATTATGAGAAAAGGTGTCAATCAACACGAGACTTCAATATAATTAAATATATGACTGCCTAATGTAATTTTTTTGTTTTAAATTGTAAATTTACTTATGTCTAGAATATATGCACCTTATCCAGCAGCATTTTATTTAAATAATTTTGTGTACTATATGTAATGTATTTAACTAGAGAGGGCGTGACAGACCCCATAAAGTATAAAGTATAAAGTATAAAGTTTGTCACTCTTTACACGCCGAAAAAAATTAAATTTTTGACTTTAGATCCATATATAAAAGCCTTTTATTAACATATCTGAAATATTTGTAATGCTAAGCTGTTTAATGATTAATGTTAATTTACATTAATTTATGTTGTGGAAATTAAATGTTTAATAACTTTTTTCTAATATGACTTTTTTATTAAAACTTTCAGGGCATGATTTATTATTCATATGTGTGTATGTGCCGAAGCACAAGTCTCTAGTATTTGAAATGTGTTTTTTGCAAATTTAGGGCGAAGGGGGTGTGGCATACAAAATCCAAAAATTACAAAATGTTTGTATTCATAACAGGCATCTACACAGTGAATTTCATATCTCTAGATCTTATGGTACGCAAAAGAGAAGAAAAGTAATCGAAATTTATCGATAAAAAGAGAACGGGACGAGTTATCGAATTGTTGAAAAAAATTCGTTCTGCGTATGGTATTCACGATTGTACATGTCAAATTTCAGCTCTCTAGCTTCTGTTGTCGACGAGGTCGCTGCGTTCACACAGACGGACAGGGCTATATCAACTCAGCTGATCGAGCTGGTCAAGAATATATATACTGTATGGGATCTGCGACGTCTCCTTCTGCCTGTTACATACATTTTCAAAAAAACATTATACCCTGATTTCCCATTTTCAATGGGCTCAGGGTATAAAAATACCACTCCAGCTTCTAGTTCACTAGACAGCTGTTTTCTGATATAGCTCAGCTTTAAAAATTGAATCACAACTGAATTAAACATTTTTGAAAAAATAATTTCGTTTTACAAGCTAATCAGGCATGACCACCGTAAACCAACATAGGCAGTGAACATGATTTTTTCAAAACACGTCCAGTATGGCCCGCACATTTAGTATGCATCATATTCACGCTCAACGAGCAATTTATATTCATTTATTTAAGTACAGCCAACTGAAAGATAACTTAAACAAAAAGAACAAAAACATTTTTACAATATCACCAACCTGATGGAGGTATTATATTTGCCAGTCCGGACGGATGTGCCTCGCTTCGCTATGTGTGGTCAGTGATGCTATTGAACTATGAAAGATAGCCATGATATAGGAATATATTGATATATATTGAATGATACTTACAGACAGGATTAAACAAGTAAAAAAAACCCTAGTCGAGACTGCTCGACTTGGAAATCTCCTGAACCCAGCGTAGAACCGCTATTCCGCGAATTCTGTTTCTTTTATATGTATATACATTACAAGCAACACACACATACTGACGGACTCACGCACAAGCATACTTCTGAGCAAAGGAAGACACCCTCAAAAAAGTCCGTAGTAAGTAACGTAGTGGGCGCGAATAGCGCAAATAACTACACTGCCCTACGGGTTTTCCCTGTAAATTCCAATCCGGCAGAGCGCAGCAGCAAATTAAACTGTGGTCAAAGGGCGTAAACCGCAGTAGAAGCGACCCAGGACTGACGCAATCTGGGATGGAGCGCTGCAGCTACGCGGATATGCTTAGAGTCATTAGAAGTGATCCGAGTCTGAAACACCTCAGTGGGGATGTGCCAGGAATAAGAAAGACTGCAAAGGGGGATTTGTTACTCCAATTGAGCAAGCACCGCGCGCTACTCTCAAACTTAAAAGTTATTTGTAAAACTACTTGTAAATAAAACAAAATAAAAAAAAAAAATAAAAAAAAAAAACGTACAATCACACGCTGGGCCAACTGCGCAGTTCACATAGCGACTGCGCTTGGATTGTTAAAAGTACTATATATAACTTTGTGGGGCCTGCCACGTCTCCTTCTGCCTGTTTCACAAAAGCATTATACCCTGATTTCACATTTTCAATGGGCTCTATAAAAATCTGCAAAATGATCAATTTGATGGTAGAAGGGAAACTAAGAAGATTTACGTTTCAAATTCACAAAGGAATAACATTTCTTGGGTCACGCGCAAACTGCCATTTGCAGCGTAAGGTATTTCTCATAGCAACCACAGTTTAAACAAGTAAGAATGCTCTAGTCGAGACGGCTCGACTAGGAGATACCCTGAGCCCTGCGAAGTGCCGATACTTCAAATATTCTATGCTTAGTTTACATATACATATATTGCAAGCAACACATACACACAGACGAACGGTCAAGCACACGCTCTGCCAACTGCGCAGTTGCCGTAGCGACAGCGGTTGGGCTGCAAGAGGCATATGTTGTGGAAATTAAATGTTTAATAACTTTTTTTCTAGCAGGACTTTTTGATTCAAACTTTCAGGGCATGATTATGTTATTCATATGTGTGTATGTGCCGAACAAGTCTCTAGTATTTGAAATGCGTTTTTTGCAAATTTAGGGCGAAGGGGGCGTGGCATCCAAAATCCAAAAATTACAAAATGTCTGTATTCACAACAGGAATCTACATAGTGAATTTCAGGTCTCTAGCTCTTACGGTACGTAAATGACACGAAAAGTTATCGAAATTTATCGATAAAAAGAGAACGGGAAGAGTTATCGAATTTTTGAAAAAAACTCGTATAGCGTATGGTATTCAAGAGTATACATGTCAAATTTCAGCTCTCTAGCTTCTGTGGTTTACGAGATCGCTGCGTTCACACAGACGGACGGACGGACGGACAGACGGACAGACGGACAGGGCTATTTCAACTCAGCTCATCGAGCTGATCAAGAATATATATACTTATAATTAAAATACTTATACTTATAATCAAATATAAAAATTAAAACTGGATTTGGCTATGGAATAATTAGACCAGTCATTAATGAAACCTAACTTAAAATGTTTAAGAAATATTCTATAATTAGAAAGCGTCTGTTAAACCATGAGAATTTGATAGAAACCGGCACAGGAAAACACATAAAAACATACTGTAAAAATAAACATCGAACACGTCTTCTCTGTTGGTTGGTTCTAATGAGAGTGTCTCTCTGTTTTATTCAATTTTTATACCCTGAGCCCATTGAAAATGGGAAATCAGGGTATAATGTTTTTGTGAAAATGTATGTAACAGGCAGAAGGAGACGTCGCAGACCATACAAAGTATATATATTCTTGATCAGCTCGATGAGCTGAGTTGAAATAGCCGTGTCCGTCTGTCCGTCCGTCCGTCCGTCCGTCCACAGAAGCTAGAGAGCTGAAATTTGACATGTATACTCCTGAATACCATACGCTATACGAGTTTTTTTTTTCAAAAATTCGATAACTCTTCCCGTTCTCTTTTTATCGATAAATTTCGATAACTTTTCGTCTCTTTTACGTACCGTAAGAGCTAGAGACATGAAATTCACTATGTAGATTCCTGTTGTGAATACAGACATTTTGTAATTTTTGGATTTTGGATGCCACGCCCCCTTCGCCCTAAATTTGCAAAAAACGCATTTCAAATACTAGAGACTTGTTCGGCACATACACACATATGAATAACATAATCATGCCCTGAAAGTTTGAATAAAAAAGTCGTGCTAGAAAAAAAGTTATTAAACATTTAATTTCCACAACATAAGCCTCTTGCAGCCCAAGCGCAGTCGCTACGTCAACTGCGCAGTTGGCAAAGCGTGTGCTTGAGCGTGCGTCTGTGTGTGTGTATGTGTTGCTTGCAATATTTGTATATGTAAACTAAGCATAGAATATTTGAAGTATCGGCACTTCGCAGGGCTCAGGGTATCTCCTAGTCGAGCCGTCTCGACTAGAGCATTCTTACTTGTTTTTATAGAAATTGTTTGTTGTGATTGGTTCGGTTTCAAGTCCGAACACGTCAGTATACTGGGTGCATATTTCTTCAAGTTCTTTTTAAACAAAATTGGAAAATTTGTCTTTAATTTACTAATTACAGACTGTTTTCTATTGTCTTTTAGGTTTTGAACTACATCGTAGTTCGAAAGTGATTCACATTTTATGTTATTATTAATTATTTGGCATGTATCTGTGGTATTTAAGAATCTAGTTCTTTGGAGTTTATTACTCCTTCTCCTACGCCTCGAAAGTCTATAATTCTATTGATTTGTACGTCGTGAAAGACATCAGAATTTTCTTTTATAATTGAAATATCTGCACCTGTATCAACCAAAAATGTTATTTTTTTTATTTGTTTCAACATTTTTGAATGTTACGAAATTGTTGAGACTTAAGTTGATAGTATGTATTTTACTATTTAACCCTGTGTATCTGGAGGAGCTTGGGAGTTTCCCAAAGTATCTTGGGTAACTCGGACATTATTGTTATTATAATTATTTCTGTTTTGGTTGTTGCCTCGGTTGGAATTATTCGTACCTCGGTTATAACCTCTATATCTATTGTTGTTTCTGTTATTGTTAGTATTATTATTAGAGTTGTAGTTACCTCGGCCATTGCCTCTTCGTCTTTGGGAATAGTAACTACCTCCTCTATTATTGTACTTATATACTGTACTTGCACTTCCAGTCATTTCTGTGCTGCAATGGATATATTTACCCATTACATCATTGAAAGTAACGAAGTTACCAGCTTCCAGTATTATTTTGAGCTTTTCATGCTCACAATTTTTAATCATTTCAGAAATAGACTCGTTTGTAGAGAATTTTTCTGCATTGATTGGGTCTAGGCCCTTATCAATAAAGGCTACCTCCAATTGCTTCCGAAAATGATCTATTTCGGTTGCGTACTGCTGAGCCCATTGAAAATGCGAAATCAGGGTATAATGTTTTTGTGAAAATGTATGTAACAGGCAGAAGGAGACGTCGCAGACCATACAAAGTATATATATTCTTTATCAGCTGATTAGCTGAGTTGAGCTGTTAGCTGTCCGTCCGTCTGTGTGAACGCAGCGATCTCGTCAACCACAGACGCTAGGGAGCTGAAATTTGACATGTATACTCCTAAATACCATACGCTATACGAGTTTTTTTTTTTCAAAAATTCGATAACTCTTCCCGTTCTCTTTTTATCGATAAATTTCGATAAATTGTTGTCTCTTTTGCGTACCGTAAGAGCTAGAGACATGAAATTCACAATTTAGATGCCTGTTATGAATACAAACATTTTGTAATTTTTGGAGTTTGTATGCCACGCCCCTTTCGCCCTAAATTTGCAAAAAACACATTTCAAATACTAGAGACTTGTGCTTTGGCACATACACACATATGAATAACATAATTATGCCCTGAAAGTTTGAATAAAAAAGTCTTACTAGAAAAAAAGTTATTAAACATTTAATTTCCACAATATAAGCCTCTTGCAGCCCAACCGCTGTCGCTACGGTAGCGTGTGCTTGAGCGTGCGTCTGTGTGTGTGTATGTGTTGCTTGCAATATATGTATATGTATGTAAACTAAGCATAGCATATTTGAAGTATCGGCACTTCGCAGGGCTCAGGGTATCTCCTAGTCGAGCCGTCTCGACTAGAGCATTCTTACTTGTTTTTATTTGAGTTTTTCACACGTTATATTGTTAGCATTTTAGTGACACTTATCACGGTCGCCATGTAAAAATAAACATCGAACACGTATTCTCTGTTGGTTGGTTCTAATGAGAGTGTCTCTCTGTTTTATTCAATTTTTAAACTTAGGCTTATTATATAGATTACATATAAAAGAGCTCTGCCGCCAGAAATGTCGGCAGAGAGAGAGAGAGTTGCAGTATGTATTTGCTTATTTAGTTATATATATATATATATATATATATATGTACTGATGGTACATACTTAAGAAGTGCTTACGCTAGCGTTCTCACGCTGCGGCCAGTCCGCATAAGTGACGGATCCTATTACTGCACTTATGTATATTTGTTATTGTATAAACATAGCAACAAAGTGTCGTTATGTTAAGAGTTGTTA
Organism: Drosophila peninsularis; assembly: GCA_035047485.1. Taxonomy (NCBI): domain Eukaryota; kingdom Metazoa; phylum Arthropoda; class Insecta; order Diptera; family Drosophilidae; genus Drosophila; species Drosophila peninsularis. The sequence continues at coordinate 913,167 of JAWNPN010000057.1, read as the reverse complement.
CTCTTACTTTAAAGTTGGGTATATGACCACTTGATAAATTGTATATTCTACAATACAATAAATAATTATCTCACAATCTAATCATATAAGTCACAGTCCAACCTGTTGCATTAATAAGTTGGTTGAGCAAATCGAAATTGCACTTATTATAACAACCATGTTATTTTGATAGTGTTAGTTTCAGATGATTTGAAATTGAGTTCATCTGATAGATAGAAATCATGAATCAAAGAAAAAATAATGAAGTATGGGAATAAGGGAACTTGAACTGGAATTAGAGATCCAAAAAGTGTTAGGTATATTAAAGTCAGCCATACAAAAAAGAAATATTTATCCTTTACATGTTCATAAATTTCATTGATGCAAGTTATGTGTTGTGCATAAGCTTGAACATCAGAAAAATGGGGGATATAAGAACATGGTATATATAGGGAGCAAGTTAATTTAACCCCAATAATCTCGACATGATTGGATGAAGAAAAAATAAAAAATATAGATCTTAGATTTAACACATATTACTACACCCCATTATGTCTGTACATAAGAAATCATTTGAATGAATCCCACTATATAGGGCAATATGGAAATAATCACTAAAACACTGAAGAAAATCTTCTGAGTTTAGAATTCCACGAACGTTTTTATAATTTAAGGATTATTTTAGCATAGTTTTAGATAACTCGAATTACTCCACGCACAACAATTTAAAATTATTAAAGCAACCTAAGAAAACTATTTAAAAAATGCACAGTGCTCCCGAATATTATAAAAACAAGTAAGAATGCTCTAGTCGAGACGGCTCGACTAGGAGATACCCTGAGCCCTGCGAAGTGCCGATACTTCAAATATTCTATGCTTAGTTTACATATGTATACATATATTGCAAGCAACACATACACACACACAGACGCACGCTTAAGCACACGCTCTGCCAACTGCGCAGTTGACGTTGCGACAGCGCTTGGGCTGCAAGACGCCTACGCTATGGGAAATTAAATGTTTAATAACTTTTTTTCTAGCAGGACTTTTTTATTCAAACTTTCAGGGCATGATTATGTTATTCATATGTGTGTATGTGCCGAAGCACAAGTCTCTAGTATTTGAAATGCGTTTTTTGCAAATTTAGGGCGAAGGGGGCGTGGCATCCAAAAACCAAAAATTACAAAATGTCTGCATTCACAACAGGAATCTATATAGTGAATTTCAGGTCTCTAGCTCTTACGGTACGTAAATGAGACGAAAAGTTATCGAAATTTATCGATAAAAAGAGAACGGGAAGAGTTATCGAATTTTTGAAAAAAACTCGTATAGCGTATGGTATTCAGGAGTATACATGTCAAATTTCAGCTCTCTAGCTTCTGTGGTTTACGAGATCGCTGCGTTCACACAGACGGACGGACGGACGGACGGACGGACGGACGGACGGACAGACGGACAGGGCTATTTCAACTCAGCTCATCGAGCTGATCAGGAATATATATACTTTGTATGGTCTGCGACGTCTCCTTCTGCCTGTTACATACATTTTCACAAAAACATTATACCCTGATTTCCCATTTTCAATGGGCTCAGGGTATAAAAAATAAAATGTTACAGAGGCAAAAAAAACTTTCGAGCACTTTCAAATTGAGAACCCTGCCTTCGTTAACATTAAAACAGAAACAGTTATCGAATTTTTAAAACATACTCGATCGAATCGTGCTATTCACGAGCTTCCAAAAAATAAAATTCAAATCTCTAGTACTTATAGGTTCTGAGACAGACGGACGGACGGACAGGGCTAAATCGACTCGGCTTGTCTCCCTGATCAAGAATATATATACGAGCTAGCTATTCACAAAATTATCAAAGAAAAGATTCAGTGTTTCCAAAAATACAGAATAAAACAAAATGTTACGGAGACAAAAAACACGTCGAACACTTTCAAACTGAGAACTCTCTCGTCCGAATTAGCGCAGCGAACTTCGCTGCGCTAATTCGCCAGTAAAACTTTAGAAATTTCACATATATTAATACAATTTCCTAATTCTTCGATAATTGTCGATAATTTTACTCTGTAAAAGATAGAGATTTCATAAGGACTATGGAATTTTTTGGATACTATCACCCTTCCCAACACATTTGCAATAAATGTACATATACTCGTTTTGAACACACATATGAATAACATAATAAAGCTCAAAAAGTTTTATTAACCAATTTTCAGGGTTCAGGTTCTCCTAGCCGAGCAGTCTCGGCTAGAGCACTCTTACTTGCAGTACTTACTACATTATGTATGACAACTGAAACAGATCATAATTATAACTAATTCATTGATTAATTTGTACTGAAACAGAATATCGCAATAGAAAGAAACATTTTTATTTATTGGTTAATTCTTTTGTATAAAGTAAAAAATATTTTATATTCATTTTATTATTAAATAATATTTTTTTTGTTCGAATCATATTAGTTATAGAGAACAGTAGGGTTTATAAATAAAAAAGTTTGTCCGATAAGTTACTTGCAGTATCACGCTGAATGCTCTGACCAATCAAGTAAGCAAGCTTATGAGCGTACTAAAAAAAATATATAAACAGAATACAAATTAATTATTTGGTAAGATAACATTATAATATATATTCAATTTTTCACGTGTGCCTGCATGTGTTACTACAGTAAGCATAAAATATTTTGAAATATCGTCTCTTCGTATAGTTCAGCGTATCTCCTATTCGAGCAGGGTAAAAATAGATACTTTTATATATTATTTACAAATTCTGTTATGCTCAAAAGGCTATTGATTTTAGCTACTATAAATTTACTATATACTCTGGTTTACTATTAATTTTGTGTGTGGCTCATGTTCTGGTTGTATTGCAGTTGTGATGAACATGTCATGAATTCTATTAAATATGCGAAATTTTGTTATTGTCTTTTATAAAACTTACCATACAACATGCAGGAATCCGCACTGTTCCAGGCCAGTTATAATACAAGTAACACAGTTTATAACTTAATTTTTGAATAATATCAGGCCCATAATTCAAATCGTCACGTAGAACAACGAAATGCGTGGGGCTTACTGTACCGTGGCGTACCGATTGTGAAACCAAAAAGAAATCATACATGTGAGATCTTGTAATGTATTTATCCACTACTGTCCCCGGTAATGGATTTTCATAAATGTTGTCATTATTCTGTAAATTTAAATTTAGTATTATTATTATTATACTAAGATTACCCGCCTAAAAGTAGCGTAATTGAATGGTTCTGTCTTTGATCCGGTAAAACATAATAGTACTGTAGCATTTATCTATAAAACACAGTTACATAAAAAAAAATCCGCTTTTAATTAAATAATTTTAGCAAAAAGGAAAGGAAGCTTCAAATTATCTTTAGAATATAATCAAATAATCCCATATCATTAACCTAACAATAGAATAGAACATATAATATTTAATTCTAATCCTAAATATCGTATGTAATTTCATGCGTATTTATACAATTTTGATTTTTGTAACATTCCAACGTATTCAAATTGAAGATCAATTGAAAATATAATCAATATGCTGAAAATTTAATTAAAATCCATTAAGTAACGCAAAAGTTATTAAACAAAACGTTTAGCTTTCTGTCAATTATGTTCTAAGAAATCAGAAATACAATAGAATTCTGCAAGTTAATTAAGTTTTTGGTTTCGGTTCGAAGTACAGTGGCGGTGTTGATAGAATCGACGCGCATAGATCATAGACACGCTAGGTTTGAATTCCGTCGCAGTTAGCTTTTTATTTGATTATTGACTTATTCTTAGTTAGTGGCAACACCGAGAATTGCAGGGCAATTATGATTTAGCCACGTCGTAGTGATGCCCGTTGTTATGTATGTGGGTTTGAATCCCAGGCCAGAGATGTCAGTTTTTTTTTATTTTAATATTATATATTATAATATGTTTTATTCAATACCATATGACAAAATAAAGTCAATGCTAATTGTGAGCAACGTAAAGCTTACGCATCGCCTGACTTTGCCGTCGCAAAGCTCAGCGTGGCCTGCTGAAGTAGTTATAATGAAGCTTTCGGTGGTGTGGTTCTTTCTTTACAAGAGTAAGCTGCAGTGGCTTAATCTAGCTCTTTCAAGTAAACATACTCTATTAGCAGACTATGTATATATATGACTATGTATATATAGCTCCAAAGACGTGTGATATAATTTAATAACTGAACATCGATTTTTTTTCATCGCTAAATATTTATTAATATTATTTTTATACCCTGAGTCCATTGAAAATGGGAAATCAGGGTATAATGTTTTTGAGAAAATGTATGTAACAGGCAGAAGGAGACGTCGCAGACCATACAAAGTTTATATATTCTTGATCAGCTCGATGAGCTGAGTTGATATAACCCTGTCCGTCTGTGTGAACGCAGCAATCTCGTAAACCATAGAAGCTAGAGAGCTGAAATTTGATATGTATACTCCTGAATACCATACGCTATACGAGTTTTTTTCAAAAATTCGATTACTCTTTCCGTTCACTTTTTATCGATAAATTTCGATAACTTTTCGTCTCTTTTACGTACCGTAAGAGCTAGAGACATGAAATTCACTATGTAGATGCCTGTTATGAATACAAAAATTTTTTAATTTTTGGATTTTGGATGCCACGCCCCCTTCGGACTAAATTTGCAAAAAACGCATTTTACTTTTTATCGATATATTTCGATAACTTTTCGTCTCTTTTACGTACCGTAAGAGCTAGAGACATGAAATTCACTATGTAGATGCCTGTTATGAATACAAAAATTTTGTAATTTTTGGATTTTGGATGCCACGCCCGCTTTGGCCTAAATTTGCAAAAAACGCATTTCAAATACTATAGACTTGCGCTTCGGCACATACACACATATGAATAACATAATCATAATCATTGCCTTGAATAAAAAAGTCTTGCTAGAAAAAAAGTTATTAAACATTTAATTTCCACAATGTAAGCCTCTTGTAGGCCAAGCGCAGTCGCTGCGTCAACTGCGCAGTTGGCAGAGCGTGTGCTTGAGCGTGCGTCTGTGTGTGTGTGTTGCTTGCAATATAAGTATGTGTAAACTAAGCATAGAATATTTGAAGTATCGGCACTTCGCAGGGCTCAGGGTATCTCCTAATAGAGCCGTCTCGACTAGAGCATTCTTACATGTTTGTTTATTGACTACTTATTTTTAGTTAGTGGCGACACTGCGAATTGCATTGCAAAGCAGTGCAAATATTATATGGCCACGTCGTAGTGATGACCAATTTTATGTACGTACTAAGTGTGGGTTCGAATCCCATAGCGGGGATGCCAGTTTTATTGTATTTTATTGTTTATATTTAATTTTTTTGTACTGAAATATTCTTTTATTTATATTTATATATATAATCTCAATATAGGAGGTAAAAGCTCAGAAAGTCATTAAATCGTGAGTTGATAGCTCAAAAGTTTTATTACTAATTTAACACTCCCCCAGTATTTTCAGTATTTCAGCGTTTCAGCTACAAACTCACGATTTATTGAAATGCTTAATATTATATATATAGTTACATATTCCTAATACCCCAATAATTGTAGAGTATGCTAAGAGAGTATGTTTCCTTCAAAGAGATAGATTAGCCACTGCAGCTTACTCTTGTAAAGGAAGAATCACACCACCGAAAGCTTCATTGTAACTGTATGAGCAGGCCTTGCTAAGCTTTGCAAACGACAAAGGCAGGCGATGCGTAAAATTTACGTTGCTGGCTTTCCATGCTCACAATTAGCATAGGCTTAGAAGGTATTGACTAAAACATGTTATTAGCGCAGCCGGTTGGATACGCGTCTTAAAAATAAATTATTAAGAAGTTTCACAAACATTTCAATCCATGTGGATACATTCGTATCCACATAAGAACCAAATCGAAGCCGTGAGTGATAATAATAATCACGCAACATTAACTAATTAATTAAAATTATTATATTAAAACAACAAACAAATAAAATCGAAATAATTTAAACAAATCCTGTCACGGAGTGTGAAACATATTCAACAACTTTTAGATGCAAGTGCCCTATAGTACTGAAAGCTAACCACCCAATTGATAATGCAGTTAAAACAAATTCCTACATTCGAGGGAGAACAAAACTATCTGAGGCAGCAAAGCATAATCTTTGAAGAGACCGAAGTATTGTTGGGTGCACAAGTACAGATGACTGTAGGACAACCTTTTCAAGGAACTGCTTAATTCTAATCAATTAAAAGCTTTCCTCTCCGTAAAAGTCCAAAATAAATAGAATCGTTCATTGGATTATGTAGTTACTATAGGAATTTTATCCCCAGTTTCGCACAAATTACAAAATCTATTACTAATTGTTTAAAAAGGGAAATAAAATTTATTTAAAAAACAACAAGTAAGAATGCTCTAATCGAGACGGCTCGACTAGGAGATACCCTGAGCCCTGCGAAGTGCCGATACTTTAAATATTCTATGCTTAGTTTACATATACAAATATTACAAGCAACACATACACACACACAGACGCACGCTCAAGCACACACACTGCCAACTGCGCAGTTGACGTAGCGACTGCGCTTGGGCTGCAAGCGGCTTATGTTGTGGAAATTAAATGTTTAATAACTTTTTTTCTAGCAGGACTTTTTGATTCAAACTTTCAGGGCATGATTATGTTATTCATATGTGTGTATGTGCCGAAGCACAAGTCTCTAGTATTTGAAATGCGTTTTTTGCAAATTTAGGCCGAAGGGGTCGTGGCATCCAAAATCCAAAAATTACAAAATTTTTGTATTCATAACAGGCATCTACATAGTGAATTTCATGTCTCTAGCTCTTACGGTACGTCAAAGAGACGAAAAGTTATCGAAATTTATCGATAAAAAGTGAACGGAAAGAGTTATCGAATTTTTGAAAAAACTCGTATAGCGTATGCTATTCAGGAGTATACATATCAAATTTCAGCTCTCTAGCTTCTGTGGTTTACGAGATTGCTGCGTTCACATAGACGGACAGGGCTATATCAACTCAGCTCATGGAGCTGATCAAGAATATATATACTTTGTATGGTCTGCGACGTCTCCTTCTGTCTGTTACATACATTTTCACAAAAACATTATAACCTGATTTCCCATTTTCAATGGGCTCAGGGTATAATAAAGCATATCTCGAGGCTTATAAAAATTAAAATTTCTTCCAATAAATTTTTTCAAGTCAGAGCTGATGCTAGTAATTAAAAAACAATAAAAAGAATGCTCTAGTCGAGACGGCTCGACTAGGAGATACCCTGAGCCCTGCGAAGTGCCGATACTTTAAATATTCTATGCTTAGTTTACATATACAAATATTGCAAGCAACACATACACACACACAGACGCACGCTCAAGCACACGCTCTGCCAACTGCGCAGTTGACGTAGCGACTGCGCTTGGGCTGCAAGCGGCTTATGTTGTGGAAATTAAATGTTTAATAACTTTTTTTCTAGCAGGACTTTTTGATTCAAACTTTCAGGGCATGATTATGTTATTCATATGTGTGTATGTGCCGAAGCACAAGTCTCTAGTATTTGAAATGCGTTTTTTGCAAATTTAGGCCGAAGGGGTCGTGGCATCCAAAATCCAAAAATTACAAAATTTTTGTATTCATAACAGGCATCTACATAGTGAATTTCATGTCTCTAGCTCTTACGGTACGTCAAAGAGACGAAAAGTTATCGAAATTTATCGATAAAAAGTGAACGGAAAGAGTTATCGAATTTTTGAAAAAACTCGTATAGCGTATGCTATTCAGGAGTATACATATCAAATTTCAGCTCTCTAGCTTCTGTGGTTTACGAGATTGCTGCGTTCACATAGACGGACAGGGCTATATCAACTCAGCTCATGGAGCTGATCAAGAATATATATACTTTGTATGGTCTGCGACGTCTCCTTCTGCCTGTTACATACATTTTCACAAAAACATTATACCCTGATTTCCCATTTTCAATGGGCTCAGGGTATAACAAGTAAGAAAACTCTAGTCGGTGGCGCCCGACTAACCGAAACCCTGAACCCAGCGAAGAACCGCTATTTCTTTTATATGTATGTACATCACAAGCAACACAGACGTTCGCACAAACACACGCTCTGCCAACTGCGCAGTTGACGTAGCAACTGAAATCATTTTTTTCGGGATGGACTTTCTTAATCAAAGTTTTTTACGTACCGTAAGAGATAGAGACATGAAATTCACTGTGTAGATGCCTGTTGTGAATACAGACATTTTGTAATATTTGAATTTTGGATGCCACGCCTCCTTCGCCCTAAATTTGCAAAAAACGCATTTCAAATACTAGAGACTTGTGCTTCGGCACTTACACATATATGAAGTTTGAATAAAAAAGTCCTGCTGGAAAAGTTATTAAACATTTAATTTCCACAACATAAGCCTCTTGTAGCCCAAGCGCAGTCGCTACATCAACTGCGCAGTTGGCAGAGCGTGTGCTTGAGCGTCCGTCTGTGTGTGTGTATGTGTTGCTTGCAATATATGTATATGTAAACTAAGCATAGAATATTTGAAGTATCGCCACTTCACAGGGGTCAGGGTATCTCCTAGTCGAGCCGTCTCGACTAGAGCATTCTTACGTGTTTTTCGTGAAGGACTTTATTATTCAAACTTCCAGGGCATGATTATGTTGTTCATATATGTGTATGTGCCAAAGCACAAGTCTCTAGTATATGAAATACATATTTTGAATATTAGGGCGAAGGGGGCGTGGCATCGAAAATACAAAAATTACAAAATCTTTGTATTCATAACGTGGATCTACACAGTGAATTTCATGTCTCTAGCTCTTACGGTAGGCAAACGCGAAGAAAAGTTATCGAAATTTATCGATAAAAAGAGAACGGGAAGAGTTATCGAATTTTTGAAAAAAACTCGTATAGCGTATGGTATTCAGGAGTATACATGTCAAATTTCAGCTCTCTAGCTTCTGTGGTTTACGAGATCGCTGCGTTCACACAGACGGACGGACGGACGGACGGACAGACGGACAGGGCTATTTCAACTCAGCTCATCGAGCTGATCAAGAATATATATACTTTGTATGGTCTGCGACGTCTCCTTCTGCCTGTTACATACATTTTCACAAAAACATTATACCCTGATTTCCCATTTTCAATGGGCTCAGGGTATAAAAATTGCTATGGACAATTTTCCACTTAACATACATATTTTTATTTACAACTTTTACCAGTTTTGTTTAAATTAAGTTTATGATATATGAGTGTTCTGAAAAACTACTTCCCTTTACTTGTTTACTTACCAAAAATAATCTCGTATTATTACGTTTTTGAATTACTAAAAAAGTAATTTTTATATTTTTACCACACACTCTTTCAAACTGCGGAATTTCGAACATCGCACACAATTTTAATTGAGAATCTCCAACTCCATCTCTGAAAAATTAAATAAAATAATTGATATATCAAAATGGTAAATGCATATTCGTCGACTGAAAGTATGTTTATTATATATATATATATATATATATATATATATATATATATATATATATATATATATATATATATATATATATATATATATATATATATATATATATATATATATATATATATATATATATATATATGTATGTGTGTATGTGTGTGTGTGTGCAACTAAAGTCACCTGTACCGTGGTCAAATTTTGGCCAAATTTAAAAATGTTGATGGGGGCTTATTAAATAATTTAATTCCAGTCAAATATTATTACTAAAAAAGTACAATACAAAAAATTTGTACTTACAAAAGTCTTTGTACTTTTATTGTTAACGGGGACTTGTGGGATATGTGTGCAAAAACGGGGGCGGATCTTGCAGCTCCATGAAATGGAGCAAATGTCATATGTACAGTAGTTATAATTAAATTATTCATAGATAGGCTGCTATTTAAATTTATTGATGGTGTAGTTTAAAACAAAAATGAGATAAAAATTGTTTTGGACAGTTTTCCACTTAACATACATATTTTTAATTACAACTTTTACCAGTTTTGTTTAAATTAAGTTTATGATATATGAGTGTTCTGAAAAACAATTTCCCTTTCCTTGTTTACTTACCAAAAATAATCTCGTATTATTACGTTTTTGAAAAATGATATCCGGAGCCATCCAAACCGTAATTTTCGGTTTTAAATACGAGGGGCGGATTAAAAATAACTCTCTATCTGGCCGACCATGTGCACTATCAGATTACGACAAGCGCCAAATAAAGCATATGGTGAACAAGGATCCATTTTCAAGTGCTGTACACATTGCATTAGAGATGAGCAACAACGTCCAGAAGAATTTACACCCGCAAACCATTCGTAGAGCCATATATTCACTCGACTTTAAGTCGTACGTTCCTCGCAAGAAACCATACGTAAATTTTACAAATCGAAAGAAGGGTTTGTTAAGCCGAAAAATACAAAAAAAGACAGCTGCATCGCGTTAGAAGTCTAGATATTGTTGATGGCCTGATGGACCAATATAAATATATTGTCTTCCTCAAAAAATTTGAAAATCATCGCTGAGAAACTTAGTTTAGGGTCAGATTTTTACTTCCGGCAAGATAACGACAACACGCCTTACTTATTAGAGACGCCCCCACAGAGTCCCGACATAAACCCAATAATAGAGCATGTGTGGAATATCAGGAAGTACACCATAAGTACAAAAAGCATGTTGGGAGAGGCATTGCATCAAGAGTAGAACAGACTGGACCGAGAATATATATATAAATATAAAATATATAACATTTGTGCTGTCAATGCCAAACCGCCTCCAAGAGGTGATTTAAATGAAGGGATACCCTACTAAATATTAAGTTTGTAATTTAGTTTAGTTTATAATTACTAATATCATTATTATAATTAATTAATTATCATACGTAATAAAAGTACGTACGTAACCTCAATTTGTTGAGTTTGTGTACTTTTTTAGTAATATTTGACTGTAATAAAATGTTACTGTTATTTAAATTGTTTTGTGTATATAATAGATTATTTAATAAGCCCCCATCAAAATTTTTTAATTTGGCAAAATTTGACCAAGTTTCAGCCTGTTTTGTAAAATGTATCTGGGGTACGGTGACTAGTTGCACAGTGTATATATATTAGTTGCACAGTGTATATATATATTTAAACAATTAAACAGTTACCATGAACCCTATGAAGTACTGACACTTCAAATATTTCTTTCAAAGTTTGCATATGCATATATTGCAAGGCAATTCAGACCCAAAAAGACGCACGCACAAACATACTAAGTGCGCAGTTGACGCAATGATTACGCTTGGGCAAAACGCACATGTTATGAGAAATTTAAGGCTTACTACATTTTTTAATGGACTTTCCTAATCAAATTGCAATACATTGAAAATGGGAAAAAAAGGGTATGTGTTTGTGCAAAAGTATATAACAGGCAGAAGGACCCGTGGCAGACCCCATAAAGTATATACATATATATTCTTGATCAGGGCGACAAGCCGAGTCGATTTAGCGCTGTCACTCTGTCCGTATGTTTGAACGCTTCGTTGTAGATACGCTTTCTTTATCAAAGTCATTCATATGTGTATATTTCCCAAAGTATAAGTCTCTACTATTTTAAATACTTACTTTGCAAATTTGAGCCGGAGGGGCAACAAAAATATCGAAAATCAAAATCATCCCTAAATCTGAAAACATAATATAAAGGCAAGAATATATATATATACTTTATGCAGTCTGTGAGGCCTCGTTCCGACGGTTACATACAATTTAACAAAAACATTATACCCGGATTACCTATTTTCAGTGGGTTTAGGGTATATAAGGTTAAACATTTAATTTCCCTTAATACAACTGCAGCCCAAGCGCAGTCGGTGCGTAAACTTGGTAGGTAGTAGAGCTTGTGTGTATGCGCTTACAGTATGCGCTTTCGCAGGATTTAGAATATCCCCCAGTCGAGAAGTCTCGACTAGCACAATCTTGTTATTGACTTTCTGTTCTGTTATTCATACCTGTAAATAATTACATTTTCAGGCTGATAACCGTTACGGATCCTATAAACCTCTAGGGCAGCTTCAAAAGATGCAGTTAGTCCATTAACAAGTTCTTCCTTTTTTGATTGTATGACAGCCTTACTATACCAATGGGTATAAGATGAGTTAAGCGAAGCTACAAATGCTAAAATAATAATTTAGATACTAAGAACATGTTGATTCGTTTATTAAAATTATAAAAAACAAACCTGCCACAGAGTTACCCTTTTGATACTGATCATGATAGGTATCTATTCCACAGATCATTACATTCTTAAAGGGTATTTTAACGGTCCACAATGATCCTCCCATTTTACAATTTAGTTGCAAAATAATTTTTTGAACAATTGATCGATTTTTTGTTTCGTTCAATAAGGTTCGAGAGTTTATTACCTGTACCAAAAAAAGTTTCAATTAAATTTATATAAATTTCAGATTTTATTTTTTATATCTGGTTAATAAATGGGAGTTATGGAATTCGGAAATGAAATGGAATACGAAATCCAAAAATATTTAAAAGACGCCGAACTTACTTCGCACCACTACAAACGCTACATGATACATGTAATGTACATAAATAATGTGTTTATTGTTATTTTCATTTCAGGATGTTGATTTATTTATTTATTTGTGTATACAACCCTCATATAAAATTATAAGAATGTTAGCAGCAGGGTGCGCTTAACTGCGTTCAAGAATACAATTCCGCTTACTAAGGATTAAAAAAACACAATCTTTTTAATTTCAAGCGAGTAGTTGTAACTCTGATATTGGTTAACTTAAAAATAAATATATGCATTTTGAGGGAGTGGGAAATCAGATAAAACTGTATTTCCCTGCTTTGAGGGTCGTCAAATAAATATTAATCTTTAAATTGAATTTGCGTGTTTAATAACTACCCTAAGCTGGAAATAAATTAATATTTGTCTTTCGTAAGTAAAAAAGTTTATTACCTGTGAAGCGACTGGTATCTCAGAACAGCAAATTTTTTTAATAGCACTATATCTGTCATCTCTGCTAGTAGGACATATGCATACGACAATTTGAGTTTGAGTGCAAATATTTCGACGTAAGGCATCGACATACGTGTCAATTCTATCTTGTTCTAAAGAAACAACATGCGGCTTTCGTATGTTCATTCCAAAAATATCAGTGGAATTCTGCATATTCTGTAAAAATGATTTGGCAGCTTTTATATCATTTTTGTGATGAATGAGAACCCAACTTTGTAAATTTACAACTTCCAGCATTTCATTTCTTATGGCATCTTTGGAAAATTCTGCATTACGACCAGCTGAAATACTTTTTTTTGCAAAATAAATTTGTACGGAATCTATTTTGCGACCCACTAAATTATGACAGTTTTTATGTAGCGATAATCCCCAGTTTTCCAGGATTCCTCGAGCATCATCATTCTCAGAAACCTTTTTAAAATATTTTTCAAGTGCAAATATGCGTTTATTTGGTGATACATTGGTGAAGGCTGTAATCTCGCGCAATAGTTTTTTGTCAGCCCGAATTTCATCGTGAAGTCCGGTAAGGTAACAGAGTTCCGGAACCAAGCAAAATTGTATGTCTCCTGTACTTGCGGTATCATTTTTTCTTGACTGTTTTAAGCTAATAAGTAATGGTTGCTTTACATCTTTAATTTCAATATTATGGTGATTTTTGTAATAGTCAATGTAACTATAAGATCCCGTTCTTGTTTCAAATTCTGATTGTGGGTTTTGCGAAAAGCATATATCATCTATTTTATAGGAGCGATTATTATAACGTGTTATAATTACACTTCCAATTAAACACTTTTTTGCTTTGTCTTGATAGTTATTTTTACTTTGTTGATAGATCTCTAGAAGCAGGTCTAATACAGTTTTTTGAGAAAGCAAACGATGGGACACATCGCAGCAAAGCATTAACCCACCGTCATATTCATCGACAGCAGTTACGTAGCCTGGCCAAACTTCTAGCTTGGCCGCCGGAATCACTAACGGACGTGTAGGATCAAACTGCTTTCTGTCGAATTTTACATAATTTAGAGCTTTCATGACTCGATCAAATAAAATATTGTACAATTGTATACAATTTTTAACCGACTCTTTTTTCTTAAATTGAATTCTAATTTCAATGTTTTTGTCATGACTTTTCGAAATGAAAGTTGTCAATTCCTTCTCTAATAAAATCGGCAGGTATAGGGTGTTTCCATCAAAGGCTTTAATTCCTCCGAATTCTTTACTGTGTTCATTTAAATACTTTATTCTTAGATGAATTGAATCAACAGAAGGATTGAATCGCACATCGTAAATATAAACTCCTTTTTTTGTGTCAGACCTTAGACCTATATAATTGCATGCCAACTTAACCGGCGAACCTGTGGAGAAAAAAGTTTTAATTTCACACAAAAAAATTCAAATTCAGAAAACAGTGTTTCGAATCCTACAATTTTTTTTATTTGTACAGCCTTATAATGAACTTGTAATTCAAGATTACTCTATTTATTCCGATCTATATGAATATGAATATCAACGAAATAAAATAAATATGCTTCAAAATAAATAACGGACTCTTGTGCAAACTATTTAGCATAAGTATTTTGAAAAAAGTTTAAAGAAATGAAATTTTATGAAAAATAAAGCCGCGGACTTGCTCATCAAATTGAAAGACTCTTAAAAGTCTGGAATGTGTTAAGGGCTTATTTACAAATTTAATGAGTAATGGAGAATGGTTCCCAAAGTATGAAGGGAAAATACACCTGGTTGTTAGGCTCTTTGAATATATTGCCGGACCAAATGCAAAAAATATATTAAGAATATAATGCCAATATTTGTCGTAAAGAGTGTTATTAAGAATAATTGATTAGCCGTTGTGGTGCAGATGAGAAGCTGGAAAATAAATTAAACTCAAGATTTCGTTTTTAATCGACGATATTAAAACGAAAATAGTTATATTTTTTTGAAAAGCCTATCGATTCGTGCGATGCAGGAAGATTACAAAAGTAAGATAGCACTAGTCGACTAGGAAATACCCTAAGCCCTGCGAAGTGTTGATACTTCAAATAAAAAGCGAATACAAAACTAGAGTGCTCTAGTCAAGACGGCTCGACTAGGAGATACCCTGAGCCCTGCGAAGTACCTATACTTCAAATATTCTATGCTTAGTTTACATATATGTACATATATTGCAAGCAACACATACACACACAGACGCACGCTCAAGCACACGCTCTGCCAACTGCGCAGTTGACTTAGCGACTGCGCTTGGGCTGCAAGAGGCTTATGTTGTGAAAACTATTCATGTTTAATCACTTTTTTTTTAGCATGACTTTTTATACCCTGAGCCCATTGAAAATGGGAAATCAGGGTATAATGTTTTTATGAAAATGTATGTAACAGGCAGAAGGAGACGTCGCACACCATACAAAGTATATATATTCTTGATCAGCTCGATGAGCTGAGTTGATATAGCCCTGTCCGTCTGTGCGTCCGTCCGTCTGTGTGAACGCAGCGATCTCGTAAACCACAGAAGCTAGAGAGCTGAAATTTGACATGTATACTCCTGAATACCATACGCTATACGAGTTTTTTTCAAAACTATAACTCTTCCCGTTCTCTTTTTATCGCTCAATTTCGATAAGTTTTCGTCTCTTTTACGTAACGTAAGAGCTAGAGACCTGAAATTCACTGAGTAGATGCCTGTTGTGAAGACAGACATTTTGTAATTTTTGGATTCTGGATGCCACGCCCCCTTCGCTCTAAATTTTCAAAAAACGCATTTCAAATACTAGAGACTTGTGCTTCGGCGCATACACACATATGAATAACATAATCATGCCCTGAAAGCTTGAATAAAAAAGTCCTTCTAGAAAAAAAGATTAAACATTTAATTTCCACAACATAAGCCTCTTGCAGCCCAAGCGCAGTCGCTACATCAACTGCGCAGTTGGCAGAGCGTGTGCTTGAGCGTGCGTCTGTGTGTGTGTATGTGTTGCTTGCAATATATGTATATGTAAACTAAGCATAAAATATTTGAAGTATCGGCACTTCGCAGGGCTCAGGGTATCTCCTAGTCGAGCCGTCTCGACTACAGCATTCTTACTTGTTTATTCAAACTTTCAGGGCATGATTATGTTATTCATATGTGTGTGCCAAAGCACAAGTCTCTAGTATTTGAAATGCGTGTTTTGCAAAATTAGGGAGCATTACAAAACATTTGTATTCATAACAGGAATCACACAGTGAATTCAAGTCTCTAGCTCTTCCGGTACGCAAAAGAGAAGAAAAATTATCGAAATTTATTGATAAAAAGAGAACGTGAAGAGTTACCGAATTTTCATACTGGTATACACGAGTATATGTAAAATTTCAGCTTTCTAGCTTCTGTGGTTTACGAGATCGCTGCATTCACACAGACGGACGGACGGACAGGGCTATTTCAAATCAGCTCATCGAGCTTTATATATTCTTTATATATACTATGTGGGGTCTGAGACGTCTCCTTCAGCCTGTTACACATTTTCACAAAAACTTTATACCCTGATTTCCCATTTTCGATGGACTCAGGTTATAAAAAAAAAACACACAGGAGTATTTAAAATGTTTTTTTTTTTTTTTTTAAATTTAGGACGAAGGGGGCGTGGCACCCAAAATCCAAAATGTTCAAATTCTTTGTATTTATTACACGGATCTACATAGTGAATTTCAAGTTGAAAACGAATATATATACTATAAATATATATGTATATATCTTCCACGTCCCCTTCTGCCGGTTACATACATGTTCACAAAACTCTAATTGCTCATTTTCAATAGGAGGTGAATATACTGTACCCTTACCTTTATTTCCGTAAATAGTGTTGGGATAAAAATAAACATTTTCTGAAATAGTTGGATTATTAATTTTGGAAATATCACTAATCAAATTAGTATTTTGGGCTAGGCTACATGGTTTTGAATGTTGATAATCGAATCCTTCCAACGATGATGAAAGGGCAGATGTGTTCTTCTCATTCAGTTTCGAATGATTTTTAAAAGAATGCAGTATATTTGCGCGTCCCCTTCCAGTTGAAACGAAGAAACTTTTAGTTGATCCAATGTCACTTGTAGCAGTTTCCCTGGCATTCGCCACTCTTTGTTCTTGATATTCGAAAGTTAAATCAGACTGGTCAGAATATAATCCACTGTCTGTATGACACGTATTTTTTTGACTAAGTAGACATATTTTTGCTGATTCGGTCTTTTTGTGAAATAAAGACAACAAATTGCCACGTCCAGACATTTTCTACAAAAAATAAACAATATAGTGATTGACAACTGTAACTTATTGAATAAGACTATGTACGAACTGAAGGAAATATAATATCTGTTTCAACCAGTCATAAAATAAATAAAGAAACTACAATCATTCTATTGCAGAAATAAGACTAGCCATGTGTAAACAAGCAGAAGGATATATGGCACAACCCATGAAGTATACATTTTCTTGATTAGTTCGATAAGATGAGTTGTCCGTCCGTCTGTCTGTATGAACCAAGTGATCTCGTAAACCTCAAAAGCTAAGGGGATGAAATTTGACAAGAATACTAGTATATACCATACGCAGAACAAATTTTTGTTATACCCTGAAATGAAAATGGGAAAGCTGGGTATAATGTTTTTGTGAAAATGTATGTAACAGGCAGGAGGAGCAGACCCCACAAAGTATATATATTCTTGATCAGCTCGATGAACTGAGTTGATATAGCCCGGTCCGTCTGTGTGAACGCAGCGACCTCGTAAACCACAGAAGCTAGAGAGCTGAAATTTGACATGTACACTCGTGAATACCATACGCTATACGAGTTTTTTTTTTCAAAAATTCGATAACTCTTCCCGTTCCCTTTTTATCGATAAATTCCGATAACTTTTCTTCGCGTTTGCCTACCGTAAGAGCTAGAGACATGAAATTCACTGTGTAGATCCACGTTATGAATACAAAGATTTTGTAATTTTTGTATTTTCGATGCCACGCCCCCTTCGCCCTAATATTCAAAATATGTATTTCATATACTAGAGACTTGTGCTTTGGCACATACACATATATGAACAACATAATCATGCCCTGGAAGTTTGAATAATAAAGTCCTTCACGAAAAACACGTAAGAATGCTCTAGTCGAGACGGCTCGACTAGGAGATACCCTGACCCCTGTGAAGTGGCGATACTTCAAATATTCTATGCTTAGTTTACATATACATATATTGCAAGCAACACATACACACACACAGACGGACGTTCAAGCACGCGCTCTGCCAACTGCGCAGTTGATGTAGCGACTGCGCTTGGGCTACAAGAGGCTTATGTTGTGGAAATTAAATGTTTAATAACTTTTCCAGCAGGACTTTTTTATTCAAACTTCATATATGTGTAAGTGCCGAAGCACAAGTCTCTAGTATTTGAAATGCGTTTTTTGCAAATTTAGGGCGAAGGAGGCGTGGCATCCAAAATTCAAATATTACAAAATGTCTGTATTCACAACAGGCATCTACACAGTGAATTTCATGTCTCTATCTCTTACGGTACGTAAAAAACTTTGATTAAGAAAGTCCATCCCGAAAAAAATGATTTCAGTTGCTACGTCAACTGCGCAGTTGGCAGAGCGTGTGTTTGTGCGAACGTCTGTGTTGCTTGTGATGTACATACATATAAAAGAAATAGCGGTTCTTCGCTGGGTTCAGGGTTTCGGTTAGTCGGGCGCCACCGACTAGAGTTTTCTTACTTGTTATACCCTGAGCCCATTGAAAATGGGAAATCAGGGTATAATGTTTTTGTGAAAATGTATGTAACAGGCAGAAGGAGACGTCGCAGACCATACAAAGTATATATATTCTTGATCAGCTCGATGAGCTGAGTTGAAATAGCCCTGTCCGTCTGTCCGTCCGTCCGTCCGTCCGTCTGTGTGAACGCAGCTATCTCGTAAACCACAGAAGCTAGAGAGCTGAAATTTGACATGTATACTCCTGAATACCATACGCTATACGAGTTTTTTTCAAAAATTCGATAACTCTTCCCGTTATCTTTTTATCGATAAATTTCGATAACTTTTCGTCTCTTTTACGTACCGTAAGAGCTAGAGACATGAAATTCACTATGTAGATGCCTGTTATGAATACAAAAATTTTGTAATTTTTGGATTTTGGATGCCACGCCCCCTTTGCCCTAAATTTGCAAAAAACGCATTTCAAATACTAGAGACTTCTGCTTCGGCACAGACACACATATGAATAACATAATCATGCCCTGAAAGTTTGAATAAAAAAGTCCTGCTAGAAAAAAAGTTATTAAACATTTAATTTCCCATAGCGTAGGCGTCTTGCAGCCCAAGCGCTGTCGCTACGTCAACTGCGCAGTTGGCAGAACGTGTGCTTGAGCGTGCTTCTGTGTGTGTGTGTGTGTGTTGCTTGCAATATATGTATATGTACACTAAGCATAGAATATTTGAAGTATCGGCACTTCGCAGGGCTCAGGGTATCTCCTAGTCGAGCCGTCTCGACTAGAGCATTCTTACTTGTTATTATTAACTTTGTTAAACGCAAGAAGCGCCCTGAGTAGGCATATAGATTATTAAATTTGTTTCACCACGGAGAAAAGCGAGAGAGAGCATCGTGATAAGAAACGGTGCCGTGGTAGCAAGTAAAAATGTATGTAACAGGCAGAAGGAGACGTCGCAGACCATACAAAGTATATATATTCTTGATCAGCTCGATGAGCTGAGTTGAGATAGCCCTGTCCGTCCGTCTGTGTAAACTCAGCGATCTCGTAAGCCACAGAAGCTAGAGAGCTGAAATTTGACATGTGATAGAGAAATTTGACATGCGATTGAGTCATGGCTGCACCCAAAAGTGCCCGATTGCTTGGAAAAACAATTAAATTTTTCCAAGATGTATAATACAGTGCGGGTACAGTATTCGAAACTGATTAACATTTCCAAACAGCTAACAGGTGAACTGAAAGCTGGCGAAGAAATTTTAAATCAATATAGTTTCGAATCCCCGCTTAATCAGGTGATGACTCCATCACTGTTAGTCCCTCCCTCATTTCATTTACCATCACCTAATTTGTCTGCCCCTTCTTCACCGTGTCAGGAAATATCAATTCCGATATTCGACGACTCAGGTGAAATATCTGCTACCAGTGTCATAATAGACACTCAAAAGGCCCCTAATAAAAAAGTTAAAGTGACTCCGAGTGTCGTTCAAACTAAGAACAACATTCAGAAATCTGCTCTTGACCCTACTGTACCCTATTTATCTGTTGTGTCTCCTCGAAAGCAAGTTTTCTTATCTAGGCTTTCATCAGATACTACATGTGAGGCTGTGTCTGCTTTTATTGAAAGCAAAACTACAGCTAAGGTTTTTATTTCGAAGTTCAATATTACTACTCCTCGTGAAATTGCTTTATTTAAAATAAATGTACCTATAGAATTCTTCGCAACTATATACTCCAAATTTTGGCCACCCCATGTAGTTGTGCATGAATTCAAACAGAAGATTCGGAACAGAATTTCCCCGGTCTCTTTGATTTCTGATTCGGTACAACCTTCATCTGAGGCTGTATCAAAAAACTAATTTCACCATCTTCTCCGCAGCTATCCTTAATTTATCAAAATGTTCGTGGCCTTAATTCCAAATTAAGAAGTCTTTTTCTGTATAGCTTTAGTATAAAATCTGAACTTATTGCCCTCACTGAGACGTGGTTAACTCCAAATGTTTATTACAGTGAGGTTCTTTCAGATAATTTCGCTATTTATAGACTTGATCGTTTGTCACGTAGAGAGGGTGGAGTTTTAATAGCTGTTAAATCCCACTTTCTCTCGGAATCTTTTACCTTCTCATCACTTCACAATGTTGAGATTACTGGAGTTAAAATAACTCTCCAGTCTTGTTCCCTGTACGTTACTTGTTCATATATACCTCCCTCTTCTGGAATCTTTTACCTTATCATCACTTCACAATGTTGAGATTACTGGAGTTAAAATAACTCTCCAGTCTTGTTCCCTGTACGTTACTTGTTCATATATACCTCCCTCTTCTGATTTACAAGTTTATAGTCAACATATATCTTGTATTAAAGAAATGTATGGGTATGTTCAAGATAACGACCTGCTTCTTATATTGGGTGATTTTAATATACCAAACACTTCTTGGGCCTCATCTCTCAATTCAAATGATCTTATTCCAACAATGGATCATTATCTTTTTGATAAATTGTTTAACCTTTCCATGTTTCATATGAACTCAATCTCAAATCATTTGAATCGATCTCTTGATCTTGTTTTTACTAATGATGATACCATCATTAGGGTTTTAAGATCAACTCCCTTTTGTATTCCTGAGGATATACATCATCTGACTTTAGAGGTTTTAATACCTATTGACTGTCCACTAATTTCAACGTCCTTATCATTTAAACAACGTCGTTGTTTTAATAAATGTAATTTTGTTTTGCTTAATGATCTCATTAATGCAACGGACTGGTCCCCTTTGTATGAGGCAACTGAGGTTGATTTAGCAGTTTCTATATTTTATAGTACTTTAAATTCTATCCTAGACAGTTGTGTTCCTATATTTATTTCTAAATCCCTTTCTAATAAACCACCCTGGTTTATTCCGACTCTTTCGAATTTAAAAAATATTAAATCTAAATATTTTAAAAAGTTTAAAAAGTCGGACTCAATTGTTGACTAGTCTAAATACTCGTTAGCTAAGTCAAATTTCAATATTTTTAACTCCCATTGCTATCAGAATTACCTCTTACGCTGTAGAAGGCAGTTTGCTCGTGACCCTAAAAGGTTTTATTCATTTGTAAATTCGAAGCGTAAATCTTCTGTATTGCCCTCTTCATTTTTCCTGGGCTTAGACAAGACCTGTAATGATCAAGATGCCTCTGATCTATTTGCAGATTTCTTCCAATCCACTTACTCTTCTGCCATAACCTATACCAAATCACATACAACTTTGAATACTGTAATGAATGTAAATTCCATTTCGTCTCCCTCTCTCTTATCCGCTATTCGGACGTTGAAATCATCGTTCTCTCCTGGAGCAGTTGGTATTCCAAGTTGTTTGATTCAAGAATGCAGTGTTTCTTTGCGGTCACCTTTATTAAAAATGTTTAATTTGTCCCTTAATACCTCAGTATTCCCTTCAATTTGGAAAGAATCATTTATTATTCCTCTGTATAAAAAAGGAGGAAGATCTGATATTTCCAATTATAGAGGTATTGCGAAGATTTCTGTTATCCCGAAGTTATTTGAAAAAATTATAACTTCGAACTTGCAACATTTTTGCAAATCGATTATTTCACCATCTCAGCATGGCTTTGTTCAGAATCGATCAACCTCAACTAACCTATTAGAATTTTCATCTCTAATCAACGAAAGCTTTTTAAATAAAATGCAGACTGATGTTATATATACTGACTTCAGTAAGGCATTTGAATCAGTTCAGCATGATATTTTACTTCAAAAGCTTGACCATTTCGGGTTTTTGGGTAAACTTTTGTCTTGGATAGCTTCCTATTTAAAGGGTAGAACCCAAAGAGTTTTGTTGAGAACAGCTATTTCGAAGGTCGTATTTGTCTCATCGGGTGTGCCTCATTTGGGCCCTCTACTATTCTCTCTTTTTATAAATGACCTTCCGAGTTGTATTTCTCGTTCAAAGGTTTTTATGTATACAGATGATGTAAAACTCTGTCTCTCATACAACAATTCACTGGATCATCTACGCTTACAAGATGATTTTGATTCCTTTCAATGTTGGTGTAAGGCTAATCAATTGCAGTTCAGTTGCTCTAAATGTATGACAATGACCTTTAGTCGCATTGGTCCATATACTGCTCATTATACAATCAATAATGATTCCTTGCAACGTATTTCTACAGTGAAAGATCTTGGGGTGCTCTTTGACTCTAAACTTAGTTTCAATGCCCATATCTCAATCTTCATTAATGAAGCCAAAAGTGTTCTTGGCTTTATAATACGATGGTCGAAAGAGTTTAATGACCCGTTTGTTTCCTTTTTCTTTTTTTCGCTGGTTCGACCAATTTTGGAATATTGTTCAATTATATGGTCGCCACAGCATAAATTGTATCAGGACCGTATAGAATCGATTCAGAAACAGTTTCTCCTCATTGCGTTACGCAATCTTAACTGGGATCGCAACCATCGCTTACCCTCTTATCATAGTAGGCTTCTTCTTATAGATCTTCCGTCACTAATAAACCGTAGAACAGTATTGGGTATTGCTTTTCTACATAAATTGATTAGTGGTAATACTGATTCGCCTGCTCTTTTAATGCTAATTAATTTTGTAGTTCCTTCTCGTATTCCCCGTCACTTTCGTCCTCTATATTTACCTATATGTACATCTGATTACTCCTTGCATAGTGCGTTTCAGGTCTTATGTGCTACCCATAATAAATATTTTTATGTATTTGCTTCAGAACTCTCTCTTCCTTTAATAAAATACTTGCTTTCAGCTTACCTCAGAGAAATCACACACAGGGCCCAAGAGTGAGAATGCACAGGAATTGGCAATTCTCCCTACTTGTGTTGTGTTTTTTCATTTCTGTAAAATATATAAATATATGTTCTTCTTCTTCCTGCTTTAAGCTATGTTTGTAGATTAATTTTTAAACTAAATATTTTTAATTTCTTCACTCCCTATCTTTCATAGTTCAATGATATCACTAACCATATTTGGCTGTGATTCGGGGCATAGCTCGCCGGCATGGAAAATAAAACACCCCCAGCGAATGGTGATATCATTGATAAAATTTTGTTATTTTTAGGATTTTACTTTAATTACTTATTAGTAACACTCGTTTTGTCAACTATAATAAATAAATAAATACTCCTGAATACCATACGCCATACGAGTTTTTTTTTCAAAAATTCGATAACTCTTCCCGTTCTCTTTTTATCGATAAATTTCGATAACTTTTCGTCTCTTTTACGTACCGTAAGAGCTAGAGACATGAAATTCACTACATAGATTTCTGTTGTGAATGCAGACATTTTGTAATTTTTGGATTTTGAAAAGTTTGAATAAAAAAGTCCTGCTAGAAAAAAAGTTATTAAACATTTAATTTTCACAACATAAGCCTCTTGCAGCCCAAGCGCAGTCGCTACGTCAACTGCGCAGTTGGCAGAGCGTGTGCTTGAGCGTGCGTCTGTGTGTGTGTATGTGTTGCGTGCAATATATGTATCTGTAAACTAAGCATAAAATATTTGAAGTATCGGCACTTCGCAGGGCTCAGGGTATCTCCTAGTCAAGCCGTCTCGACTAGAGCATTCTTACTTGTTTTATTATATATGTATGTATATTTACATTACAAGCAGCACATGCACACACAAATAAACACATACATATGTACATACACACAAACACACAAGCACGCTAATCTCGCTGATGAAGAATATATACAGTGGCTCGAACTCCAAATTAGACACGCCTTTTTATTCATTTCAAAGTGTTTTTTCTTAAGCAGTAATTACTTATTTTAAGTTCTAAAATTTTTCCTGAATTTTTAAACAACAAAAAATTTATATTTCAAACGGAAACATTTTTTTTAGTTTACAAAACTCATAAAAAGTCTGATTTTTCTAATGTCACTTAAAAGAACTGAAGCATATAACGAAGTGCAATAGGCAAAACATAAACGAAAATATCCGCTAAATAACGATGTTTTTCTTGCAGTTTTCTTTTGTCCGATTTCGCGTTGAGCCTCAAAATCAGACTTGTTACGAGTTTTGTAAAATAAAAAAAAATTTGCCGTTTGAAATATTATTTTTTTTCTTGATTCAGAAAGCTAAGGCATTATAGAATTCAGAAAAAATGTTATAACTCAAAATAAGTAACTTCCTACTTAGAACACATTGAAAGAAATAGAGTCTGGTCCGACTTGGGGTCTGCCACACCTCGTTCTGGCTGTTACATATATACATATATATGTATGTACAGTTTGTCAAGAAACTCTTTACACACCGCAAAATAATTAAATTTTTTGTCTTTAGATCCATATATAAAAGCCGTTTATTAACATTTCTGAAATTTTTTTTATGCTAAGTTGTTTAATGATAAATTTTAAGTTGTGCGTAGCAAAATAAACAGCGAGAACAACGACTCATTTTTCAGACTGTCAAGAAACTGATTACGCATTACCTTGTTCGCATCTATTTTGCTGAATTCTGAGATATAACGGTGCTTTACCGGTATCAATGCTTTGTGCGTCGCTTGATGCGAGTTTGTTTTGGAAAATCTTGTAATTTGGTTTTAAGATTCTGATGAGTTTACACAGAATTGCGAATTATTTAAAATTTTGAAATGCCTGGCAAAAGATTAAGCTTTAATGTGGTCCAATTAATTTATTATAGCCACAAGTTGGGAAAATCCGCTACAGAATTATCTGAACAGTTGCCTACATTAGGAAAAACAATTTACAACGTTTTAATCCCCCTAAAAAGAAAGCCCGACTTTGAGAAGAGGGTACAGGTGGACGTAAACGAAAGATTTACAATCGGGGAGGCCGTCCCCAAATATCGGTTTGGACATTCGGGGAAGACCTTAAGGCTGAATGTGACTTATGTAGTTGTATCATATGAAACGGTGCGCCAAACCATCCTACGGCATAGGTACACTTCTAGAATTGCACGAAAGAATCCGCTGCTTTCATCGCTAAATCTAGAAAAGCGTTTAAATTTCGCTATAAACATGATTGGGCAGCCGACAGGATACTGGGACTACGTAATATTCTGCGACGAATCAAAAATAATGTTAAATTATGGTAATGACCCACCCAAGGTATGGCGCAAGCCATTGACAGCATTAGAGAACAGAAATATAATTCCATTTGTGAAATTTGGCAAGCTGTATTGTATTTCCAGCAGAGGGGTCGGAGCACAGAAACATAATTCCAACTGTGAAATTTGGCAAGCTTTGGGGGTGTATTTCCAGCAGAGGGATCGGAGAACTGGTATTCATAGAAGACACTACGAATGCAGCTCCTCCAAATTTTAAAATCAAATTTAAGGAAAAGTGCGGATAAAATGGGATTATAAACACCAACAAGCCAACATTCAAATTATCAGGAGAATGAATCCAAACATAAAGGGCTTACTGTGCTGACCGGGCTTTTACACAACTGGGGAAAGGTTCTGGATACATCACTCCAAAGTCCCGATCTGAACCGTTGAATGGGGTTCAGATGTGGAGGCATACTTAAAAAAAAAAACCGAGAACAACTAAAAGCTGCTATTACAGAAGCTAGAACGTAGAATATTCAACAAAATTGGTTAATTCCATGAAAACACGTCTCCAACATGCCAAGGGAGGGCATACAAAATACTAAAATTATAATAATTAGTTTTAAATTTAGATTAAGAACAAATTCAGTATTTTGTGTAAATAGTTTCTTGACAGTCTGAAAAATGAGCCATCTTTGTTTTTGTTGTTTATTTTGTTACGCATTGTTAGTTTTGTAATCTGTTTTTTGATAATGTAACTTAAAATTGATTAAGTTAAATAATTAAAATCATTAAACAACTTTGCATTAAAAAAATTTCAGATATGTTAATAAAAGGCTTTTATATATGGATCTAAAGTCAAAAAATGTAATTTTTTTGCGGTGTGTAAACAGTTTCTTGACAAACTGTACATACTTTTTCACAAAAACATGATATACTGCTTTACCATTTTGAATGAGTTCAGGGTATAACAATTTAAGCGAAACATCCTGAATTTAAAACCACTACCACCCTACGCCTAAGCCCTAAGTTGCAAATATAAACAAAACTATAAACTGTTAATTTAAAAAAAATGCAATCGCAATTCAGAGATTGGTCAACAAACGCAGTTGATTGAGGGTGAAAATGGCGTACGTTTGGCGCTGCTTGCCATGTGCTCTTGGCAATTTGGTTTATTTTATTGATATCGATGAAACTTACAGAATATAATCTTCATATATAATTTAAATTTTTTGGCAATACTTACTTTACTTATTGGCAATACTTGGATACTGAAATATGTTTTAAAAGCTTCATTACAAAGGAAAGTTGTATTATGAAAGATAGGGCTTTCACGCCATTCACAAATCTAGCTTTTCTGATACTTTACAAAAGCTTGTGTCAATTAATTAAAAAAAATTTTTTTTTAATATGTCGTTTCTCGACGTATTATGAACTTACCAGTTTTATATATCTTTCTATTATTCTTTTAGAAACTCAAACTTAATTCAAATGGCGGAATTGATTAATCCTAAGCGCGCCCATGTTTACTCAAAAATATGAAATAAAATAAAATTCGATAAAATTTTAAAATAATCGATGATTATCAATTTCGGTCTGGTACGGAGTTCTCCATATAATTCAATGTGGAACACCGTATACGTATATATTTATGTACTAAATCCAGACACGTTACGCCTTTGGAACATGATGGGGTCATCTTTACGTGATTATGAATTAAATTGAAAACATTGAATTATATAAATATTATATTTTATATTTTATAAATATCCTACCCTACCCTATCCTATACCCTGAGCCCATTGAAAATGGGAAATCAGGGTATAATGTTTTTGTGAAAATGTATGTAACAGGCAGAAGGAGACGTCGCAGACCACACAAAGTATATATATTCTTGATCAGCTCGATGAGCTGAGTTGATATAGCCCTGTCCGTCCGTCCGTCCGTCCGTCCGTGTGTGTGAACGCAGCGATCTCGTAAACCACAGAAGCTAGAGAGCTGAAATTTGACATGTATACTCCTGAATACCATACGCTATACGAGTTTTTTTCAAAAATTCGATAACTCTTCCCGTTCTCTTTTTATCGATAAATTTCGATAACTTTTCGTCTCTTTTACGTACCGTAAGAGCTAGAGACATGAAATTTACTGTGTTCTTCATTCTTACTTGTTTTATTTTATTTATTTATCATATATTGATTTCAGATATTCTCGAGGATATCGCTTAGAGTATTTCCCTTGAACCACGCACCGCGGATTTAGTTTACACTTCATGCCATTTTTCTCAAATCCATATGTACGATGAGTTTCTATTTGTGGTTTACCAAGGCGCTGCGTTCCTACGGAAGGACAGGCTATATTAACTCAGCTCGTCGTCTTGATTAATACTAAAGGTACATATATGTATGTGCCCGTTTTCAGTGAGCTAACTATATATATATATATATATGTATATATATATATATATATATATATATATATATATATATATATATATATATATATATGTATATATATAACTCTATATATATATATATTTAATATATATATAAATATATATATCTGTGAACGTACAAGCAGCAGCAGACAAAAAAATTTTAATTTTGTTTGTCATCACACGAAATCGTGCATACCATTTTAAATCGAGATAGGAACATGCCAAAGTTTTAGTCCCAATGTCTCTAGCTCTTACGGTACGCAAAAGAGACGAAAAATTATCGAAAGTTATCGATAAAAAGATAACGGAAAGAGTTATCGAATTTTTGAAAAAAAAACTCGTATAGCGTATGGTATTCAGGAGTATGCATGTGAAATTTCTGCTCTCTAGCTTCTGTGGTTTACGAGATCGGTGCGTTCACACAGACGGACGGACAGACGGACAGGGCTATATCAACTCAGCTCATCGAGCTGATCAAGAATATATATACTTTTTGTGTGGTGCGACCTCTCGTTTTGCCTGTTACATACATTTTCACAAAAACATTATACCCTGATTTCCCATTTTCAATGAGCTCAAGATATAAAAAGGGAATCATTTATCCTGTTCAGCACAATGCCGCAATATTAAATTTCAATAGTAACAACAACGTCGCAAACTGCGGTTATACATTTTACCAATCGGAAATTGTACTGCCACACTCACCGTCCGAAGACATCCAGGCTCCGCAACATTAACCCTCCTCAACATCATCAATCAATCTTGAGCTTATCAGAGGCTCAACTTCGGAAACGTACAACACATCGGCGACGTCGAGAAAAACCTGTTAACATGGCCCACGAAGTTCATTGCATTTATCATCATTCTCCTGGTCATATACACGATCCGTCTGGCTAAAACGCTGCGTCAGCAAATATAGGTCAGAGCTATCTTTGCTTTAGAACCTTTTTATACCCTGAGCCCATTGAAAATGGGAAATCAGGGTATGTTTTTGTGAAAATGTATGTAACAGGCAGAAGGAGACGTCGCAGACCATACAAAGTATATATATTCTTGATCAGCTCGATGAGCTGAGTTGATATAGCCCTGTCCGTCTGTCCGTCCGTCCGTCCGTCTGTGTGAACGCAGCGATCTCGTAAACCACAGAAGCTAGAGAGCTAGAGCTATTTGACATGTATACCATACGCTATACGAGTTTTTTTCAAAAATTCGATAACTCTTCCCGTTCTCTTTTTATCGATCAATTTCGATAACTTTTCGTCTCTTTTACGTACCGTAAGAGCTAGAGACCTGAAATTCACTATGTAGATTCCTGCTGTGAATGGAGACATTTTGTAATTTTTGGTTTTTGGATGCCACGCCCCCTTCGCCCTAAATTTGCAAAAAACGCATTTCAAATACTAGAGACTTGTGCTTCGGCTCATACACATATGAATAACATAATCATGCCCTGGAAGTTTGAATAAAAAAGTCCTGCTAGAAAAAAAGTTATTAAACATTTAATTTCCACAACATAAGCCTCTTGCAGCCCAAACGCAGTCGCTACGTCAACTGCGCAGTTGGCAGAGCATGTGCTTGAGTGTGCGTCTGTGTGTGTGTGTGTGTGTATGTGTTGCTTGCAATATATGTATATGTAAACGAAGCATAGAATATTTGAAGTATCGGCACTTCGCAGGGCTCAGGGTATCTCCTAGTCGAGCCGTCTCGACTAGAGCATTCTTACTTGTTTTATTTTAGATTTTAGTCTGATTTGAATAATAAAACTGAACAGTCGCAGAAGTGGAATTGTTTTATTTAGTGACATCGCACAAGTAAAACTCAACAAATTTAACCCTGCCCGTCTATTAGACTGCCCGTGTGTTTGAACGCGTTGATCTCAGAACCTATGAGACTTGAAATAGTTTTTGAAGGTTTGTGTATAGCAATATTCGATCGAGATTGTTTCAAATAATCGATAAATATTTCAGTCTTAATTCTTTGGAACATGCCAAAGTTTTTGTCCCATTCACACATTAGTTTTTTAATCGATAACAATAAAACGGAAATATTTATCGATTATTTGAAACAATCTCGATCGAATCGCTATTACACAAACCTCCAAAAAAAGTTTATAAATATATATGTATATTATAAATTTATAATGCTAAGTTGTTTAATGATTAATTTTAAGTTACATTATCAACAAGTAAGCGTGCTCTAGTCGAGACGGCTCGACTAGGAGATATCCTGAGCCCTACGAAGTGCCGATACTTCAAATATTCTATGCTTAGTTTACATATACATATATTGCATGCAACACATACACACACACGGACGCACGCTCAAGCACACGCTCTCACAACTGCGCAGTTAACGTAGCGACTGCGCTTGGGCTGCAAGACGTGTATGTTGTGGAAAATAAAATGTATGTATGTGCCGAAGCACAAGTCTCTAGTATTTGAAATGCGTTTTTTGCAAATGCGAAGGTGGCGTGGCATCCAAAATCCATAAATTACAAAATTATCATAGCAAGGATACAATAAATTTCATGTCTCTAGCTCTTACGGTACGCAAAAGGAAGAATAGTTATCGAAATTTATGGATTAAAAGAGAACGCGAAGCGTTATCGAATTTTCGATATATACATAATAATTTACAGCGTCTTTAATCGAGCGGAAAAGGAAGCCCGACTTGGAGAAGAGGGTACAGGAGGACGTAAACGAAAAGTTTACAGTCGGGCAGACCGTTTAATTTTGCGGAAGATTGACAAATATCCACAAATATCGGTACGGACACTTGGGAAAGACCTTAAGGCAGAATGTGACTTAGTTGTATCGTATGAAACAGTGCGCCAGACCATCCTACGGCATAGGTACACTTCTAGAATTGCAGGAAAGAATCCGCTGCTTTCATCGCTTAATGTAGAATAGCGTTTAAATTTTGCTGTAAACATGATTGGGCAGCCTACAGGATACTGGGACTACATTAATATTCTGTGACGAATCAACAATAATGTTAAACTATGATAATGACCCACCCAGGGTATGGCGCAAGCCATTGAAAGCATTAGAGAACAGAAACATAATTCCAACCAGTGTTTGAAAAACTGACAGGCACAGCAGCATCAGTTGTAAAATTTTGTCTGTGCTGGGCTTCTGCAGCCAACAGTTTTTCCAG
The DNA here is from genome assembly GCA_035047485.1 of Drosophila peninsularis. Taxonomy (NCBI): domain Eukaryota; kingdom Metazoa; phylum Arthropoda; class Insecta; order Diptera; family Drosophilidae; genus Drosophila; species Drosophila peninsularis. The sequence goes on along the minus strand of JAWNPN010000057.1, from coordinate 881,752 downwards.
TTCTGTAATTGCTAGAACTGTTACTGCGAGCATTTTCGACTGTCGCAGTCGCAGAGCAGCGCTTCGCGAATCGAAAACTTCGGAAGTTTTACGAATGTGAAACCTGTTAATGCGTGAACTGGCGACAGTCGCAGTCGCAGCGAATGCAACAAACATTTCTTGATCAGCAGCGCAGCGCTTCGAACTGCGTGAACTGGTGACAGCCGCAGTCGCAGCAAAAGCAAAAACTGTCGACCGCCGAACAGCACAGCAGACAGCTTTGACACTTTTTGCTTTGCTTTGTCTTGGTAACTTTTGTAACTGTAATTGCCGAAGTCACTTGCGGCGTATTTTGTAGCAATGAAACAGATTGAGGTATTTGCCTTTATCCATCGTAGTTTCAATGAACTCCAAGTTCTCAACTCATCAGCAGCCGGCTGACATACATTCCCAAACCATAACGTTTCCTCCGCCATGCTCCAGTATTAGGCTTACACCACACATAGGGCCCATCCGGCCCAAATAAATCCCTCATCACAACATAAAACAGTGTTCCACAATCCAATGTCCTTGTACAAGTGCTTCCGTGCAAATTTTAATCGACACTTCTTGTTTTTATCGCTTATAAAATGCTTCTTGCGTGGTACTCTGGCATTAAAGTCATGTTCCCGACTAGTTCCTGGGTGGAATGTATTGCCCAACTCCTCCTTAACATCATTGGCCACATGTCAAACTGATAGTCTTAGGTTGGATTACAAATTTTTTCGGAGCATTTCTACCGTTATCGTGGGTTCTATTTTTACGGACAAGTCGGTATATGATGCTTGGAATCGCTAAATCCAATCATCTCAGAAAATTTTCTACGGGAATTGCCATTTTTAAAGTGTTTGATAATAAGTTCCCGCTGCTCAATAGTTGTACGTTCTTCCGTTTTGCATATCACTATTCTGCAAGTTGAGCTCTCAAAATTCAGCACAATTTTATTTCATCACACTACCAAAACACTGAATAAAGCATAGAACAAGAATCTACCTTTGAATTATAAAATAACGGATCGTTAAACAGCTGCAAAATTTATGGTTGAAATAAGCTGTGGAACTTTTTTGGTTTAATTTTTTAGTTTTTAAGCATTATTAAATATTGAAAAAATATTTAAATATTTAATATATTTAATTTTTTATTAGTTTAATCATCACACTAAAAACCAACGTTTAAATTTTTTGCATATCCTCAATAGTTTACATTTTATAGCCCAACAACCTTTTTTATGGTGCTGGTTGAAATAAGCTGTGAACCACTGTATGTACATAACATCGGGCATCACTACGACGTTGCCACATAATTAAATTAAATTGCCACTCGGTGTTGCCACTAAACTCAAATAAGTCAATAAACAAATATAAATCTGACTGCGGCGGGATTCGAACCTACCGTGTATATAATCGATGCGCATAGTGCTACTAACACGACCACTGCACTTCGAAAAATTAATTAATAATCACAGCAGAATTATATTGTATTTCTGATTTCAATGTAAAATGCTGGCACAGCCAATTCACAATGCTAGGCGTTTTGTTTAATAACTTCAGTGTTACTTAATTTAAAACAAATTTTCAGCTTTTATTATATTTTTAACTGATCTTCAATTTGAATGTCGGTATACTACAAAAATCAAAATTGTATAAAATACACATTAAATGTATAGAAATCGATGATTATCGAATGAGCGCTCGCAGAGCTCTGACTTTTCTGTCGTAAATATTCGCTGCTAGAAGCAAAAATTAAAGCGAATTTGACGAATCGCCGAAATCGACAACAACGGGACGTACCTCGAATAGGACTTCAACTTATTGCTAATTTCATTTTGCTCATACATATATTATAAGATTCGTAAGACAATATTACATTATAAACCTAAAATTATAATAACGCATATAGTGAAAATAACTATCGATTGCGGTGCGGAAAGGTACAAAATTAATACCACGATAGTGCCATTGATAGTTTCCCCGCTCCACCTCTAACAATAATGTTATATAAGTATAAACATGGTGTATTTGCCAAAACCAGCCTTAAATATTTTAAGGTATTTTTTAATTGGTAATATTTACTTAAACGTCCATCTCAAAATAAAATTTCTTTGTGGATACAGGTTTTCAACTTTTAGCCGCTTGATGTCAATGTACCCTTCCCATTTTACTGAACCTACTTTGAAAAAAGATACCGACAGAAGCAGCGTATCGCATATTCCTGTAAAAGCGGCTACGAATGATTTATCTAATTCCATATTCTATGGTAAACTAAAAAATAAGCTTATGAAGTATATAATAAGAAGAGGTAATAAAAGTTTGGCCAAAGAATTATTAGCCGAAACATTCGAAACTATTAAACGGACCCAGATTGAAAGATTGATTCTTTCCAAACCGGATAAAGAGAGTGTAATAATTGATTCTGAAGAACTCTTAATAAATGCCATCGAAAATGCACGCCCCTTACTCCAGTTGTCAGGAATAAAAAGAGGCGGAGTCAAATACCAAGTTCCTGTACCGCTAACAGAACAAAAATCATATTTTCTTGCCATGAAATGGCTATTGGATGCAGCTCGTGAAAAGGATCGTAAAGTCCACTTGCCAGAGAAACTGGCTTGGGAAATTTTAGATGCTGCTTGTGGTCAAGGCAGAGTTATAAAAAAAAAGGATGATTTACACAGACAATGCGAAAGTAATCGTGCGTATGCTCATTATAGATGGAGCTAATATTATCAACGACTATCTCATAAAAGGTCCATCCTGTTATTTATGATTGAATAATAATAAAAAAAAAAAATAAAAAAAATTAAAAAACTGCAGAATGGAATTTTTATCGTGTAATAATAATACACCAATTAGACGAATTTTTACAAAATTAATAAGTTAACGCCAAATCGGACAAAAGAAACCAGCAACAATAAGCGACGTTATTTGGAGGAAATTTGCGTTTTTGTGTTGCTTACTGCATTTAGTTATGTGCTTTCTTTGTTTTTATACCCTGAGCCCATTGAAAATGGGAAATCAGGGTATAATGTTTTTGTGAAAATGTATGTAACAGGCAGAAGGAGACGTCGCAGACCACACAAAGTATATATATTCTTGATCAGCTCGATGAGCTGAGTTGAAAAAGCCCTGTCCGTCTGTCCGTCCGTCCGTCTGTGTGAACGCAGCGATCTCGTAAACCACAGAAGCTAGAGAGCTGAAATTTGACATGTATACTCCTGAATACCATACGCTATACGAGTTTTTTTCAAAAATTCGATAACTGTTCCCGTTCTCTTTTTATCGAAAAATTTCGATAATTTTTCGTCTCTTTTACGTACCGTAAGAGCTAGAGACCTGAAATTCACAATATATATTCCTGTTGTGAATACAGACACTTTGTAATTTTTGGATTTTTGATGCCACGCCCCCTTCGCCCTAAATTTGCAAAAAACGCATTTCAAATACTAGAGACTTGTGCTTCGGCACATACACACATATGAATAACATAATCATGCCCTGAAAGTTTGAATAAAAAAGTCCTGCTAGAAAAAAAGTTATTAAACATTTAATTTCGACAACATCAGCGTCTTGCAGCCCAAGCGCTGTCGCTACGTCAACTGCGCAGTTGGCAGAGCGTGTGCTTGAGCGTGCTTCTGTGTGTGTGTGTGTGTTGCTTGCAATATATGTATATGTAAACTAAGCATAGAATATTTGAAGTATCGGCACTTCGCAGGGCTCAGGGTATCTCCTAGTCGAGCCGTCTCGACTAGAGCATTCTTACTTGTTATAAATGACCTTCCGAGTTGTATTTCTCGTTCAAAGGTTTTTATGTATGCAGATGATGTAAAACTCTGTCTCTCATACAACAATTCACTGGATCATCTACGCTTACAAGATGATTTTGATTCCTTTCAATGTTGGTGTAAGGCTAATCAATTGCAGTTCAATTGCTCTGAATGTATGACAAATTTAGTCGTATTTGTTCATATACTGCTCATTATACAATCAATAATGATTCCTTGCAACGTATTTCTACAGTGAAAGATCTTGGGGTGCTCTTTGACTCTAAACTTAGTTTCAATGCCCATATCTCAATCTTCATTAATGAAGCCAAAAGTGTTCTTGGCTTTATAATACGATGGTCGAAAGAGTTTAATGACCCGTTTGTTTCCTTTTTCTTTTTTTCGCTGGTTCGACCAATTTTGGAATATTGTTCAATTATATGGTCGCCACAGCATAAATTGTATCAGGACCGTATTGAATCGGTTCATAAACAGTTTATTCTCTTTGCGTTACGCAATCTTAACTGGGATCGTAACCTTCGTTTACCCTCTTATCATAGTAGGCTTCTTCTTATAGATCTTCCGTCACTAATAAACCGTAGAACAGTCTTAGGTATTGCTTTTCTACATAATTTGATTAGTGGTAATACTGATTGGACTGCTCTTTCAAAGCAAATTAATTTTGTAGTTCCTTCTCGTATTTCCCGTCACTTTCGTCCTCTATATTTACCTATATGTACATCTGATAACTGCTTGCATGGTGCGTTTCAGGTCTTATGTGCTACCTATAATAAATATTTTTATGTATTTGCTTCAGAACTCTCTTTTCCTTTAATAAAATCCTTGCTTTCAGCTTACCTCAGAGAAATCACACACAGGGCCCAACAGTGAGAATGCACAGGAATTGGCAATGCTATAATATATGTATATATAATATATTGGCAATGCTATAATGATAAATATATTTTCTTCTTCTTCCTGTTTTTACGGCTAAGCTATGTTTGTAGATTAATTTTTAAACTAAATATTTTTAATTTCTTCACTCCCTATCCTTCATAGTTTAATGATATCACTAACCATATTTGGCTGTGATTCGGGGCAAAGCTCGCCGGCATGGCAAATAAAACACCCCCAGCGAATGGTGATATCATTGATAAAATTTTGTTATTTTTAGGCTTTTACTTTAATTACTTATTAGTAACACTCGTTTTGTCAACTATATAATAAATAAATAAATGATACCGATTGTCTTAGTCAAACCACCAATGGACCTTTAACAATCACACAAAAAGGGAATGTCCCTTCCAAAAACTTATTCAAGAGTAATAATGAATTCCTTCCTTCCTTCTACATCAATTTTCCCCTGATTACGATCTATTAATTGGTAGGAAACTGCTTTCAGAAGCTCAAGCCGTTATATATTATAAATCACAAACTGTAATTTTATACAATAGAGTGTATAAATTAATCAACGATGTCCCGATCACAAACCAAAATCATTTCTTAGCCAATCCTGAAACTTATCAACATTTCAACAATCCAATCAGAGATAGTTCCAAAAATCAAGAATATACGAACCCAAGCCCTTACCGACTAGAACATTTAATTGAAGGAGAAAAATTTAATTTACTAAGCTTGTTGAAGCAATATCAACACATTCAATTCAAAGAAGGCGACCAACTTAGTTTCAGTAATCAAGAAAAACATGTTATTAACACCACCCACAATTCACATTTGCATACAAAACCATACAGCTATCCACAAGCATACGAACAAGAAGTTGAACAGCAAATTCAGGACATGTTAGATCAAGGTATTATTCGCCCCAGTAATTCTCCTTATTGTAGTCCCATATGGATCGTACCCAAAAAACAAGATGCTTCAGGTAAACAAAAATTTAGAATTGTAATTGACTATAGAAAACTAAACGACGTAACTATAAATGACAGACACCCAATACCAAATATGGACGAAATTTTAGGAAAACTAGGTAGATGCAACTATTTTACAACAATCGACCATGCAAAAGGATTTCATCAACTTGAAATGCACCCAGATTCCATTAGTAAAACAGCTTTCTCTACTAAACATGGTCATTATGAATATCTTCGTATGCCATTTGGATTAAAGAATGCCCCTGCAACCTTTCAACGTTGCATGAATAATGTTTTGCGACCATTATTAAATAAACACTGTTTAGTATATCTCGACGATATAATTGTATATTCAACATCTTTAAAAGAACACCTACACTCACTGCAATTAGTTTTCGAAAAGCTTTCTGAAGCAAATCTAAAATTACAACTGGATAAATGCGAGTTTCTAAAACAAGAAACAAACTTCTTAGGACACGTCATAACCAAAGATGGAATAAAACCCAATCCTGATAAAATCAAGGCAATTCTAAAATATCCTATTCCTACAAAAACTAAAGAAATAAAAGGTGTTCTTGGACTAACTGGATTTTATAGAAAGTTTATTCCAAACTGTTGAAATATTTATGTACACACCGCTGAATGTCCAACTCTTTTAGTCATAATTCACTAGTTCTGTTCATTTGAATCATAGCGGAACGTTTATCCAATTCCTTTTTGTGCTTAAGTTCGGCTGCCTGCGCTTGCAGCATATATATTTTAGTCTCGAATAAACTCTAACTCGAATACAAACTTTGCAGACATAGCCAAACCAATGATATCAGTACTTCGCAAAGATTCAAAAATAAATATTAAAATTCCAGAATACATTAGAGCTTTTGAAAAACTAAAACACCTTATTTCCAATGATCCAATTTTAAAAATTCCCGATTTCAAAAATAAATTCACTTTAACAACTGACGCAAGTAATGTATCCATTGGAGCTGTACTCTCTCAAGACGGACATCCTATCAGTTTTATCAGCAGAACCCTCAATGCCTATGAAACTAACTACAGCGCCATAGAAAAGGAACTCTTAGCTATTGTATGGGCAACAAAAACCTTTCGACACTACTAGAAGGTAGTCGACATTTCGAAATCAAGAGTGACCATCAACCAATATGTTGGTTGTATAAAATGAAAGAACCAAATTCAAAATTAACCCGATGGAGAGTAAAATTATCAGAATACGATTTTTAAATAATAAAATACATAAAAGGAAAAGAAAAACCACATACAGTGGCTCACAGCTTATTTCGTGCAGAGGTGCAAAAAAACTTCAACAGCGTGTACCTCTTAAACTATTGAAGATATCCCAAAAATTGAAATGTAGTTTTATTTAGTGGTCATTTATAATATATTTAGGCACTTCATTGATTTTCTTACTTATAAAATAACTATTATAACTAAAAACAAGTAAGAATGCTCTAGTCGAGACGGCTCGACTAGGAGATACCCTGAGCCCTGCGAAGTGCCGATACTTAAAATGTTCTATGCTTAGTTTATATACATATACATTGCAAGCAACACATACACACACACAGACGTACGCTCAAGCACTCGCTCTGCCAACTGCGCAGCTGACGTAACGACTGCGCTTGGGCTGCAAGAGGCTTATGTTGTGGAAATTAAATGCTTAATAACTTTTTTTCTAGCAAGAAAAAAACTTTCAGGGCATGATTATGTTATTCATATGTGTGTATGTGCCGAAGCACAAGTCTCTAGTATTTGAAATGCGTTTTTAGCAAATTTAGGGCGAAGGGGCCGTGGCATCCAAAATCCAAAAATTACAAAATGTCTGTATTCACAACAGGAATCTACATAGTGAATTTCAGGTCTCTAGCTCTTACAGTACGTAAAAGAGACGAAAAGTTATCGAAATTTATCGATAAAAAAGAGAACGGGAAGAGTTATCGAATTTTTGAAAAAACTCGTATAGCGTATGGTATTCAGGAGTATACATGTCAAATTTCAGCTCTCTAGCTTCTGTGGTTTACGAGATCGCTGCGTTCACACAGACGGACGGACGGACGGACGGACAGACGGACAGGGCTATATCAACTCAGCTCATCAAGCTGATCAAGAATATATATACTTTGTATGGTCTGCGACGTCTCCTTCTGCCTGTTACATACATTTTCACAAAAACATTATACCCTGATTTCCCATTTTCAATGGGCTCAGGGTATAAAAAGGAACATCAGTGGCTTTTTCTATTTCACAGCTTATTTCGTGCACTGCACTTTCAATGACTTTATTGCCATAATTTCCGTGATTTTGTCACGGTTTTAAGTTCTATCCATTAACTACATGTTTATTCAGTGTTTTTTCGATATAATGGGTCTGGTGACACTTGGGTACATTGTTTTATTGGGAATTACAAAAATGAGTCCACGTACAACTGCTGAGATGCGGGAATTAGTCCTATCTCATTTCAAAAATGACAAATCCCAGCGAAATATTGCCGGAATTGTTCAGTTGAATCCCAGTACAGTGAAATATATGTATCATCCAGCGCTTTGTTCGAGAAAATCGGGTGGCAGATAAAGGACTAAAAACACCGAACAAAATTTTCACGACGCCGAGGTAGAGACTTATTATGAGAAAAATAAAAGCCAATCCAAAATTATCGGCACCAAAATTGGCATCGGATGTTGTAGCTGACGCTCTATCGCGAGTAAAAATAGAACAGACTTATTTCGGAGAAGAAACACAACATAGCGCTGACGAAGACAATAGTAATTTAATCTGCATTACAAAGAAACCAATAAACACATTCAAAAGACAAATTATATTTTCTAAAGGCATTCTAAATATTAAAAAACAGAATTACTTAAAAAAATTAATAATTCACATTACATACGACAACATGACTAAAGACAAAGTCGAAAAATATTTAATTGAGTGTTTTTGTACAAAAACTAGTGTAATGTTTATAGACAGTGATGCAGATTTCGAGATCATTCAAAACGCACACAAAGAAATTATCAACACTAACCATACTAAAATTCTACGAAGTCTCATTAATTAAACAAGTAAGAATGCTCTAGTCGAAACGGCTCGACTAGGAGATACCCTGAGCCCTGCGAAGTGCCGATACTTAAAATATTCTATACTTAGTATACATACACATATATTGCATGTAACACATACACACACACACAGACGCACGCTCAAGCACACGCTCTGCCAACTGCGCAGTTGCCGTAGCGCCTGCGCTTGGGCTGCAAAATGCCTACGCTATGGGAAATTAAATGTTTAATAACTTTTTTTCTAGCAGGACTTTTTGATTCAAACTTTCAGGGCATGATTATGTTATTCATATGTGTGTATGTGCCGAAGCACAAGTCTCTAGTATTTGAAATGCGTTTTTTGCAAATTTAGGGCGAAGGGGGCGTGGCATCCAGAATCCAAAAATTACAAAATGTCTGTATTCACAACGGCCATTTACACTGAATTTCATGTCTCTAGCTCTTACGGTACATAAAAGAGACGAAAAGTTATCGAAAATTATCGATAAAAAGAGAACGGGAAGAGTTATAGTTTTGAAAAAAACTCGTATAGCGTATGGTATTCAGGAAAATACGTGTCAAATTTCAGCTCTCTAGCTTCTTTGGTTTACGAGATCGCTGCGTTCACACAGACGGACGGACGGACGGACAGGGCTGATCAAGAATATATATACTTTGTATGGTCTGCGACGTCTCCTTCTGCCTGTTATATACATTTTCACAAAAACATTATACCTTGATTTCCCATTTTCAATGGGGTCAGGGTATAAAAATATATATGCTAATACATATGCTGAATTTAAATAACTTATCTTGAAGACTCATGAAAAGCTTTTACACCCCGGAATTCAAAAAACAAATAAACTCCTTTGTGAAACTTACTATTTCCCTAACAGCCAATTACTAACACAAAACATAATAAATGAATATAACATTTGCAACTTAGCAAAACCCGAACACAGAAACACAAACATGCCGATGAAAATTACCCCCAGGCCCGAACATTGTCGCGATAAATTTGTAAGAGACATTTATTCATCTGAAGGCAAACACTATCTTAGTTGCATAGACATTTATTCAAAATTCGCTGCTCTTGAAAACATTAAAACAGAAGATTGGATAGAATGCAAGAAGGCATTAATGCGTATATTTAATTAGTTAGGAAAGTCAATATTATTAAAATCTGACCGTGATTTTTCCAGCTTAGCACTCAAGAAATGGCTTGAAAATGAAGGAGTAGAAAAACAACTAAATACTACAAAGACAGGTATTGCAGACTTCGAACAACTACACAAAACAATAAACGAAAAAATGAGAATAATCAATACTTTAAATGACGAAGAAAATAAACTCAGTAAAATAGAAATTATTCTTTACATTTACAATCACAAAACAAAACATCACACAACTGGACAAACTCCTGCACACATATTCATATTCAAATGGTGGACAACCAAAGTTAGACACATAAGAAAAAAAAAAATAATAAAATCAACAGTGACCGACAAAATTGACCGAATACGAAGTCGATCCCAGATATCGAAAAGGACCATTACAAAAAGGAAAATTAGAAAATCCCATTAAAGCCAATAAAAACGTAGAAAAAATAGATCCATATCATTACCAAATTGCTAACAGAAACAGAATTACACGTTACCATAAAACACAATTTAAAAAATTAAAGAAAATTAACCAAATTCAAAACCCACAGGTTTCTACTTCATAATCATATTTCAATCAAACCATCTACTTGAATTCACTACCAAGATAATATCATACTAATTGTATCTCATATCCCAATTGACTTTCAATCCACTAACACAATCAAAATTATCCTATAACCCGATCACAATGGCTCTCAACCTGATTACATTAGCACTACTTTCTCTTATGAAAAAGATACAAAAAAATAATAAAATAGATTACTTGAAATATAAACAAAAAACAAAAAATAACAAAATAATGTTAATCTTAATATTCAGGGTAATAAAATTATAAGTATCAATTAATGCATATTACAAATAAATCACAAAATTATAAGCGATAACTATTTTCAACCAGAAGTCGATCTTACACCATTGTATTTCCCAATAGAAATTATTAAAATCAAACCTATCAAGCATAATGATGTTGTTCCAGCATGAACACAGATCTCGCCATGTGGTGATAACATAAAAATAGATTACAAAACATAAACGACTCTTAAGGTAATGTTACAAAATTGAGTGCGTGTGATCCTCTTTCATGTTCGTAAGAGACGCCTGAAATAAGATAAGACTAACATAAAACTCAAGTGGTTTCATAGGACACATGTTAGAATGTAAGAAATGTCAATGTATTTGAGAGATGCTCTTCTCTTACTTCTCAAACGAGGTATTTAAGGAGAAGGATTTAAAAGAATAAAACAGTTCAATTTTTGTGCTCAAATTATAACGTTGTACCATTATTTACATTTTGGTCCTTCGAGCATTCTATTGTCTCCCCCACCAGTGGTAAGAGACTTAGAATTTTAAACCAGCTCCTTAGACTCTACAGTTCGGTAGCTAAGGTAGCAAAATAAAACATTCTGTCGTTTTCCCCCACCGTGGTAAGAAACACAGAAAACAATAACGTTGGACCGTAACGTTGGAAAAAAACCCCTAAGAGTTGTTTTAAAAAAACAAAAACCTAAAAAAAAAAGGGTTTATGTTTAATAATTTTTTATACACAAAAAATTATATAGCGTTCCGAGGGTAAAACATCGGAAAATCTAAAAAAAAAAAAAATTATAAAACGTTCCGAGGCTAAAACATCAGAAAATGAGTGTCTAAAAAAAAAAAAATAAATAAATAAATAAAATAGAAAGCATTCACGAAGCAGCCGAGAAGAAGCAGCCGAGAAGCAGCATTCACGGAGCAACCGAGAAGCTACAACCAGGGAACAGCCCAGAAACGACAGCCGAGAAGAAGCAGCCGAGAAGCAGCATCCAGGGAGCAACCGAGAAGAAACATCCAGGGAGCAACCGAGAAGCAGCAAAAGGACATCATTTCCAGATAAGTTTAGAGATAAATAGTATAAATAAGAAAAATGATGTCCGAGGCGACAATTTAGTTACTAAATAATCAGTCGACACTGATGACAGAAATCCAGCAAATGGAAGCTGGTATAATAAGTTGTGAGGACGTTCAAAAATTAGAAACCATTAGGTCAAAGTTTATGAGCAATCATAAGACACTATTAAAAATCGGAATAGTAGATCATGAATATTTCAACAAAAATTTATATGAAAAAACAGTAGGTAAAATTAAAAGTATCATTGAAATACAGTCATGTTCAAAACAGGTTGTTGATACCGGGACAGTAATAATGTCAGAGAAAAACGACATGCAGAAACAAGCCGAAAATTTTGAACAAAATTTAAATCAGCTCAGGGTATATTTAGAAGAAACCGAAAAAGGGTTGAATAATGCTACCTTGGGATGGAGTAACATCAGAAAAAAACAAAATTAATTTTCTTTGGAGTAGGATCCAAGAAATAATAAATTATTTTACTTCGTTAAAATATTCATTAAACGAAGATGTTGATGAGTTAAAATTCGATGCTCAGACGCTTTAGAGCGCGTACCTCAGGATACAAAACCATATAAGGTAGACGTAAAAACAGAGGATCTTCCGACGCTACCTAAAATTCAAATACCCACATTTTTTGGTGAACCCAAAGAGTGGGATCTTTTTATACCCTGAGCCCATTGAAAATGGGAAATCAGGGTATAATGTTTTTGTGAAAATGTATGTAACAGGCAGAAGGAGACGTCGCAGACCATACAAAGTATATATATTCTTGATCAGCTCGATGACCTGAGTTGAAATAGCCCTGTCCGTCTGTCCGTCCGTCCGTCCGTCCGTCCGTCCGTCCGTCCGTCCGTCTGTGTGAACGCAGCGATCTCGTAAACCACAGAAGCTAAAGAGCTGAAATTTGACATGTATACTCCTGAATACCTTACGCTATACGAGTTTTTTTTCAAAAATTCGATAACTCTTCCCGTTCTCTTTTTATCGATAAATTTCGATAACTTTTCGTCTCTTTTACGTACCGTAAGAGCTAGAGACCTGAAATTCACTATGTAGATTCCTGTTGTGAATACAGACATTTTGTAATTTTTGGATTTTGGATGCCACGCCCCCTTCGCCCTAAATTTGCAAAAAACGCATTTCAAATACTAGAGACTTGTGCTTCGGCACATAGACACATATGATTAACATAATCATGCCCTGAAAGTTTGAATAACAAAGTCCTGCTAGAAAAAAAGTTATTAAACATTTAATTTCCACAACATAAGCCTCTTGCAGCCCAAGCGCTGTCGCTACGTCAAGTGCGCAGTTGGCAGAGCGTGCGTCTGTGTATGTGTATGTGTTGCTTGCAATATATGTATATGTAAACTAAGCATAGAATATTTGAAGTATCGGCACTTCGTAGGGCTCAGGGTATCTCCTAGTCGAGCCGTCTCGACTAGAGCATTCTTACTTGTTTATGAATTATTTACAGAAATAATTCATAATAGGGAAGATTTAAGTATGCCAGTAAAATTTAATTATTTAAAAACGGCATTAAAGGGTGAAGCCAAGAGCATGGTTTCTCATTTGCTCACTGGTTCAGTCGGGAATTAACCATTCAGTTTGGGAATTATTAATTAAGCGATTCGAAAATAAAAGGAAAATTTTTTCCGATGAAATGAATCGATTAATTGAATTACCAAATTTGAATATGGATTCCGCAAAAAATATTAAAAGTTTTATTGATAATAGCAATGAGGCTATACATATAATAAAACTTAAAACTAATTTACCCACAGAAGTGGACATAATTTTCGCCCACACTTTCTTGAGAAAGTTCAACAAAGAAACGCTGCAGCTCTATGAATCTCACGTCAAAAAGACAAAAGAAATTCAAGAGTTGTCAGATGTAATGGAATTTTTGGAACAGCGTTATAATTCTATAACTTCATTGAGTAATGAAGAAGGAAATAAAAATTCTACCAATAAATTTAATAAAAATTCAAATGGTAAAGAAAGCTGTCCAGTTTGTGGAATACCTGGACACTATGTATCACAATGCTACAAGTTTAAAGCAATGAATCCAAAAAATAGAAGCGAGACGGCAAAAAAAGCGCAGCTGTGCTGAAAGTGCCTTAAAATAGCACAAAAAATGCTCCTGCGAATATTCATGTGCGTTTTTCAAAAAGCTCATAACACTATGCTTCACATTTCAAATGAAAATGTGAACACATGTGTTTCAAAAGATACAGCACTATTGGCTACAGCAATAGTGAAGATCAGAGCAAAGAATGGTGAATATTATTATTCTATTATTATTACTATTATCTCAGAAGAGGCAGCTCAAATTCTGAATACAAAATAAAAACTGTCAAAGAAATAAGTGGCGTTTCAGAAACGAATTCAAGTACTTCAAAGTACAAAGTTAAGATATGCATTCAATCGCTTAACACAAAAAACACACAATTTTCAACCGAAGCTATTGTTCTGCCAAAATTAATGAAAGCCTTGCCTAGTAAAACTGCAACAATTAATAAGCAAAAATGGCAAGATTTCGTATTAGCCGATCCAAAATTTAATAAGCCTAGTAGAATAGACTTAATTATAGTAGCCGACATATATTCCCAAATCATCAAAAACGGGATAGTAAAAATAGACGGACTTCTTGGACAGAATACAGAGTTTGGTTGGGTAGTATCAGGGTGTACAAAATCAAAAGGAAGTACAGTGACAACAGCAACCACTATAAAAGTTGAAAATTTAGAAAAATTTTGGGAAATGGAAGAAGATAATGATGACATAGAAGCTGAAATATGCGAAAAAAATTTTATAGAAACAACAAGAAGAGACAATAATGGTAGGTTTGTCGTTAAAATCCCTTTTAAACAGGATAAAACATTAGGAGATTAAAAAGCCCAAACAGTGGCACGTTTTCATAACTTAGAGAAAAAATTACATAAGAATCATTCACTTAAAGAAAATTATGTTAAGTTTATGAATGAGGAGTATATTAAATTAGAGCACATGGTTGAGACAAACGCTATGGGAAGATATTACCTCCCACATCAAGCAGTGTTCAGAGATAGTAGCTTAACAACAAAATTTAGAGTTGTCTTTGAAGCTTCTGCTAAAAGCACAAACAACAAGAGCCTTAATGATATCATGTGGACCGGACCAAGAGTCCAAAAAGACATATTTGACATTATGCTAAAATGGCGTAAATGGCAAGTTGTAGTCTCTGCAGATATAGAAAAAATGTATAGACAGATTAATATTGATGAAGAAGATCAAAAATATCTTAACATACTTTGGAGAGAGTCTCCATCTGATATCTTAAAAACATTTAAACTCACGACAGTTACATACGGAACTGCATCTGCCCCATATTTAGCGACCAGAGCGCTATTAGAAATTGCTAACAAATGCAGCAATGAAAACATTAAAGAAATTATTAAAAACGATTTTTACATGGATGACCTAATGTCAGGTGCAGACACAGTACAAGAAGCTAAAAACATAGAAAATTTATTATCACTAGAGCTAGAATCAATGGGGTTCAACTTAAGGATATGGATCTCTAATATACCAGAAGTAATAGAGAGTGTCGAACGAACAGAAGAAAACAAAGTTTTAGATATGTAAGAATTTTAATCAATAACAAGTAACAATGCTCTAGTCGAGACGGCTCGACTAGGAGATACCCTGAGCCCTGCGAAGTGCCGATACTTCAAATATTCTATGCTTAGTTTATATATACATATGTTGCCAGCAACACATACACACACACAGACGCACGCTCAAGCACACGCTCTGCCAACTGCGCAGTTGACGTAGCGACAGCGCTTGGGCTGCAAAATGCCTACGCTATGGGAAATTAAATGTTTAATAACTTTTTTTCTAGCAGGACTTTTTGATTCAAACTTTCAGGGCATGATTAAGTTATTCATATGTGTGTATGTGCCGAAGCACAAGTCTCTAGTATATGAAATGCGTTTTTTGCAAATTTAGGGCGAAGGGGCCGTGGCATCCAAAATCCAAAAATTACAAAATGTCTGCATTCACAACAGGCATCTACACAGTAAATTTCATGTCTCTAGCTCTTACGGTACGTAAAAGAGACGAAAAGTTATCGAAATTTATCGATAAAAAGAGAACGGAAAGAGTTATCGAATTTTTGAAAAAAACTCGTATAGCGTATGGTATTCAGGAGTATACATGTCAAATTTCAGCTCTCTAGCTTCTGTGGTTTACGAGATCGCTGCGTTCACACACACGGACGGACGGACAGACGGACAGGGCTATATCAACTCAGCTCATCGAGCTGATCAAGAATATATATACTTTGTATGGTCTGCGACGTCTCCTTCTGCCTGTTACATACATTTTCACAAAAACATTATACCCTGATTTCCCATTTTCAATGGGCTCAGGGTATAAAAACCCTTGGATTACAGTGGGAACCTATGTTAGATGAATTTAAATTTAATCTTAAATGCCAAGAATTACAAAAAATTAATAAACGATCAGTTCTATCCACATTGGCTAAAATTTATGATCCATTAGGCTGGCTATCTCCAGTAACCATAGTCGGTAAATTGTTTATGCAGAAACTTTGGTTTACAGAACAAAAGTGGGATCAAGATTTATCAATTAACGATAGTAATTATTGGGAATTATTTAACAACAACATTCAACATTAGAAAAAATTAGAATTCCTCGATGGTTGAAAACGCAAAACAGTTTAATAACATATATACATGGCTTTGCTGATGCATCTGAAAAAGCTTTTGCACCCGTAGTATACGCTAAAGTTAACTCTTCAGTGATGATTATAACAAGTAAAAGCAAAGTCAATCCAAAGAAAAATAGGAAAACGATCCCTAAGTTGGAACTTTGTTCAGCACATTTGTTAGCAAAATTAATTGATAGAGTCAGAGAAGCTTTAGGAAACTCTATAAAAACCTATGCTTCGAACGATTCAACTATAACTCTTGCTTGGATAAAGAACAGAGGTAATAAAAATAAATTTATTAGGAGTAGAGTAGATGACATTCACAAAACAAAAGAAACAATTTGGGGGCACGTAAAGTCAGAAGACAACCCAGCAGACATAGCGTCAAGAGGAATTGATGCTAACAAACTTCAAGATTGTGAGATTTGGTGGAAAGGGCCTCAATGGCTGGCTAAAGCGATAGAACAGTGGCCAAAAGAAAGTTTCTCATAAGGTTTATTCCACCGTGTAATGTTTCCTTATGCGCTTTTCTTATAATAAGAGTTGTTAAGTAACTTTTGTCCAAAATTATCGGGTGTTTAACCTGAAAACTTGCATTTGAGTTTCTTAGTCGTCCACCAACCCTTAATAATCCGGTTTTTTCTAAAAACGGGTTTAAGCTTAAAATTTTATTTTTAGTATCAATGTCTTTTTTCAGAGCTAAATACTTTATTTCTTCACTGAATTGAAGTGCTTGTTGTTGTTTGTTTTTGTACATGGGTATGTTCAAGAAAATGACTTATTTTTTGTATTGGGTGATTTTAATATACTTAACACTTTTTAGGACTCATCTGTCAATTCAAATATTATTCCAACAATTGACCATAATCTTTTTGATGAATTGTTAAACTTTTCTATACTTCAGATGAACTCAATCTATAATCATTTGAATCTTTCTCTTGATCTTGTTTTTACAAGTGATGATGCGATTTTAAGATTTTAAGAACATCTACCTTTTGTATACTTAAGGATATACATCATCCTAGTTTAGAGGTTTTAATACCTATTTACAGTCCACCAATCTTTACGCCCATAAATGTAATTTTTATTTGCTTAATGATCTCATTAATGCACCAGATTAGTCATCTTTATATGAGTCAATTGTTGTCAATTTAGCAGCTTTTATTTTTTATAGTACTTAACATTCTATCCTAGAGAGTTGCGTTTCTATATGTCTTTCAACATCCTTTTCTATAACACAATAATGAGTACTTGCAACGTCTACCGTCGGTCAAAGATCTTGGGGTGCTCTTTGACTCTAAACTTAGTTTCAATGCCCATATCTCAACCATCATTAATGAACCCAAAAGAGTGGTTGGCTTTATTAAACGTTGGTCTACAGAGCTTAGTGATTCGTTTGTTAAAAACTGTCAAGTCTTACTACTTGTGTAGTGTATTCGCTTATCTTTTTATACCTTGAGCCCATTAAATATGGGAAATCAGGGTATAATGTTTTTGTGAAAATGTATGTGACAGGCAGAAGGAGAAGTGGCAGACCACATTTTCATTAATAAAAAAATCAGTTGTTTCATACACAGCTTTGCCGCAGAAACTATTCTGCTAAATTCGTCGATCTCTTTTGAATCTTCGCTATTCACCCATTCTATTATGCGCAATCTAGCAAGAGCGTCTTTGCAGAAATCATGAGCGGTTTTCGTAAGCTGTCGTGATATAAGTCTACACATTTGTTCTGTGCGCTCTCGCACTTGCAAAAGTGCATAGCTGTAGTCGTCATCAATCGTGTTCAAGGGAACACGATGTATGCTTGGGCTGTTCGTTCTGCTCATCAAACTTGTATGAGTGCATGCTCAGTCTTCTTCAGATCTGCTTGTGCGCTATTGTAAGTCCGTCTGTGCATTTGCGCTTTTCGTTGTGCACATAAAACTTGTAGTGCATGCGCTGCAGCCATCGAACATTTGGTGTTACAAGTGTCTGTTACAGACGTTCGGTAACAGCTCAATTAGAACTTGCTAAACAAACATAATAAATATCGATTACCGATCGAACGCAGTGTGTAACGTCCTGCAGTTCCTTAGCTTACCGCCATTCTTTGCATTAGAATTCGGTGTTAATTGAAATTCGATTTAATTGAACACACTTTTGAGAATCATGACTGGCAAGAGAGGAAAGAATCGGTCTATCGACGAGTCATCATTAGAAGGAATTTAAATACAAAAACGATACAATGGATATAACGCCAATCAATAAGTCTCTGAAAAATTACACAATTTCGGCCGAGCTGTCTGAAATTGAGTGTCGTTTAGAAATCTTAAACCTGGGCCAATGTCGACTGTCCCATTTTGGTTGGCTGTCACTACCTCGCTTCATTAGCAGTGCGTTGTTTGACACACGAAGTTCTTCTAATGTTGCTCGAGGTACTACGTACTCGTCCAACTCTTGCTGTATTTTAAACGAGCTTTCTATATGGTTTCTATATATAGACTTGAGACTATTGCCCAAATCACCTCGGTTCGGCTAAGTGTCCATTCAAATCTATCCCACACTGTCGAGCAATGTCATATTACATAGCCAAATGACGGTTTATGGCTCTGCAGAGAAGAATGTGCAAAGAAGATGACATTCGGCATATGTATATCGATATCATGAAGGAGTACTTGGGTCATATGAGCCCGACAAATAATCACATTCCCAGAGAGCCGAATAATTTATTCTTTATCAATGCATGCTAAGACCGCACAGTTCGTCAACTAATCCCCGGGTAGTGTTCGGTGCATCTGACAAGTCGTCTTTGTCGACTTTGCCCTTGGGCTGTTACCGCAGATATAGCTAAAATGTCCGGTCACATAGAATTAGATGAGTCCAAACGCAACTTTCAACTTTATGTATGGAGAGAAAAGCTCACTGATGCGTTACAAATCTGTCTTTAAAATACAGTAACGTATGCGCTACTACGCTATTTTTAGCAGTGCGACGCCTTAAATATCTGAAGGAATTACACGCTTCTACTCATCCAGCTGTTGCAAAATCCTTAGCTCACTATTTTTATATTGGTACGAATATTTGGTAGAATCAGACATCACTGCGGAGCTCTGTTAATTGTACCTCGATTTAATCGCAATTCTTCCACCACAAAATGGTTGTCCAACTGTGAGCAACTGCTCAATTAGCAGAGGCCAACATTATCAATGGTCATCAAGAAGGCATTAAAACTTTTTGAATTTAGAATCCCAAGCCTGATATCTTCAGATATACAATGGAATCTCCAAGAGATTTCAACCCTACCAAGTGGTCAGTTTGATCGTTTGTGGCACGATCATACGATCCCTTAGGCTTGTTAAGTCCGATCGTACCTCGTGCAAAGGGTTTGCTACAGAAAAGGTGCATTCATAACCTTGGGTGGGATAAACAATTTACTGTTACGGTTGTTGTTTATAAGTAAGGCTATTGATGACATCATTGCTAGGTTGCTAACCGACAAATCCAGAGTACTGTCTCCGGGATGTTCAGTTGAGGAACTTCGATTCTCAAGTCGTTAGAGAAGCGTAGAGCCTAAGCTATGATTGCGGTTGATGACATCGTAAATGGTCATAAGACCGAATCTGGCACCTACAAACACGCTATCTATCGTGTTGCACCATTGCCACTTAATTAAGTTAGTTTATCCATGAAATTTATATTGAAGCTCTGCCGCCTTTCAATGTCATTTGAAATTGAAATTGTTTTTAAAATGCATTATAATTAGCGTAAGATACCACGAGTGACATAAAGTGAAGTATAGGAGTGAGGACAGCGGGAGTTATTGCTCTCTCGCTGCTCAGACTCCTATTCTCTCTGGCTCGCTAGCATTATCTACAATATATTCAAATAAATCAGTACTTATTTGAAATCATTTGCGGCGAGTTAAAAACTGGTCAGACAAGTTTCTTATTCTCGGGTCCATAGTAGGTTGGACGAGCACGAGTAAGGTCAGTCAGTATATTAAAATTTTATGGGGTTGCACAAAAAAAAAATATTAAATAAAATAAGTAGGAAAACTCTAGTCGGTGGCGACCGACTAGGGGATACCCTGAATCCAGCCAAGAACCGCTATTCCGCAAATTCTCTTTTAATTTTATATGTATGTACATCACAAGCAACTCATCCACACACACAGACACACTGCGCAGTTGACACAGCCTCGCCTCGAATACAAAACAACAGCGCTCTAGTTGAGACGCCTCAACTAGGAGATACCCTGAGCCCGGCGAAGTGCACATACCTTAAATATTCTTTGCTTAGTTTACATTTATATATATTGCAAAAAACACAGACACACACACACACACAGACGCACACTAATTAACTTTTTTCTCTAGTCATTTAAATACGTTTTTTACAAATTTTCGTCGAAAGGGGCATCCAAAATCCAAAATTACAAAATATTTGTATTCATTACACGGATCGTTACAGTGACTTTCAAGTCTCTAGCTCTTACGGTACGCAAATAAGAAGGAAAGTTATCGAAATTGATCGATAATAAGAGAACGGAAAGAGTTATAGAATTTTTGAGTATACATGTGAAATTTCAGTGGTTGACGAGGTCGCTGCATTCCCACAGACGGACAAACGGACAGGTCTATATCAACTCAGCAAATCGAGCTTATCAAGAATATATGTATATACTTTATGGGATCTCCTTCTGCCTGTTAAATACATTTTCACAAAAACATTATACCATGATTTCCCATTTTCAAAGGGCTCAGGGTATAAATATACCATGATTTTCCATTTTCAATGGGTTCAGGGTACAAAAATAATAAAATCTATATGATATGTAGAATATGTGCACGAAAATCGAAAACCAAGGATTTTATTAATGAAAGAGAGAGCTCAGAGGAAAAACGTGATAAAATTTATTGTAGTGCGACTGCACTGTGTGACGAATAATCCGATATATACACGCAAGAACTATCAATTCTACAAACAATTTTTGGAGAAACGCAATCCAAAGAATTTTTCTACGATTTATTAACGAAGGAAGGTCAATAAGAAGAACACCACTATGGGCCTTTTGCCTAGGGCCTTTGCCCTAGTCTTTACTAGAAACCGATGGACCAATTCTATACGATCCTGATACAATTCGGGCTGTGTAAAGCTTTAATAACGGCATCTGTAGGGAATCGCTACATTCTTTGCGACTGATTAACTGAGTGATTTGTTAGAAACAGGCACTGGAAGACACATAGGAAGACACCAGAGCTCGCAAATAACTGTCGACCGTTTCTCGTCGTCTGCAAATTAGTGTCTTTTCCTGACTCTTTACGAAAAATCTCTGCGAGCAACCGATTTATTGATTCTTAAATGATATCTCTCGCGTTCGGAGCGAAATGGTTTTTTTCTATTATATTTTGCTCTGGTTGTTCCAAGACCGTTTCGTCGTGACCAGTGAAGCAAAAAGTCTTTTGCGTATGTGTTGGTATACATGTATACGCATAGGCAAGCAAATCGTTAAGCCTCTGTTTTGCAGACGAAATATATATATGTATGTGAAGACCGTTTTCGTTGAGTTTTTCGGTGTTTTGCTGAGTCTCACTGTGCGAGCGTTTCTCGTTCTGCTTTTTACGCACTGCTCATTGAAAGAGCGACATACAAAGAGCTCAACGAAAACGTTCAACAGAAAACATAAATGAAGACAGCAAAAGTCTCTTGGTCAGAGCGAGAGCAAAAGAGTATGAACTTTTTCGGTTCTGCCCGCGACGAGAGCGCAAAACGAAAAACTTTCAACTGTTAGTTGCGAGCTATGGAACACACTCATCAAGAAGAGAGTTTAAAGAGAGTTTACATTGAATTAAACATATAACAAAGACCAATCTATTGCATTAATGGTTGAGCACAACCAAAACTTATTATAACGAAGTTGTTTGTTTTAGTATAGGTACGCAAATTGAAGGAATACTTAACGGTAGAAGTACCTCCAATATAGGATGATGTACATACAAACTATCACCAAAGATTAAGTGATATAATGTAATCAAATAATCTCAATTTTCAGTTTTAATCCACAATTATTTCATCAAACTCGATATGCGCGCACATACACATACATAGATGGACATACAGATGGACAGGTATAAAACCTTTCACATTTTCAATGGGCTTTGCGTCTAAAAAAATATAACATTTATCATTGCTGAACATTGTAAACTTTATTCAAAATCTAAATACATACAGTGTTTCATGTCCTTATAAGAAGTGTATACATATATGTACATATATTGGTTAAAATTTATCACACCTTATCCAGATACCATACTGTTTTCAGAAAATAATAATTATATGGTTTTACAAAAATTGCTAATAAAAACAAAGAGTAACACCAAAATTAGACATTCGACTTTTCTTTGATTTCGGTATTGACATTTATAACGTTCTTATTATTATTAAAAATTATCTAGCTGTAGATAAGGAAGTTTCTTGCTCACAATTTTGAAGGTTTTGAGATTCAAGTCTACAATTATTTGGCGCACCTAAAAGATTTAAGAAAGAAAATTACTTAATGGTTTTATTTATATATATTTATATATTAGATTAAAATTTTATTGAATTTAAAATATAACAATGTAAAATGTATGTAATGTATGTATGTACATATATACATATGTACATTTTATCAAGAAACTCTACACACAGCAAAAAAATTAAATTTTTTATTAACATTTCTGAAATATTTTTAATGCGCTAGTTGTATAATGATTGATTTTAAGTTACATTCGCAAAAACAGAGTGCAAAAATAACAATGTGTAACAAAGTAAACAATAAAAACAACGATGACTCATTTTTCAGACTGTCAAGAAACTGTTTACGCATTGCCTTGTTCGCATCTATTTTGCTGAATTCTGAGATATAACGGTACTTTACCGGTATCAATGCTTTGTGCGTCGCTTGATGCGAGTTTGTTTTGGAAAATCTTGTAATTTTGTTTTAAGATTCTGATGAGTTTACACCGAATTGTGAATTATTTAAAATTTTGAAATGCCTGGCCAAAGATTAAGTTTTGATGTGGTCCAATTAATTTATTATAGCCACAAGTTGGGAAAATCCGCTACAGAATTATCTGAACAGTTGCCTACATTTAGAAAAACAATTTACAACGTCTTAAATCGCACTAAAAAGGAAGCCCGACTTTGAGAAAAGGCTACAGGTGGACGTACCCGTTTAATTATGTGGAAGATTGACCGAAATCCCCCAATATCGGTACGGACACTTGGGAATGTGACTTAGTTGTATCATATGAAACGGTGCGCCAGACCATCCTACGTCATAGGTACACAAAATATGTAACTCTAAGTATATTTTTCATATACAACCTTGAATATATCAAAGTGAGTTAATTTGATAAAGCGTTTTGATCTTTTAGCAGCGGAAGTATTCCAATTTAAAATTTACTAATATGCATCGAAAAATTATAATATCGATAAAAAATTTGGGAAGTGTCACTGAGAAATGACAGTAATATATGTATATTAAAAGATTATGAGTTCTTGACGGACAGGCATTTAGATACCGACTTGGACAGATGGACGCATAAAAGTAACTTGAGGATTGTTAATACTATAGATTTTTATTTTTGCCTACTTTATTTTCAGAAAAACATTATACGCTCGTCCATTGACAAAATGTCCAGGGTTAAAAAAATAAATACCACAATATTTAAAAATAAAAATAATAATTTACTTACCAATATAACTTAGTAAAACAGGTAAGAAGATTAAACCATGTGTTGCACCGATAACTACGATTCCGAAGTACATTCGAAAATAAAATACTTGAAAAATTTGACTCTTTGCAAAAGCTAAGACTAATATTCCTGCAAACTTCGTAAGTGTTATACCAGAAAATATCGAACTACCCATCTTTGATAAACTGTCGGCAGATCTTTTTACTTGATTCAATTCTTTTGATAATGAAAAACTGTGTACAAGATGTGAACAAAACTCTACAGATATTCCTATAGCCATAACAAGATTGACCAAAGATACAGCATTCAGAGATATATTCCAGTAATACATAAGGCCCCCAAGGTTAACAACTATCATTGTTATAGTAATTACTACAACAAGAGCGGA
This sequence comes from Drosophila peninsularis, assembly GCA_035047485.1. NCBI lineage: Eukaryota > Metazoa > Arthropoda > Insecta > Diptera > Drosophilidae > Drosophila > Drosophila peninsularis. The sequence continues at coordinate 857,182 of JAWNPN010000057.1, read as the reverse complement.
ATGTATATCGAAACCCATTAAAACGAATGTTACTATAAATATGGAAAGTATTGAAATTCCTATGCTCTGTAAGGTATCTGACCACATAGTTAAATATTGTTCATAAAACACATAGAATACTGAATATGGAAAAACTTCGACTTGCATAGCTGAGTCAACTGGTATACCAGCTGAGACAAGTTTAAATTTTAACATTTGTGTAATATTAAAAGATATTTTTCTAGCTGACTCTAATGCTTCGAAATAGTCCCTTGATGTTTTTAATATTGAATGATAGGCCATAAAATAGGAAGTGTCTACATTAAGTGTTTTTTCTTCATAGCTAAACCGAACAGCTCCATTATAGGCGGCATGTCCAGCTTTAACACATAATTCGTCTGGATTATCTCTTAGGAAAAACGGCAAATATTTTCCAAACTCATGTTCAGTGGGTCGCTGAAGATTATTTTTCTGAATTTTGCAAGTTGAACAGGAAGTATCTACAATAAATAAATAAAAACATATTTTAATTTTAACTGTATATTTATTACTACATAGTTATTCTACTTTACATTTTGCAATGTTAATGCTTATTGAGACGTGGCTTTAAAGAAAAAATAAAAATTGTAAAAGCTACCGCTTACCTTGATGGGGACAGAAACTTCCATTCACTGGATTATACTTGCAACAGCTTGACGACAAAGCCCAATCAAAGTAATCATCAATCCAACTTGAAGCAGGGCGAGCAATGTATGTTAAGTTTGATTTTCGACTAGCTAAGTAAATTTGTGTTAAAACACTGTCGTCGTTACAATATCGTCCAGAACATACTAAATTTTGATTCGAGCTGTTTGAATAATTTATATTTCCCTTAAGTACAAAGTATACAGGAGGACCAATGTTAAGATGCGCATTTAAAGACTTAAAGTAGTGTAATACAAAACTATCCTCAGGCATCGCCAGTTCTTGATTAAGCCCGATCTCAATTTTCGGAACAAAAGCAATACTAGCACACAGAACACAAAAAAAGAAAATCATGACAATAACTCGAACAATCTTTTGCATTAGAAATGGAACGTAAACACTTCTGAAGAATTGATATAAGAGTCCCTCATTATTTGGCATTATATCAGACTTCTTACATTTGATAAAACAGCATATATCTAAGCGGTTTTCATCCTTTCGCTTTATGTCCAATGTGAACAAACCGATAAAACAGGTTATTTGTAGTATAAAATCTATTAATAACGCAACACCTGCATAGAGCGCAAATGCCTTAACAGCAGGCATATCAGATAAACTACCAAGAAAAAAACAACAACTCTCACTTACGGAGGTTAATAACATACTCGGCCCAACACGTCCTAAAACTCGTCCCACTTGCTGCTCGGTTGTTTCATTAGCTCTACGATTATCCCTTTGGTACGTCTGAACTAAAATAAAAATATTATCAACTCCAACTGCGAGTACTAAAAATGGAATAACTTCGACAATAATTAATGTTGCAGGAACACCAATATATCCGAAAATTCCAATCGATGAGACCACTGATGCCAAGACTATGATAACGCCTCCAATGCCCAATGTTATTTTACTATCAATAAGAGATCTTTTCAATTCCTGTACATGGCCAAGGGATATTGCTATATAAATGAACATAATAATATATGATACTAAAACGGTCATTATGTCTGATTGCGACTCTCTATTTAATTCATCCTCTATTGACCGTTCACTAGTAAAAGCTATATCCATATACTTAGTTTTATTATTTTTTATATAGTTTATCATAAACTCAACAAATGTTTTTTCCCAGTCTAATGTTTGAACTAGTTTCCCTTTATCATGGTGATTTTTTACTAAGAATGATAAAATTAATGCATTAGCTTGCTCATATTTTGTAGTCGCTGTAAGTTGTTCACCGTGTTTTAAAAACCCGCCTAATGCAATAGCTGGATCTACCGGTCCTCCATAAGAAGCTAAACATAAATATGGATTACTGATACAGTCATACAATTCATCCAAATATGTTACCTTAAATTAAATGAAAAATATATTATTTTGTAAAGGAGAATAATTAAATTCTTACATTGAATCCATTATCCTCATCATGATCATCAAGTCGGCTTATATCATCTTTAAAATAGCCCCAAATGGATTGGATAACACAATCAGAAGCTTTTACATCTGTGCTGCTATCTTTTAAGGGAGCGTAGCATATATTATGTAGAAAAGTTCCATTAGCTTCGATATTTTGTATCTTTTGCTGTAGATCTAAGACATCAGTAAGAAACTCTTTCGCAAATACTGGACCAAAGTTGATCGGTCCATTTGATGTATTATGAACAATATGTGGAAGATCCACTGCTTTGATTATTACCTATGCAATAAAATAAATTTTATTTTCATTCTGAATATATCATCTGTCTTATTTTTTACTGGTAAAATGTGAATTATCTTACCTGTTCCATTCTAAAGAAGGGTTCAAATTTAGAATCAAAATATTCTCGCTCCATTCTAGATTTTGAACTTGGTGCAGCCCAAAGTTCTACTGGATCTGTAGTGATTTCCACAAATACTATTCCATACCCTAACAGTATAACGAGACTCGCGCCTCCAAACAAAGTCAGCCATGGATAAGTCGCAAAAAATGTACCCAATCTATTAAATATATTTGCCAAGAAATATTCAGTCCGAGCACCAAGCTTTTCAAAATATCTTGGCTGCCTGTACATAGAATCGTCCGTAGTGGCATCGGTGCCAATTTGAAAATCTTCATCTAAACAATTAACAAACAACAAACAATTAATTTGATGAAATAAAAGTTATAAAATAAATAAGGTTCTCTAGCAGGGACTGCACACGCGCATATGCTCGGATTCTGATAACGGCGCAGTTCACAAAGCGACTGCGCTTGGGCTGCGAAATGCATTATGCGAAATTAAATATTCAATAGCATTGTTCGTTCACAGACTTTCAAACTTTCAGAACGGTATTATAATAATTATATGTGTCCATTTACAAAAGCACTGTCTCTAGTATTTGAAATACAAGTTTGAAAAATTTGAGGTATAGGGTCGTAGCATTCCAAATACATAGTTTGTCAAGAAACTCTGTACACACAGCAAAAAAATTACATTTTTTTACTTTACTTTACTTTATATAACAGCCTTTTATTAACATTTTTGAAATATTTTGAATTCCAAGTTGTTTAATGATTAATTTTAAGTTACATTTTTAAAAAAGATTGCAAAACTAACAATGTGTAACCGAATAAACAACAAAAACAAAGATTACTCTCTTTTCAGGCTGTCCAGAAACTGTTTACACAAAATACTGTATTTATTCTTAACTTAAATTTAAAACTTATGATTGTAATTTTAGTATTTTGTCAGCCCTCCCTTGGCATCTAAGACGTGTTGTCTTGGAATTTACCAACTATAAATATTCTTCTGTAAGAGCAGCTTTTAGTTATGTGCGGTTCTTTGGGCCCCGTTTTCCCAGGGTTCAGATCGGGACTTTGGAGTGGTGTATCCAGAACTTTTCCACAGTTGTATAAAAGCCAGGTCCGCATAGTATGCCCTTAATATTTGGGGTCATTGTCCTGATAAAATTTGAATATTGGCTTGTTGGTGTTTATAAACCCAAATTATTCGCACTTTTCCTCAAATTTGATTTTAAAATTTTGAGGTACTGAGCTGCATTCATATTGTCTTTTATGAATACCAGTTCCACCTGTACCCTTTTCTCCAAGTTGGGCTTCCGCGCGATTTAAGACATTGTTTTTCTTGATATAGACAACTGTTCAGATAATTCTGTAGCGGATTTTCCCAACTTGTGGCTAGAATAAATTTATTGGACCACATCAAAGCTTAATCTTTGGCCAGGCATTTCAAAATTATAAATAATTCACAATTCGGTGTAAACTCATCAGAATCTTAAAACAAAATTACAAGATTTTCCAAAACAAACTGGCATCAAGCGACGCACAAAGCATTGATACCGATAAAGCACCGTTATATCTCAGAATTCAGCAAAATATGCGAACACGGCAATGTAAACAGTTTCTTGACAGTCTGAAAAATGAGTAATTATTGTTTTTGTTGTTTATTTTGTTACATTGCTAGTTTTGCAATCTGTTTTTGATAATGTAACTTAAAATTAATCATTAAACAACTTAGCAAATAAAAATATTTCAGAAATGTTAATAAAAGACTGTTATATATAATAATAATAATAATATATATATAAAAGTCAAAAAATGTAATTTTTTCCGGTAAAGAGTTTCTTGACAAGCTGTAATATCAAAAATCAAAATTGTATAAAATACACACGAAACTACAGAGCTTCCGTGACATGTAGACTGAGTTTAAAGATGTAATAAATATAATCTTACAAATGAGATTCGCTTTAAATCTATAACATTTGAACGTGAATAGCATTCGAATTTTTATAACAAACTCGATCTGAGCGTTGACGGACGGACAAAGAGACAGATATAGGGACAGGGCTAAAACCCTTTATACCATGAATTCCCAATTTCAATGGGTTCATGGTATACATATATGTATCGTAACAATGGATGAAATTAATTAATTAGATATTACTCTCGGAACTATTACCTAGACATATATACATTCCATTATCAAACCTTGTATAGTTAAATAGTTGTAAAGTTAGTTACTTACCTTTTACTGAGTCTTTAGTAAATAAAAATGTTCCCAATAAAAAAACAACTGAGCCAACGGTAAATACGACTGTCATAATAACAGTAAAAGCATCAAGCCCAGCAATGTGAAATGGTTTGGGTATCGGCTCATCTGGGGATTGAGGGCATGACAAGTCACAATCGGAACATGAACACGCTGGAAGTGCACTCTGAAAGAAATACAGTTTTTGCAAATTTTAAAAATTTTAAGTCTCAGCAGTTATGTATAGGTTCTGACTAGTTCATACATGCGGACGCAAGGTGAGACTGATGGACAAGGCCAAGTCGACACAGCGTAGTCCTGATCTGAGTCTGCCTCCATCTGACATTTGCATAACTTTAACAAATTCATTACAGCATGCTTTCCATTCCATTTTCATTGGGTTCAAAGTATATATATTCTTGATCAGCTCGACGAGCAGAGTTTATTTATCCTTGTCTGTCTGTCCTCATGTCTGTCCGTATGTACGAACGTGTCGATCTCAAAAAACCTAAATCTATAATAGCGAGAGACTTGAAACTTTGTATGTCGACCCCTGTATAACACGCGAAATCGATAACTGTTATATCGTTTAAATTATATCTCCGATGATTTAATTTTATGTTTCCCATATGAAGTTTATTTTATATACAAGCTACAGAGTACATATCCTGACGGACTTAAGGTATCTCCTAGTTGGGGTATCCGAAATTTTAGTTTTCTTAATTGTTTGTATCCACTTTTTTAAAACCTGAAATATTATTTTATATGTATATAATATTTTGAAATATAGAAGGTCATCGGTAAATGTAAAGCGGGATAACTGTACAGTGTGCAACTAAAGTCACCCCAGATATATTTTCACAAAACAGGCTGTAACTGGGTCAAATTTTGACCAAATTTTAAAATTTTGATGGGGGCTTATTAAATAATCTATTATATACAAAAAAACAATTCAAATAACAGTAACATTTTATTTCAATCAAATATTATTACTAAAAAAGTACAAAAACACATAAATTTTCGGTTACAAATATATATACATATATACGTACTTTTATTGTTTTGCACTTTTTCACGGGGACGGGAATACATATGTGTGCAATATCGTCAACTTTCATTCTACTAGCTGTGCATAATTTTTGTTGGAAAAAAATTGAAAATTTCGAAGTACAAATGTCACTTAAAGAGTTAACTCTAGAATAACGTGGGCGGATCGTGCAGCTCCATGCAATGGAGCAAATGTCATATGCAAAGATGCCCAAAATGATATCCAAAGCCAACTCCGCCATCCAAACCGTAATTGGCCGTTTTAAATACGAGGGGCGAATCAAAAATCACTCTCGATCTGGCCGACCATGTGCACTATCAGATCGCGACAAGCGCCAAATAAAGCATATGGTGAACAAGGATCCATTTTCAAGTGCTGAACACATTGTTCAGAGATGAGCAACAACGTCCAGAAGAATGTACACTCGCAAACCATTCGCCATAGCCATAAAATCACTCGACTTTAAGTCGTACGTTCCTCGCAAGAAACCATACGTAAATTTTACAAATCGAAAGAAGGGTTTGTTAAGCCGAAAATTACAAAAAAAGACAGCTGCAACGCGTTAGAAGTCTAGATATTGTTGATGGCCTGATGGACCAATATAAACATATTGTCATCCTCAAAAAATTTGAAAATCATCGCTGAGAAACTTAGTTTAGGGTCAGATACTTCCAGCAAGATAACGACAACACGCCTCACTTATTAGAGACGCCCCCAAACAGAGTCCCGGGATAAACCCAATAATAGAGCATGTGTGGAAAATGCTTGAAATCAAAATCAGGAAGTACACCATAAGTACAAAAAGCATATTGAGAGAGGTCTTGCATCAAGAGTGGAACAGTCTGGATCGAGAATATATCGAACAAGTAAGAATGCTCTAGTCGAGACGGCTCGACTAGGAGATACCCTGAGCCCTGCGAAGTGCCGATACTTCAAATATTCTATGCTTAGTTTACATATACAAATATTGCATGCAACACATACACACACACAGACGCATGCTCAAGCACACGCTCTGCCAACTACGCAGTTGACGTAGCAACTGCGCTTGGGCTACAAGCGGCTTATATTGTAGAAATTAAATGTTTAATAACTTTTTTTCTAGCAGGACTTTTTGATTCAAACTTTCAGAGCATGATTATGTTATTCATATGTGTGTATGTGCCGAAGCATAAGTCTCTAGTATTTGAAATCCGTTTTTTGCAAATTTAGGGCGAAGGGGGCGTGGCATACAAAATCCAAAAATTAAAAAATGTCTGTATTCACAACAGGCATCTACACAGTGAATTTCATGTCTCTAGCTCTTACGGTACGTAAAAGAGACGAAAAGTTATCGACATTTATCGATAAAAAGAGAACGGGAAGAGTTATCGAATTTTTGAAAAAATTTGTATAGCGTATGGTATTCTGGAGTAAACATGTCAAATTTCAGCTCTCTAGCTTCTGTGGTTTACGAGATCGCTGCGTTCACACAGACGGACGGACGGACGGACAGACGGACAGGGCTATATCAACTCAGCTCATCGAGCTGATCAAGAATATATATACTTTGTATGGTCTGCGACGTCTCCTTCTGCCTGTTACATATACATTTTCACAAAAAAATATTTTTTTGCATTTTCAATGCGTTCAGGGTACGAAAACAGTACTTGTTTTATATATATTCACATACCCTTTTTTCCCGTTTTCAGGGTAAAATATTTCATTTCGTGAATGAGTACAAAAAACAAGAAGCAAGTTTTAAAGTTGCCAAAAGAAATTCATTCCTTTTTCTGGTTCACTTACTTTTCACAGAATGCGCGTGCCAGTACATACTGTATTAGTAATTGCTTTGTTAAATTTACTATGATTCCTATCAAAAGTGTTTACTTAATTTTGTAAAATCTTGTAATTTAATAGATTTTTCTGAGTGAAACAGTTTTATACATGACATTACCGTGATAATTCGAAAAACACAAGTTCTAAATTGTATTATAGTTCTATAAAAAAATTATTGAAATAAGACAAAATTTTATAAAAGACTTACATTTACGGCCTCATTACAGGATGTTGTTTTAGGATTTATTGGGGTGAAGCCATTCTTTGTCGTATTTGTTGGATGTTGAATATAAGTTATTTGAAATGGAACGTATAAGGTATTTGCATCTCCCATATAATTAAACCACTTTGTAGGACTGCATCTTGTTGCGGCATAGGCTCCGCACATTAGATCTAACGCTAATTGACCGGTTTGTGGAACTGATACCTACAAATTAAAATGATTAGTTATTTTAACAATACATTAAAGGAAATCAGGGAATAATGATTTTGTTAAAATGTATGTAACAAAAGGATGCATATATATCTCAATCAGGTCGACGAATTGAGTCGATATATCCATGTCTGTCCGTATGTATGACCGCGTCAATATCAGAACTTATAAGGGGTACAGACTAAACATTTTTTTAGGTCCCTGTATGTCACGCGCAGTTCAAGTATGTTTTTAAAAATCGATACAGTTTTATTTATATCGAGTAAAAACGTTATCCAAATTCAATTAGAGCTAGTCTCCAAATGTTTATCCCCTGAACCCATTGAAAATGGGAAATCAGGCTATAATGGTTTTATTGAAATGTATGTAACAGGCAGACCCCATAAAGTATATATATTCTTAATCAGGAAGACAAGACGAGTCGATATAGCCCTGTCCGTTCGTCTGTCCGTATATGTAACGCGCCGATCTCAGAATCTATAAGAGGTAGAGACTTAAAATTTGTTATGTAGGTCTCTGTATTGCACGCGTAGGTCAAGTTTTTTTTTATTCGTCACGTTTAATGTTATCGATTAAAAAATAAATCGATATTCAGTTATAAAATTCGATCTAATTCATCTTTATAGCTAGAGTGGTCAAATTTTGTTTTTAATTTTATGTGTGCTTAATACAATTTTGATATTTGTTAAATTTTGGATGCCACGCCCCCTTCTCCTAAAATTTGTAAAACACGCATACCAAATATTAGAGACTTGCGCTTCGGCACATACATACATAAGAATAACATAATTATGAGTTGAAAGTTTGATTCAGAAAGTCCATCCACAAAATAAGTTATTAAAGATTTTATTTCCCCTAACATAGGCGTCTTACAGTCCAAGCGCTGTCGCTACGTCAACTGCGCAGTTGGCAGAGCGTGTGCTTGCGCGTGCGTCTGTGTGTGTGTGTATGTGTTGCTTGTGCTGTACATATAAAATACATATAAAAGAAACAGAATTCGAGGAATAGCGGTTCTTCGCTGTGTTCAGGGTATCCCCTAGCCGGGCGCCACCGACTAGAGTTTTCTTATTCGTTAAGTTTTTGGTTGGATTCGAAGTGCAGTGGCACTGTTAATAGAAACGACACGCATCGATCATAGACTCACAAGGTTCGCAACTCGGCGCAGTCAGCTTTTTATTTGTTTATTGACTTTTTTAGTTTAGTGGTAGCACCGAGAATTGCACTGACTGTTTTACTTTTATTTTATTTTTTATATTTTTTTTTGTACTAAAATATTTTTTAATTATATATAATATTTAGCATCTCAATATAGGAGGTCAAAGGTCAGAAAGTCATTAAATTTTGAGTATATAGCTCAAAAACTGATAAACTGCTTTGTCCGTAGAACAGCTGTACAGGAATGTAACTGTAAAGTTTTGATGCTTACTCTAAAAATGCGAAAATACAGGATATTTTCAGTAGAGGCGTAAAAATAATTTTTGGAGGATCGATAGAGAAGGTCACCAGTACCTCATCATCCAATTTTAAAGCTTCTAGCACTAAAATTGCCAAGTGCCCTATGGGCGTAGATATATCCGCCATAACTTTTACATCTTGGAATGTTAACCCGAGTATATATATATAAAGTCTCCAGTCTGTATCAATTGTGCACAAACTATAACAAAATCTACTAAATCACTACATATTCAGATCCGATTTGCCACGCCCTCATTAGGCGTGGACGTATATTTTTTTGTCGATCTTGATAGGATCGTATCAGCAACTCAGGTGCCAAATTTCGGGTGTTCTAGCTCTAAAGATGTAGAAGATACAATTTCACCCGATTTGCCACGTCTTCAATGGGGGTCATCGCATTTTGATCTTGGGATGTCAACGCGAGTATACATATGTCAACTCTCTAGCACCTCTACAAGGAGTGTTTCTGAGATACAGGATAATGCATTAGCCTATGTGTCATTGCGTATCGGGACGAGGGCATACATTAGTATATATTTAAAGTCTAGCTTCAACAACGTAGAAATGGTTCGCTTATTTCACTTCGTGAATATGTAACAAGTAAGAGAGCTCTAGTCGAGACGGCTCGACTAGCCTAAGCTGTGCGAAGTGCCGATACAAATATTCTATGCTTAGTTTACATATACATATATTGCAAGCAACACATGCACACACAGAGACGCACGCTCAAGCACACGCTCTGCCAACTGCACAGTTGACGTAGCGACTGCGCTTGGGCTGCAAGACGCCTACGCTATAGGAAATTAAATGTTTAATAACTTTTTTCTAGAAGGACTTTTTGATTTAAACTTTCAGGGCATGATTATGTTATTCATATGAAATACGTGTTCTACTAATTTTGGGTGGTTGTGGCATCCAAAATTTAACAAAAACCAAAATTGTATTAAACACACATAAAACACATTTTATTGACCTGCGCGTGCTATACAGGGACCTACATAAAAAATTTCAAGTCTCTAGCTCTTATGGATGATGAGATCGATACGTTCGCACATACGGACAGACAGATATCCGCACAGGGCTAAATATACTGTGCTTGTCTCCCACATCAAGAATATATATACTTTACGCCATAATATATATACTTTCTGCCACGCCTCCTTCTTCCTGTTAAATACATTTCAACAAAACTATTATACCCTGATTTCCGATTTTCAATGACATCAGGGTATAAAAAAAGTAATTCAGGAGAATCCCTCGTTAAAAGGGACAGGAGGTACACTAGCAGAAAGGTTCTGGGAATGCGCCGAAGCTTCTGACAATGACGCTCCGGAGTTTAGAAAATTAACCATAATTTTCCAGCTTAGTAGTTTTAAGAGCATATAAAAAGAAGCCTTACCTTAAAATAAAAAATCAGTCTGAAGATGATGTGGAAATTAAATGTTTAATTACTTTTTCTAGCACGACTTTTTTGTTCAAACTTTCAGGGCATGATTATGTTATTCATATGTGTGTATGTGCCAAAGCACAACTCTCTAGTATTTGAAATAGGTTTTTTGCAAATTTAAGGCGAAGGGGGCGTGGCATCCAAAATCCAAAAATTACAAAATTTTTGTGTTCATAACAGGCATCTACATAGTGAATTTTAGGTCTGTACCTCTTACGGTACGTAAAAGAGACGAAAAGTTATCGAAATTTATCGATAAAAGGAGAACGAGAAGAGTTATCGAATTTTGAAAAAAAAAACGCGTATTGCGTATGGTATTCAGGAGCATACATGTCAAATTTCAGCTCTCTAGCTTCTGCGTTTTACGAGATCGCCGCGTTCACACAGACGGACGGACGGACGGACGGACGGACAGGGCTATATCAACTCAGCTCATCGGGCTGATCAAGAATATATATATTTTGTATGATCTGCGACGTCTCCTTCTGCCTGTTACATACATTTTCACAAACATTATACCCTGATTTCCCATTTTCAATGGGCTCAGGGTTTAATTGACAATTTAACAGAATCTATATACATTATAATTCAATTTGCAAAAGAAAAACAGATTGATTCAGGACACCTTTACGAAACATTACTCACAAGAAATAGAATTCGAATTTTAGAACTTGAGACCTTAATGTTGTCTATTACACTCGCTAAGATTCAAATTATAAACCCAGAAATTCTTTATTCGGAAGACCTAAAAGAAATTTTTAATGAGCACTCTGCAGAACTGTAACAGATTTAATGGAAATAGCCCATATAAATGTATTGTTAGACCATAAATTTGTACACTTCATAATTAAATATCCTAAATTCTAATATATGTAAAAAGATGTTAAATTTCAATAATAACAACGTCGCAAACTGCGGTAGTACTTTTATCCAATCGGAAATTGTACCGCAAGGAAATACTTTTATCAACATGCGCACAACAACTGCACTCTGTAGTACAACCCCGTCACCTTCAGTCAGTGGAAGTGGTAGATGTTGGAATCAGCATACTAAATGACGGATAGCGTGGTAGACAAACTAATCCATGGTACGTTCTTGCTGACATTCAATGACATAATTAACATCAATGGGTCTCTGCACAAAAACATGAGAAGGATCGTCCGAAAACATCCAGACTGTGCAACATCAACCCTCGTCACTGGTCACTGGTTATAAAGAAATCCTGAGCTTACCATACCTTCAGAGGCTAAACTTCGAAAACCAACAACACATCGGCGACGTCGAGAAAAAGCTGATAACATAGCCCACGATGTTCATTGCATTTATCATCATTCTCCTGGTCATAGGATTCTTCCTTTCCGAGGTGTATCAACAATGAAAAGCATATAGGCAGCAAACATCTCTGAGAGAATCATTTCCGCTTTAAGGAAATCCGAGGAGGGCCTTTACTTTGATGAGGATACAGTTAACACGACCGACCAGCAATAATTCATCGACCCGAAAAACATCTCATATATCAAACACTAGCTTCCGCAGTCCAGAACTACATTGCAACAATATTGCAGTCAGTCTATAAGTTAACAACAAGGTTATTACTTGATTCGCGCTGTGGTCGGCAGCCGTTGCAATGTCCTGGAAACGCCAGATCAGCAGTCTGCAATTCCGCCGGCACTGTCGCCTGTGATGCCGCCGTCAACGTATATTCTAGCTAGGGTCGAATTGTCCTAAGAAGTTGCAGTCTCATTTGAATAATAAACCTGAACAGTCGCAGCTAATTGTAATGTAATTGTTTTATTTCGTGGCATTGCACAACTAAAATTGATAATTACTAACTTGTACACTTGGGTTAACATTCCATAATCAAAAGTTATAGCTCCCACAGGGGTCGTGGAAAATTATTTCGACTTTACTGGTTACTGGTGAACTCTATTGTTTCTCCAAAATTTAATTTTTGGCCTCTATAGGGTAGTAATATGCCGAAAAATACCCTATACTTTTTTGGAATATAAGCATCCAAATTTTAAAAAATCTTTGTTTCTTTTGTATAAATGTAACTACATTACAAGTAAGGCAGACACGCTCTGTCAACTGCGCAGTTGACGTAGCGACTTCGCTTGAGCTGCAATATGTCTATGTTATGGGACATTAAAAGATTTATAACTGTTTTATACCCTGAACCCATTGAATAGGGGAATTCAGGGTATAGTGGTTTTGTTGATATGTACGTAACAGGGAGAGGGAGGCGTGGCAAACCCCATAAAGTATTAATATTCTTGATCAGGGCGACAAGACGAGTCGATTTATCCCTGTCCGTCTATCTGTCTGTCTGTCCGTCCGTCTGTCCGTATGTGTGAACGCGTCGATCTATAAGAGCTAGAGAACTGAAATTTTTTATGTAGGTCCTTGTATAGCACGCGCAGGACAAAAATTTGATAACTCATCCCTTTTTAATGTAATCGATTAAAAACGAAATCGATATTAATCCTAATTAACCTATAAAATTCTATCTAATTCATCTTTATAGCTAGAGTTACTGCTTTCTTTGGTGAAAATAACCTCATATTCGATCCTTCATGGATTGAATCTATGTAACTCAGTACAATCTCGATCCAAGAAAATTTAATTGGAGCAGTTAGTGTTTTTTTCATACCCTGAGCCCATTAAAAATGGGATATCAGGGTATAATGTTTTTGTAAAAATGTATGTAACAGGCAGAAGGAGACGTCGCAGACCACACAAAGTATATATATTCTTGATCAGCTCGATGTGATGAGTTGATATAGCCCTGTCCGTCTGTCCGTCTGTGTGAACGCAGCGATCTCGTAAAACGCAGAAGCTAGAGAGCTGAAATTTGACATGTATACTCCTGAATACCATACGCTATACGAGTTTTTTTTTTAAATGTGTGTGTGTATGTGTTGCTTGCAATATATGTATATGTAAACTAAGCATAGAATATTTGAAGTATCGGCACTTCGTAGGGCTCATGGTATCTCGTAGTCGAGCCGTCTCGACTAGAGCTTTCTTACTTGTTTTATATTAGTATTGCTTTCCACTTCTTACATTTTTAATCAAAGCCATCCCCAACCGTTTTCAATTATGTTAAGGTTTGAAGAATATGGTGACCCTTGGTATAAACGTTTTCAATCGAAACAAACGATTTTTGTACTCGAGAGTAATTGAGTACAAAAATCGTTTGTTTCGATTGAAAACGTTCATACCAAGGGTCACCATAAATTCTATCTATTACAGATATTTAGTCCGTTTTAATGTAGATGTCTTTGAAGGGTTTCAATACTTATCAGAAGTAGTAGAATGCCATCATGTTTTCTGGAACAAGAGGTTTAATTTTTATAGCTCGATAAGCGCTTCAAAACTTTGTTGAGGTCTGTATTTCCTAAAAAATATATAATCTCTTCTGACCATTCTCATTGATTTTACAACAAGATACGTCTATAAACGTTTTCAATCGAAACAAACGATTTTTGTACTCGAGAGTAATTGAGTACAAATAATTTAATAATAATAATTTCCAATAAACTCAAAAATTAATATTTTATTTATTTATTAACCAATCAAGAATTCTTATTAATTAATCAAGAATATATATACTTTGTGGGGTCTGCGACGTCTCTTTGCCTGTTACATACATTATCACAAAAACATTATACCCTGATTTACCATTTTTCAATGGACTCAGGAGACTAGGAGATACCCTGAGCCCTGCGAAGTGCCGATACTTCAAATATTCTATGCTTGTTTAATAACTTTTTACTGGAAGGACTTTCTTATTCAAACTTTCAGGGCATGATTATGTTATTCATATGTGTGTATGCGCCGCAGCACAAGAACGAGAAGAGCTATCGAATTTTTGGAAAAACAAAACTCGTACTGCGTATGGTATTCACGAGTATTGTAATGGTCGCAGTTTAGCCATAGCCGCCTCATTTTTTTCTTTAAACCAATTCGCAAGAACAGCCAAGTCAAAAACAAATAAACGTTACGCTTAAGGTGCGCGCGCACGGCAAAAGCTGCGCAAGCGTCAGGGCAAGCGTCCGCGCAAGCTTATGTGAAGCTTGTGGCTGACCTTGATGCAGCGAGGGAGCTTGCAAGCGGAGCTTGATAAGCTTTACCACGTGCAAGGGCAGCTGTAGCTAAGCGGGTATGAGCTTTTGCCTCAGCTGATCCGCTGAATTGCAGGAAGCGCACCCAACTTTTGGGCCTTCCGAGCTTTTGGGTTTTTTTCACGCTATAAAAACAGCTCGACCGGCTCAACTCGGTCTTTTGGATTAGAAGAAAAACATAAAATACAAAGCGGATTACCTATATATATACTAATACTAAGCGTGGCTGCCACGAAGAAAAAAAAGATACTGTTCTGCCCGTATCAGACTGGGTTCTAATAGTTGGACAAAAATAAAAATTAATAACAGCAAAGAAAAAAATAAATCCAACGAAGATCAGCCAGTCTTGGTACGGGCACCACAGTTTGTTGGAGTCGCCAAACGCCAACGCAGTGGCCAACCCATCAATTAGAAGCCGAGGAACAGCATAGTCGGTCCAGAGGGAGCAGCCGCCAGCGTATACATATGTGCAGTGCAGTGCAGTGAACATTCAAAATAAAAAGAATAATAAACAGAAAACAGAAAAAAAAGACAAAGTACCCCAACACGCAAAAAAAAAAAAAAAGAGCATAAGTTAATAAGTTATAACTGTTCACTTCCTAAAACGAATAGAAGTCTCAGTCAGAAATGAAGAAATAATCTTTAATCTGTACATATATACAGACATAGGTTCAAGTACACTGAAAAATTTTTTGTTGTATAAAAAAAAAAAAAAAAAAAAAAAAATAATAATAATAATAATAATAAAAGAAAGAACCATCTGACAGTAGAATTATATCACATCGCCAACCACGTGTCGAAATAAAAATTTTTAGTTTTAGTGCAGAACAAAACCATAGGAAATAGGAACTCATGAAAGTGCACAATTAACTAACAATGAACTAATGAAATATAGGAATACAAAAATATATATATAATATATAAAAAAAAAAAATAAAATAAAAAATAAATAAATAAAATAAAGTTAAAAATAAACAAATAAATAAATAAATAAAAAAAAAAAAAAAAAAAATGGAAATAAATAAATAAATAAATCACCACAATAATAATAATAATAATAAAAAAAAAAAAAAACAAAAAAATTAAATAAGTAAATAAAAATAAATAAATAATATTGCATGCGAAGATGCAAGAAGTTACAATTTTTAAACAAATCTAATTCAACTTAACCCTAATTTACCACACCACGAGGAAAGGCCTTTCACCGTTGGGAGAAAACAAAAAAAAAAACTCATAAAAACCGTAAGTGTTTACTTCTTTCTTCTTCGCTTATTTATTGGAAAAAACAATTTAAATAAAAAAAAAAACAACCACAATAAAAAAAAAATAATAATTAATAATAATAAGAATAATAATAATAATAATAGTAATAATTGTTTTTTTCTTGAAGGTAGAAAAAAAAAAAAAAAATTAAATAACATATAAATAACATAAAATGACATCAAATGAAATGAGTCCACATTTATTGAAATTATCTTATCATATACGTCAGCTATAAATCCTATTATATAGTAAAATTCTTTAGCTTTTAAGAAGTTCTATTTTTATTTTTTTCTTTAGAATGTATATCCCGAGTTGTATTAACGATTGAGTTTATATTAAATAAGAATGTTATTGAATTGTGAAACGAAAAATTTATGGTCTTAGACATTTATTGGTGAAAATGCGTCGGTAAGAGTCGACGATAGGTCAGTGTAATGGGGTAGTGAGTTGGTGTGTTTCGCTTTGGGGGTTTCCGAAACGGAAGAAACCAGGAAACCATGGTAGGGAGGGGCGAGAACACCTGTGCCAACCTCCATCTTGGCCACGGGTGTTAGTGTACTGGTTTTCTTGACCAAGTGTTGTGCCAGTCTTTCCTTGTGTTGGCATTTGTTGTTGTCCCCATATTTCGGAGTACAGCTCCAACCTATCTTAGGGATCTTATCAATTTAAAATTTATGTACATCGGCCGTGAGGTAGCTAAGAACTCCCCCACACTCCCGAATGAGCTACGGAACTAGAAGATCCCGTTCAGCTACCTCGCGACCGCAGGAAGGTAACACGGCTCCCCTTTAACTTTGCCGCAATGTGCGAAGGAGCCGGAACTTTCCGTACAGAGGCATTCTTACCCAATGGCTCAAGTACAAAATGATAATTAAAAAAATGTTTTTTTTTTTTTTTTGTCACAGTATACATGTCAAATTTCAGCTCTCTACCTTCACTGGTTTACAAGATCGCTGCGTTCACACAGACGAACGGAAGGACGGACTCAACTAAGTTCAGCTGATCAAAAATATATATACTTTGTGGAGTCTGCGACGTCTCCTTCTGCCTGTTACATACATTTTCACAAAAACATTATACCCTGATTTCCCATTTTCAATGGGCTCAGTGGTGCTTTTAACCTATGAATAGTAGTGTACAAGGATATTATATCGTAGTACTTTGATTTGCTTACGTTGTTATCTGTTGCCAGTAATTTGTGTGAGGTTAACTAATAATTTAAATAATGACCCACCTGTGAACATGACATATAAGTCTTATTGACGTACTCTTCTGTTACGTGAAAATCCAACGAAGTTACATAAAGATCACCTGATAAAAATAATTCATAGTTGATATCGACATTTGAAGTACTAACAAATAAGTAGCAGTACCTTTGTCATTTTTCTTTGTAGCGGCAGCCCTAGAGAATTTTGACTGTTCTGGAGAGCATGTAAGTTCGCAAATATGGCGAGCCAAATTTGTCATACATGATGGACAACGCTCTAGAATTGCCGCAGCAATTTTAATGTTGTCATTTAAAATTTTTACCTATTAATGAGAAAAATTCAAAATTAATTATAAATTCAAAATTAATTATAAAAGTACCTGGGCAACGTCACAGCAAAAATTCTTTTCTCCAGCTTGAAGCAAAAAACTACACCTTTCTGTTAACAACTTCAGGCCATCTTCAGGCATTACTTTTGGTGTGCCGTTATAGGAACAATACTGATTGAGATTCGAAGAATCTGTATTACAAACTCCATACCAAACACAATCCTAAAAAAATATAAGTTTCGTAGTTATTGGATATACATTTCATAATTCAAAATTGGGAAATTAAATATTTAATAACATTTTTGATCTGAATGGATTTTCTTAATTAAACCTTCACGGCGGGATTACGTCATTAATATGTGCGTCTTTGCCAAAGCACAAGTCTTTAGTAATTTAAATAGGTGTTTTACGAATTTAGGACGTAGCACTTAGTAGACGTAAACTTAGCTCCAGCAACAAGCTGTAAAAGACTTTGAATTATTAATTCTATATCACTGTACCACAAGGCCAGTGATAAGAGAGACCAGTAATCTCTCCACCGTAATCTTCCTAAAGGAACGCATACATCTATCCCAACAGCGCTGGACATCATCTATAGATACCCAGACTAACACTAAAAGGATAATTGGCGCCCAACTATATATAAGAACCCACAGGGAACATTTGCATAGCTGAAGTTGTGGGCATAAACATGTAAGTGAAATGTTCAATAAGTACTGTTCAAATAGAAGTGTTAAAGTGAAATTGTGACTTGTGTTAAATATTTTTCAAACCAATTTTCACTTTGTCTGCAACGAGACAGAAAATCCTACAGTTGAACGAATTAAATACAATTAATGCTTCTAGCCGATTGCGCATAATCGGCGTTCAGAAAATCCTACAGTTGAACGAATTAAATACAATTAATGCTTCTAGCCGATTGCGCATAATCGGCGTTCATGTGGAGTGTCAAGTATACATTTTGTTTTTAAGAGCTAATGAGCAATTTGTACTCTTACAAGGAAATTAAGCAAGAATACGATAGTAACGACGGGTGGGATTTTGAATCAGAAGATTTTTGCCCAACGCAAGAAAACCCGACAAACATGGACGTTAGTCAGTTGCAAGCTCTAGTAGCGGGCGCTGTTAGCCAGGCCCTGGCTCAACAGGAAGCAAGCCTAAAGGAAAGATTTTATTTTATATTTATTTTATTTTATTTTATTTATTATAGTTGACAAATCGAGTGTCACTAATAAGTAATTAAAGTAAAAGCCTTAAATTAACAAAATTTTCTCAATGATATCACCACCCGCTGGGGGTGTTTTATTTGCCAAGCCGGCGAGCTATGCCCCGAATCACAGCCAAATATGGTTAGTGATATCATTGAACTATGAAAGATAGGGAGTGAAGAAATTAAAAATATTTAGTTTAAAAATTAATCTAAAAACATAGCTTAACCATAAAAACAGGAAGAAGAAGCATATATATATATATATATATATTTATATATTTTACTGAAATGAGAAAACACAAAACAAGTAGGGAGAATTGCCAATTCCTGTGCATTCTCACTCTTGGGCCCTGTGTGTGATTTCTCTGAGGTAAGCTGAAAGCAAGGATTTTATTAAAGGAAGAGAGAGTTCTGAACCAAATAGATAAAAATATTTATTATAGGTAGCACATAAGACCTGAAACGCACTATGCAAGGAGTAATCAGATGTTCATATAGGTAAATATAGAGGACGAAAGTGACAGGAAATACGAGAAGGAACTACAAAATTAATTTGCTTTAAAAGAGCAGGCGAATCAGTATTACCACTAATCAAATTATGTAGAAAATCAATACCCAAGACTGTTCTACGGTTTATTAGTGACGGAATATCTATAAGAAGAAGCCTACTATGATAAGAGGGTAAACGAAGGTTACGATCCCAGTTAAGATTGCGTAACGCAAAGAGAATAAACTGTTTATGAACCGATTCTATACGGTCCTGATACAATTTATGCTTGGCGACCATATAACTGAACAATATTCCAAAATTGGTCGAACCAGCGAAACAAAAAGGAGTTTGATAACAAACGGGTCATTAAATTCTTTCGACCATCGTTTAATAAAGCCAAGAACACTTTTGGCTTCATTAATGATGGTTTAGATATGGGCATTGAAACTAAGTTTAGAGTCAAAGAGCACCCCAAAATCTTTCACTGTAGAAATATGTTGCAAGGAATCATTATTGATTGTATAATGAGCAGTATATGGACAAATGCGACTAAAGGTCATTGTCATACATTTAGAGCAATTGAACTGCAATTGATTAGCCTTACACCAACATTGAAAGGAATCAAGATCATCTTGTAGGCGTAGATGATCCACTGAATTGTTGTATGAGAGACAGAGTTTTACATCATCTGCATACATAAAAACCTTTGAATGAGAAATACAATTCGAAAGGTCATTTATAACAAGTAAGAATGCTCTAGTCGAGACGGCTCGACTAGGAGATACCTTGAGCCCAGCGAAGTGCCGATACTTCAAATATTCTATGCTTAGTTTATATACATATATATTGCAAGCAACACATACACATACACAGACGTACGCTCAAGCACACGCTCTGCCAACTGCGCAGTTGACATAGCGACTGCGCTTGGGCTGCAAGCGGCTTATGTTGTTTAGCCTTACACCAACATTGAAAGGAATCAAGATCATCTTGTAAGCGTAGATGATCCAGTGAATTGTTGTATGAGAGACAGAGTTTTACATCATCTGCATACATAAAAACCTTTGATAGTCAACTTAAACAGTTGAGAGGACAAGTGAACAGTTTGCGCATAGAAGTGCCGCAGGTCGAAGCTTACCAAAAAATATCCGTAGACCCAAATATCCCATGTGAAATAAAGCTTGACATTATACAATCAGTACACGAATTCAGTGGTTCACAAGATGACTACGTAGCCTGGAGGCAATCTGCCACAGATGCGTACGAACTTTTAAAGCCATAGGTGGCAGCGCGCATTATCAAGCTGTTACAATTATTAGAAATAAAATCAGAGATTCTGCGAGAGAGGATTGTTGGTATCGCATAACACGGTACTCAGTTTTGGGCTAGAGATGGTAAGGCAAGGAAATTCCAGCCTCATGCAATATTATGATGAGGTTGAACAAAAGTTGACACTCGTTGTTAACAAAATTATCATGACTCATGAACCTGACACAGACACACTGCTTAACAAAGAGGTCATGGACGATGCGTTGCATGCATTTATTTCAGGACTTAAGAAGTCGGATGTGTTTCCGGCCCAACCCAAAGACTTACCGTCTGCCCTGATTGTAGCTAGAGATGCAGAAGCCAGCATAGAGCGTAGCATGTTTGCAGCTACGTACGCAAAAGCTATGGAAGATAGAACCCAGGCAACCAATTCTTTTGGAAATGGCCAATGTGCCAACGTACCAAATGAAGGAGAGCAGTGTCGAAAAAGGCGAGGTTCCGAACGCATGACTGGCCAAAGGCGCCAGAGATTGCAAAATACTATACAACATGCCACCACTAGCCAAGAGACAGAATACAATAACACTGCCACAGCCGCAGTTGTTGAGGTTGATGAAGATGATGACTCCATAAGTGGTGACGATTCGGTCAATTTTTTAGGGAACGCTCCTGGCTACCGTTCATTGAACGACAGCTGGCTGGGAGAACACTAAAAATCCTGATCGACACAGGAGCTGCCAAAAACTACATTAAGCCCGTAAAGGAGCTAAGAAATGTAAGTCCGGTCAGCTCCCCTTTTGCAGTCAGCTCCATCCATGGTTCTAACAAAATCCACCAGAAGTGTCTAATAAACATTTTTGGTAAAACAGGTTCATTCTTTTTATTGGATTCTCTAGCTCCATTTGATGGTATAATTGGTTCCCATTTGCTAACGCAGGTGGGAGCGACCTTAAATGCTGATAATGGTACAATCAATTATGGTTCTGTGTCCGAAAAGCTACAGCATCATTATTGTGATAATGTTAATTTTACTAAAGTAAATGTTATTGTCGTGCCAGAGGCAGTGGAAAAAGAATTCAGAAGCATGATCTTGAATAGATCAAAGGCATTTTCGACCGCAAACGAGGCATTTCCATTCAATACGTCTGTAGTAGCGACAATCCACACAGAAGACGACAAGCCGATATACTCAAAGCTATACCCACATCCAATGGGAGTCGCTGATTTCGTCAAAAATGAAATCAAAAACTTTCTAGAGAACAACATCAACAGGCCATAGAGGTCGCCCTACAACAACCCAATTTGGAATGTTGATAAAAAGGTTGCGATGAGCAGGGTAACAAAAATAAGCGCATGGTAATCGATTTTAGGAAACTAAATGATAAAACCATTGCCGACAAGTACCCAATGCCCAACATCCCCATGATATTGGCAAATTGGGGCAGAGCCAAATATTTTGGATCTTAAATCCGGATACTATCAAATATATTTGGCTGAATACGACCGTGAAAAGACGTCTTTCTTTGTAAACGGTGGGAAATACGAGTTCTGTCGACTCCCATTCGGTTTGAAAAATACGGGTAGCATATTTCAAAGAGCAATTGACGACGTCTTGCGTGAACAAATTGGTAAAACTTGCTATGTTGACGTAGATGATGTCATTAGTTTTCCTGAAAACGAAAATGATCATGTTTAGCATATAGACTGGGTTCTAAAGAGCTTGTTAGATGCAAACATGAGAGTTTCCAGGAAAAAAACTCAATTTTTCAAGCAAAGCGTAGAATACCTTGGGTTTATAGTAACCATGGGTGGCGCAAAAACTGATCCAGAAAAGGTAAGAGCCATACAGGATTATCCAGAACCAACAAGTAAGAATGCTCTAGTCGATCGGCTCGACTAGGAGATACCCTGAGCCCTGCGAAGTGACGATATTTAAAATATTCTATGCTTAGTTTACATATACATATATTGCAAACAACACATATACACACACAGACGCACGCGCAAGCACACGCTCTGCCAACTGCGCAGTTGACGTAGCGACTGCGCTTGAGCTGCAAGAGGCTTATGTTGTGGAAATTAAATGTTTAATAACTTTTTCTAGCAGGACTTTTTTATTCAAACTTCAGGGCATGATTATGTTATTCATATGTGTGTATGTGCCGAAGCACAAGTCTCTAGTATTTGAAATGCGTTTTTTCCAAATCCAAATATTACAAAATGTCTTTATTCACAACAGGCATCTACACAGTGAATTTCATGTCTCTAGCTGTTACGGTACGTAAAAGAGACGAAAAGTTATCGAAATTTATCGATAAAAAGAGAACGGGAAGAGAGAACTCGTATAGCGTATGGTATTCAGGAGTATACATGCCAAATTTCAGCTCTCTAGCTTCTGTGGTTTACGAGATCGCTGCGTTCACACAGACGGACGGACGGACGGACAGACGGACAGGGCTATATCAACTCAGCTCGTCGAGCTGATCAAGAATATATATACTTTGTATGGTCTGCGACGTCTCCTTCTGCCTGTTACATACATTTTCACAAAAACATTATACCCTGATTTCCCATTTTCAATGGGCTCAGGGTATAAAAATTGATAGACTCAAACAATAGACAGGTAGCAATAAACTCTGAAACTTTAAAGGAAATAAACCAGTTTACAGATGCTGTTAATCAAATAATAAAATCCAAGAAAAATGACTTAGTTGACACTCCACACTTATATGAGGCATTACTAGCCAGAAATAGAATGTTAATAACAGAAATTCAAAACTTAATGCTCACAATCACGCTTGCTAAAGCCAACATTATAAATCCAATAATTTTCGACCAAGACGATTTAAAGTCTGTGCTCATTGAATATCCCACAGAAGTCCCCATAGTAGTAGTTTAATAGAAGCATCTAATATTAAGGTCCTCCAGTCTGAAAACATTATCCATATTCTAATTGAGTATCCCAGAATTAAGTTCATATGTAGAAAGGTCAACATCCTCCCCGTATCCCACGAAGAAACTGTGCTTCAGTTTGTTCGTGGGATACGATGACACCGTAGCAAGATGACACCGTAGCTGAATGTGACAATGACGTCATAGCAGTAACAAGCTGCGCCATAACAACCTACGCATCGATCTGCAAATTGGCCTCCTATGACACCTGCGCCCGTGGATTGCACGCAGGAGCTCGGCCCGTTGCTACACTCAGCCTAGCCACTTGAAACCTATCACGGTCATAGATGATGGCATGGTGGTGGTAAATGAAAGCCCTGCGCGAATCAGTACCGATGACGGCCCCGAGATCGCAGTCAACGGCACGTTTCTCGTCACCTTTGAACGAGCAGCCTGCATAAATGGTTCTAAGTACGTAAATCGGCGTGAGATTCTAAACAGAACCCCGGGCATAGCAGCTTCACCATTGCTCAACATCATTAGCCATGAACCAATTCTGAGCATGCCGCTCCTACAGAGAATGAACAACCACAACCTTCATCAACAAACTTCAAGGGGATGTAGCATCGGCCGGATCATTTAAAACTTGGTTCATCACAGGAGCTGGTCTCGGCCTCGTCTTCAGCGGTTCCATCCTTCTCTGCCAGAGTCTGAGGAGAAAACGAGCTTAAAAAAAAATACAAGAGATCACCAACAGCTATAAAATTAACGATGACGGTCATGGCTATGAGGGGGAGTAGTTAACGAGTGCCCCTCGCACTCAGTTGTTTAGACAAAACAACTGCACGCGCAAGTGCTGACTTTGCAGAAGCTCAGTTCAACGTTCGGATAGCAATGGTCAGCGGCGGTAACTTGATACTTAGCATGTGTCGCAAGAGCAGCGTTATCAATTATGATGAGTCGGCTTGCCGACCGGATGCTTGTATAAGTATTCTTGGTAACTTTGATTCTTTTAGCTTTTAGTTCGGTTTGTCAAATTACTTTAAGTCAGTTCTGTTCATACAACGAAGCGAGAAGCTCGTTAAATAAAATTAGCTCCAGCACCAAGCTGTAAAAGACTTTGAATTATTAATTCTATATCACTGTACCACAAGGCCAGTGATAAGAGAGACCAGTAATCTCTCCACCGTAATCTTCCAAAAGGATCATAACCCTACGGAACACACACATCTATCCCAACAGCGCTGGACATCATATATAGATACCCAGCAACAACACTAAAAGGATAATTTACATGTCAAATTTCAGCTCTCTAGCCTCTGTGGTTTACGAGATCGTTGCGTCTCACGGATGGTCGGACGGATGGTCAAAATAATCTGCGTAAACTTGAGCTCGATTTCTCTTTGACAAGCAGATCGACTTAATATTTATTTCTTTCCGAAAAATGTAATATAAAGCTGTCTCATGCGACACTGTCATGAGCAGTTGCTGAATTATAATTATATATTTGTTGCTATATCATTTATTTTGTTGTTGGTTGACATTGTTTTAGCGCAGCGAGTTTCGTTTGCGCGCAGACCCCGAATACAACTGAACTGCCTGTTAACCTAATTATCTTCTGCTTATTGAACCACGCGCGGCGAAAGCTTCTGTAGCTGTCGTCTCGCTAACAAGGGACTTTCCCAAACTGCAAAACACAAGCGACCAATAGCAACGCATAGAAAATATGCAAGATGCAACATCGGCATTATCTTGGAATTATGATTCATAAGAAAATTCTCGAAGACGCACTAATACACACCTAGTGCTACTCTCACACATATTACCAGCACGAGCCAACACAGCGCCAGCATATTTTCCAACTAATTACACTCCGACACGGCCATCCTGACCACTTAAATAATTTTATTCATAAATTATCGAATGTAATTTAATTTTAACATTTTCATTTTCAATATAACTTTATCAATTACAACTACCAAATTTTAGTTTCAACTTTTAATCTCTTACAAATTTTTAATTCAACTCTTTGTTTCATTCTTAAACAATTCATCTTTCAATTCATTTACTTTATTAATAATTCTTTTCATTATCATAAACCCAATTGGTTTCAATTTCCATCTTCTTATGCGCCATACGCCATGATCAAAACATTTGTTTGCATTTGTGCTTGCATTATGATAAATTCTTTCAAGTTTTATAATCAGCCTTTCAGGCATCCATACGGTCTTTTTCAACAGTTTCAATTATGTCTTTAAATAGTTTATTTTTCAACCATTTCATTACTGTTTCAACAGTTTCTTTTTCAACCATTTCATTACTTTCTCTTTCAACAGTTTCCTTTTTCAACCATCTCTCTCTTCACTACTTTCTTGTTCAACTGGTACATACTCCTCTGGCAATTTTCTTATATCTTCGTGAGGATACTTATATTTTATATTATTTGTCAATGATCTAAGGATATATCAATCTCCGTCTAACAATTCAGGTATTTGTAAAGGACCTCTAAACTTTGGACTTAATTTCGTTTGACGCCTTTCTTCATTTTTTAATAACACAAAATCTCCTACTTTGTATCCAACAACCTTAGCCTTGGTTTTATCAAAGTGGTCTTTACTATATGCTGCAGCTGCTGATATATTTTGCACCGCTCGAGCTCTTGATTCTGCCAAATTAACCTCTTGTGTCATGTCACATGGTGGAAGCAACCCCAAAGGACTTGCCTTTGTCACTCGACTTTCTGTATAATTTAAGGCTATCTGTACCTCGCCCAATGCGTCCTGCCAAAATCTGTTGCTAGTCCCAACTACCGTTAGTAGGTTTTTCAAAGTGCTCATTATGCGTTCCACCTGTCCATTGGCCCTACTGGAACCTGTCGCAATTAAATGCAAATTTATTTTTTGTTGAGAACAAAACTCACTAAATTTAGAGCTGGCAAAACACCTACTCTGGTCTGCACCTATATAATTGTCAGCATCAATCTTGAGTGTGTGTGAAACAAATTTAGTAAAAGCGTCTACCTGGACCATGACATACTCTTTTTTATCAGACTTGCCACTCAGCTTTCCAGTTATGTCTATGTGTATCGTGTGCCAAGGTGTGTCAATTTTTGGTATTGGATGAAGTGTAACATGGATTTTATCTGATGATGACTTTGACATCTTGCAGGTAATACAGTTTTCAACAAACTTTCGTATGTACTTAGACATGTGATCAAACCAATAATAATCATAAGCCTTATCTAAAGTCCCAACCTAAGTGCACAATTGACTCTTGAATCTGATTTATTACAGCCCATCTAAATGCTCTTGGAACAGTTGGCAAGGTACGAGTTCTACCATTTCTCTGAATTTTCCGATATTCCTGCACTTAGCTCGTAAGTTCTTGTCCTCGGCAAGAGAATTATCTTTTAATTTATTCACAATATTAATAATATCGGAATCTTTGCGCTGTTCAGCCATAAGCCATTCACTAGATATCTCTGCCAGATTGACACGTTTCTCAGAAATTTTACAAGTATGAATCGCATCCGCGGATGGAAGATTTCCAGAAAAGAAGTCAGCTTGAACCATTCGTTTACCCTCCCTATACTGAAAATCAAATGAGAACGACTGTAAATAAGCCCACCTTCTTTGGGCCCTGGGTCACGTTTGGTTCTTAATGCTTAAAGTGAATTACAATCGGTAAAAACAACAAAATCTCTACCGGTTAAATAATGATATGAAAACCCTGCAATAATATTTCTCGGCCAATACCAATTTCGTTCTTCAAATATTCATCGCCTAAAACATGGAATAGCATTTCAATACAATGATTGTTAATTTCTTCATTGCTAATACCTTCAATAAAACTACATTGTTAATTCTTTTACAAACTAACTTAGTACTTATCTTTTGTTTAATTAAAGAACATTCCGCTCCAGAGTCAAATGTTGTCGTGAAAACAACGCCATGATGAATCATCTCTCCTTTTGGCTCGGCAACTTCACAAATCTGCACTCTCTTCATCTGACCTCGTCCATTTTGGGCTTACTGCAATGAGTTGAAATGTTCAACTTCGCCACCCTTGAAACAGGTTACATTTGTTTGCTGTTGTCGACCAAACACGCTCTTGCCACTATGCTCTGCAACACGGAGAGAAAGACAACGTTGCTGTCTAACTCTACATTCAGCCATCTTGTGACCCAATTTTCCACAAAAATTACAATTTATCGTTGAAAAGTTCTGCCGTTTTATGTCGGTTGATGCTATTTCACCTTGGAAAGATTTCTTCCGTTTGTTGAATGGGAAAGCTTTAAGCTCGGTCAAAAGTTGACTCCTGGTGCGCACGTTTGAAGTAAGGGTTAGACGTTGTAATCTGGTATCAATATGATCCAACTGAGCAAGCGTCACAGAAACAGCAATCTCCTCCACATCCATATTACGCCATTTATTGATGAGTGCCGTCACCATGCCACTTGCATAATTGGAGGGACAATCTCCGTCGGTCGAGCTAGTTAATAACATAGTCAAAAACATAGCAGCTGGTGTTTCCACACTGGTAAAACGCTGAACGAAAAGTTCCTTAAACTCAGCCCAGTTTATTTTATTTATTATTTATAACATATTTGTGAAAGCCACTGCGACGCACTGCCTTCCAACGCTGCACTCAAAGCAATCACCAAGGCAGTGCGTTCTGTATTTTCAGCTAAAATTATATTTACTGAGTGCACCACGCGGACGCGTCGGCGCCAACAAGAGCTGCGTTAAATTTCAGTAATACTACTGTCTAATTATTTGTTGTTTCAGATGGCGCTGATTTTAATGCTTTAACAAGTTCGATTAAATTTTTGTTTTGCATTTCCATTAACACTTTCCATGGATCATTTGGCATATTTGGTAGCGAGCCCGATCCCACTTCTGATGTTGCAGCATCACTTATATTGTTGTTGGTTGACATTGTTTTAGCGCAGCGAGCTTCGTTTGCACACAGACCCCAAATACAACTGAACTGCCTGTGTTCACCTAATTATCTTCTGCTTACCGGCTCGGCGAAAGCTTCTGTAGCTGTCGTCTCGCTAACACGGGACTTTTCCAAACTGCAAAACACAAGCGACCAATAGCAACGCATAGAAAAGATGCAAGATGCAAGATGCAACATCGGCATTATCTTGGAATTATGATTCTTAAGAAAATTCTCGAACCCGCACTAATACACACCTGGTGCTACTCTCACACATATTACCAGCACGAGCAGACGCAGCGCCAGCATATTTTCCAACTAATTACACATATACATCACCCTAGCCGCTGTATACTGCCCCTTGTTAAGATATTTATGGAATTCTTGTGGGTGGTCATTTTATAGCAGCAGGAGACTATAATCAAGACGAGGCTAATGGGAATGTGTCTCGTGACTCCAAAAGAAAATCAGCTTAATAGTTTTAGTGCAGTTACCAAAAATATTCCGCCTAATCCGATACATACTGCTGTCATTTTATCTTATTTTTATTTACCGTCCATCTACTCAGAGATCATCCATTGACCATCAACATTTGCTGACAATAATGCAAGTTACTGCGTAATAAGCTGATCGGGCCAATTTGGAAAAAATGGTTATCGGATTAGTGAATTAAATAAATAAATCAAAACGCAACCCTCACACTCAATATGCAAGATTGCCCAACGCTCGTATAAAACCATACTTTATACAGCTAACAAAGTGATGTGATGTTTACACCTAGATAAATACTAGATTTACTTGGTAGCGACACATTGAAATTAAAACTGAAAGGCAATACCCTCCCTTGACATATCAAGGCTCTCTCCCTCTCTCTCTTTCTTTCTCTCTTAGTGTGGTTCAACTCTACTCTACTCTACAAGCAATATGTTCGAAAAATAATCTTTACCTATGGCTCATAGTTATTGCACTACCAACAGCATCTTTGACATTGTCCATAGAGCCTCGTCAAAGACCTTATGAACCATAACCGCGGGACCGATCAAACATCCGGACTATGGACTAATAATTCCGCTCATTTTTGGAAATGTGGCGAATACGGCATATTTTTACATAGTTAATTTAACAAATGCGAAGAAAGTGCATTGGCAATTACACATTTATAAATGATAGATTGGGAATATCCATATACAAAATAATATTGTAATATATATGTAAAACATGTATAAGATCAGGAGATCCACTAGGAAGTGGAGAGGTGGAATGAGAGATACTTGTTATTATATTACTTACCTGTTTTGATGCACAAAATAACGAAACAAATATCCAAAATATGACAACTTTCACAACAGCTGCTCTACACGGGCGTAATATCATTTTGCAGTTTATTATAACGTCTTAGTTATCAAATCTACAATAATACAAAAATAAGCAATTTATTACCCTCCACAATATAAAGCTGTGAAATCTGTTTGGTTCATCATTTTTATTTACGAAAATAGTAAGAGTGCTCTAGTCGAAACTGCTCGACTAGGATATACCCTGAGCCCTGCGAAGTGCTGATACTTCAAATGTTGGATGATTACATAGTTTACACATACATATATTGCAAGCAACAGATACACACACAGACGCATGCACACGCACGCACGCTCTGCCAACTGCGCAGTTGACGTTGCGACTGCGCTTGGGTTGCAAGACGCCTATTTTGTGGAAAATAAAATGTTTAATGACTTTTTTTCTGGAAGTACTTTCTTATTCAAACTTTCACAGAATGATTCTGTTATTCATATGTGTGTATGTGTGTATGTGCCGAAGCACAATTCTGTAGTATATGAATTGCGTTATTTCGAAATTTAGGGCGAAGGGTGCATGGCATCCAAAATCCTAAAATTGCAGTGAATTTTATATCTCTAGCTCTTACGGTACGCAAAGGAAGAATTGTTATCGAAATTTAACGGACGGGAAAAGTTAATGAAACTCGTGCTGCGTATGGTATTCACTAGTATATTCTGTGGTTTACGAAATCTCTGCGTTCATACAAACAGACGGACAGACGGGCTATCTCAACTCAGCTCATTGAGCTGATCAAGAATATATATACTTTGTGGGTTACATACAAAAACTTTATACTCTGATTTCAGGTTCAGGGTATACAATTTGGAGACTCTACTCCACATAAGTGAGATATAATTTTATAGCTGAATATTGATTTCGTTTTTAATCGATAACATTAAAAAGGGATGAGGGGACCGACATTTAAAATTTCAAGTCTCTAGCTCTTATGGATGCTGAGATCGACGCGTTCACACATACGGACAGACAGGGCGAAATCACATTGTCTCCCTGATCAAGAATATATATAAATTATGGAGTCGGCCACGCCTCCTTCTCCCAACATTTCAACAATACCATTATGCCTACCAGATTAAATTTAAACAGGGTCAGCTAATAAAATCAAATAAAATCAATTATCACAAAAAAATAATAATAACAAATCTTGAAGACCTAATTCTCTCTACAATTCTTGCAAAAATAAATTTAATTAGACCACTACTCTTTGACAGCATTGACGTCAACCAATTGTCAAATGAGCATCTTACAAATATAAGCGTAGCAGATCTTTTAGAAGTTTCTAGTATGAAGGCTTTTCAAAATTCATAAATATTATACTTTTTGATGAAACCTTAAACCTAATATTACCTTTTAAAAAATTATATCTACCCCGTTCAGCAAATAATGTTTTAATAGATCTAGAAAAAGGAAATTTGGTGGCCGACTGCGAGGCAAAGAGTTTCGCAGTACGCGACAGTGGTACAACCGTGAGCACCATCTTCTGTAGAAATTCAGAAAAGGCGAAGTGTGATCAATAAATTGGAACCGTCGCACAATGCTCCACACACCCTGGGCATTTGGAGCCCATTACAGCAATCGTCGATGACATTTTAATTATCAACAGCGCAACAGTTAATATAACAGACATCACTGGCAAAAATCGACAGGAAGGAACCTTTTTGCCAATATTCGACGATCACATTTCGTTCGTGGCACCTGGTATATGAATCACCGAGGTATCGTGAAGAAAAAACCAGCAGTATCTACATCAGACATAGTCAATGTCACCCTCTTTCGTGAACATCTGACCCTCCCATTTCTACACGACCTAAGCGTGAAGAATCTACGTTACATCGGAGATCTTAAACTAAAATATCATCAATGTCACTAGGTTGCTTCATCCTTGTCGTTCTTCTCATCTTCCACGTTACAGCCGGAACACTATGTCGGAGTAAAACAACTAGAGGAATGAGCGAGGACGGGTTTGAGCTTACCCGGGGAGTGGTCAGGACGCACGAGAAAAAAAGAGATGATAACACAATTCGACACTATTGCAACACAGTTGCAGACGAAATTTCACTCCATCAAGCCAAAGCGAGCTGACAGCTTGCACGAAACGCCGATGCGAAGTTACTTTAAGTTTCTTAGTTTGTAATTTTTTCTCATTCGATTCAGTCAAATCGTGAATAAAAAAAATAAAATAAAACCAAATCGAGATAATTTCTATGTATTTGCCAAAGCTAGGGCTGATATCCGTCCTGGAATTCAGGGACATATTCCACTTTAGGAGGTAATGCCCCGGTATTCCGAGCTGACACGGAATTGTCCAGGTTTTCTTCAGTATCGATAAAAATAGTTGCATTTTGATAAAATGCAACTCTAAAGAACAAAGCAAACACTAACTCTTGCAGCTACTCAGAGATTTTAAAATGATGTAAATTGTTTCGGTAGTGAATACGCAGGGGTCAGAAGAAAGAAATAACTTGTTGGCGGAGAATGTTAAAAAAAATACTTATTGTACCATTTAATTTTGCGGACATGAGTTGTTTGATCTGTTATAAAGACTAGATAGTTAGTTAGAAAAAGAATAAATGTTTTGAAAAAAATAAGCAGTGGTACTCTTCCACCGTCCCGGAATGCCCTTAGGCCCATGTGGTCACCCTAGCGAAACGACAAGTACCTAGTATTCGAAATAATTTTTGAATATTTATAGCGCAAGGGGCGTAGCATCCAATATTTAAACTTTCTTTCTTTCTTTCAGGGCATGATTATGTTATTCATATGTGTGTATGTGCCGAAGCACAAGTCTTAAGTATTTGAAATACGTGTTAATTTTGTGCGAATTTCTTGGCATCCAAACTTTGACAAAAATCGAAATTGTATTAAAAAAACATAAAACTAAATGCAAAATTTGAACATTCTAGCTATAAAGATGAATTAGATTTAATTGTTTAGCTGCATATCAAGTTCGTTTTTAATCGATAACATGAAAAATACCTCTATATTTTGAAGTCCAATTTGATGGAAAGTTCTGAGAAACTGGGCATAAAACTTCCGATTCTACCAAGACAACGACCTTAAGCATACGGTGGGCATTGTCAGACCTGGCTGATCTGGAACTACCCGCATGTCATGAAACCACCAGCCCAGTCACCAGATTTAAATGTGATTGAGAATTTGTGGCCCATTTTGGAAATAAATATTTGAAAACGAAAAATATCTAACAAGTATTAACTAAAAACTGCGATAGTTGAGAAATGGGCCAAATTAACACCTGAAGTGACTAAAAAATTTGTAGAGTCAATGCCAAAAAGGCTTAGAATGGTGGCTAACTAAAAGGGTGAACATACAAAATATTAATTTGAAGATATTGTAATTAAAAAATATGTTTCATACTTTAATTTTATAAGAGGTTAAAATAAGCTGTAGGTCTTTGGTCTCATTTTTTAATTTTTAAGCATTATTAAATATTGAGAACATAAATGAATTAATTTCGTTAGAGTTTAACACTATTAAACAGCGTTAAATTTTTTGGATATCCCCAATAGTTTAGATTTTATCATAGCTCGCAAATAACAGTCGACAGTTTTTATACCCTGAGCCCATTGAAATGTCTATAACACGCAGAATAAGACGTCGCAGACCAATCAAAGTATATATATTCTTGATCAGCTCGATGAGCTGAGTTGATGTAGCCCAGTCCGTCCGTCCGTCTGTGTGAACGCAGCGATCTCGTAAACCACAGAAGCTAGAGAGCTGAAATTTGACATGTATACTCCTGAATACCATACGCTATATATTTTTTTTTTTAATTCGATAACTCTTCCCGTTCTCTTTTTATCGATCAATTTCGATAACTTTTCGTCTCTTTTACGTACCGTAAGAGCTAGAGACATGAAATTCACTATGTAGATGCCTGTTATGAATACAAATATTTTTTAATTTTTGGATTTTGGATGAAACGCCCCCTTCGCCCTAAATTTGCAAAAAAACACATTTCAAATACTAGAGACTTGTGCTTCGGCACATACACACATATGAATAACATAATCATGCCCTGTGGTTTACGAGATCGCTGCGTTCACACAGACGGACGGACAGACGGACAGGGCTATTTCAACTCAGCTCATCGAGCTGATCAAGAATATATATACTTTGTATGGTCTGCGACGTCTCCTTCTGCCTGTTACATACATTTTCACAAAAACATTATACCCTGATTTCCCATTTTCAATGGGCTCAGGGTATAAAAACGGTTTCGCTCCGAGCACGAGCGAGATCACTTAAGTCCCAATAAATCGGTTGCTCGCTGAGACTTTTCGTAAAGGGTCAGGAAAAAACACTTATTTGCAGACAACGAGAAACGGTCGACAGTTATTAGCTCTGAATTTTACAGATCAACAAACTTTTTATATTCATCTTCAAAAAAACATAGACTGATTGCTTCAAACGGTTCAGGGATTATACATTTGTACGTTTATTTATAGTATGCCATCAATTGCGTAGCATATATGTATATACATATATATTTATGTACATACATATGTATGTAATACATTCAATATGCCTTACAATACATACGAATACTTATGAAGCCATACAAAGATGTGTAATTTTATCAGTTAACTGTGTGAGTCATTTCTAAGAACATATGTGCGTTGACTCACACATACCCAAGTACAATTTGTTATTGATTATCGTTTCACACCTTTATGTGGGTAAGAATTAAATGTATTTAAAAAATTCCAGTAATTAGTGAAATCGGTCATAATACAAAATGCTTACACAACTGTAATATTAAATATCGGTACCCAAATGCATTTAAGCAATCAACTTAATGACTCCCGACCTCTTCAATTTATTCAATTCACTACAAAAATGTCTTTTAAAGACGAATTGGTAACTGTTAAAGGAATGAGTATTTTTAAGTATCGAATAAAATAAGTTTAATTATTCGATATTTCACTCGTTAATCCGGTGATGCTCTATTAAATAGCATCAGTGAAATTGTTTCGGGATGTACATATGTACATATGCATATACAAAATTCCATATTTATATACATACATATATACATATTTAAAAAAACACAATCGGACGTTTCATTATGTTTTTTATATATTTCGTTTCTTCTAAATAATGGAATTATTTAAATCCAAAATTGTTATTTCTAAAAGCTGTATTAAATTTTACAATAAATGAACGTATACTTTTATAAATGTTTTAAGAACTTGGCTATGACTTTCTTTTATAAAGCTGCATAAATGGATTTTTTTAATAAGAAGGATGCAGGTGATGCAACTCCACATCGAATTTTTGGGAAACAAAAATCTTGTCTGCCTGTTACATATGTATGTACATTTTCAAAAAAACAGCAAGATTTTCAATTTTTAATGGGATCAGGGTACAACAAGTAAGAAAACTCTAGTCGGTGGCGCCCGACTAGGGGATACCCTGAACCCAGCGAAGAACCGCTATTCCGAGAGTTCTGTTTGTATGTAAATCATAAGGAACACATACAGACGCACGCTCTGCCAACTAAAAGGCTGCAATTCGCCTATGTTGTGGAACATTAAATGTTAATAACTTTTTTTCTGGAATTACTTTCTTATTCAAACTTTGTGCCGAAGCACAAGTCTCTAATATTTAAAATGCAAAATTTAGGGGTAAGGGGCGTGGGATGCAAAATCCAAAAATTACAAAATGTTTGTATTAACAGTGAATTTCATGTCTCTAGCTCTAAAGAAAAGTTATCGAAATTTATCGATAACCAGAGAACGGTAACAGTTATAGAATTAAAAAAAAAAAACTCGTACTGCGTAGGGTATTCACGAAATTTGTGCTCTCTGGCTTCAGTTGTTTACGAGATCGCTGCCTTCACTCCGCCGGACGGCTATATCAACTCAGCTCATCGAGCTGATCAAGAATATATGTAGATATATACTTTGCAG
This sequence comes from Drosophila peninsularis, assembly GCA_035047485.1. Lineage (NCBI taxonomy): Eukaryota > Metazoa > Arthropoda > Insecta > Diptera > Drosophilidae > Drosophila > Drosophila peninsularis. The sequence goes on along the minus strand of JAWNPN010000057.1, from coordinate 821,303 downwards.
AGCTTTGTCAACTTTGTATCAATGAATGACGGGAAGGACAATGAAAAAATGTGTATCGTGAAAAGGTTAATAAAGCGGGAAGAAACAGGAATGCAACCCAAACAAAAAAAGATGAGTCAAGTGAGATTTATGAATTTTCTCCCAGTATATGGGACAAAACTTCAATTTCAACTGCAAAATTTCAAGAATTCCCACTAAAAACACAAAATTATGCAAAACAAAATTCAAAATATAGAAAAGCTATAAAAAAGCCAGATTTTACGCGAAAAAGCGGTATTGACATCCCTGATAATCAGTGTTCCGATATTTAGTTACATCATTTTAAAGATAAAAAGTGACATCACAAATAAATAGTATTTCTGACAGATTTTACCGATGGAAGGCGTAAATAGGTTTATAAAAGGAGTATTATGTGATATAAGTAGCCGCTCAGCTTACTCACAACTTTTCATTGGGGTAACTTCGGGATGGTAAGTAGTGAAACTTTGAACCTTAAATCTTCTATAATTTAAATATTTTGTGGAAAGTGAAAGGTAATACCTAAAGATGTTTGTATATGCAGTGGTTTACAGCTTAATTCAACCAACACCTTAAAAAATGTTTGTTGGGCTATAAAATCTAAACTATTGGGGATATCCAAAAAATTTAATCGCCTGTTTTTAGTGTGATGTTTAAACTAATACAAAATTAATTCATTTATTTTTTAAATATTTTTTCAATATTTAATAATCACCCTCACCTTCATCCTTCACCCTTTTGGTCAGCCACCATATTAAGCCTTTTTGGCATCGACTCGGCTAATTTTTTAGTCACTTCAGGTGTTATTGTGGCCCATTTCTCAACTATCGCAGTTTTTAGTTAATACTTGTTAGATATTTTTCGTTTTCAAATATTTATTTCCAAAATGGGCCACAAATTCTCAATCACATTTAAATCTGGTGACTGGGCTGGTGGTTTCATGACATGCGGGTAGTTCCAGATCAGCCAGGTCTGACAATGCCCACCGTATGCTTAAGGTCGTTGTCTTGGTAGAATCGGAAGTTTTATGCCCAGTTTCTCAGAACTTTCCATCAAATTGGACTTCAAAATATAGAGGTATTTTTCATGTTATCGATTAAAAACGAACTTGATATGCAGCTAAACAATTAAATCTAATTCATCTTTATAGCTAGAATGTTCAAATTTTGCATTTAGTTTTATGGTTTTTTAATACAATTTTTTACGGACAAATCGGTATATGATACTTGGAACTGTAGAATCGCTAAATCCAATTTTTAAAGTGTTTGATAACAAGTTCCCGCTGCTCAATAATTGTAAGTTCTTCCATTTTGATTTCACTATTCTGCAAGTTGAGCTCTCAAAAATAAGCTGTGAACCACTGTATTCATGTATGTGTATATATGTATAAGTTAACGAGTGTCCCTCGCACAACCGACGTTAACCTGATGTCTTGCACATGTGCAAGATCACCGTTATCACTTATGCCCAGCCGGCTTGCCAGCTTGTAGCTTCGTACTCCTTAGCAACTAAGTACCGTTGGTTAAGCTTACGCCCCAGCTTGCTCGTGGTTCCTAGTTTTAGTTTTGGTCTTACAACGAAAGCGAAAGGTTCGTTTAATAAACTCTGCTCCGGCAACAAGCCGTAAATACATGGAAATAATTATTCCTGCATTGCTGTGGCACAAGCTCAGTGATATGAGAGACAACTGCAGCTCTGGAGATCGTCTACAGCAACGTGGTACAACACAACTATTTAATTGGCGCCCAACATTTAAGAATCCTACACCCAGGGTAGAAGATAAGTACTTTAGTTCAGAAAATATGTAAGTGGAATCTTTGATCAATACAGATTAAAAAATTGAATTAAATAAATTGAATGAACTAAAACAAATTGTATAAGTGATCGTGAATCAAGCCGAATATAATATTCGTTTTCTATAACTTCTATCTGCTAAAAGCAAGAATATATAAAATTTCTGTTCAAGTAACGCCCATTGCCGAATATACTTACTCGGTCGTGAGTTAATGTGAAGTGTCTCTAAAGAGATCGGTTACGAAAATCTAATAACTAGTTTTGGCCCGTATAGGGAAGTAAAGAAAGAAATAGGAAGTGATAGTGAAGGTGAAAACGAGTGGGAATACGATCAAGTAGGCTTTCAACCAACAGTTAACATAGATATGAACCAAGTGCAAGCGTTAGTAGCGAATGCTGTCAGTCAGGCATTAGTGACGCAAGAAATCAGATTTAATTTAATTAATTTAGTTTAATTTACTAAAACAAGATATTCAAAAATTACACATAGGACCACCTCAGATCGAAACATATCAGAGGATTAGCGTAAATCCAGACACCCGGTGCGATATAAAATTAGACATTATGAAATCAGTGCCCGAGTTCAATGGAACTCAGGATGATTATGTGGCATGGTGAAAATCCTCCAAAGATGCCTATGAACTTTTTCAGCCATTCGTGGGTAGTAGCGTGCATTACCAACTATTACTCGGAACAAAATTACAGGTACAGCAAGAACACTATTAGTGTCACATAACACTGTAATAAATTTTGACGCCATAATAGCAAGGTTGGACTGCACATACGCAGACAAGACGTCACTTAGGCTCTTGCGCCAGAACCTGGATATGGTCAGACAGGGAAATTCCAGCCTCATGGAATACTACGATGAGGTTGAACGCAGATTGACATTAGTTGCGAATAAGATCGTGATGATCAAGCGGATACAGCAAAACTCCTCAACGAAGAAGTCAGAGCTGATGCTTTTCATGCCTTCGTTTCAGGCCTTAAGAAAACAGCCCAGCCTAAGAGGACAAAGAACCAAAGATACGGGATTTGCTCTGACTAAGTTTAGACAGCCTACAGCATTTCGACTGAATCAAGGGGCTAACACACAGATCGAAAACTCGCAGGCTCACAAGAGGCAGGGTTCTGAACGAATGACGGGCCAGGGACGACAGCGTGTGCAGAACACCATTCAGCAAGCGAACAATGACCAAGTCCAAGATTATTATAGGAAGCCCATGATGAAGCTGAAACAGCAAGTGACAGTGACTTGGTAAATTTTTTAGTGAGTGCTCCCGGTTGCCGTTGTTCGAACGACAGCTGGCTGGGAGAAAACTAAAGATATTGATTGACACAGAACCGGCCAAAAACTACATCAATGATTTTCAATGAACATTTTCGGGAAATCAGCTAATTTTATTTATTAGATGCATTTGATGGTATTACAGATTTCGACTTGCTAACGCAAGTAGGAGCAACCCGAGAATACTATCAATTATGGATCTGTATCTGCAAAGCTACAGCATCATTATTGTGACAACGTCAGTCTCACCAACGTGAATGATATTGTCGTACCGGAAGTCGTAAAAGCTGAATTTAGGGGTATGCTTTTGAACAGAGCTAGAGCATACATGGCCTCTAACGAGGCATTGCCGTTCAATACATCTGTTGTGGCTACGATCCGTGCAGAGGACGATAAGCCAGTATATTCAAAACTATATCCGCATCCCATTTTGGTCAATGACTTTAAAAAAAAAAGAAATTAAAGATTTTCTGCAGAATGTCATCATTAGGCCTTCAAGGTCACCCTACAATAACCCATCATGGGTCTTTGACAAAAAGGGTTTAGACGAAAGTGGGAACAGGAATAAGCGATTGGTAATTGACTTTAGGAAACTAAATGAAAAGACAATCGCAGATAAGTATCCAATCCATGATATTGTCGAACTTGGGTAAAGCCAAATACTTTACGACATTAGATCTTAAGTACGGCTATCACCAAATTTACTTGGCAGAGTAAGATCGCGAGAAACCCGCTTTATCCGTAAAAGGCGGAAAGTATGAATTCTGCAGACTACCGTTCGGATTGAAGAAGATGCTTCCCGCAATCTTCCAAAGTGAGATAGACGACGTGCTGCGTGAACAAAATGGAAAATCTTGTTATGTTTACGTAGACGACGTGATAATTTTTTCTGGAAATGAAAAGGATCATGTAATGCACATAGATTGGATTATAAAGAGCCTATGCGATGCCAACATGAAAGTTTCAAAAGAGAAAACCCATTTTTTCAAAACGAGCGTAGAATACTTAGGGTTCATCGTGACTCTGGGTGGCGCTAAAACAGACCCGGAAAAAGTAAAGGCTATACAAGAATATCCAGAACCGAAATTACTGTATGAGCTTAGCTCATTTCTAGGATTGGCCAGCTACTACTTTTTTGTTAAAGACTTTGCAGCAATTGCAAGGCCATTGACAAATTTGTTGAAAGGAGAGAATGGGTCCGTCAGTAAACACATGTGAAAGAAAACAACCATAGATTTTGGTACTCCAGAGCGAGATGCGTTCGAAAAATTAAGGAATGTTCTAGCCTCAGAGGATGTTACTCTCAGATAACCAGATTTCAGGAAACCATTCGATTTGACAACGGATGCCTCTGCTAATGGCGTTGGTGCAGTACTGTCTCAGGACAACAGACCCATAACAATAATTTCGAGATCACTAAAGGACAGTGAATCACATTATGCCGCCAACGAGAGTGAACTATTAGCTATAGTTTGGGCCCTGGGAAAATTACAACAATACCTATATGGTACAAGGGACATTAACATATACACAAGCCATTAACGTTTGCGGTGTCTCATAGAAACCCAAATACAAAGATAAAAAGATGAAAAGCGTATATCGACGAGCATAACACAAAGATCCACTACAAACCAGGTAAAGAAAACCACGTAGCAGACGCACTCTCGCGACAGAACGTGAATGCTCTGCAAAGTGAAGTAGTATCCGATGCAGCAACAATTCATAGTAAATTATCAGTAACTTATACAATAGAAGCCACTGAGAAACCTTTGAATTGTTTTAGAAACCAGATAGTTTTAGAGGAATCAAGCTTCTCTCTAAAACGAAACTTCATATTCTTTGGCGAAAAAACACGCCACAAAATTCACTTTTCTGATAGAAACGAAATACTAAAGGAAGTTAACGCAGTTGTTAATCCTCGTGTGGTCAATGCTATACACTGTGATCTGCCGACGCTGGCATTCATCCAGCATGACTTAGTGAGAACATTCCCGTCAACAAAGTTTTGATACTGTAAAAACCGAACAAAGGGACATTGTCATAGAAGAGCACAATCGGGCGCACAGAGCCGCACAGGAAAACATCAAGCAAATTTTAGAAGAGTATTACTTTCCGAAAATTACCAGGCTGGCTAAGGAAGTTGTGGCCAACTGCAGAACTTGCACTAAGTCAAAATACGACAGGCACCCGAAAAAAGAAATTCTCGGAAAAACACCAACGTCATAATTTCCCGGAGAGCGGTTGCACATTGACATTTTCTCGACCGATAATAAACAATTTTTGATATGTGTCGATAAGTTTTCTAAATTCGCAATAGTGCAACCAACAATGTCACGTACCATAACAGACGTGAAAGGCCCTATCATCCAAATTATAAACCTTCTTCCCAAAACAAAGGTTGTGTATTGTGATAATGAGGCAGCAAACCATTACGTCACTATTAAAGAACAACTTTGGGATCGAAGTGGTAAATGCGCCACCATTACATAGTACTTCTAATGGCCAAGTGGAACGATTCCACAGCACGCTGTCGGAAATTCCTAGATGCATTAAGCTGGAAAGAAAGATCGACGATACGATCGAAGTTATCCTACTTGCAACTCTAGAGTACAACCGTTCACTGCATTCAGTGACAGGCAAGAAACCGATAGAAGTGATACATTCATCGACTGATGAATTTAGGGAAGCCATTAGAGCAAAGATTGAGAAAACTCAACTGATACAACTGGACACAAACAATCGACACATGCAAAATAGGATATTTGAGGTAGGAGAAAAAGTCTTCATCAAATCCAACAAGAGACTTGGAAACAAGCTTACCGCCTTGTGCTCAGAATAGGTAATACAAGCAGACCTAGGAACGTCTGTACTCATTAAGGGGAGGGTGGTCCACAAGGACAACATAAAATAGGAATTAGATTAGCGATTATAAGTTAGTATAAAAACTAAAGAAACACAGTAGGACACCGGACGCTAAAGATTTAGAAAGATTTAAAAAGAATTTAGAAAGAATAACAAATCAAACAGGTAGTAATAAACACAGAAACCCAGAAGCAGATAAATCAATTAACCGATACAGTAAATAAGATACTTAAAGCAAAGAAAAATGATCTTATAGACACGCCACATTTGTACGAGGCATTATTGGCCAGATATAGAATGTTAATAAATAAAATCCAAAATTTAATGCTCACAATCACTCTTGCAAAAGCCAACATAATAAATCCAAACAATCTTTGATCACGATGATTTAAAATCTGTGCTTATCAAACATCCCGCAGAAGTTCCTATAGTTCGCCTGATGGAGGCATCTAATATTAAGATTTTCCAGTTCGAAAATATTGTCCACATTTTAATCGAATATCCCAGAATTAAGTTTATATGTAGAAAGGTCAACATTCTCCCGGTGTCCCAAGAGCACACTGTACTTCAGCTTCAAGATGACACCGTAACTGAATGCGACAACAACGTTTTAGCGGGAACCAGCTGAACCACAACAACTTACGCTTCGATCTGCAAGTTGGCAACGCATGAGACATGCGCACGCCAATTGCATGCCGGAAGCATAGTACATTGTAACACGCAAGCTAGTCACCTGGAGCGTATTACAATGGTAGATGACGGCATCGTGGTCTTAAACGAGAGTCCTGCCAGTATCAGCACCGATGACTGCGCAACAGTATCAGTTAAGGGTACTTTCCTCATCAGCGTAGCTGTCGTAAATGGAACAAAATATGTGAACCAGCGCGAAATCATAGACAAGACGCCGGGCATAGCAGCTTCGCCGGTATTATTACTACAAAGGATGAACAACCACAACCTACATATCATCCAAGAACTTCAGGAAGAGGTAACATCGGCCGGGTCGCCTAAATCATGGTTTGCTGATGCAGTCGGGTTCAGCCTGAGTCTCAGCGGTTCCATTCTTCTCTACCAGATTTTGAGAAGAAGATGAGCCTCACAGAAGATACAGGCGAAATAAATCGTGACGTGCACTATGCGACGAAAAATCCGATGTATACAATACGAATGGACGAAAGTTTCTGGTTGTTCTGGAAGGAACAGAAAAATAAGATGCATTAATATTCAAGAAGAATCTATACTACCAATAATCAAGTTATGTAGAAACGCAAACCTAAGGATTTTTCTACAATTTATTAACGAATGATGGAGACGACTATGATAAGACGATAGATGGAGAGTCCCAAGGAGGGTCCCAATTTAGATCACGTAGGGCCTTTGCCCTAGTCTTTACTAAAATCCGATGGACCGATTCTATACGATCCTGATAGAATTCGTCATTGAGCAGCGTTCTAAAATATGTCGATCCAACGAGGTACAAAGAGATCATTGAAGTGTAAACAAAGATCTTTGACTGCACAAAATGCGGTGCAAGTGATTATTATTATTGAATAGTTGGTATACAACTCGGAAGATCGTTTATAAATAGAGAAAAAAGTAACGAATCACAATGACTACGCTAAAGTACACCTGACAAACCGTAGACTTAATTAAGCAACACATCTGTGCTCTACTTTTAAAATAGGATAAATCCAGGATAACATACATTACTTAAGTCAGTATATATGATATTAGTTTGCATTTTACTTAAGAAACTGTCGTTTACTAGGGAAGTGAATTAGTCGAGGTTAATCGATTTAGAACAAAGCCATGTTGGGAAGCCGAGATAATTGATTTACAGAAATATTGTCGATGTTATTATTTTTATACCCTGAGCCCATTGAAAATGGGAAATCAGGGTATAATATTTTTGTGAAAATGTATGTAACAGGCAGAAGGAGACGTCGCAGACCATACAATGTATATATATTCTTGATCAGCTCGATGAGCTGAGTTGATATAGCCCTGTCCGTCTGAGTGAACGCAGCGATCTCGTAAAAAATAAATAAAACAACGTAATACAAGAAACAAGTCATTATCTTGAACATACCAATACAGTTCTTCAATACAAGATATATGTTGACTATAAACTTGTAAATCAGAAGAGGGAGGGGAGGGATATATGAACAAATAATGTACAGTGAACAAGACAAGAGTCATATTAACTCCAAGAATCTCAACATTAAGATGAATTGATGAGAAGGTAAAAGATTCAGAGAGAAAGTGGGATTTAACAGCTAAAACCCCACCCCCACTAAAACTCCACCCCCTCTAATTGACAAATGATCAAGTCTATAGATAGTGATTGTTATCAAAAAGTACCTCACTGTTATAATCATTTGGACCACGTCTCAGTGATGGCAATAAGTTCAGATTTGACACTGAAGTTATACAGAACAAGTAAGAATGCTCTAGTCGAGACGGCTCTACTAGGAGATACCCTGAGCCCTGCGAAGTGCCGATACTTCAAATATTCTATGCTTAGTTTACATATACATATATTGCAAGCAACACATACACACACACAGACGCACGCTCAAGCACACGCTCTGCCAACTGCGCAGTTGACGTAGCGACTGCGCTTGGGCTGCAAGACGCCTACGCTATAGGAAATTAAATGTTTAATAACTTTTTTCTAGCAGGACTTTTTTATTCAGGGCATGATTATGTTATTCATATGTGTGTATGTGCCGAAGCACAAGTCTCTAGTATTTGAAATGCGTTTTTTGCAAATTTAGGGCGAAGGGGGCGTGGCATCCAAAATCCAAAAATTACAAAATGTCGAAAAGTTATCGAAATTTATCGATACAAAGAGAACGGGAAGAGTTATCGAATTTAAAAAAAAAAAACTCGTATAGCGTATGGTATTCAGGAGTATACAAGTCAAATTTCAGCTCTCTAGCTTCTGTGGTTTACGATATCGCTGCGGTCACACAGGCGAACGGACGGACGGACTCAACTTAGTTCAGCTGATCAAGAATGTATATACTGTGTGGGGTCTGCGACGTCTTCTTCTGTCTGTTTCACAAAAACATTATACCCTGATTTCCCATTTTCAATGGGCTCAGGGTATAAAAACGCAGCGGGTGTAACATGCCTATCTTCTTGGGAATATTTATATTTAAATTTTTTTTGTGGATGGATTTTCTTCATAAAATTTTCACAGCGGGATAATGTGTATTTGACAAAACACATGACTCTAGTATTTAATATACATTTTTAGTAGAGGTGATCGAGAATATATGTTCTTTTTGAGGTTGGTTACACCGCTTTCTGCCATTTGAAAATTACAATTTTATCCTCTTTTCCCATTTTCAATGCGTATAAAAATCCCGACGGCCACTGGTTTGTAACCCAGAGTGTCTAAGATATTTGCAACTTATTTAAATATTGGCGATGCTGCCAAATACTTTTGTCAATTGTTTAATCACTACTGTTTGAGTTAATGCATTTGAATGAAATTTTCAGCATTTATTCTACATATGCTATAAAGTTATTTGTCAATTTAAGAAAAATCCAAATTCTTTTACGTGATGGTTATATTTTCAACTGAGTCAAATCTGAACTGGGTGCTGGGACGTAAATGATTACTTCTCAATTTAATTGTTTCAAAGTAATATTAGTACATAAGTTTTAAATAATTCTGAATTACTGCAGTAAATTATTTCGTTGACATAAACAGCAAGATCGACTGTTTTGATGTACGAAGAGTTCAATTGTTTATATAATGCTTTGAATTGTGTCCTTATGTTTTTTAAAGGGCGACTGGGTACACAACAATGAAGTTTGGAAAGTTTGCAGCGTTTGCAATCGGAGGAAGTATTATTTTGATTGAAATTGCGCATCAAGAAGGATTTATTAAAGTTGATTGGCCCAAACTGACTAAAAGTGTTGATAAAATCGCTGAAAAGGTGGAATCGTCAATATCAGGCAAGGATACAAATTGGATGGATAAGGTATACTCATTATTAGTAAATTTTCTTTTGTATAATGCAAATTAAATACTGCTGTTAATCCTTTTTACCGAGCTTTAAATCAGATCCTAATCACGAATGAATTTGCTACTTTAGAAGTCACACGTTTGCTAAGATATAATTCTAATAGAAATGTCTAGTTTATAACTTTAAATCTCTTTCTTCCGTAATTTGTCTAGATTGCATGGACGAACGGTATAGTTCACCATCGTAATAAAAATGTACGCTACTTAGCACACATACAGTGGTTCACAGCTTATTTCAACCAGCACCATAAAAAAAGTTTGTGGGGCTATAAAATCTTAACTAAAATCTTAAACTAAAAAAAAATTTTTTTTTAGTTTTTAGTTTTTAGTGTGATGTTTAAACTAATACAAAATTAATTCATTTATTTTTAAAATATTTTTTCAATATTTAATAATGCTTAAAAACTAAATAATGAGAAAATTTTTCGTTTAAATCAGTCTAATGAAATTAATTGTATATAGTTTATGCAGTTTAGGATAGTAAATCCGTTATAAGGACTCACTCACAAAAATGAATATCCGTCTTGCTGTCCGTCCATCTGTATATACTCGTACTAGCTGACTAGCAGTTATTTCAAGTTAATTTCTAGTGTATAAAAAACCTTGAGTAGCCCATAATTAACTAAAAATCATCCCACCTGAATGGTTTTAAATACTAGATGCAAAAATACTTTATTGGATTTCCCATTTAAGTTTTTAAGATATTCTTGTTATGACACTATTGAGAAATAGTGTGAGAGCAGCATATAAGATATAATATATAAATTTAAAATAATATTAATTAATTAGTAAATTTAGAGTATTATATTAAATCTTAAATACAATTACTTACTTTCCATTTCCATGCTTTTACTATTTTTTCAGACGGAAAGATTTTTGGATCGAAAACTAGATAAAGCAGAAAATCATTTTACGGGAAGAGCAACAAAAGTAAGGAAATGGTACTCTAAATATATTGGAGATGAAAAAGGACCTAAAATTAATGATCTTCACATATTTTTAACGGCATTCATTGGTGGAATCGCAATGGGTGTAGCTACTGGCTAATAAATTATATATATAAAATATATTAACGCTATCTCAATTTCTTTGACGTTTCACATCTTTAAAATTTTCAGTTGGAGTGATAAGCTATACGAAAACTTACAAGATTTGCCTTTACCCGATCTATGGTACGATAAATAAAGACCAGAGCTCGCAAATAACTGTCGACCGTTTCTCGTTGTCTGCAAATAAGTGTTTTTTCCTGACCCTTTACGAAAAATCTCTGCGAGCCGATTTATTGATTCTTAAATGATATCTCTCGCGCTGGGAGCGAAATGATTTTTTTTCTATTATATTTTGCTCTGGTTGTTTCGAGACCGTGTCGTCGTGCTCAGCGAAGCAAAAAGTCTTTTGCGTATGTATTGGTATACATGCACACGCATAGGTAAGCAAATCGTTAAGCCTCTGTTTTGCAGACGAAATATATATATGTATGTGAAGACCGAAATTTGGAATAGATTAGATAAGATTTGGCAACTATCCCAACTATCTTCAACAGCTTTAGTGACCCGAGCTAATACAATCTAGAATTTTATGCTTTAAAAAGTTTGTTTGTTGTTAAAGTTCTCAATTGATTTTTCCACATATTTTAGCTATTTTGTCGGATTCGTGGATATTATTATTCAATCTCATCTAAAATTAAGCCCTAAGATCCTAAAATCACCTAAGATCAGTTCTATTGATGCTGCTCACATTACACTTCACGAATTAAAGTGAAAAAGTATTTTGGCACTCAAGTTAAATGGAGGATGCGCTATGATCTGATCGCCATGAACTAATACTTTATGTCAAATATGGTTCAAAGTGATTTTCTGGTCCATCAAATTGTATATTTTGTTTGTATCGGCTTTTTAAAAGCATATCTGGAAATTAGGTTCAAACACTCGATATAATAATTAATTGATAATTAAGCACCTCATTTCGTAACAATCGGCTGGGTGATTTAGGTCTAAATTTTTATACTGCTGGAATCAATTTATTCATGTACTGTTGATGTACTGCTGTTTTCAATTAAAAAATCGAATGATTCTTCTGTAAAAGGTACAAGCTAAGCCTTCTTTTTTCCTGCAACCATATTTTGTAAATATGCTTTCTTATTAGGGATTGCTGCAGCATAGACAAGAAGCTTAATTTTATTATCATGGTCTGCAGACTTCACCATAGTCACATGGTTGTTATATAAGTGTAATGTAAGGCAACTTTGCTATTTTGTTTGAATCGTGAAGCCAATTCGCACATTTCTGCATAACTTAAAACTATGTTGTCTGATTGAAATTGAGTTTAAAGGAAAAGCCACATAAGTTGAACATACTTTTCCTTCACGGAACACAAGTAAGGATTCGAGTGCTAAAAACATAACTATAATCAGTAAGAAAACTCTAGTCAAGACTGCTCGACTAGGAAACCGCCTGTACTCAGCGAAGAACCGCTATATATACATACGTATATACATTACCAAAAACACATACACTCATACAGACGCATGCACAAGCAGACGCTCTGCCAACTGCTCAGTTGAAGTATAAACTGCGCTTGGGCAGCAAAACGCCTATGTTATGACAAATTAAATGTTTAACCTTTTTGTGGATGGATTTAATCAAACTTTGAGGGCATAATTATGTTATTCATATGTGTGTATGTGCCGAAGTACAAGTCTCTAGTATTTGAAATACGTATTTTGCATCCAAAATTTAACAAAAATCATTAAACACACATAAAACTAAAAACAAAATTTTAACACTATCTATAAAGATGAATTAGACAGAATGCTAAATGGGCTAAATTGACTTGGCTTGTCTCCCTGATCAAGATTATGGGGTTTATGGGTTCAACAAAACCATTATACCTTCTTTTTCCATTTTCAATGGTAAACAGGGTATAAACACAGGGTATATACGCAAGCAAAATGTGCCCTGTTGTTGTGGATTTCGCCGTTTCGCCGAGTTCGCTTTAATTTTTGCTTTGAGCAGCGAACATTCATGACCCTAAAATCAGTGCTCTACGACAGCTTTTTCGATAATGGGATTTATATACATACATATACATCCTACATATGTATATATATACATATGTATACATATAATGCCTTCTATGAACTCACCAGCAGCAGCAGCAGCTTACAAAAATTGAAATTTGATCGGTGATGACCCATTTCTTCTCTTACGACAGTAGTGTATGTAAAACTGTGGAAAAGATTTGCCATGCAAATGCACAATCTTAACACTATCATTATTTCCATAGAAAAGGTATAGAACTGTTGAGGCGCATAAAAAATTTATTTTCGCGATGACCATGCAAACATTCTTCAGTATGTACCCCTTTAGCTGCTAGTGGAAATTATCAAATCCAACGTTTGAAGTTATTCGCCCCGCGGATTGCACACATACATTTGAATATGTGTGCGTAAGATCAAAGTTGTCGATTTTCGGGGATTTTGAGAGAAGGCGGCATGCCAGACCCCATTAAATATATATATTCTTGATCTGATAGAGAAGCCGAGTCGATTTAGCCCTGTCCGTCTGTCAGTTTTTCCGGTTAAGTGTTTCGATTAAAAAAGATATCGAAATTGAGTTTTTATACCCTGAGCCCATTGAAAATGGGAAATCAGGGTATAATGTTTTTGTGAAAATGTATGTAACAGGCAGAAGGAGACGTCGCAGACCATACAAAGTATATATATTCTTGATCAGCTCGATGAGCTGAGTTGAAATAGCCCTGTCCGTCCGTCCGTCTGTCCGTCTGTTGAACGCAGCGATCTCGTAAACCACAGAAGCTAGAGAGCTGAAATTTGACATGTATACTCCTGAATACCATACGCTATACGAGTTTTTTTTCAAAAATTATATAACTCTTCCCGTTCTCTTTGTATCAATAAATTTCGATAACTTTTCGTCTCTTTTACGTACCGTAAGAGCTAGAGACATGAAATTCACTATGTAGATGCCTGTTGTGAATACAGACATTTTGTAATTTTTGGGTTTTGGATGCCACGCCCCCTTCGCCCTAAATTTGCAAAAAACCCATTTCAAATACTAGAGACTTGTGCTTCGGCACATACACACATATGAATAACATAATCATGCCCTGAAAGTTTGAATAAAAACGTCTTGCTAGAAAAAAGTTATTAAACATTTAATTTCCACAACATAAGCTTCTTGCAGCCCAAGCGCAGTCGCTACGGCAACTGCGCAGTTGGCAGAGCGTGTGCTTGAGCGTGCGTCTGTGTGTGTGTATGTGTTGCTTGCAATATATGTATATGTAAAGTAAGCATAAAATATTTGAAGTATCGGCACTTCGCAGGGCTCAGGGTATCTCCTAGTCGAGCCGTCTCGACTAGAGCATTCTTACTTGTTAAATCATATTTCCCACATCTTTGGAGTTAAAGCTTCCAAATTCTTTAAGTTTTGTGTATATTTTATGCAATTTTGATTTTAATTAAATTTCTGGTATCAGTGCCAAAGATCCTCAATTATTTAAATTGAACGTCAGTATCAATCAGGGAGAAGGAGGCATGGCAGACCATAAATATATACATATAAAAGAAAGAAAGAATTTGTGGAATAGCGGTTCTTCGCTGGGTTCAGGGTATCCCCTAGTCGGGAGCCAACTGCGCAGTTGACGTAGCGACAGCGTTTTGGCTGCAAGACGCCTATGTTATAGGAAATTAAATGTTTAATAACTTTGTAGATGGACTTTCTTAATGAAAATTACAGGGCGAGATTATGTCATTCATATGTGTGTATTTGCAAAAGCACAAGTCTCTGGTATTTGAAATACGTGTTTCAGGGTATGGTTTTGTTGAAATGTAAGTAATAGGGAGAAGGAGATGTGACAGACCCCAAAGTTTGATTAAGAAAGTCTATCCATAAAAACATTTAATTTTCATTAATCAACATAGGCGTCTTGCACTCCAAGCGCAGTCGCTAAGTCAACTACGCAGGGGGCAGAGTGTGTTATACTGCGTACGTCTGTGTGTGTGTGTATGTATGTGTTGCTTATGATGTACATACATATAAAAGATACCGAGAATTTGGTTTTTAGCTTCGACAATAGCAGTTCCTCGCTCGGGTCAGGGTATTTTCTAGTCGGGCGCCACGGACTAGATTTTTTTCTTATATGTTTCGTTTGCTTATTGTCTACTTTCGTAGAATTTGTATGGATTCGTTGTAGCCCTTACAAACATAGTCAGTGCTTAGAAATACAAATTTCATTCTGCATTTACCGGCTTATTGTAATGAGTTCCGCGGCAAAAATTTTATTTAGCCTTAATCTTCTCACTTATGTTGCTTCGAATTCAGTAATAAAAGTTGGTAGGTACATATACACATAAAGAAATAATAATTTAATGATGTAATTTTGTATGAATTAAAGGTGCTCTATTTCCTAAAGTATCTAAGCAACGAAGCGATCCAGAAGTGGTTTTCCAATATGCTATACATAGGTTAAATCATGACAAAAGTCTTCTACCTGATACGAATCTGATACACCACATTCAGTATATCAGTAAGGACTCGTTTCAAACCGTACAAAAAGGTACATGTCTGTAATATTGGGAGTAGAAGTGAGATATTGAAATTTGTACTTGTGCATTATATAGTTTGTAATCTCATCGAAGGTGGGGTTCAGGCTTTATTTAGTCCAACGGATTCATTGTTGGCCACCCATATTAATTCAATATGTGATGATCTAGATATACCAGATATAGGAATTGGAAGATCCGCTCAAGAATATTCAATAAATGTTCATCCATCGCAACACTATATAAATCAAGCTTTTATTGATGTTATACGTTATCTAAATTGGACAAGGTTTGGTATTTTATTTGAAAAGGACCATGGTAAATTTATAATACCTTTCATTGTGAATACATTAAAAAATTTTCTATTCTGCAGGTATATTAATATTAAATCAATTTTCACGTTCAATTCAAGCAGAATTATATATTCGACAAGTGTCGTCCGGCGCGTATTTGTCAGTTCTTAACGAATTTAAAAACAATGAAATTCATAACATTTTGATTGACACTAACTCCGCTGGAATTTCAATTTTATTAAAAAATGTAAGTTTTAAATTTTTTAAAAGTTTTTATATCGTAAAAACTTAAAGGAAAAACATACGCTGTTTATCACAGATGATAAATGATACTTGTCAGTTATTTACATAAATTAAAATTTTAAAAATTTACCTTCATTGGCCTGAGATAGGGTTAAAATATTTAAAGTAAGTAAAAGACAGTGGTGCCCGATCTGCGTTTTTAAATGTACTCCACACCTTGTATATAGCATAATCGTTTAAAATTGTATTAAATTAAATTTCTAGAAGGACTTTCTTATTCAACCTTTCAGGGCATGATTATGTTATGTGCCGAAGCACAAGTAGTCCAAATACGTTTTTTTTTTTTTTAAGTTAGGGAGAATGGGCTGTCGCATCCAAAATCCAAAAATTACAAAATGTTTGTATTCATAACAGGCATCTACACAGTGAATTTCATGTCTCTAGCTCTTACGGTATGCAAAAGAGAATAAATGTGATCGAAACTTATCGATAAAAAGAGAACGGGAGGAGTTATCGAATTTTTGAAAGAGCTCGTATAGCGTATGGTATTCACGGGTATACGTGTCAACTTTCAGCTAGCTTCTAGATTGTGTGATTTGCGAGATCAGCGCGTTCATACGGACGGACAGACGGACATGGCTATATTAACTTAGTTCGTCGAGCTGATCAAGGATATATATACTTTGTGGGGTCTGACACGCTCCTTCTCCCTGTTACATACATTTCAACAAAACAATAATTCCCTGATTTCCCATTTTAATGGGTTTACGTGGTGTGTTAACGCAGCGATCTCGTAGACCACAGAAGCTAGAGAGCTGAAATTTGACATGTATACTCCTGAATACCATACGCTATACGAGTTTTTTCAAAAATTACGTACCGTAAGAGCTAGAGACCTGAAATTCACTATGTAGTGAATACATTGTGAATACAGACATTTTGTAATTTTTGGATTTTGAATGCCACGCCCCCTTCGCCCTAAATTTGCAAAAACGCATTTCAAATACTAGAGACTTGTGCTTCGGCACATACACACATATGAATAACATAATCATGCCCTGAAAGTTTGAATAAAAACGTCTTGCTAGAAAAAAGTTATTAAACATTTAATTTACACAACTTAAGCCACTTGCAGCCCAAGCGCAGTCGCTACGGCAACTGCGCAGTTGGCAGAGCATGTGCTTGAGCGTGCGTCTGTGTGTGTGTATGTGTTGCTTGCAATATATGTATATGTAAACTAAGCATAGAATATTTGAAATATCGTCACTTCGCAGGGCTCAGGGTATCTCCTAGTCGAGCCGTCTCGACTAGAGCATTCTTACTTGTTTTCGTATTATTTTCTATAATTTATATTATATTAAGTATTTCTATAGGATTAATAATGTGTGAAATTATATTTGAGTTGACCAGCTCTGTGATAGGCTTCTGTATTTGCACGAATCCTGTTTCAGTGTGGATTGGTGCTAGGTTCAAGAGTGTCATCGTCAGGGTTATTATTAGGAAGTTTTTATTATGAGGAGAGTTACTTAATAGTTTAGAACGGCGTTTAATATTTGTAGTATGTATATTTGCGAGTTTTGATTTTCTAAATTTGGGTTCATCTTTGTGTCTGAGATTCTTATAGTTTTTAATAAAGCCTTCTTCCCTGTTTTCTGTGTAGGTTTCCCTGTTTTTATTTATTTTTAATTTTTTGGTGTTTTCTTCAAGTAGGTTTTCATAGAGTTACTCTTCATTAACTTTACCGTTTCGGACTTCAAAAGGTGTGCATTTTAATGTGTTATGCTAAAGTGTTATTCTAATGAAAGGTCTCAATTTGCGTCGAATTCGAGTTGAAGGCTCATTTATTGTTGAGAGAGAGTATTTTATTTTCATTTAATTTGTGGTCGTCACTAACACTTTCACTAGGTACTTCTTAGAAATAATAGTGTGGAATTTATCTTATCTTTCTTAGTTTGTAGTCGTTACGGACACTTTCACTAAGTACTTCTTTAGAATTAGCGAAATAATTCTTTGGAATTTATTTATTTTTTTTTACTCTCTTAATATTCTTGAAAATTTACGCCAAATATGTTTCTTTTGAATGAGTCAGTAAAGAGAAGAGAAAATTTACTTAAGTATATTGTTTTATTACTTCACAATACTTATCACTTCAGTGGTGATCTTCAGACTGAATTTTTAATAAAGTACGCTTCTTTTTATATGCTCTTAAAAATAATTGTTAATTTTCTATACTCCGGAGCGTCATTCTCAGGAGCTTCGGCACATCATTCTCAGAAGCTTCGGCGCATTCGTAGAACCTTTCTGCTAGTGTATCTCCTCCCCCTTTTGACGAAGGGTTCTCATGAATTACTTTTTTATACCCTGATCCTATTGAAAATCGGAAATCAGGTATAATTGTTTTGTTATACCCTCTGACTTCTTATACCCTGAACCCATTGAAAAATAGGAAATCAGGTTATAATGTGTTTGTAAAAATGTATGTAAGAGGAAGAAGATGTCGTCCCAGACCGTACAAAGTATATATAAGTTAACTGTTAACACGTAACAACCCATGAACGAAAAGAACGTTGTTCCCAAAATAGCTGAACCGGCGTTATCAGCGGTCAGCGAAGGCTGACGGATTCTATCCAATCCTAGGGCTGAAGAATTCTATCGAATCCTAGTGCTCGCGAATGCTTGACGCGATCCGGGCTACTAGACATTAAACAATTGGCGCCCAACGTCACATACCCACGGTGGTATTAGTTTTTGTTTACGCGGAAACTTTAACGAACAATCACATGAAAGCGATCGCGACGAGTGCAAAGTGGACAGCAATTGTCTGTCATAAAAGAAACAACAAATTCCAAACACACCGGTGACGCAGGAGCTCTCCAGGCAGCGACGGAATTAGCATATGGAATTAGAATTATGTAAGTGAGTCGTTTATTTATACTAGATTAAAGATCAGTGTTAATGAATAAGACTTAAAATCAAAGTTCATGAGAGTTCTATTCTGTTGACATTTTTCTGTTATATTCATTGTATCCGTAACGGTTAGTATTTAATGATTTATGAATACCGAAAGAATAGCTAGTGACAATAGCATTTTAGTGATCTTAATCGAAGAATTCGAACGGGTTCAAGTAGGTGATCAGGTAACCAAAATAGATACAACTGACTTTATAATGAACGCCGCGCAGTTAAATGCAATAATTGAGGCTACTTTACAAGCTCAGGCAAGACAGAATTATCGAGGCGCTTGAAGAAATCACATCTTTCGGTGCCCGAGATAAAAGTTTATAAAGACGCAGAAATTATAGGGAGCATTCGCTGTGACGAACCCCTTGATGCTGTCAAGAGTTTGCCAGAATTCAATGGCACACGTACGTGGTATGGCGACCCTAAGGGTCTTTATCTCCGGATTAAAACAGAGCCTAACCGACGTACTGTTTGCAGCACACCCACCTGATTTGCCATCACCGCTAGCATTGGCACAGGCAAATATACGCTTTCGCGACCAGTTTCGCAAAGAGATTAGAAGACAAAGTTAGTAAAAATGAGGTGCGCAATCAGAACCGCCAGAATCGCAAGCAGCATGAGCACAACGCTCAGGCTGGCCAAGGGAAAAGCCCTGTATTTAAAAGGCAAAGAAACCAGCAGAGCCCTAACGGGCCTGCAAGTGGAACCAGCCCAGAGTCGATGGATGTAGATCAATCCATGGCAAGGTTTAGGCAGCCTACGAATGGCCAAGGAGCCCATGGCTCCCCCGGGTCTGACATGCATCGACGTCTGATCGCATGACAGGGCCAAGACGTCAGAGGCTGGATCATCTTTCCGCCGCTGACGCAGATCACGAGCAGGAAGCCAACGAAAGAGTTGGCGAGATAGACGCTGATAGCGAATACGAGAGCGATAGCGTTAATTTCCTAGTTGACAGTCTCCATTTTTTAGAGCAAAGTCCCTGCTACTTACGGCGGCGAATAGCAGGGACATATGTCAAATTACTAATCGACACGGCGCATAAAAAACTTATATCAAGCTTGTCAAAAATCTTGAAGGCGTTGGTGCGGTCAAAACTAAGTTTGTTGTGCAAACCGTTCACGGCTCCAATAACATTGCGAAAAAGTGCACGCTGCCGATGTTCGGGCAAAAGACACACTTTTTCATTCTAGAAAATCTTTCCACATTCGATGGAATCATTGGGCTATACTTGTTAAAACAGGTCGATGCCGATATCAGTCTAAAATATAGCAAACTTATAGTTGGTGGTGTATCAGAACGGATACACTATCACATTTACATAAATGTGAACCACACGAAGGTTCTGGACATAGAAGTATCTTCCATAGAAAAAAAAAGAGTTCTTGCAGATGCTTAAAAGCAACAGTAAGCCATTCGCCGACTCTAACGATCCGATCATAATGATCCGATTTACTCAAAGTTTTATCCATACCCGAGAGGTGTGGATGACTTTGTTGCATCTGAAATCACCAGTCTTCTACGGAACGGTGTTATAAGGAAGCCTCGCTCCCCCTACAATAACCCCATTTGAGTGGTAGATAAGAAGGGAACTGACAATGACGGCAACAAGAATAAACGTCTAGGAAACTGAATCAAAAGACGATTGCTGACAAGTATCCAATGCCGAGTGTAACGTTGACCTTGGCAAATCTAGGTAACGCGAATAATGGTGCAAAAAAAGACCCTGAAAAGGTGAAAGCCATTCAGCATTACGTAGAGCCAGAGTCTCTATTTGCAGGAGGAGGAAGGAGGATGAACGACCTTTCCTTGGCTTAGCCAGTTATTACCGCTGCTTTAAAAAAGACTTTGCTGCGATAGCAAAGCTGCTCTCGGACATTCTCAAAGGAGAAAACGGTTCGGTGAGCAAATACAAGTCGAAGATGATTCCAGTTAAGCTGGATGAAAAGCAACGACACGCTTTTGAAAGGTTATGAAATATTCTAGCTTCAGAAGACGTTATGTTAATGTACCTGGACTATAAGATCTATCTACCGATGCGTCAGCATACGGAATTGGCGCAGTCCTGTTGCAAAGTGGAAGGCCAATAACAATGATTTCCCGTACCTTAAAAGACAGGGAAGAAAACTATGCTACTAACGAGCGTGAATTGCTAGCCTTTGGCCAAGTTTCGTCACTACCTCTATGGGGTAAGGGACATTAACATCTTCACCGATCACCAGCCACTCACGTTCGCGGTGTCTGAAGGAAACCCCAATGCAAAGATCAAGCGCTGGAAAGCACGAATTGATGAGACAAGGGCTAACCTTTTTTATAAACCTCGTAAAGAAAACCACGTAGCTGGTGCCCTATCAAGGCAGAACATAAACGCGTTCGAAAACGTCGCTACCATTCATAGCAGAGCGTCACTGACTTACACAGACTTTCACAGATAGTGCAGAATACCAGACTCAACCAGAACAGACAGAATAGAGTCTTTGAAATCGGAAAAAAAAAATACTGGTCAAAACAAACCGACGACGACTAATAAGCTCACTCCGTTATGTAACGAGGAGAAGATCGACGCGGACTTGGGGACAACGGTCCTTATTAAAGGGAGGGTGGTCCACAAGGACAACCTTCGTTGAGGTATAGCATAAGTTTCAAGTTTTCCACTACAGCATAAGAATTGGGCTATATTTTAGGTTTAATGGAATACTACTAATACTTCTGACAACAGTGACAGCACGTTTGACAGACTACTTGCACTCGGATTACATACCTATCACGGACGGCACCCTACTAAAGACATACGACCAATCTTTCGGAATTTACTCGATTGACTGCCAACACTGCCAGACTTGCGGAAATGTTTCCACATGACTTAGACGAGATTAGGATGACAGAGGCACAGCTAGTTAGCTTAAACAACAAACAGATAGAAATCAATTCTAGAACTTAAAATCAGATAAACTTACTAACCGACACGGTCAACAAATTACAATACGATACTGCAGCTTTCGGATCATGTGGTAGCAGAATGCGGAAAAGAGGTTCAAGCAAATGAAGGGCGCCGTTATACCCGAAACCAAATTCATAATGGCATTCGGCATCGGCGTCATGGCCTGTTCTATGGTTTGGGGATGCCTGATTCTTCGCAACCACATCAGAAGTAAGCGAGCTTTCCGGCAGATAGAAGAGTTGCTGAAGTCTTAAAAGGTGACTGTGGACGGCCAGCCTTCGAAGGGGGGAGTAGTTAGCTGTACATACGTAACGACGAACGAAAAGAGTATTCGGGAACGTTCTCGCCAAAATAGCTGAACTGGCGTTATCAGCTGTCAGCGAAGGCGCGCATGGTCTGGGTGTCAAGTTCAACGACGCCGACGGCCTGTGGAGTCAAGTCAGCGTCGCGTAACTATGTTACGCAACGTCCGCAAGGTAATATGATACCCTGCACGAGGAGCAAGCACTGCAGTTCTGCAGGCGACGACCGGCTACAGCAGTGGCAGCGATGATGATGATGCAACAACTAAAGCCAGCAACGGCAGCAGCGGCGGTGGCGACAAATTTATAATAAATATTCAAAACATATTTTTTGTTCTTAAGATTAAGATTGCAATTGAAACGCGGCGGATCGCACGGAATAAATATTGTGAAACATATCTCGCTTAGTGGTCGGGACTTTTACTAGTGAAGCGATTCACTATTCTATCGAATCCTAGTGCTCGTGAATCCTTGACGTGATCTGGGCAACTATACATTAAATAATTTAAATAAATTAAATTTAAATTAATTTAATCAGCTCAATGAGCTAAATTGATATAGGCTATGGATATTTGATGCCACGCCCCTTCACCCTAAATTTGCAAAATACGCATTTCAAATACTAGAGACTTGTGCTTCGGGACATACACACATATGAATAACATAATCATGCCCTGTAAGTTTGAATAAGAATGTTCTTCCAGAAAAAAGTTATTAAACATTTAATTTTCTACAACATAGGTGTCTTGCAGTTCAAGCGCAGTCGCTACGCGTGTGCTTGAGCGTGCGTCTGTGTGTGTATGTGTTGCTTGCAATATATGTATATGTAAACTAAGCATAGAATATTTGAAGTATCGGTGCTTCGCAGTGCTCAGGGTATCTCAAAGTTGAGCCGTCTCGACTAGAGCACTCTTACTTGTTATACTTAGGCTACTTCTTTGTGGATTGTTGCTCGGTTCAAGAGTCTCATCGTCGGGGTTATTATTAGGACGTTTTTTATTATGAGGAGAGTTACTTAATAGTTTAGAAGGGCGTTTAATTTTTGTAGTATGTATATTTGCGAGTTTTGATTATCTAAATTTGTGTTCATCTTTGTGTCTGAGATTCTTATAGTTCCCTGTTTTCTTTGTAGGTTTCGCTTTCTCTGTTTGCTTTTAATTTTATGGTCTTTTATTCAAGTAGCTTTTCATAGATTAACTTTCCTGTTTCGGACTTCATTTAATTTGTTATTTTAATTTGTTATGGTAAGGGTTATTATAATGAAAGATCTCTATTTGCGTCGAATTCATGTTGAAGGATCATTTATTGTTGAGAGAGAGTATTTTGTTTTCATTTAACACTTTCACTAGGTACTTCTTAGAAATAATGCTGTGGAATTTATTTCTATTTCTTAGTTTGTAGTTGTTACGGACATTTTCAAAAAAGTACTTCTTTAGAATTAGCGAAGTAATTCTTTAGAATTTATTTATTTATTCTTTTTTTACTCTCTTTATATTCTTGATAATTTACGCCAAATATGTTTATTTTGAATGAGTAAGTAAAGAGAAGAGAAAATTTACTTAAGTAGATTGTTTTATTGCTTCACAATACTTAGCTCTTCATTGGTGATCTTCAGACTGAATTCTTATTTTAAAGTACGCTTTTTTTGTATGTGTATAATATATGTATAGTATGCTCTTAAAATTACGCAGCGGAAAATTATGCTTAGTTTTCTACACTGCGGAACGTCATCTTCAGTAGCTTCGGCGTATTCTTAGAACCTTTCTGCTTGTGTAACTCGCGCAGGTCCAGTTTATTTCAAAAATTCGATAACGCATCACGTTTAATGTCATCGATTAAAAACGAAATCGATATTCAACATTAAAATTCTATCTAATTTATATTGATAGCTAGAGCGTTAAAATTTAGTTTTTAGTTTTATGAGTTGTTCACGCCACAGGGCGCGAAGGCGAGAAGGCAAGGATTTTTCGCTTCAGCCGAGGGCGGTTACACTGAAAGCCGTGACTAGGAGTTCCATGGAAATCGCCATTTAGTTTAAGACTGACTTCGGTTTTTTCGCATTACACACTTGTATACATATATATAAAAATAAAATTTTTCACATTAAACATTGCATCACTCACTCATCACTCTACACAACACACTTCCTACATTATTTATCTCGCGATATTCTCCTGTTGTTACCCCTATTATTGAAGATCTCGTCAGTTGCTGACAATTTGAATTGCCCGCCCTCCTACAAACATTTGGTCCTTCGAGCCGGATCCTTTTATGTTCCAGCTAGCATCGGTGGAACAGTCTGGTAAGTACAGAAATTGTTATTGTTTTAGCTATATATGTGTACATACACTCAAAGTTGCAAGGTTTCCCGCTCTTCCATAGCGACCTGTGCACTTTTAACACAGTGTAGACATACCTGATCTGCCTCAAGAGGTGCACGGTACCGCTTAATGCTATCCTGTGTCCGTATCTTGTGCTAATTTCTGTCTCCTTGTTGCTGTTTGTACATATGCGTATACCGGCATATATATATATATATATATACACACACACACACACACACACACACACACACACACACACACACACACACACACACACACACATACATACACACACACACACACACACACACACACACACACACACACACACACACACACACTACATACATACACACACACACACACACACACACACACACACACACACACACACACACACACACACACACACACACACACACACACACACACACACACACTTGAAATCAACAAAATTGCAACACAAAAGGCATCCCAAGTGCCGAGATCAGCACTCACATAATAATTGTGCTAATATATTAAGAATTTTCTTACAATTTAAACGAAAAGAAAATAACTAAGTAAAGTGGTTGTAATTGCAAGCGCGCCGCAGTCTCAATAACAAAAACACCAACAACTAAACATTACGCCTCTAAAAATATCGTGCATTAACAGCATATCAGTCCACTCTCTGTTGTTTCGTTTTTCTTGGCGTTTCGGACCGAGAATATCCGTTTTCTTCTTTCGGGCAATTGATAATGTCCGCCGACCCATCTAAGGCTGCTCAAAAATCCGCAAGCCTTAATGTTCCCGGTCGTAGCGACGCTTTGTCCGAAACTCCTTCGAAACCCAGTCCAGTAACTTCCACGCGCTCTCACAACCGTGCCTCCTCGACAACGTCTCGTAGACACAACGTCACGTCCGTCCACTGCTTCCGTTTCGAATCCTCGTAAGAGCATCTCACCAACTCCAAAGGTCGTCGTGACTGCGGCAAAGTTTCCCATACTCATTCGGTCCGCGTCTCAACAGCTCAAGGAGCAATCCACTACGTCATTATCCGACTTCATTGCGACATGCGATGCGCTCACCTTATTCGAGGCTCGCGAAAGTGAAGCTCTAAGCTCTGTAGAAGTCCCGAATGTAGAGTCGGAGTTAATCCGCTGCCACAGGGCCTTCACGTCCCAGAATAGTGAGGAAAATGTGATGACATTGACCACCATCAAGGCGAAGCACGAATACTGCTACATGGTAAACGTGCGATGCGGAACTCTTTTCGGAGAACGCATCGAGCAGATGTCGGCTCAGACTACTCCCGCTCCAGCTAGGCTTTCGGCGCCCCAAGGCCCACGACTGCCTCCGTGTGAGGTGGAAGTCTTCGAAGGCGATAGTCTTGCGTGGCCGACGTTCCGCGATTTGTTCTCCGCGATATATATTCGCAATCCCGTTTTGGCAAAGGTGGAATAGCTCTACCACCTAAACTCTAAGACTCGCGGTGAGGCACGAGCCATTGTTTAAAAGTCCCCTCTAACGAATGAGGGTTTCCAAGCCGCGTGGGACAACCTCACTGCGCGGTACGAAAATGATCGACTCTTGATCATGAAGCAAGCCAAGCAGCTGCTCCAAATTCCCGTAGTTTCGCTGGAGTCAGGCAGTTCCTTGCGAGAGCTGCAGGCGGCTTTCCAAGGGTGCCTGACTGCCTTGCAACTGTCAGGTGCAAGTACAGAGAATTGGGATATCCTTTTCATAGCAATCTGAATGACCAAGTTACCAAAAGCAACTATCCTGTTGTGGGAACAATCTGTTCCAAATAAGACTGCAGTCTCATCATGGGACGATCTGAATCGTTTCTTGACAGATTGCTATCGTGCGCTGGAGGCCACGGAGGGCCATAATTCGACCCAGCTACACCGCTCGACCCATCCAGGTCCCGAAAACCCGCCGCCTCGGTGAGTGTCCAAGCATTTCCCGCCAAGACACAGATCAAAGCGGCATCCTGCCGCCTTTGTAATAAAGAAAATCATCCGATTCGAGTCTGACCGACCTTCATTGCGATGTCCGTCGCACGGAGTGCTGGAGGTGATCAGGCTACAGAGTTTGTGCTTGAACTGCTTCGCTCGGGGTCATTAAGTGAGGGACTGTTCCAGTGCGCATAATTGCTACATCTGCAAGGCGCGTCATCACACACTGTTACATTCCAGTAACGAGTCCACCACCATGCATTCAACCTCGCACGAGCGGCCATCCACGAGTAATCAAGCATTGAGCGCTCAAAGTTATTTCGCCTCCACTCCAGGGCGAGGCCTTCTCGGCACTGCCATCGTGACACTCCACCTCCTCGCGGTGAATAGTTTCATGTCCGGGCGTTGATTGACTTCGGAGCCGACTCGACCTTCGTGTCGGAGAGGGTATTTAACTTAGTCCAACCTCCGTTCTGCCATATCAACGCAGCGGTTACCGGCATGGGACAGAGCGACGGAGGTAGCGCAGAGAAAGCATGTTTGCTGAAGCTGTCCGCCCCGTGGGACAGGAAGATGCAGGTAGAAGCTGTGGCCTTAGTCATTCCCAGACTGGCAGGAGCAATCCCAGCGTGTCCGTTCCAGGACAAGGTGCAGCGTGAATATCTGGATCGTCCATTGGCTGACCCTCACTACAACAGGCCAGCTCCGATTGAGATGATGATCGGAGTGGATCTCTTCCCACATATCCTTGGGGAGCGGATCAAAAAGGACGTTGGCGGTGATTTCGTCGGCCTGGAGACAATCTTTGGATGGGTGATCTGCGGGTCCATAGTAGCCGTTTCACCAAGGTCTCGCCAAGTCTTCACGGTGCAAACGGGAGTGCTCACACCAAGCCAGAACCTTCATGTGCTGCTCACCTATTTCTGGGAGATGGAAGACCTTCCGGAAAGCCGAAAAAGAAGGCAGATGGCATCTGTGAACAGGTGTTCTGGGGAGCCACCAATAGATCTCGGTCACTCCAGACCCATCGCTCTGGCTCAATTTCTGAGGAATGAAGCACGTCTCCAAAAGAACCCTCCTTTGAAGGCTCAGTATGTCGCTGTGTTGCAGGAATATTACGATTTGGGTCACATGATTCGAGTGACCCCACCCGCGGAGTGCAATAACTTTTATCTTCCTCACCACGCTCAAACCTGACAGCACTACCACCAAAGTCCGCGTAGTTTTGAATGCCTCAAGTCAGTCCACTAGAGGAGTCAGTTTAAATTACGCCTTGCTTACCTGACTCTGCAAACCAACCTCACGCTGCAGATTCTCAAATGGGGCGTATTCCAATTCGTCTTCAATGCTGACATTACGCAGATGTATCGACAGATCCTTGTCGACCCCAAGCACACTCCCTTCCAGTGGATCCTCTATCGAGATCGCAGCAGGAATCTTCAGGACTACGAGCTTGAAAAGGTCACTTTCGGTGTGAACTGCGCCACCTTTCTCGCAATAAGCGTCCTGCTACAGCTGGCGCACGACGTGCAACACTTGTTTCCTAGAGAAAGTGAAATCCTGCGGTACTACATGTATGTAGATGATGTCCTCGCCGGATCTCACACGGAGGACGCCCACGACGCCATCCAGGAGTTCAACGCTGCTCTCCTTTCCGCTGGCTTCCCGCTGAGAAAATGGACAGCTAACCAGTAAGGAATACTCAAGGCTCTTCCGAGAGAGCATTTGCTGCATGAAGACTTTCTTGAATTAGAAGACGCAAGTACGACCAAGACGCTGGGTATCCGCTGGTAAGCCACGAATGTTAGCTTCTTCTTCTCTATCGTGGAGCCACAAGCAAAGGATCCCGTCTCCAAGAGGATGGTACTTTCCTACATAGCGAAGCTGTTCGATCCCGGTAATTGGCTGAGACCCGTCTTGAGCTAGATTGGCACCTACAGGCTTTTGCGATGCCTCTAAGAAGGAATACGGAGCAGCAGGTTAGGCATCAGGACCATGTGAGTGTCCATCTCTTAACGGCTAAGACACGAGTAGCTCCAGTCAAAACGGTTTCACTGCCAGGACTGAAGCTCTACGGTGCGCTCCTGCTAGCGCCAGTAGCTTCGGAGCTGCCAATACGGCCGACTTCCTCCCAGTTCTAGACGGATTCCACCATCGTGTTGGCCAGGGTCAATAAGTCTCTTTGCAGCTGGACGACTTTCGTTGCGAACAGAGTTTCCAGCATTTCCAAGAGACACAGTTGGCGTCATGTTCGATCCGAGGACAATCCAGCAGACCTGGCTAGCCGAGCGGTCTCCACCGACGAACTATCGGCCAGCAGTTTATTTGGTTCGGACCGGACTGGCTCCGACAGACACCTGAGCATTGGCCGGCTGATATCTGCGATGTCCCGGATACGCAGCTTGAGCTGAGAGTCCACTGTCACAAGGTCGATCCACCTGGAAGCGATGTCTGATCTGACTATAGAGAAGTTTCTGGCGGCTTTCTCACGGTTTGTGGCCAGAAGACAATGTCCCCAGCGCACCTACTCTGACAACGGCAAGATTTTATTCTGGCATCCAAAGCGCTAGAAAAGGACTTCTTGGCCGCCACCAAACAATGCGTAATGAACGCTTTCCGTCGGCACATCCGAGTTATGGGAGGCTGGAGTTAAGAGTTTCAAGGCCTTGTTCTATAAGTCTATAAGACGAACGTCAAGTATACGTTCGAGGAGCTGTCCACCCTCCTATGCCGAATAGAAGCGTGCCTAACCTCTCGGCCCATCTCCCCTATGAGTGAGGATCCAACGGACCTTTTAGCTTTGAGCCCAGGGCACTTTCAGATCGGAGGCGCTCTCGTATGTATTGCGGAACCGGAAATCCACGCTGAGCCCATGTCCTTAATCAACCGATGGCAGCGGTTGCAGACTTCGCGAGGGTCCATCCGACGACCTGTGGCGAAGCTCATTCTCTCAGCCTCAGCCTCTCGCAGCAGCAGCAATCATACAGTTCACATATTTCTTAATATTTTCCTATCTATCGCTCTTTCCTCAGCAACATGGTCTCGACTCGCTCTCGGCTCTCCCCGGCAGAAAGGCCACACCCCCGCGGAGTTCACACTCTCTGTCAATGTCTACGGTTCCTCGATGTGAGTGTTGAGAAACGCCTGAGAGCAGTACTCGTGAATTGATACTGCCCCAACTGTCCCAACTGTCGATCGGTGCAGTACTCCGCTTCCCCGGCTGCAGTCGTGCCTCCTGAGGCCCCCACGTTCTCGTCGTTCCGCAAATCCCGGTCGACGACGCTGTTGCCCACCGCGATGATCCGGATTGGCGACGGGTCGAAGCAGTTCAACACGCGTGTGCACTAATGAGTGTCATTAACGGCTCGTTTGCCAAGGCCCTCGGGTTGACCGTGACTCGCGTCGGGGACGATCAAGCTAGCTCGGCGGTGATTGAATCCAAAAGCGCCCCGGCTCTAAGGAAGGCGGTGGTGCTGAAGGTGGATACTGATCTGTGCCTTCGCACTCCGAGTCGGTTCCCGAGACGGTGCTTACAAAATTCTCGACCCTCATGCTATTCTATCTCATGCTTCTATCACCCTGGACCTATAAATATGGTGCTGGGAGCGGACCTCTATCCTGAGGTCATCCAACCGTGTTGCGTGCCGGCCCACGGCGGCATGCCCGCCGCCCAAAGCACACTATTTGGATATGTCATCTCCGGCTCCTGCGGCATCTATGCGCTCCAGAACGCTGACGTCCCCCATCCTAAAGCCTTTCCAATATGGCAATTGCAACAATTGTTTGAGAGGGGGGCGGTATGTTCACGCCACGGAGCGCGAAGGCTCGACGGCGAGAAGGCGAGGAAATCGGTTTTTTTTTCGCATTACACACACTTGTATACATATATATAAAAAACAATTTTCCACATTAAACTCACTCTACACAACACACTTCCTACATTATTTATTTCGCGAGTTCGTTCAACCCCTATTAGTGAAGATCTCGGCAGTTGCTGACGATTTGGATTGCCCGCCCTCCTACGAACAGGTGTGTTCAATACAATATTAATTTTTGTTAAGTTTTGGATGCCAGTCCCCTATCACCCAAATTATGCAAAGCACGTATATTGAATACTAGAGACTTGTGTTTTGGTAAATACACATATATAAATGATCAGAATTCGCGGAATAGCGGTTCCTCGGTGGGTTCAGGGTATCTCCTAGTAGGGCGCCACCGACTAGAGTTTTGTTACTTGTACCTTATACCCTGAGCCCATTGAAAATGGGAAATCAGGGTATAATGTTTTTGTGAAAATGCGTGTAACAGGGAGAAGGAGACGTCGCAGACCACGCAAATATATTCTTGATCAGCTCGATGAGATGAGTTGAGTTTTCCCTGCCCGTCCGTATGTGTGAGCACAGCGATATCAGAAACTATTAGAGCAAGAGACTTGATATTTATTACCTGAGCCCATTGAAAATGGGAAATCAGGGTTAAATGTTTATGTGAAAATGTATGTAACAGTCTGTAAGGAGACGTGGCAGACCCCATAAAGTATATACATATATTATATTCTTGATAATCTCCATGAGCGGAGTTGATATAACCCTGTCCGTCTGTCTGAACGCAGCGATCTTGCATACCGTAAGAGCTAGAGACATGAAATTCACTGTGTAGACCTCTGTTATGAATGCAAATATTTTGTAATTTTTGGATTTTTGATGCCACGCCCCTTCGCCCTAAATTTGCAAAACACGCATTTGAAATACTAGAGACGTGACAGACCCCATAAAGTATATACATATATTATATTTTTGATCATCTCGATGAGCGGAGTTGATATAACCCTGTCCGTCTGTGTGAACGCAGCGATCTTGTAAACTACTGAAGCTAGAGAGCTCAAATTTGACATGTATACCTGTAAACACCATACGCAGTACGAGTTTTTTAATTCAAAAATTCGATAACTCTTCTCGTTCTTTTTTATTGAGAAATTTCGATAACTTTTCTTCGCTTTTGCATACCGTAAGAACTAGAGACTTTCATGTCTCACTGTGTAGTTATGAATGCAAATATTTTGTAATTTTTGGATTTTTGATGCCACGCCCCTTCGCCCTAAATTTGCAAAACACGCATTTCAAATACTACTTGTGCTTCACTACATACACACAATGAATAACATAATCATACCCTGAAAGTTTGAATAAGAAAGTCCTTCCAGAACAAAAGTTATTAAACAAGCATAGAATATTTGAGGTAAAGGCACTTCGCAGGGCACAGGTTATATCCTAGTCGAGCCGTCTCGTAGAGCACTCTTACTTGTTATACCCTGAGCCCGTTGAAAATTGGAAATCAGGGTATTCTGTCTTTCTGAAAATTTATGTAACAGGAAGAAGGAGACGTCTCAGACCCTACAAAGAATATATATTTTTGATCAGCTCGATGACCTGAGTTGATATAGCCCTGTCCGTCTGTCCGTCCGTCCGTCTGTGTGAACGCAGCGATCTTGTAAACAACTGAAGCTAGAGAGCTGAAATTTGACATGTATTTGAATAACATACGCAGTACAGTTTTTTCAAAAATTCGATAACTCGTCCCGTTCTTTTGTTATGGATCAAATCCGATAATTTTTCTTCGCTTTTGTGTACCATAATAGCTAGAGAGATGAAATTCTCTGTGTAGATTTCTGTTATGAAAACAAAGTTTTTTTATTTTTGAATTTTTGATGCCACAATTACATCGCCCAAAATTAGTAAAACACGTATTTCAAATACTATTGCTTCTGCACATACACACATATGCACAGCATAATTATGCCCTGAAATTTTAAATAAGATAGTCCTTCTAGAAAAAAATTTATTAACCATTTAATTTTGCACAACTTAAGCGTCTTGCTGCCGCAGTCGCTATGTCAACTACGCAGTTTGCAGAGCGTGTGCTTGCGCGTACGTCTGTGTGTGTGTATGTGTTGCTTGCAATATATATATATATGTAAACTAAGCAAGCGATACTTCAAATTAATGTATGGACTATCGACACTTCGCAGGGCTCAGGGTATCTCCTAGTCGAGCCGTCTCGACTAGAGCATTCTTACTTGTTTTAAGTTATATTATGAAAAACATTGCAAAAGGAGGTTTTACTTCTAATATAATTAATAATAAACCATAATAGAGAGTTTTCCAAATTTTTTGGTCCTTTATTATAGAATAACATTATTTTTGATTCGTCGCAGAATATTACGTCGTCCCAGTATTCTGATAGCTGCCCAATCATGTTTAAAACAAAATTTAAGCGCTGTTCTAGATTTAGCAATAACTAAAAGCACCGGTTTCTTTCGTGCAATTCTAGAACTGTACCTATGCCGTAGGATGGTCTGCCGCACATTTTCATACGATACAACTAAGTCACATTCAGCCTTAAGGTCTTTCGCAAGTGTCCGTACCGATATTTGGGTATTTTGGTTAATCTTCCGCATAATTAATCAGTCTGCTCGGCTGTAAATCTGTCGTTCAAAATTTTTAATAATACACAATTCAAAAGTGTAAACTCAGGAGAATCTTAAAACCAAATTACAAGATTTGCGAAAACAAACTCGCATCAAGCAACCCAATTACAAGATTTGCGAAAACAAACTCGCATCAAGCAACGCACAAAGCATTCATAACGGTAAAACACCGTTAAGCAATGTGTAAACAGTTTCTTGACAGCCTGAAAAATGTGTCATCATCGTTTTTATACCCTGAGCCCATTGAAAATGGGAAATCAGGGTATAATGTTTTTGTGAAAATGTATGTAACAGGCAGAAGGAGACGTCGCAGACCATACAAAGTATATATATTCTTGATCAGCTCGATGAGCTGAGTTGAAATAGCCGTGTCCGTCTGTCCGTCCGTCCGTCCGTCCGTCTGTGTGAACGCAGCGATCTCGTAAACCACAGAAGCTAGAGAGCTGAAATTTGACATGTATACTCCTGAATACCATACGCTATACGAGTTTTTTTCAAAAATTCGATAACTCTTCCCGTTCTCTTTTTATCGATAAATTTCGATAACTTTTCGTCTCTTTTACGTACCGTAAGAGCTAGAGACCTGAAATTCACTATGTAGATTCCTGTTGTGAATACAGACATTTTGTAATTTTTGGATTTTGGATGCCACGCCCCCTTCGCCCTAAATTTGCAAAAAAAGCATTTTAAATACTCGAGACTTGTGCTTCGGCACATACACACATATGAATAACATAATCATGCCCTGAAAGTTTGAATCAAAAAGTCTTGCTAGAAAAAAAGTTATTAAACATTTAATTTCCACAACATAAGCCTCTTGCAGCCCAACCGCTGTCGCTACGGCAACTGCGCAGTTGGCAGAGCGTGTGCTTGAGCGTGCGTCTGTGTGTGTGTGTATATGTATATGTAAACTAAGCATAGAATATTTGAAGTATCGGCACTTCGCAGGGCTCAGGGTATCTCCTAGTCGAGCCGTCTCGACTAGTGCATTCTTACTTGTTGTTGTTCATTTTGTTACACATTGTTAGTTTTGCATATAATGTAACTTCAAATTAATCAGTAAGCAACTTAGCATTAACAATATTTCAGAAATGTTAATAATAGGCTTTTATATATGGATCTAAGGTCATGATGTAAATTTTTTCTGTGTGTAAAGAATTTCTTGACAAACTGTACACATGTATGTATTTAAGTTAACAAGGAAGGTAACTAACGGCCTCGCCAGAACTGCTCGAGTAACCCTTGCGCCCAATATGCTGATGCATCAAATTCACGCTACAATATCCTTAGTGTTAACGATGGCAACAGCCGGACGACTGTTTATGTCGCAATCGCTTTGCTTATATTATGTTTATGCTGAGTTGGCTTGCCCACCATGAATCCATGGCATGTTCAGTAAATTCAACAGCCGGACGATTGTTTATGTCGCAATCGCTTTTATTATATTATGTTTATGCTGAGTCGGCTTGTCGCCATGAACCGATGTCATGATGTCACTATGTCACTATTTAATGTATTTAGCTTTAGTTTCATATGCTTTGAATGTAAGAATTCAGTCTTGTACCTGGCCTTAAGCGGAACACTCCATTTAGAAATACATTACTCCGGCCTTAGCCGTACTAAACTTGACTTGTTGCCAAACCTAAATGCAGGCACCTGTAGAAGTTTACAGCGATCCACCCCCGAGCATCTTTATTATACCATTGGACTTCTGCTGCAACCGGCGAAGTCACTGGATCACCATACCTGAGTGGAGCCACAGCTTTGAGCCTACACTGCAACCGGCAGCGGCCATTGGACTCGACGAGGGAAAGTAATAATTAGTATAATAAACAAAAAAGTTTTTTTTTTTTGTTTTTATTACAGATACTTCAACAACAAATGAATGAATATAAATTTCACTACTTTTTCACAAGCTTTGACTTAGAAAATTTTGACTTAGAGGATTTTAAATACAACTTTGTTAATATAACATCATTTCGACTTGTTGACATGGGCGATGTAGCGGTCAAAGAAATTCTGAAGGACATTGAATATTATGATCGTCGGATTTTGAATCGAAATGAATCCGCGTACAAGTTACGGAAAACTGTTAGTATTGAGGTAAGAATTGATATATATTTTAATTTATTAATTCTGATTTTTAATGATTTTTAGACAGAGGCAGCTTTGATGTTTGACTCGGTATATGTGTTTGCAATCGGGATGCAGTCAATTTACCCATTACTTCAGCTATCGAATTTGACGTGTGATGATGAACTGCCATGGAATGGAGGCCTGAGTTTGATAAATTATATAAATGCGGTAAAGATTCAAATGGAATTTAATATTATTTTTACTATCAAATTATTATTGTTTAAATCTACTGGTTAAAATTTTGTGTAATTTAAAAAAAATATCGAAAACTATTTTATACCCTGAACCCATTGAATATGGGAAAAAGGGTATAATGGTTTTGTGAAAATGTATGTAACAGGCAGAAGGAGACGTCGCAGACCCTACAAAATATATATATTCTTGATCAGCTCGATGAGCCAAGTTGATATAGCCATGTCGGTCCGTCCGTCGGTCCCTATGTTATTTCAGAACCCATTCAGAACCTATAAGAGCTAGAGACTTGAATTTTTATTTTGAGGTTCGTGAATAGCACGATTCGATTTGATTCATATATTCGATAACTATTTTCGTTTTAATATTATCGATTAAAACCGAAATTGATGTTGAAATTTGTTGTGGGTCCCTTGTATTGCACGCGCAGGTCAAGTTTGTTTTAAAAATTCGATAACTCATCCCGTTGTAATGTTATCGATTAAAAACGAAGTCTATATTCAGCTATTAAATTATATCTCACACGTCGTTAGAGCTAGAGTCTCCAAATATTTTATATTAGTTATATTTCTATTTGCAATTTTGGTTTTTGTAAAATTTTGGATAGTGGCTCGAAATTTCCCGAATTATTTAAGTAGTTGCAAATACAGGCAATAATGAGTTTACATTTTTCTAAATTGAAAAAAATGCAATAAAATATGTAGATAATATGCTGAAAAATTTCATTAACATCCATTTAGTCACACAGAAGTCGGCCAGTCGGCAAAGAGGTGTTCAGCAATGCTACGCATTAGCAGTTTTCCTATACGTGTGCGCACACACACACATATTAGACTGCGAGCATCTAGCAAATTCTAAGAACTGCAAATTTGGTGTGAATATCGGCTAGATAGTTTGTGTATTAGCTACCTCCATCGAATCATAGGTGGCTCTATTGGCCAAAAATTTAAAATTGAATTTGTTGTATACGTATATGCTATTTGAAAACTCTGCAGTATTTTAAAAAACGCAGATCGATCGTGGTTCAGGGGATCTCCTAGTCGATGCGCCCGACTAGAGTTTTCTTACTTGTTTAACATATAATATGTTTTGTCTATCTCTATTATGTTTTCTTGGCCGATTCCTTATTTCGTAAAGTTTGACTTTAACTGTTTTTCCTAATGAAGAGAATTTTGTTGTAAAAGTAACTCAAAATATAATAATAGATTTTTATAATAACAGCTTTAGATATCGAGGTTCTCGCTTTTATCTAGTGGTTGGCTAGGTTTATTCTAACAGCAATGAATTGATTATGGAAGTTTCTCTGGTATAATCAATTGAACCAAGGACGAACCAGCGAGGCTTCGTTTGATGTACCGGTTACGCACTTAGAAACTGAGTCTTCTAATGATTTGGTTATTCTAACCGGCACGAAGTGTATATGGGAGTGTGAACCAGGAACGTAATTACCGGTCACACACTTGTTTTTCGTTTTTTATCACACGCTATTTAATAAGAAGAATATTTGTATACCCTGAGCCTATTGAAAATGGGAAATCATGGTATAGTGTTTTTGTGAAAATCTATGTAACAGGGAGAAGGAGACGTCTCAGACCCTACAAAGAATATATATTTTTGATCAGCTCGATGACCTGAGTTGATATAGCCCTGTCCGTCTGTCCGTCCGTCCGTCCGTTCGTCTGTGTGAACGCAGCGATCTTGTAAACCACAGAAGCTAGAGAGCTGAAATTTGACATGTATACTCCTGAATACCATACTATACGAGTTTTTTACAAAATTCGATAACTTTTCCCGTTCTCTTTTTATCGACAAATTTCGATAACTTCTCTTCTCTTCTAAGTGTTATTAAAGAGAGTTCTGAGTTCGTGAGAGTAAGAAGTAATTTCGTTTCCGCTCCGTATTTTTATACCCTGAGCCCATTGAAAATGGGAAATCAGGGTATAATGTTTTTGTGAAAATGTATGTAACAGGTAGAAGGAGACGTCGCAGACCATACAAAGTATATATATTCTTGATCAGCTCGATGAGCTGAGTTGAAATAGCCCTGTCCGTCTGTCCGTCCGTCCGTCCGTCCGTCCGTCCGTCTGTGTGAACGCAGCGATCTCGTAAACCACAGAAGCTAGAGAGCTGAAATTTGGCATGTATACTCCTGAATACCATACGCTATACGAGTTTTTTTCAAAAATTCGATAACTCTTCCCGTTCTCTTTTTAGCGATAAATTTCGATAACTTTTCGTCTCTTTTACGTACCGTAAGAGCTAGAGACATGAAATTTACTGTGTAGATGCCTGTTGTGAATGCAGACATTTTGTAATTTTTGGATTTTGGATGCCACGCCCCCTTCGCCCTAAATTTGCAAAAAACGTATTTCAACTACTAGAGACTTGTGCTTCGCCACATACACACATATGAATAACATAATCATGCCCTGAAAGTTTGAATCAAAAAGTCCTGCTAGAAAAAAAGTTATTAAACATTTAATTTCCCATAGCGTAGGCGTCTTGCAGCCCAAGCGCTGTCGCTACGTCAACTGCGCAGTTGGCAGAGCGTGTGCTTGAGCGTGCGTCTGTGTGTGTGTATGTGTTGCTTGCAATATATGTATATGTAAACTAAGCATACAATATTTGAAGTATCGGCGCTTCGCAGGGCTCAGGGTATCTCCTAGTCGAGCCGTCTCGACTAGAGCATTCTTACTTGTTACACTTGTTAGTGTGTGTGTTCGCTGTTGATCGCTCGCGCTCAGCTTAGTGTTTGTTTTTGTCATACGAAATTTTTGTTCGTTTTTATCGCTGTATCTCTCCCGCTCTATTTACTGTATCAGCTGTTTGTGTTGGTGTCTGTCTTAGCTGTTTGTTGTTGTTTGTGATTCGCTCGCTCAACACAGTTAATCCTCGCTTTATCTGCATTTTTCTTATTTTTTATCCGCTAATTTTGTTTTGCTCAACTTCCCAGTTGCCAATATGACTTGCTGCAAGAAATCATGCTCATTTAGGCAAGCCGCTGATTCTGCACAAATGCAATTTGTTGGTTGCTAGTTGGGCGAGAATCTAATGCATATAAAATGTGCTGGCATCTCTGGGCGTGATTGCGATAGAGTCATGGCTGCACCCAAAAGTGGGTGTGGTGGATTACGCTGGTCTTGCCCCGATTGCTTGGAAAAACAATTAAATTTTTCCAAGATGTATAATACAGTGCGGGTACAGTATTCGAAACTGATTAACATTTCTAAACAGCTAACAGGTGAACTGAAAGCTGGCGAAGAAATATTAAATCAATATAGTTTCGAATCCCCGCTTAATCAGGTGATGACTCCATCACTATCAGTCCCTCCCTCATTTCATTTACCATCACCTAATTTGTCTGCCCCTTCTTCACCGTGTCAGGAAATATCAATTCCGATATCCGACGACTCAGGTGAAATATCTGCTGCCAGTGTCATAATAGACACTCAAAAGGCCCCTAATAAAAAAGTTAAAGTTACTCCGATTGTAGTTCAACCTAAGAAAAACATTCAGACATCTGCTCTTGACCCTACTGTACCCTATTTATCTGTTGTGTCTCCTCGAAAGCAAGTTTTCTTATCTAGGCTTTCATCAGATACTACATGTGCGGCTGTGTCTGCTTTTATTGAATGCAAAACTAACGATAAGGTTGATATTTCGAAGTTCAATTTTACTACTCCTCGTGAAATTGCTTCATTTAAAATAAATGTACCTATAGAATTCTTCGCAACTATATGTGACTCCAAATTTTGGCCACCCCATGTAGTTGTGCATGAATTCAAACAGAAGATTCGGAACAGAATTTCCCCGCTCTCTTTGATTTCTGATTCGGTACAACCTTCATCTGAGGCTGTATCAAAAAACTAATTACACCATCTTCTCCGCAGCTATGCTTAATTTATCAAAATGTTCGTGGCCTTAATTCCAAATTAAGAAGCCTTTTTCTGTATAGCTTTAGTGTAAAATTTGAACTTATTGCCCTCACTGAGACATGGTTAACTCCAAATGTTTATAACAGTGAGGTTCTTTCAGATAATTTCACTATTTATAGACATGATCGTTTGTCACGTAGAGAGGGTGGAGTTTTAATAGCTGTTAGATCCCACTTTCTCTCGGAATCTTTTACCTTCTCATCACTTCACAATGTTGAGATTATTGGAGTTAAAATAACTCTCCAGTCTTGTTCCCTGTATGTTACTTGTTCATATATACCTCCCTCTTCTGATTTACAAGTTTATAGTCAACATATATCTTGTATTAAAGAAATGTATGGGTATGTTCAAGATAACGACCTGCTTCTTGTATTGGGTGATTTTAATATACCAAACACTTCTTGGGCCTCATCTCTCAATTCAAATCATCTTATTCCAACAATGGATCTTTTTATCTTTTTGATAAATTGTTTAACCTTTCCATGTTTCATATGAACTCGATCTCAAATCATTTGAATCGATCTTTTGATCTTGTTTTTACTAATGATGATACCATCATTAGGGTTTTAAGATCAACTGCCTTTTGTATTCCTGAGGATATACATCATCTGACTTTAGAGGTTTTAATACCTATTGACTGTCCACTAATTTCAACGTCCTTATCATTTAAACAACGTCGTTGTTTTAATAAATGTAATTTTGTTTTGCTTAATGATCTCATTAATGCAACGGACTGGTCCCCTTTGTATGAGGCAACTGAGGTCGATTTAGCAGTTTCTATATTTTATAGTACTTTAAATTCTATCCTAGACAGTTGTGTTCCTATATGTATTACTAAATCCCTTTCTAAGAAACCACCCTGGTTTACTCCGACTCTTTCGAATTTACAAAATATTAAATCTAAATATTTTAAAAAGTTTAAAAAGTCGGACTCAATTGTTGACTAGTCTAAAAACTCATTAGCTAAGTCAAATTTCAATATTTTTAATTCTCGTTGCTATGAGAATTACCTCTTACGCTGTAGAAGGCAGTTTGCTCGTGACCCTAAAAGGTTTTATTCATTTGTAAATTCGAAGCGTAAATCTTCTGGATTGCCCTCTTCATTTTTCTTCGGTTTAGAAAAGACCTGTAATGATCAAGATGCCTCTGATCTATTTGCAGATACTCTTCCAATCCACTTACTCTTCTGCCATAGCCTATACCAAATCACATTCAACTTTGAATACTATAATGAATGTAAATTCCATTATTCCTTCAAACATTTCGTCTCCCTCCCTCTTATCCGGTATTCGGACTTTGAAATCATCGTTCTCTCCTGGAGCAGATGGTATTCCGAGTTGTTTGATTAAAGAATGCAGTGTTTCTTTGCGGTCCTTTACTAAAACTGTTTAATTTGTCCCTTAATACCTCAGTATTGCCTTCAATTTGGAAAGAATCATTTATTATTCCTCTGTATAAAAAAGGAGGAAGATCTGATATTTCCAATAATAGAGGTATTGCGAAGCTTTCTGTTATTCCGAAGTTATTTGAAAAAATGATAACTTCGAACTTGCAACATTTTTGCAAATCGATTATTTCACCATCTCAGCATGGCTTTGTTCAGAATCGATCAACCTCAACTAACCTATTAGAATTTTCATCTCTAATCAACGAAAGCTTCTTAAATAAAATGCAGACTGATGTTATATATACTGACTTTAGTAAGGCATTTGACTCAGTTCAGCATGATATTTTACTTCAAAAGCTTGACCATTTCGGATTTTCGCCTAAACTTCTGTCTTGGATAGCTTCCTATTTAAAGGGTAGAACCCAAAGAGTTTTGTTAAGAACATCTATTTCGAAGGTCATATTTGTCTCATCGGGTGTGCCTCAGGGTAGTCATTTGGGCCCTCTTCTATTCTCCCTTTTTATAAATGACCTTCCGAATTGTATTCCTCATTCAAAGGTTTTTATGTATGCAGATGATGTAAAACTCTGTCTCTCATACAACAATTCACTGGATCATCTATGCTTACAAGATGATCTTGATTCCTTTCAATGTTGGTGTAAGGCTAATCAATTGCAGTTGAATCACTCCAAATGTATGACAATGACCTTTAGTCGCATTTGTCCATATACTGCTCATTATAAAATCAATAATGATTCCTTGCAACGTATTTCTACAATGAAAGATCTTGGGGTGCTCTTTGACTCTAAACTTAGTTTCAATGCCCATATATCAACCATCATTAATGAAGCCAAAAGTGTTCTTGGCTTTATTAAACGATGGTCGAAAGAATTTAATGACCCGTTTGTTACCAAACTCCTTTTTGTTTCGCTGGTTCGACCAATTTTGGAATATTGTTCAGTTATATGGTCGCCACAGCATAAATTGTATCAGGACCGTATAGAATCGGTTCAGAAACAGTTTCTTCTCTTTGTGTTACGCAATCTTAACTGGGATCGTAACCTTCGCTTACCCTCTTATCATAGTAGGCTTCTTCTTATAGATCTTCCGTCACTAATAAACGGTACAACAGTCTTGGGTATTGCTTTTATACATAATTTGATTAGAGGTAATATTGAGTCGCCTGCTCTTTTAATGAATATTAATTTTGTAGTACCTTCTCGTATTTCCCGTCACTTTCGTCCTCTATATTTACCTATATGTACATCTGATTACTCCTTGCATGCACAGGAATTGGCAATTCTCCCTACTTGTGTTGTGTTTTCTCATTTCTCTAAAATATATAAATATTGTTCTTCTTCTTCCTGTTTTTATGGTTAAGCTATGTTTGTAAATTAATTTTTAAACTAAATATTTTTAATTTCTTCACTCCCTATCTTTCATAGTTCAATGATATCACTAACCTTTTGGGCTGTGATTCGGGGCATAGCTCGCCGGCATGGCAAATAAAACACCCCCAGCGGGTGGTGATATCATTGATAAAATTTTGTTAATTTTAGGCTTTTACTTTAATTACTTATTAGAGACACTCGTTTTGTCAACTATATAATAAATAAATAATGAAAGGTGGCTTTCGCCATTTGCTTTACTATTGCTTTTTTATCGTCAAAATTGAGGGTACGAATTTTTTCACTGAGTGTATTGTTTAACCTCTCTACATCGCTGTTGCCAGTGTGACTGTTTGCTTCGGTTGCATGACAATCTATTCCTTCTGCTTGTGAGAACTCGGTCACATTTAGGTTTTTGAATTCGTTATCAAAGAACAATTTTTCTACTTTCCCTTTTATAGCGAAAAGTCCCATGTTTTGGACGTAGGTTATACCTTTTTCTATCTGAGAGTAGGAAGCAAGTTGCTATTTTTGAGAATTTATCTATAAAGACGATAATGGTCTGTTTTTAGTTCACATAGGTGTCTACATGAACAATTTTGTCAGGTGTCTATTCGGTTTTTTTATTGGGATCCGGTCATATTTTTCCTGCAAATGTCGCACTTATTTATGATTCTCATTATGAGATC
Source organism: Drosophila peninsularis (assembly GCA_035047485.1). NCBI lineage: Eukaryota > Metazoa > Arthropoda > Insecta > Diptera > Drosophilidae > Drosophila > Drosophila peninsularis. The sequence continues at coordinate 778,524 of JAWNPN010000057.1, read as the reverse complement.
TCTGAGTTGGGGATTGTAGATTTCTGATTTGATTTTCTGATGCCACAGTGTCCACTTACCATTTTGTGAAAGAGAGCTATTTGTTTTGTGAGATCGTCGAGTGATTCACTGTCTCTGGCGAATTTGGTACACTTAACAAATTTTATTTTCGGGTTGTCGGCAAATTCGCTTTGTAGGATTTTATGAAGTCTGAAACCCTCATGGTCGTTTAAATATGAAAAGATTCCTGTTTTTCCAGATTTGATTTCTCTTCTTAGGATGTTCACTATATGGATACTATCTAGGTATGCTTTATTTGTGTAAATTCTTTTATTATTGAAAGTTTGACTGACGGTTACATTTTTCGTATCGCATAAAATAAGTTGTGTCTTAAATCGGTTTACGACTGTTTCCAGAATGGGTATGTTGAAGCCCTAACTCTTCCCGTCTCTTATCTTATCATATATATCCTATGGGATATCCGTCCGTCCGTCCGTCTGTGTGAACGCAGCGATCTCGTAAACCACAGAAGCTAGGGAGCTGAAATTTGACATGTATACTGTATACATATGTATACTGAATACCATACGCTATACGAGTTTTTTTTTTCAAAATTCGATAACTGTTCCCGTTCTCTTTTTATCGATAAATTTCGATAACTTTTCGTCTCTTTTACGTAAGAGCTAGAGACCTGAAATTCACTATGTAGATTCCTGTTGTGAATACAGACATTTTGTAATTTTTGGATTTTGGATGCCACGCCCCCTTCGCTCTAAATTTGCAAAAAACGCATTTCAAATACTAGAGACTTGTGAGACATACACACATATGAATAACATAATCATGCTAGAAAAAAGTTATTAAACATTTAATTTCCACAACATAAGCCTCTTGCAGACTTAGCGCAGTCGCTACGTCAACTGCGCAGTTGGCAGAGCGTGTGCTTGCGCGTACGTCTGTGTGTGTGTATGTGTTGCTTGCAATATATGTATATGTAAACTAAGCATAGAATACTTAAAGTATCGGCACTTCGCAGGGCTCAGGGAATCAGACTTATCGAATTTAAAAAAAACTCGTAATGCGTATGGTATTCATGTATATATATGTCAAATGAAAGCTCTCTAGCTTCTGTGGTATGCGAGATCGCTACGTTCACACAGACGGACGGACAGACGGACGGAAAGACGGACGGACAGACGGACAGGGCTATATCAACTCAGCTCATCGAGGTGATCAAGAATATATACTTTGTGAGGTCTGCGACGTCTCCTTCGGCCTCTTGCATACATTTTCACAAAAACATTATACCCTGATTTCCCAGGAATCCCACTAGGATTCACTGCACCCATGTTCTTACTGGGGGCATCTGAGAGTCCTGTATCCTGCCTCTTTCCTTATAGGCGTACAGGGTATCCCTCGTAGATATTCTTTGGAGTGTCACACGATGTCGGTATGCGCAGGCGCTGCGATCGATGTCCTGCTCCGTCCCTCAAAGTCAACAATTTATATGTCTGTACGCCCACCTAATATAATTCATAGAAAATCACAGCATATATGTAAAAGTATTTAACATTTGCATGCATGTGAGTTAGCTTGTGTTAGTGTATGTGTTACAATGTACATACATATGTACATATAAAAGGGGATCAGGGGATCTCCTAGTCGAGCAGTCCCGACTTGAGTTTTCCTACTTTTTCGTATCAAATTACAATAATTAACGCCTCTTTCTAAATTAGGTTGAGTGGAAAGGGCTCACCGGACCTATACAATTTAAAGAAGGCAAAAGAATTCAATTTAAGCTCGACTTAATAAAATTAAAACAACATTCCATTGTAAAAGTTGGCGAATGGACACCTCAAAATCATCTTAATATAACGGAGCCTTCATTATTTTTTGATGCTGGTTCAATGAATGTAACCTTAGTCGTAATTACTATATTGGTTTGTCGAAAATCTGCTAATTTGATTATAAATTTGTAGTTACATATATTTTAAAATTTTAGGAAACGCCATATGTAATGATGCGTTACGGAAAAAACTATACGGGAAACGAACGCTTTTATGGATTTTGTGTTGATATATTAGAAACAATCTCGCATGAAGTTGGATTTGACTATATATTAGATTTGGTTCCTGATAGGAAATATGGTGCCAAAGATCCAGAAACCGGACAATGGAATGGAATGGTTGCTCAGCTAATGAAATATGTTAGTATCCTAACTATATAATTTAACTAACTATATAATTTTGTATTGACTAATATAGATATATATATATATATATATATATATAATTGAATATAAGTAAATTTGAGTCGAACTAATACCACGCCAAAAGCTAATGGTAACGTTGATGCGAATTTTTAAAGACGAGGTCACGATTTGTATTTTACTTGACAACTTGCTTTATTCACGAACAACTTAAAACTAAAGAATATTTTGTCCTAGGCTTCTTTTATATGCTGTTGAAATTACGCAGCAGCAACATGACGCGTCGCTGCAACGGTTCTTTTACCGTTAGTCGGGCTCGTTATATCCAGTTAATTCCGGATTCGGGCGGTCGGGCGCGTTATTCTCAGTGTTCGGAGAAAAGCAACATGACTCGTTGATGCAACGGTTCTTTTGCCGTTAGTCGGGCGCGTTATATCCAGTTAATTCCGGATTCGGGCGGTCGGGCGCGTTATTCTCAGTATTCATGACGCGTTGATGCAACGGTTCTTTTGCCGTTAGTCGGGCGCGTTATGTTCAGCGTTTAGGCAGAATCAACATCAACGGTTTTTCTATCCAGTTAATTCTGGATTGGCAATTCCAAGAAATTTCAGCTGAGCTAGCACGTTGCTATGGGAACAGTTTTTTATGTATTGTGAACATAATTATTATGATTATGTTACTTCCCTCTCCTCAAGAGGCGAGCCTGCGAGTCAAGGTGACACAGAAGAATTATATTTGATCGTGTCATCTCGTTAACTGTATGTTTTTCTTAATATTATGGGGTCACAAGATACGTAAAGTATAAGATTACAACTATGAATATGACTATTGTGATTATAATAATTGTATATGTGAGGATAATATTTTGTGATAAAATTTTACAATATTATTATGCTTTATAAGTTTGATTTTAATAATTTCTATTGGGAAATACAATGGTGTAAGATCGACTTCTGGTTACAAATAGTTATTGCTTATAATTTTGTGATTTATTTGTAATATGATATGATATTAAGATTAACATTATTATTATTATTTTTTTTTTTTTTTTTTTTTGCAATTTTGTTTTTTAATTTATGTTTCAAGTAATATATTTTATTATTTCTTTGTATCTTTTTCATAATAGAAATTAGTGCTAATGTAATCAGGTTGAGTTGTGATCGGGATATGGGATAATTTTGATTGTGTTAGTGGATTGAAAATCAATTGGGATATAAATTCAAGTAGAAGGTTTGATTGAAGTATGCTTATGAAGTAGAAACCTGTGGGTTTTGAATTTGGTTAATTTTCTTTAATTTTTTAAACTGTGTTTTATAGTAACGTGTAACTCTGTTTCTGTCAGTAATTTGGTAATGATCTGGATTTATTTTTTCAACGTTTTTATTGGCTTTAAAGGGATTTTCTAATTTTCCTTTTTGTAATGGTCCTTTTCGATATCTGGTATCGACTTCGTATTCTTGTCGGTCACTGTTGATTTTATTTATAACTTTTTCTTTTTTTCTTGAGTGTCTAACTTTGGTTGTCCACCATATAAGAATATGTGTGCAGGAGTTTGTCCAGTTGTGTCATGTTTTGTTTTGTGATTGTAAATGTAAAGAATGGTTTCTATTTTACTGAGTTTATTTTCTTCGTCATTTAAAGTATTGTGTAGTCGTTCGATGTCTGCTATTCCTGTTTTTGTAGTATTTAGTTGTATTTCTACTCCTTCATTTTCAAGCCATTTCTTGAGTGCTAAGCTGGAAAATGCGCCATCTCGGTCAGCTTTTAATAATATTGGCTTTCCTAACAGATTAAATATACGTATTAATGCGTTCTTGCATTCTATCCAATCTTTTGTTTTAATGTTTCCAAGAGTAGCGAATTTTGAATAAATGTCTATGCAACTAAGATAGTGTTTGCCTTCAGATGAATAAATGTCTATTACAAATTTATCGCGACAATGTTCGGGCCTGGGGGTAATTTTCATCGGCATAGTTGTGTTTCTATGTTCGGTTTTTGCTAAGTTAAAAAAGTTACATTCGTTTATTATGTTTTGTGTTAGTAATTGGCTGCTAGGGAAATAGTAAGTTTCACAGAAGAGTTTATTTGTTTTTTGAATTGCGGGGCGTTACAGTTTTTTATGGGTTTTCAAAATAAGTTCTTTAAATTCAGCATATGAGTTTATATTTTTTAATTGAATGAGACTTCGTAGAATTTTAGTATGGTTAGTGTTGATAATTTCTTTGTGTGCGTTTTGAATGATCTCGAAATCTGCATCACTGTCTATAAACATTACACTAGTCTTTGTACAAAAATAGTCAATTAAATATTTTTCGGCTTTGTCTTTAGTCATATGTAATGTGAATTATTAATTTTTTGAAGTAATTCTGTTTTTTAATATTTGGAATGCCTTTAGAAAATATAATTTGTCTTTTGAATGTGTTTATTGGTTTCTCTGTAATGCAAATTAAATTACTACTGTCTTCGTCAGCGCTATGTTGTGTTTCAAGATTGGCTAAGAAATGATTTTGGTTTATGATCGTAATATTGTTGACTAAGTTATACTTTCTATTGTATAAAATTACAGTTTGTGATTTATAATCTATAACGGCTTGAGCTTCTGAAAGCAGTTTTCTACCAATTAATAAATCGTAATCTGCTGAAAACTGATGTAGAAAGAATTCATTATTACTCTTGAACAAGTTGTTGGAAAGGACATTTACTTTTTGTGTGATTGTTAAAGGTCCATTACTGGTGTGAATAAGACAATCGGTATTATGAATTGGTAAATTAAAAATATTAGATGTCATCGTAACCTTCGCTTACCCTCTTATCATAGTAGGCTTCTTCTTATAGATCTTCCGTCACTAATAAACCGTAGAACAGTCTTGGGTATTGTTTTTCTACATAATTTGATGTTTTTTGGTTAAGCTATGTTTGTAAATTAATTTTTAAACTAAATATTTTAATTTCTTCACTCCCTATCTTTCATAGTTCAATGATATCACTAACCTTTTGGGCTGTGATTCGGGGCATAGCTCGCCGGCATGGCAAATAAAACACCCCCAGCGGGTGGTGATATCATTGATAAAATTTTGTTAATTTTAGGCTTTTACTTTAATTACTTATTAGAGACACTCGTTTTGTCAACTATATAATAAATAAATAAATAAATAAATCATATTAACAGTAGATCCTGTGTCTATTAAACATTTTAAATTTTTGCCCTTATAAGTGATAGTTATGTATTGTTGGTTTCCGAGGCTGGCAGCTGAAAAATTTTCGGCTTTCTCGATTTCTATTTCATTTAAGTGTTCTGTCTCATGTTCGGCTGTGGCTGTTTGTATGTATGTGTCATTTGAGTTTTGTGGGTAACTTTGGTCTTGGTAATATTGAGGATAGTATTCAGAATAAGAAGCTACTTGATTATAATTGTGATAGTTAATTTCTTCTTGATTTCTAGTTTCTTCTTCTATGCTAATTTTACTTTGTCTACTTTCTGTAGGTCTAACACGTTTTGTTGGTTGGGTATTGAAAGGGGCTTGTTGTGGAGTTACTTGTGCATGTTGTCCGAAACGATTATTGTCAAATTGGCTCGGTCTTAGAATTGATCTTTGTGTAGGGTATAATGGTCTGACCGCGTTAGGTGTTAATTGCATTGGTCGAGGTGAATGATGATTAGGTGGAAAAATGTTATTGTTAGTATAATTAGGTGTTGGTGTTGGTATTGGTGGAAGATATGGTTGTTGAAAATAAGGTCGATATGGGACATAAGGATGGTTTGGTTGAAGAAATGTGGGAAACTTTTAAATATAGGGATTTGGGTGTGACGGCTTGAAACTCTTATCTTGTTTTATTTTGATTTGATTTGATTCTAGACAGGGTTCATCATAAATGTTTTTTTCCTGTAATATATTTATTAAGGATCTTAAGTCGGGGATTTCACAATTTATAATTCGAATGCAAATATCTGTAGGTAGTTTTTGGATTAGGTGGTCGATACTAGTTTTAATTAACCGGGCATACAATGTTTTTTCATCTAAATTATTTTCTAATTCTAGCTTACTCATTAATGTCTGCCTACTGTGTTCTGCTTCTTCCAAGAAAGCTCGTACATTTCCCTTGAATGGGGTACTCCTGAATTCCTCCAATAAGACGTGGTTCTTGGTTTGCGTCTTGTAGTTTAGGATCAATTGCTTCCGAAGATCCGACCATGTTGTGAGATTGTTTATGCCAAGAGATAGCATAACTTCACTGCTGATGCAGCTTTCGACAAGTCCAAAAAGTATTGACCTCTGCCTCGCATCATTGGTGGTGTAGAGGGACAGTATGTAATCGATCCGTTTGATGAACGTGTATAAATGGTTCTTGTTTCCAGTGAATTTTTCAACAATTTTTAGTTGATTGATTACTTGCGTCATACTTGTGTCAGATAGGGGTGTTGTTGCGTTTCCTTCCATTTTGTTTGTTTAATATATTATTATAGTTTTTTCACTTAATTTTTTAAGTTCAGTTTTTTCTTTTTCTTTTTAAATTTATTATTATTAATATTCACTTAATTCTTAGTTCAGTTTTTATATTCACATAATTTTTTAGTTCAGTTATTATCTTTTTTTTAAATTTATTATCAATACTTAATTTTCTATAGTTTTGATTGTTTGGTTTGCACAGATAGCTCTTTCGAATTTTGTGAGATAACCAGAAGATTCTGGAATTATAGTCTCTTCGAATTCTATCGCGTCTTCTTGAATTAATTTCAAGTTTATTTGTACAATCTGCGGCTTTGGCAATATGCGAAATTTGGTGTACACGTCACTGTCGAGGTTTTTATTTTTTTTTAAAAACTTGACGCGATATTGACCGTCGCGTGGGTTGCCTTTGCGTTAGTTGTTTAGCGGATAGCAGTAACCAGGCATAAGAATTAATAACTTAGTTATTGCATCAAGATGCTCTTTATTGCTATCCTACCGGCTGCGCCAATTGAATATAAGTAAATTTGAGTCGAACTAATACCACGCCAATGGTAACGTTGATGCGAATTTTTAAAGACGAAGTCACGATTTGTATTTTACTTGACAACTTGCTTTATTCACGAACAACTTAAAACTAAAGAATATTTTGTCCTAGGCTTCTTTTATATGCTGTTGAAATTACGCAGCAGCAACATGACGCGTCGCTGCAACGGTTCTTTTACCGTTAGTCGGGCTCGTTATATCCAGTTAATTCCGGATTCGGGCGGTCGGGCGCGTTATTCTCAGTGTTCGGAGAAAAGCAACATGACTCGTTGATGCAACGGTTCTTTTGCCGTTAGTCGGGCGCGTTATATCCAGTTAATTCCGGATTCGGGCGGTCGGGCGCGTTATTCTCAGTATTCATGACGCGTTGATGCAACGGTTCTTTTGCCGTTAGTCGGGCGCGTTATGTTCAGCGTTTAGGCAGAATCAACATCAACGGTTTTTCTATCCAGTTAATTCTGGATTGGCAATTCCAAGAAATTTCAGCTGAGCTAGCACGTTGCTATGGGAACAGTTTTTTATGTATTGTGAACATAATTATTATGATTATGTTACTATATATATATCTAAATTCGAAATAAAAATTATTTTATTGACAAAATTAAGGATACTCTAAAGAAAGTTATTTAGTTACTCATTTCTATATTCTGATCCCATTGAAAATGCGAAAGGGTATAATGGTTTATGTATGTATATAGTGTATGTAACAGGGAGAAGAAGGCGTAGCATGACCCATAAAGTGTATATATTCTTGATCACGAAGACGAGCTCAGTTGATATAGCCATGTCCGGCTGTCTGTCCGTATGAACGTACTGATCTCTCGAAATGTAAATATACTCGTATATACCGTACGCAGTAGAAGTTTGGTTTAGAATTTCGATAACTCATCCTGTTCTCTTATTACAGATAAGTCTCGATACGTTTTTTTTGCTTTTGCGTACCGTTAAAGACTTCAAATTTACTGTGTAGATTTCAAATACTAGAGACTTGTGCTTTGGTTAATATACACATATTAATGACATAATTATGCTGTGAAAGTTTGATTAAGAAAGTCCATCCAGAAAAAAGTTATTAAACATTTAATTTCCATAACATAGGCACATTGCACTCCAAGCGACGTTCCTAGGTAAACTGCTCAGTTAGCAGTGCGCGTGCTTGTCCGTGCATAAATATGGTGTTGCTTGTATTGTATGTATATTAAAGAAACGTTGAATGTGCAGTTCCTCACAGGGTTCAGGGTATTTTATCAATAGCATGTATTATTTTTTGATTAAAAAAAATTTGCTCTTTCAGAAGGCGGACTTGGCTGTTGGTTCAATGACAATCACTTATGCAAGAGAAAGTGTTATAGATTTTACAAAACCTTTTATGAATCTAGGGATAAGCATTTTGTTTAAGGTATGTATGTATTTTTTTTTTTTTTTTCTTTAGACCTTAAATTTTGAATACATACAACTTTACGAAAATAATATAGAAGCTATTCGCCTACACTTGTAGGAGAAAGCCAAATCAGAAAATTTGTATACATACACTCCTCGAAATTCAATTAGAGACGCTAACTTTTTATACCCAGAGCCCATTGAAAATGGGAAAGTTTAAAGTTTATATATTGTTTGATCAGGGAGACAAGACGACTCGATTTAGCCCTGTCCATCTCGCTGTCGGACGGACAGTCCGGATGTTTGAACAGGTCGGTCTCAGCATCTATAAGAGCTAGAGACTTGAAATGATTTTTGGAAGAGCACGATTCGATCGAGTTTGGTTCAAATATTCTATAACTATTTCCGTTGTAATGTATTTCAAATTCTAGAGACTTTTGCTCCGGCAGATACACACATATAAATAACATAATCACGCCCTGAAAAAGTTATTAAACATTTAATTTTCCTCAACATAGGCGTCTTGCAGCTCAAGTGCAGTTGCAACGTCAACTGCGCAGGTGGCAGAGCATGTGCTTGTGCGTGCGTCTGTCTGTGTGTGTATGTATTGCTTGTGATGTACATACATATAAAAGAAACAGAATTCGCGAAATAGCAGTTCTTTGCTGGGTTCAGGGTATCCTCTAGTCGGGCGCCACCGACTAGAGTTTTCTTATTTGTTTACAGTTTTATCTGCAAAAATGCAGTGCATTTAATTGAATTCCGATGAATGTATTTAAATGTATTTAAATGTGTATCAAAAATATGTTTTTTTGATTTTATGTGGTATATATTTAAAAAACAGAATATAGCTGCAATATATATATTTAAAAATTTATAAATACTTGCTTATTTTAGGTTCCTACAGCGGAACCAACTCGACTCTTTTCATTCATGAACCCATTAGCAATCGAAATATGGATTTATGTGTTGGTAGCATATTTACTTGTATCATTAACAATATATTTATTAGCGAAATTATCTCCAATTGAATGGCGTACTATACACCCATGTGATGTGGACCAGATAACAATTAGTAATCAATTTACAATATCAGATAGTTTTTGGTTTACTATTGGAACACTCATGCAGCAGGGATCTGATATATATCCAAGAGCTACATCGACTCGAATTATAAGTAGTATTTGGGGATTTTTTTCTCTTATTATTGTTGCATCATATACTGCTAATTTAGCAGCATTTTTAACTGTGGAGCGTATGATTAACCCTATCGAAAATGCTGAAGATTTGGCAAGCCAGACAGAAATATCGTATGGGACTTTAGAAAGTGGATCAACAATGACCTTTTTCCGGGTAAGTGTATGAGGACATTTCTTAATTAATTTGTATAAGTTAAACCAATTAAAAATGGAAAAAACGCAGTTCAAATTATTAAACATTTAACTTCCCACAAGGGTTCGAAGGGTTCAGGGTATCTCGTAGTCGAGCAATCTCGACTAGAGCTTGCTTACTTGTTTATTAGTAAATTATTTTTTGGCAAATATTCTATTTGAAGTGTAAGTGCTATAATGAAAATCTCACTGTGAACCCATTGAAAACTGGAATTCTGGGTATAATGGATTTTATAAAATGTTCATAAAAGTCATACATAATATATAGTTGATTTTTCCCTGCCCGTCTGTCCGTATGTGTGAACGCAACGATATCAGAAGCTATTAGAGTAAGAGACTTGATATTTACACCCTGAGCCTATTGGAAATGGGAAATCAGGGTATAATGGTTTTGTTGAAATGTATGTAACAGGGAGAAGGCGGCAGACCCCATAAAGTATATATATTCTTGATCAGGGAGACAAGACGAGTCGATTTAGCCCTGTCCGTCTGTCCGTATGTGTGAACCGGTCGATCTCAGCATGTATAACAGCTAAAGACTTGAAATTTTTATGTCGGTCCCTGTATAGCACGCGCAGGTCAAGTATGTTTGAAAAATTCTTATTATTCCGTTTATATGTTATCGATTAAAAATAAAATCAATTTTCAGCTTTAAAATTCTATCGAATACATTTTTATAGCTAGAGTGTTCACATTTTTTTTTGTATGGGTGTTTAATAGAATTTTGATTTTTATTAAATTTTGTATGACCAAATTAGCAAAACACGTATTTCAAAGACTCGACACTTGTGTTTCGGCACATACACATACCATAATACCATAATAAAAAATAAGTTTGAATAAGAAAGTTCTTCCAGGAAAAATGTTATTAAATATTTAATTTTTCACAACATACGCGTCTTGCAGCCTCAGCATAGTTGTCACGCCAACTGCGCATGTTAATACATATAAAAGAAACAGAATTCGCGAAATAGCAGTTCTACGCTGGGTTCAGGGATCAGGTTCTAGTCGAGCACTCTTTCACTAGAGTTTTCTAACTTGTTTAAATTTAGCTTAAATATTTCTGAGTTAACCTATCTTAGCCTATCGCTGAGTTTGTAAGGCTCAGACAGAAAGCTTAACCTCTGTTTGAACTACTACTACTAAGAGATACCCTGAACCCTTTAAAGAGTCCATAATTCAAACATTTTATGCTTATTTTACATATATACCGCAAGCACAAGAGAGAGAGTTTTTTGTTTTCGTAGATTACGGTCGATGTTAAGAGTGTTCCCAGAACACGTCAATTGGACTCAGTATTTTCCCTGCGAAAAAGAATAGAAAAAAAATAAGAAGTTAATAAACGTGCAAGCTGTGGGCACGGCGTACTCGGCAAGTCAAACGGCGGTCAAAACTGACTTAATGTGCGGCAAAACGCGGATTAATTCAGAAGAGATTGATGCCAATAGCCAATTCTGGAGCCCTGAAGTGGGAGGTATTAGTGGTATTGGTATCGTCCCTTAAGAGTTTAGACGTTTAGACAAATAAACAGCATCAGGCGCACTCGCTCTATCAGCTGTTAGTAGTGCTGAAAACTGCACCGGACAAATCAGCTGATGCTGAGTCCTTGCAAAGAAAGCAACTTAACGCCTTAACGCCGACTACCAAGGCGCCATGCCTTGGTCAGCATGATTGCTTCTTCAGGCAACAACACCTCTAAGAGTTCGAGGGATGGTGCTTCTGAGCAAAGGAAGACACCCTCAAAAAAGTGCAGGCTCAATAAGCACAACATAGTGAGCGTAAATAGCGCAAATAACCACGCTGACCTATGGGTTGCCTTTGTAAACTCCAGGCAGGGCAACAGAGCACATAAGCAAATTGGACAGTCGTCAAAGGACGTAAACCGCAGCAGAATCTGAGGTGGCGGGCTGCAGCTAAGCGGACATGCTTAGAGTTGTTAGAAGCGATCCGAGTCTGAAACACCTCAGTGGGGATGTGCATGGAATAAACAAAAGCTGCAAAGGTGGATTTGTTACTCCAATTGAGCAAGCAGCATGAACATAGTGCAGAGGTGCTCCAGGAAGTTGTTGGCAAGGACCTCGGCGATCGCGCGATGGTAAAAATGCTGACCGAATCCGCGCAAATCGAGATCTGGACGAGCTAGCAAGCATGGACGTGCTTATCGCGCCATCAAGGAAGCGCTGAAAGATAGCTCACTAACGCAATTAAGTAGTGACTTAATTGACTTAAGTGACACTGCGGCCAGTCTTCGGTGAACAGCAACGAGCCACTGTCGTCCTCCCAGTTGGAAAGGCCAAAATCTTGGTAGATCATGCAAAGATCCGAGTTGGATGGGTGGTTTTCCATATTCGCGCTGCGGACCAGCCAAAGCGATGCTTCAAATGCCTGGACTACGGGCATATTGCTGCTAACTGCAAAGGTGCCTGCTTCAGGTGCAGAACGATGGGTCATGCCGCTAAAAACTGTGAAAAGCTTACCGACTAAGGGCTGCCATTCACCTTGGAACCAGGAAATATTCCGCACTAACCTTCCGGGCGGAGCCCTTATATATTCTCTAACTGACCACTGCCAACCGTGTTCCAGCCTAAAGGTTCAATTTCTTTTCAGGTTCAAAATCTTTTCGGCGAGGCATTTATGCTGTTGCACATAAGCTGTACTATTGTCTCCACTTTGACTTCTCCGACAGTTACTGCTAAATTAAGTCTTTCCTCACCACCTTTGGCAATCAAAAAATTCCGTGCGTCATCAAATGCATCCAATGCCGTCGGTCCGTCAACGTCCTCTGCGTCCGTATTAGGTTCCCGCTTACTCGCATCTCAACTTCGTTTGGAATCTGCTTCCTCATAAACAGAAGTAACTGTGTTTTCTAGGTAGCAAAGTACAAGCTTCGGGCACTAAGCCATATCTGCGTACGTATTATGACTTGTGTAAGACTCTTTTGAGTCTCTACAGTATGATTGACGCTGATGACAGCCACAATTTCCAATTGGGAAAATCTCTTTAGGGATTCCAGTCTCAGAATGAATAAGGGAGACAGGTCTGGTCTTAGGATCGAGCCCTCCGCCGGTCACTCTGTACCATTTGGGGTTTCAATGACCTTTAGTATCACCGCGATATATTATTCTTAATGGAAAGAGCTGCAATCTTAAGCTCTGCTTCAGTAAACAGCGGGCTGAACTGTGAAGAGCTACAGAAGCCCGCACATGCGTTTCGTGGATGTGAATTGGAAATAGTGTATTTACTATGTGATCTATTGCTTACGATCGGCGCTGCTCCGTAGTTTCTCAGCTTTTTCATGACTCTTTTGTAGCCCAAACATGCCTGTCCACATCTTTGGAAAGCTCTTTCCACTTATCTTATTTACTTTGAGTGATAGCAACCTCCTCCCTCACGTTCTTAGCTGCTAACGTTTCTGCAGTGTAATTGCCAGACCGTCGTGCTCAGGTTGACCTTCGCCAGCGTATGAATTCATAAACGTTATATGCGCACAACTTAGACCTCAAGTGTGAGCTTGAATGCACAGACGATTTTATGCCCACTTGTTAATTTGGCCAAAAAGATAAAGATCGCAAAGTTAGAGTACAAATTATACATATGACCGACAGCGCACACGAGGAAAGAGCTGGCAAATATCACGATGTCTTTTTAAAAACACTGGTGACTTCTGCAAAAACACATATACTAATGACATAATCACTCTTTGCTAATTTGCAGCGCGGTTTGCAGTTATGATTTTTTTTTTTTTTTTTTTTTTTGTATTTGTTTTTATTATTTACAATTAGTTTTTAAATTTAATTTTATGTTTTACTTCTGAGTTTAATAGTACCGCGCGGTGCTTGCGGAACTGCCGTAAAGTAATGCTTCGCAGGCGCTTTGCGCTCGCTTAAATGCTCCGCTCGATCGGAGCTCCACCATGATCGAAGCAGCGAAGGGAACGATTCCTGAGTTAAACACGCATTATATAACTCTGTAAACGTTGTTGGGTGCAAATTAATGGCCAGCTTGAACGCTCGGTTGGGAATCCGGTCAGGCCCAGGCGCATAGTTGGGTCTTAGATTCCTGGTAGCTAACAAAATTCTTCATCTGTTGCTAGAACAGGGTGCTCGCTGCTCGAGTCCCACCTTGCTGATGTGTAGTCAGGTTCATGAATGGAGCTAAATCTTTTTGCAAACAGCGTTTCCACGATTGCCTTAAGCTCCAATCGATCCGTAGGTTGCACTTGTTTGCCGGCATAAAGTCTGTTTTTCGTTTGCTAGTCCGTATGGCCTTCTTCAGCTGCCGTTTTGCTACCTGGTATGCTAGCTGCTTTTCTTTAAACGTCCAGTCCACATAGGCCCTTGGCGTCGTGTAAACTGCTTCCGTTTCTTCATGCTATTCTTGCACGCATTCTGCATTTGGGTCACCACTTGGCAGGCTCTGACCTCAGGATTGCCAGATGTGCAACTGGGTGGCCTCGGAAAAGGCTGTCGCGTTAAATGTATCCAGCCTCCCTCTATAGTGTTGGCGCCCTGCCAACTGGCTCGCCGATTGTGAACAAGATCGCGAAATCTCATGCAATGATGGGGCTCACCAGAATAGCTACGTCTATGAACTTTTCTTTTATAGTCTGCTCGAGTAAATCAAGCTATAGAGTGGTTCAGATTAAGCTGTAGAAACAGCATTCTTACCTACCTCAGCCACACAACAAAATATAAGAAACAAGACAAAAAACTGTAGTCGGTGGCGCCTGACTAGGGGATACCGTGAACCCAGCGAAGAACCGCTATTCGCAAATGCTTTATCCTTTATGAGTATGTACATCACGAGCAACACATACACACACAATGACGTAAGTATTGAGCCCATTGAAAATTGGAAATCAGGGTATAATGATTTTGTTGAAATGTATGTAACAGGCAGAAGGAGACGGTAGACCCCATAAATTATATATATTCTTGATCAACTCGATGAGCTGAGTTGATATAGCCCTGCCCGTCTCAGCTCATCGAGCTGATTAAGATATATAATTTATGGGGTCTGCGACGTCTGCTTCTGCCTGTTACATGCATTTTCACGAAAACATTATACCCTGATTTCCGATTTTCACTGGTCGAGTCGGCTCGACCCTGAGCACTGTGAAGTGCCGATACTGCTGCACTGTGTGGGAAATTAAATGTTTAATAACTTAATAATAAAAGGAGAATTCTTTAGTAAATGCGTGAAATGCGTTTTAGAGTTTAAGGCGAATGAGAGCGTGGATAAAAGTTAACAACAATAATAATTGTATAAACATACACATGAAACCAAAGTAAAAACTTTTAAAACTCTAGATTTAAAGATGAATTATATAGAATTTTATTTTTTTATTTTTTCTTTTTATTAAAACAAACTTGATCTAATCATGTTATACAGGAAAAAACAATTTCAATACGTTCTGAGATCGTACGGACAGGCGGGAGGACGAACAGACGGCCAGGGCTAAATCAAGCCAGCTCGTCAAGCTGAGCAAAAATACTTAGGAGATGTAGTAGCTGAGTTTCAATAAGGGTTGTGATCGATAACAGTCTAATGGATTAGTTTTTGGGTTTTTAACGATAAAGCGGCTTATGGACCTTGCATGCCAACTCTGTGGGGAAGACTATGTTAGGAGAGAGTGTTGCAGTGGAGTTGGGCCACTGAAATCTGACACGTTGCTTGAGCGAGAAATTGAGTTCAGTTATTCGGACCACCAATAAATAGTCATGCACGTTCTAGTACCCAGTTCCAGAACATTCGAAGAGATAGATTTGAATCAATTGCATGTTTTCAATATTCATTTATATATAATCAATATAATATAATATAAGAATTTGATTTTTTCATAAATACAAAAATATTTGATGAAATATATGGAGTCTATGCTGCAAATTGCAATAAAATCCACTACATACTTATTGAAAAAAACTACGTGAAAGCAATTCTAAGCTGTGCAAACAGTTCTCTATATTCTAAGAAATCACAAATAACACTATATTTGTTAAGTAGGACTCTATGATTGAAACTTATAAAAAGATGTGGAGAAATATGGATAATAAAAAACCAATGGCTTTTACTTCTACCTATGAGGATGGAATAAAGCGTGTGAACCAGGGTAACTACGCTTTCTTAATGGAATCTACAATGCTTGATTATATTGTACAACGAGATTGCAATTTAACTCAGATTGGTGGCTTGTTAGACACGAAAGGTATGTTGTATTTATTTTATTAAAATAATACAAAAAATAAATTTATAAAAGTGTATGTAACAGACTAAAGGAACTACAGCAGACCCCATAAAATATGTATGTTCTTAATCAGCTGATTTATATATATATAATAATATAACCCTCTCCCCCCTTTTTCATGATTATCTATATGAGCTGAGTTGATATAGCCCTGTCCGTCTGTCCGTCCGTCTGTGTGAACGAAGCGTTCTCTTTAGCCACAGAAGCTAGAGAGCTGAAATTTGACATTATATACCAGTGAATAGTGAGTTTTTTTTTAAAATTCGATAACTATTCCCGTTCTCTTATTATCGATCAGTTTCGCTAACTTTTCTTCGCTTTCTTCTAAATTCCCCTAAATTTGCAAAAAACGCATTTCAAATACTAGAGACTTGTGCTTCGGCACATACACACATATGAATAACATAATCATGCCCTGAAATTTTGAATAAGAAAGACTTCATAGAAAAAAAGTAATTAGACATTTAATTTTCCACAACATAGGCGTCTTTCAGCCCAAGCGCAGTCGCTACGTCAACTGCGCAGTTGGCAGAGCGTGTGCTTGAGCGTGCGTCTATGTGTGTATGTATGTGTTGCTTGCAATATATGTATGAATGTATATGTAAACAAAGTATAGAATATTTAAAGTATCGGCACTTCGCATGGCTCAGGGTATCTCCTAGTCGAGCCATCTCGACTTGTACTCTCTTACATGTTAAATATTTTTTAAATATTTAGACATGATCTTTTTCTTATATTGGCATATCTGCTTTAACTTTTATTTACACATTTGAATGTACATAAGTACAAAATTTAAAATAAATTTCATCAAAAAGAGCGTATATATATATATATATATATATGTATATATATATATATATATATATATATATATAAATACATATATATATACATATATATATATACATATATATATATACATACATATATATATACCAAAAAATGCCAATATATTAACATATATATATATATCTATAAAAGACCATATCGGGACACTTAGGTTAGTAAATTGGTACAAATTTTCTTAAAACTAAGTTTAAAATACGTGCAGAAGGTAACTCTATGGTTATTTAAAAATTTTATTTATTAGGATACGGTATTGCTACACCTAAGGGATCGCCATGGCGGGACAAGATATCTTTGGCTATACTGGAACTTCAAGAAAAAGGAGATATTCAAATGTTATATGATAAATGGTGGAAGAATACTGATGAGACATGTAAACGGATGAGCAGCAATAAGCAATCGAAAGCAAATGCTTTAGGACTCGACAGTATAGGTTAAGTTTAATAAGGAGATCACACTTAAATATATTATTTATCTTTAAATATTGTAGGTGGCGTTTTTGTGGTACTACTTACGGGAATATTAGTGGCTTTTATTGTCTCATTCTTCGAATTTATAATAAACTTCCGGCAGCAAGCGAAACTGATCTCAATTAAAGGTAGCAGTTGTCAAAATCCCAATCATTTAAATTATGCACATGTTAAGGATTCAAAAGTAAGAACCGATTTGGCTTACTTAACTCCGCCTCGTTCTCTGTGGGTTGAAATGTTTGAGGAACTGAGATTTTCATTTTGGTGCACTAATAAACGTCAACGACCAGAACTTAATAGTAGCTGCGCCCAATGCCAACATTAATAATAATATTATTTTATTTATTTAATAATAACAAGCGACTTCCCTGAACCCTGTCATTTAGAAATGTACTGCATAGTATTTAAAACAAACTAATACAAAATAAAAACAAAAAATCGAGCTTGCACTTTAAAATTCGAATAGAATGGGTGTAAAAATAAATAAATAAGTAGAATTTAAACCAAAGATATATAAAATAATTAGGCCTGATGTCGCTTAAAAGTGAACACAGGAGTTCCTGACGACGTTCCACCACAATCTTTACCGGCATTGGAGTGGTCGAACACTATTTAGCAAGTATTAATTAAAGTAGAAGCTAATAATTCAAACACAATTTGATCGGAATTTCAATTCTTAGTGTAACTAACGTTCAGTTTATTCGTAACTCAAGCCGCGAGAAACGACTGTGTGTTCGATCAACAAATTTATAAATGGCACCTGCGATAGTAATGTCATAAGATGTATACTTGAGCGCTGGTATGTTTATATATGTATATTTTCTTGGTTTTTATACCCTGAGCCCATTGAAAATGGGAAATCAGGGTATAATGTTTTTGTGAAAATGTATGTAACAGGCAGAAGGAGACGTCGCAGACCATACAAAGTATATATATTCTTGATCAGCTCGATGAGCTGAGTTGAAATAGCCCTGTCCGTCTGTCCGTCCGTCCGTCCGTCCGTCCGTCCGTCTGTGTGAACGCAGCGATCTCGTAAACCACAGAAGCTAGAGAGCTGAAATTTGACATGTATACTCCTGAATACCATACGCTATACGAGTTTTTTTCAAAAATTCGATAACTCTTCCCGTTCTCTTTTTATCGATAAATTTCGATAACTTTTCGTCTCTTTTACGTACCGTAAGAGCTAGAGACCTGAAATTCACTACATAGATTCCTGTTGTGAATGCAGACATTTTGTAATTTTTGGATTTTGGATGCCACGCCCCCTTCGCCCTAAATTTGCAAAAAACGCATTTCAAATACTAGAGACTTGTGCTTCGGCACATACACACATATGAATAACATAATCATGTCCTGAAAGTTTGAATCAAAAAGTCCTGCGAGAGACGAAAAGTTATCGAAATTTATCGATAAAAAGAGAACGAGAACATACATTTTCACAAAAACATTATACCCTGATTTCCCATTTTCAATGGGCTCAGGGTATAAAAACCTTTGAATGAGAAATACAACTCGGAAGGTCATTTATAACAAGTAAGAATGCTCTAGTCGAGGCGGCTCGACTAGGAGATACCCTGAGCCCTGCGAATGGCCGAAACTTCAAATATTCTATGCTTAGTTTACATATACATATATTGCAAGCAACACATACACACACACAGACGCACGCTCAAGCACACGCTCTGCCAACTGCGCAGTTGACGTAGCGACAGCGCTTGGGCTGCAAGAGGCTTATGTTGTGGAAATTAAATGTTTAATAACTTTTTTTCTAGCAAGACTTTTTTATTCAAACTTTCAGAGCATGATTATGTTATTCATATGTGTGTATGTGCCGAAGCACAAGTCTCTAGTATTTGAAATGCGTTTTTTGCAAATTTAGGGCGAAGGGGGCGTGGCATCCAAAAACCCTAAATTACAAAATGTCTGCATTCACAACAGGAATCTACATAGTGAATTTCAGGTCTCTAGCTCTTACGGTACGTAAAAGAGACGAAAAGTTATCGAAATTTATCGATAAAAAGAGAACGGGAAGAGTTATCGAATTTTTGAAAAAAACTCGTATAGCGTATGGTATTCAGGAGTATACATGTCAAATTTCAGCTCTCTAGCTTCTGTAGTTTACGAGATCGCTGCGTTCACACAGACGGACGGACGGACGGACGGACGGACGGACGGACGGACGGACGGACGGACGGACAGACGGACAGGGCTATTTCAACTCAGCTCATCGAGCTGATCAAGAATATATATACTTTGTATGGTCTGCGACGTCTCCTTCTGCCTGTTACATACATTTTCACAAAAACATTATACCCTGATTTCCCATTTTCAATGGGCTCAGGGTATAACAAGTAAGAATGCTCTAGTCGAGACGGCTCGACTAGGAGATACCCTGAGCTCTGCGAAGTGCCGATACTTAAAATATGCTATGCTTAGTTTACATATACATATACTGCAAGCAACACATACACACACACAGACGCACGCTCAAGCACACGCTCTGCCAACTGCGCAGTTGACGTAGCGACAGCGCTTGGGCTGCAAGACGCCTACGCTATGGGAAATTAAATGTTTAATAACTTTTTTTCTAGCAGGACTTTTTGATTCAAACTTTCAGGGCATGATTATGTTATTCATATGTGTGTATGTGCCGAAGCACAAGTCTCTAGTATTTGAAATGCGAATTTAGGCGAAGGGGGCGTGGCATCCAAAATCCAAAAATTGCAAAATGTCTGCATCCACAACAGGAATCTATATAGTGAATTTCAGGTCTCTAGCTCTTACGGTACGTAAAAGAGACGAAAAGTTATCGAAATTTATCGATAAAAAGAGAACGGGAAGAGTTATCGAATTTTTGAAAAAAACTCGTATAGCGTATGGTATTCAGGAGTATACATGTCAAATTTCAGCTCTCTAGCTTCTGTGGTTTACGAGATCGCTGCGTTCACACAGACGGACGGACGGACAGACGGACAGGGCTATTTCAACTCAGCTCATCGAGCTGATCAAGAATATATATACTTTGTATGGTCTGCGACGTCTCCTTCTGCCTGTTACATACATTTTCACAAAAACATTATACCCTGATTTCCCATTTTCAATGGGCTCAGGGTATAACAAGTAAGAATGCTCTAGTCGAGACGGCTCGACTAGGAGATACCCTGAGCCCTGCGAAGTGCCGATACTTCAAATATTCTATGCTTACTTTACATATACATATGCTGCAAGCAACACATACACACACACAGACGCACGCTCAAGC
Source organism: Drosophila peninsularis (assembly GCA_035047485.1). NCBI lineage: Eukaryota > Metazoa > Arthropoda > Insecta > Diptera > Drosophilidae > Drosophila > Drosophila peninsularis. The sequence goes on along the minus strand of JAWNPN010000057.1, from coordinate 757,746 downwards.
ACGCGCTCTGCCAACTGCGCAGTTGACGTAGCGACTGCGGTTAGGCTGCAATACGCCTACGCTATGGGAAATTAAATGTTTAATAACTTTCTTTCTAGCAGGACTTTTTTATTCAAACTTTCAGGGCATGATTATGTTATTCATATGTGTGTATGTGCCGAAGCACAAGTCTCTAGTATTTGAAATGGGTTTTTTGCAAATTTAGGGCGAAGGGGGCGTGGCATCCAAAAACCAAAAATTACAAAATGTCTGCATTCACAACAGGAATCTATATAGTGAATTTCAGGTCTCTAGCTCTTACGGTACGTAAAAGAGACGAAAAGTTATCGAAATTTATCGATAAAAAGAGAACGGGAAGAGTTATCGAATTTTTGAAAAAAACTCGTATAGCGTATGGTATTCAGGAGTATACATGTCAAATTTCAGCTCTCTCGCTTCTGTGGTTTACGAGATCGCTGCGTTCACACAGACGGACGGACGGACGGACGGACGGACGGACGGACGGACGGACGGACGGACAGACGGACAGGGCTATTTCAACTCAGCTCATCGAGCTGATCAAGAATATATATACTTTGTATGGTCTGCGACGTCTCCTTCTGCCTGTTACATACATTTTCACAAAAACATTATACCCTGATTTCCCATTTTCAATGGGCTCAGGGTATAAAAAGGGAGAATAGTAGAGGGCCCAAATGACTACCCTGAGGCACACCCGATGAGACAAATATGACCTTCGAAATAGATGTTCTTAACAAAACTCTTTGGGTTCTACCCTTTAAATAGGAAGCTATCCAAGACAGAAGTTTAGGCGAAAATCCGAAATGGTCAAGTTTTTGAAGTAAAATATCATGCTGAACTGAGTCAAGTGCCTTACTGAAGTCAGTATATATAACATCAGTCTGCATTTTATTTAAGAGCTTTCGTTGATTAGAGATGAAAATTCATAGGTTAGTTGAGGTTGATCGATTCTGAACAAAGCCATGCTGAGATGGTGAAATAATCGATTTGCAAAAATATTGCAAGTTCGAAGTTATAATTTTTTCAAATAACTTCGGGATAACAGAAATCTTCGCAATACCTCTATAATTGGAAATATCAGATCTTCCTCCTTTTTTATACAGAGGAATAATAAATGATTCTTTCCAAATTGAAGGGAATACTGAGGTATTAAGGGACAAATTAAACAGTTTTAATAAAGGTGACCGCAAAGAAACACTGCATTCTTGAATCAAACAACTTGGAATACCATCTGCACCAGGAGAGAACGATGATTTCAACGTCCGAATAGCGGATAAGAGAGAGGGAGACGAAATGTTTGAAGCAATAATAGAAGTTACATTCATTATAGTATTCAAAGTTGAATGTGATTTGGTATAGGTTATGGCAGAAGAGTAAGTGGATCGGAAGAAATCTGCAAATAGATCAGAAGCATCTTGATCATTACAGGTTTTGTCTAAGCCCAGGAAAAATGAAGAGGGCAATCCAAAAGATTTACGCTTCGAATTTACAAATGAATAAAACCTTTTAGAGTCACGAGCAAACTGCCTTCTACAGCGTAAGAGGTAATTCTCATAGCAACGAGAATTAAAAATATTGAAATTTGACTTAGCTAATGAGTTTTTAGACTAGTCAACAATTGAGTCCGACTTTTTAAACTTTTTAAAATATTTAGATTTAATATTTTGTAAATTCGAAAGAGTCGGAGTAAACCAGGGTGGTTTCTTAGAAAGGGATTTAGTAATACATATAGGAACACAACTGTCTAGGATAGAATTTAAAGTACTATAAAATATAGAAACTGCTAAATCGACCTCAGTTGCCTCATACAAAGGGGAACAGTCCGTTGCATTAATGAGATCATTAAGCAAAACAAAATTACATTTATTAAAACAACGACGTTGTTTAAATGGTAAGGACGTTGAAATTAGTGGACAGTCAATAGGTATTAAAACCTCTAAAGTCAGATGATGTATATCCTCAGGAATACAAAAGGGAGTTGATCTTAAAACCCTAATGATGGTATCATCATTAGTAAAAACAAGATCAAGAGATCGATTCAAATGATTTGAGATCGAGTTCATATGAAACATGGAAAGGTTAAACAATTTATCAAAAAGATAAAAAGATCCATTGTTGGAATAAGATGATTTGAATTGAGAGATGACGCCCAAGAAGTGTTTGGTATATTAAAATCACCCAATACAAGAAGCAGGTCGTTATCTTGAACATACCCATACATTTCTTTAATACAAGATATATGTTGACTATAAACTTGTAAATCAGAAGAGGGAGGTTATATGAACAAGTAACATACAGGGAACAAGACTGGAGAGTTATTTTAACTCCAATAATCTCAACATTGTGAAGTGATGAGAAGATAAAAGATTCCGAGAGAAAGTGGGATTTAACAGCTATTAAAACTCCACCCCCTCTACGTGACAAACGATCAACTCTATAAATAGCGAAATTATCTGAAAGAACCTCACTGTAATAAACATTTGGAGTTAACCACGTCTCAGTGAGGGCAATAAGTTCAGATTTTACACTAAAGCTATACAGAACAAGTAAGAATGCTCTAGTCGAGACGGCTCGACTAGGAGATACCCTGAGCTCTGCGAAGTGCCGATACTTCAAATATTCTATGCTTAGTTTACATATACATATGTTGCAAGCAACACATACACACACACAGACGCACGCTCAAGCACACGCTCTGCCAACTGCGCAGTTGACGTAGCGACAGCGCTTGGGCTGCAAGAGGCTTATGTTGTGGAAATTAAATGTTTAATAACTTTTTTTCTAGCAGGACTTTTTTATTCAAACTTTCAGGGCATGATTATGTTATTCATGTGTATGTGTGTATGTGCCGAAGCACAAGTCTCTAGTATTTGAAATGCGTTTTTTGCAAATTTAGGGCGAAGGGGGCGTGGCATCCAGAATACAAAAATTACAAAATGTCTGTATTCACAACGGCCATCTACACTGAATTTCAGGTCTCTAGCTCTTACGGTACGTAAAAGAGACGAAAAGTTATCGAAATTTATCGATAAAAAGAGAACGGGAAGAGTTATCGAATTTTTGAAAAAAACTCGTATAGCGTATGGTATTCAGGAGTATATGTGTCAAATTTCAGCTCTCTAGCTTCTGTGGTTTACGAGATCGCTGCGTTCACACAGACGGACGGACGGACGGACGGACGGACGGACGGACGGACGGACGGACAGACGGACAGGGCTATTTCAACTCAGCTCATCGAGCTGATCAAGAATATATATACTTTGTATGGTCTGCGACGTCTCCTTCTGCCTGTTACATACATTTTCACAAAAACATTATACCCTGATTTCCCATTTTCAATGGGCTCAGGGTATAAAAAGACTTCTTAATTTGGAATTAAGGCCACGAACATTTTGATAAATTAAGGATAGATGCGGAGAAGATGGTGCAATTAGTTTTTTGATACAGCCTCAGATGAAGGTTGTACCGAATCAGAAATCAAAGAGACCGGGGAAATTCTGTTCCGAATCTTCTGTTTGAATTCATGCACAACTACATGGGGTGGCCAAAATTTGGAGTCACATATAGTTGCGAAGAATTCTATAGGTACATTTATTTTAAATGAAGCAATTTCACGAGGAGTAGTAAAATTGAACTTCGAAATAAAAACCTTAGCTTTAGTTTTGCTTTCAATAAAAGCAGACACAGCCTCACATGTAGTATCTGATGAAAGCCTAGATAAGAAAACTTGCTTTCGAGGAGACACAACAGATAAATAGGGTACAGTAGGGTCAAAAGCAGATGTCTGAATGTTGTTCTTAGTTTGAACGACACTCGGAGTCACTTTAACTTTTTTATTAGGGGCCTTTTGAGTGTCTATTATGACACTGGTAGCAGATATTTCACCTGAGTCGTCGGATATCGGAATTGATATTTCCTGACACGGTGAAGAAGGGGCAGACAAATTAGGTGATGGTAAATGAAATGAGGGAGGGACTGATACTGATGGAGTCATCACCTGATTAAGCGGGGATTCGAAACTATATTGATTTAATATTTCTTCACCAGCTTTCAGTTCACCTGTTAGCTGTTGAGAAATATTAATCAGTTTCGAATACTGTACCCGCACTGTATTATACATCTTGGAAAAATTTAATTGTTTTACCAAGCAATCGGGGCAAGACCAGCGTAATCCACTACACAGAGATGCCAGCACATTTTATATGCATTAGATTCTCGCACAACCAGCAACCAACAAATTGCATTTGTGCAGAATCAGCGGCTTGCCTAAATGAGCAAGATTTCTTGCAGCAAGTCATATTGGCAACTGGGAAGTTAAGCAAAACAAAATTAGCGGATAAAGAATAAGAAAAATATAGATAAAGCGAGGATTAACTGTGTTGAGCGAGCGAAACAACAAACACAACAAACAGCTAAGACAAAGACTAACACAAACAGCTGATACAGTAAATAGAGCGGGAGAGATACAGCGATAAAAACGAAAAAAAATTTCGTATGACAAAAACAAACACTAAGCTGAGCGGGAGCGATCAACAGCGAACACAGACAGTGTGTAACAAGTGTAACAAGTAAGAATGCTCTAGTCGAGACGGCTCGACTAGGAGATACCCTGAGCCCTGCGAATGGCCGATACTTCAAATATTCTATGCTTAGTTTACATATACAAATATTGCAAGCAATACATCCACACACAGACGCACGCTCAAGCACACGCTCCTGCGAATTGCGCAGTTGACGTAGCGACTGCGCTTGGGCTGCAAGAGGCTTATGTTGTGGAAATTAAATGTTTAATAATTTTTTGTCTATCAGGACTTTTTTATTCAAACTTTCAGGGCATGATTATGTTATTCATGTGTATGTGTGTATGTGCCGAAGCACAAGTCTCTAGTATTTGAAATGCGTTTTTTGCAAATTTAAGTCGAAGGGGGCGTGGCATCCAAAATCAAAAAATTAGACGGACGGACGGACGGACGGACAGACGGACAGGGCTATATCAACTCAGCTCATCGAGCTGATCAAGAATATATATACTTTGTATGGTGTGCGACGTCTGCCTTTTACATACATTTTCACAAAAACATTATACCCTGATTTCCCATTTTCAATGGGCTCAGGGTATGAAAATAAGAGAGCAAATGAGAAAAAATACACAGAATAGATATGTAAATTATCTTCTTTGTGTGTTGCTTCTGGTATCTATGGCTGATGTCCAGCGCTGTTAGAATGATGTATGAGTTCCGTAGGGTTATGATTATGAAGATTACGGTGGAGAGATTACTGGTCTCTCTTATCACTGGCCTTGTGGTACAGTGATATAGAATTAATAATTCAAAGTTTTGCAGCTTATTGCTGGAGCAAAGTTTATTAAACGAGCTTCTCGCTTCGCTGACTTAAAGTAATTTGACAAACCAAACTAAAGCCAAGAAAACTTATACAAGCATCCGGTCGGCAAGCCTCATCATAATTGATACGCTGCTCTTGCGACCCATGCAAAGTATCTAGCCGCTGACCGTTGCTACCCGAACGTTGAACTGAGCTTCTGCAAAGTCAGCACTTGTGCATGCAGTTGTTTTGTCTAAACAACTGAGTGCGAGGGACACTCGTTAACTTGTATACTAAAAAGAAGACGAAAATTGCAAATTTAATATAATATAATATAATATATTATATAATATAATATATAATATATATAATATATTTAATATAATATAATATATATGGAAATACTTTACCTTCTTATCAATTCACATTGTTAAGATTACTAGAGTTAAAATACCTCTTCTGTCTTGTTCCCTGTACGTTACTTGTTCATATATCATTCCTTCTTCTGATTTACAAGTTTACAGTCAATATATATCATGTATTCAAGAAATGTATGGCTATGTTCAAGATAATGACTTCTTGTTTTTGTTAGGCCACATTTCTCAATTCAAATTAGCTTATTACAACAATTGATAATTATCTTTTTGCATAATAATAATAATAACCTTTCTATGTTTCAGATAAACTCAATCTATAATCATTAGAACTTTTCGCTTGATCTTGTTTTTACGAATGACGATGCCATCATTAGGGTTTTGAGATCATCTCGCTTTTGTATACCTGAGGATATACATCATCGTACATTAGAGGTTTCAATAGCTATTTACTGTACACCAATTTTTTCACCCTTTTCATTTAAACAGCGTTGTTTTAATAAATGTAAATTTGTTTTGCTTAATCATCTCATTAATGCAACAAAATTGCTCTCCTTTATATGAGACAATTTATGTAAGTTTATCAGCTTCTATTTTTATACCCTGAGCCCATTGAAAATGGGAAATCAGGGTATAATGTTTTAGTGAAAATGTATGTAATAGGCAGAAGGAATCGTCGCAGACCACACAAAGTATATATATTCTTGATCAGCTCGATGAGCTGAGTTGATATAGCCCTGTGTGTCCGTCTGTCAGTCCGTCCGTCTGTGTGAACGCAGCACAGAAGTTAGAGAACTACGTCAACTGCGCAGCAGGCCGAACGTGCGCTTCTACTTGCATCTGTGTGTATGTATGTGTTGCTTTTAATGTACATATAAAAGAAACAAAGAAAATCCAGAATGGCGGTTCTTCGCCGGGTTCAGAGTATCCCCTAATCGGACGCCACCGACTAGAGTTTTCTTACTTGTTTCTGGATGGCAAGGCATGATTATGTCATTTATATATGTACATATATATTTGCTAAAGTCAAAGTTATTTAAATTAATCGATAATAAGAAAACGGGAAGAGTTATAGAATTTTTGACAAAAAAAATTGTACTACGTATGGTATTCACGAGTATATATGTCAAATTTCAGCTCTCTAGCTTATGCGGACGGACGGACAGACGGCTAGGGCTATATCAACTCAGCTCATCGAGCTAATCCAGAATATATATACCTTATGAAGTATTTCACGTTGTATACATTTTCTCAAAAACATTTTATCCTGATTCCCCATTTTCAATGGGTTCAGGGTATAAAAACTCTAGTAGGCAGTTTAATGTGTGTGTGCACACGTATAGGAAAATTGCCAATGCGTAGCTTTGCTGAAGACGTGTGTGTCTTAATAAATGTTAATGCAATTTTCATAAAAATATCAAAACATTTTATTGTTTTTTTTTTAGAAAAAGTGCCATATCATTCATATATTGCCTCTATTTGCAATTACCTTCGATTTAAATAATTGGGGAAATTTGGATAAAAATTAGAATTGCATAAGATGGATATAAAAAAAAATTTTGTTTATTAATTTATTTAATAGTTGTATTTCGATAACGTTTTTACTCGATAACATAAAAATGAGATCAGTTATTGATTTTTTAAAACAAACTCGATCTGCGCGTGCTATATACGCACCTCTTAAAAAAACAGGGCTTAATCGACTCAGCTCGATTATTCTTTAGGGGCTATGCCACGCCTCCTTTTGCCTGTTAAATGCATTTTAACAAAAACGTTAACCCTTTTTTCCCTTTTCAATGGGTTCAGGGTATAATAAATAATAAAGCTCTAGTCTAGTGTAATTACACATTCAACGTTTCTTTTACACATACATATGTATATAACATACATTACAAGCAACACGTACACATTTATACATACATTCGCTCGCACAAACACACGCTCTGATAACTGAGCAGTTTACGTAGCGACAGCCCTTGGGCTGCAATGTTGTGAGAAATTAAATTTTAATTACTTTTTTCTTTATGGACTTTTTATACCCTGAGCCCATTGAAAATGGGAAATCAGGGTATAATGTTTTTGTGAAAATGTATGTAACAGGCAGAAGGAGACGTCGCAGACCATACAAAGTATATATATTCTTGATCAGCTCGATGAGCTGAGTTGATATAGCCCTGTCCGTCTGTCCGTCCGTCCGTCCGTCTGTGTGAACGCAGCGATCTCGTAAACCACAGAAGCTAGAGAGCTGAAATTTGACATGTATACTCCTGAATACCATACGCTATACGATTTTTTTTTCAAAAATTCGATAACTCTTCCCTATCTCTTTTTATCGATAAATTTCGATAACTTTTCGTCTCTTTTACTTACCGTAAGAGCTAGAGACATGAAATTTACTATGTAGATGCTTGTTGTGAATACAGACATATTGGAATTTTGGATGTCACGCTCCCTTCGCCCTAAATTTGCAAAAAACGCATTTCAAATACGAGAGACTTGTGCTTCGGCACATACACATATGAATAACATAATCATGCCGTGAAAGTTTGAATAAAAAAGTCTTGCTAGAAAAAAAGTTATTAAACATTTAATTTCTACAACATAAGCCTCTTGCAGCCCAACCGCAGTCGCTACGTCAACTGCGCAGTTGGCAGAGAGTGTGCTTGAGCGTGCGTCTGTGTGTGTGTATGTGTTGCTTGCAATATATGTATATGTAAACTAGCATAGAATATTTGAAGTATCGGCACTTCGCAGGGCTCAGGGTATCTCCTAGTCGAGCCGTCTCGACTTGAGCTTTCTTACTTGTTTAATAAAAGATTTTACGGAGTACATGTAGTGGAATTCATATTGTGTATTTGGCAAAGCACAAGTCTAGTATTTGACATGTATTTTTACAAATTTGGGGCGAAGAGGACATACCATCCAACAAGTAAGATTGCACGATTAGGAAATCCCCTGAACACAGCAAAGAACCGCTATTCCGATCATTCTCCGTTTCTTTTATATATATGTATGTACATTACAAGCAACACACACACTCATACAAACGCACGCACAATGGGAAATTAATATGTTTTTTCGTAGATGGGACTTCATCAGAGCGTGATTATTTTAATCATTTGGTATATAATAGAAACGGAGAATTTTCGGATGCGGTTCCTTGTAGCGTTCAGGGACTAGAGCTTTCTTACTTGTTATACCCTGAAACTATTGAAAATGGGAAATCAGGGTATAATGTTTTTGTAAAAATGTATGTAACAGGCAGAAGGAGACGTGGCAAACCGCATAAACCCCTGTCCGTCTGTCCACCCGTTCGTCCGTTCGTCCGTCCGTCTGTGTGAACGCAGCGATCTCGTATACCACAGAAGCTAGAGAGCTGAAATTTGGCATGTATACTCGTGATTACCATACGCAGTACGAGATTTTATGATTACAAATATTTTGTAACTTTTGGATTTTGGATGTCACGCTCCCTTCGCCCTAAATTTGCAAAAAACGCATTTCATATATATGTATATACTAGGGACGTATGCTTCGGCACATACACACATGTGAATAACATAACTATGCAAAAAAGGTATTAAACATTTAATTTTCCACAATATTGAAGTCCAAGCGCAGTCGCTACGTCAACTACGCAGTTGGCAGAGCGTGTGCTTGAGCGTGCGTCTGTGTGTGTGTATGTGTTGCTTGCACTATATGTATATGTAAACTAATCATAGAATATTTGAAGTATCGGCACTTCGCAGGGCTCAGGGTATCTCCTTGTCCAGCCGTCTCGTCTAGAGCACTCTTACTTGTTTCATTATGTGTTAATGAATTGCCTTCGATAGGGTATTTGACTGTAGCATATCTTTTAGGCAATCTTGAATACTCGTACCTTAAAGGTGAAAGATGAAATTACGGTGCTCGCTATACAAATTACAAGAATTTAAACGAACATTTTATAAAAATCTCTTTACAATAGGTTATGCGTGCACTAAAAATATATATAGAGAAATATCTTACCTATAAATAAATATATATATATTTTATATATATATATATATATATATATATATATATATATATATATATATATATATATATATATATATATATATATATAAATAATTTGAGTGAACGAATTTATTTATAGATAATGTTTAGATGCACTTATAAAATAAATCTAATGTTGCAAAGGAAATTCTCCCGTCAATAAAAACTTTAGTTAGTTTGAATTGAGCGAATCTTAAGGTAGTTTAAAATTTTTATACAAGAAAATTTTAAAATAATATTTATAATAAAGGAAAGAACTCATTGCTTTCGTTTAAGAAATTTTATGATTAAAAACGAAAAGTAGTACAATGGCTTACTCTTGGGATAATCGAGTTGATTTTGTTGTGCGATATATGTATGGTAAGTTGTAAGAATATCCTTATTTTATAAATTAATACAATATATTAAAAAAAAAACCAATCTTGTACCTTCTTCATTCGAATTATAATTAGATATATATAAAAAAAAATTAGAAATTAAACGATTACAAGTTTTATGTTATTCAAAAGTATTTACGATAGTTTCGTAATATGAATTTGTCAGATTATCAATGATATATATGTATACATACATATATACATTATTTTATATTACATATCAAGTCACATATTTGTATCAAAATATATATATATATATATGTGTATATAGTTTATTAATATCTGCGTACAGAAATAATAGAATACTCAAGTCGACTCGGTTTAAAATATTTTAAGCATTTTGATGAAAATTTATGTAGATAGTCGGAGAACATTTTAATTTTTATTTTATTTTTATTTACTAAAGTTAACTATAATTAACAAGTAAGAATGCTCTAGTCGAGACGGCTCGACTAGGAGATACCCTGAGCCCTGCGAAGTGCCGATACTTCAAATATTGTATGCTTAGTTTACATATATATATATATATTCTGTGCCGAAAAGGGTTTTATAGGAGACAACTTATTTCCATTCTTAGATTTTCTTGATTTCTTGAATGCATAAACAACATTATTACATCGCCAAAATGTATACTCACATATTGTATAGATCTGGCACATTGATTTTTTTTAAAAGAAGAAATTTTACAAAATTTAACTCATATATACAAGAATTGGCTGTAGATTTGCAAGCAAAACAGCACATTTCATTTCTGATGAAAATTTATGTAGATAGTCGGAGAACATTTTAATTTTTATTTTATTTTTATTTACTAAAGTTAACTATAATTAACAAGTAAGAATGCTCTAGTCGAGACGGCTCGACTAGGAGATACCCTGAGCCCTGCGAAGTGCCGATACTTCAAATATTGTATGCTTAGTTTACATATACATATATTGCAAGCAACACATACACACACACACAGACGAACGCTCAAGCACACGCTCTGCCAACTGCGCAGTTGCCGTAGCGACAGCGGTTGGGCTGCAAGAGGCTTATGTTGTGGAAATTAAATGTTTAATAACTTTTTTTCTAGCAAGACTTTTTGATTCAAACTTTCAGGGCATGATTATGTTATTCATGTGTATGTGTGTATGTGCCGAAGCACAAGTCTCTAGTATTTGAAATGCGTTTTTTGCAAATTTAGGGCGAAGGGGGCGTGGCATCCAAAATCCAAAAATTACAAAATCTCTGTATTCACAGGCATCTACACAGTGAATTTCATGTCTCTAGCTTTTACGGTACGCAAAAGAGAAGAAAAGTTATCGAAATTTATCGATAAAAAGAGAACGGGAAGAGCTATCGAATTTTTGAAAAAAATCCGTATAGCGTATGGTATTCAGGAGTATACATGTCAAATTTCATCTCGCTAGCTTCTGCGGTTTACGAGATCGCTGCGTTCACACAGACGGACGGACTGACGGATGGACGGACAGGGCTATATCAATTCAGCTCATCGAGCTGATCAAGAATATATATACTTTGTATGTTCTGCGACGTTTCATTCTGCCTGTTACATACATTTTCACAAAATCATAATACCCTGATTTCCCATTTTCAATGGGCTCAAATAAAAAGGTATAAAAATTAACAGAACAATAAAACAACATATAAAGAGCGCAAAAATAAGTTATTTGTACGGCGAGAAAGCAGCATTAAAAACGACAGTTTTTCGCTGGTTTTCATAATTCAATCGTAGTTCTTGTGCCACAAAACATCAATGTTAGTGTCAAATCTAATTGTGACATACCGTAAGATAGAGGCATCCACTGTAATGCTTTCCATTTTGTATGACCAGTCAGTTGTAGAAAATCTTGTTCTCTTTGGATACACGTAATAATCACTAAAAACAATAGGCTAGCGTCGATTGGAGTAAGGAAATATTTAAAAAGTTCGACTGTGGTGCATTAAAAGGCGTTTATAAATCGTGACAGAGTATGAATCATGGATATACAGTTAGTTGACCCAACAACCCATGATTTCGAGGCCGCAGCTTATTTGACCGAATCGAGATTTTAAACAGTAATTTCAAAATTAAGGCTGCTTTTAATACATATAATATTTGGTTTGACCCCCCTTTTGACCTAGTACAGCTTTATGCTTTGCAGGCATTAATGCCAACCATTTTTTTGTGATTTCGGGCTGGATTGTACCCCACTTATCCCCTAGTTCATTTTTCATGTCTTTTTTTGAAATATTTCAGGACCTGATATCAGCGCCTAAAATGCCTCAAAAATGTACAATAACATTGATGTGTGGTGACTATGCTGACGATTTGAGGTTATGCGGGCAGTTACATAGCAGTCAAGGCTGAATAATACGTGATGTGTATTTAGGGTCAATATTCTGATGAAAAGTAAAGTCCTCCCTTATTGCCAGATCTTCAGCATTTTGGATAAGTATTTAAGTACATTTTAAATACCTTGAGCCCATTGAAAATGGGAAGTCAGGGTACAATATTTTTGTGAAAATGTATGTAACAGGTAGCGACGTCGCAGACCCCACAAAGTATATATATTGTTGATCAGCTCGATGAGCTGAGTTGATATAGCCCTGTACGCCTGTCCGTCTGTGTGAACGCACAGAATCTAGAGAGCAGAAATTTGACATGCAGACTCGTGAATACCATACGCCATATACCATACATATACCATACATATACCATATCAAAAGTTCGATAACTCTTCCCGTTCTCTTTGTATGGATAAATTTCGATTACTTTTCTTCTCTTTTGCGTACGGTAAGAGCTACAGACAAAAAAATTCACTGTGACCTAAATTTGTAAAAAACGCATTTCAAATACTAGAGACTTGTGCTTCGGCACATACACACATATAAACAACAGTCGCTACGTCAACTGCGCAGTTGGCAGAGCGTGTGCTTGAGCGTGCGTCAGTGTGTGTGTATATGTTGCTTGCAATATATGTATATGCAAACTAAGCATGGAATATTTGAAGTACCGGAACTTCGCAAGGCTCAGGGTATCTCCTAGTCGAGCCGCCTCGACTAGAGCTTCTTACTTATTTTATCATACATACTTTCAATAAAGCGCTTCACTTCTTCGACTCCAGAGGCACACATACAGGCCCAAGATATCACAAACTCTCCGTTGTTCTTAACTGTTTGTTTTTGATGCTTGTCGTGCAGGCCGATATTCGATTTTCCACATATGTAGGCTTTGCCATCCGAACTAAAGCTGCTGTACTCGTCAGCAAAAATTGTGCTTTTAAATTTTTCAAATATCTCTTCTCGTTTGAAAGATATAAGTAGTTGATTTGATTTGATGCAAATATGAAGCAATTGTTACACGCCCATTTATTTGCCGAAGGTTTTCGGCGAAATGTACAAATCCAACTACCGCAGCAGAATAACTCTCCATCATGACAACGCACATGTCAGCTCCCACACATCTCGGCAAACAGGCAGTCACACCATAAAATTGATGACTCATCCCTCTTACCATTCCTGATATGAAGACCAGTCATCATACCAAGAAGTACTGGGTGCAAAAGGTGCACCCAACATGTTGGCGATGAGAACATCTAAGCAACATTAGAAGATCTGTAGATGATATGCCGTTGTGTTTTGGAAACAGCTTCTGCGTTTTATTATTTTTAGACCATCGGCAAGCAAAGATGGCGTAGTACAATAACCTTGGGTTCGAGGTTGAGGACTTTGAAGGCTTTTGATCTGATTTTATGAACAAGATTCTAGAATAGGCCAAATAGAAATTAAAATAACAGAGCGCTTCGTTAATGCCTAATAACTTGATGTAGGAAAAGTATCAAAGTGGCTGGCACGATCTATTGATCGAAAGCCACGGTAAGGGACGAAGAAGTCACAGCTGTTTGCTGTAGCTGAACTGCTGGAACGCATTAACGTATGTGTTGTTCACTTAATGGCACTGCTATCAGTATTCTTAATGCATCATGATACATGCGGGATGCAACGCCGACTTCAATAGAACATGCCAAGGAGACGGCTCTCCAAAGCTATGTTAGCCTCTACGTGAAGTCGTTGATATGTGTCGTAAGACACCGACCTGATATTGTTACGGAATTTAGCTTTCGATAATCACATCTCTAGTTGAGCAAACTATAACTCTCGGTGATTCCGGTTGAAACACGGCACTTGAATTTTGAATAGAAGCTTGGGTGTGACGCTTGATGGTGCGATGGCACTGACGATAAACGTAATCAGAACTGCGTTGTATATATCTGAATCTCCAATCCAATGGAATTAAAGTTCTCGTGGAGGTAAAAAATTAAGCTTCAATAAAATATTAAATATTTATTTGACGAAGTGAATGAGTTAAACTTAATAATTTGGTATAGTTTTGAGCCGGTATCCAAAATTAAACAAGTAAGAGTGCTCTAGTCGAGAGTGCTCGAGTAGGTGAGGCCTGCGAAGTGCTTCAAATATTCTATGTTTATACATATATTGCAAGCAACACATACACAGAGAAGTTTTTTGTTTTCGTGGAGTACGGTCGATGTTCAAAGTGTCCTTCGGAAACGTCAATTGGACTCCGTTTTTTCACTGCGAAAAAACAAGAACGAAAGACATACGGCGGTCAAAACTGACTTATTGTGCGGCAAAACACGGAGTTAATCAGAGTCGGTTGATGGCAATAGCCAATGCTGGAGCCCTGGGGTTGGGAGTCTCTTAGTGGTATTGGTAGCGTCAGTTTAGACGTTCCATTTCCATTCCATTTCCATTTTCCATTTCCATTTTTTCGCGCGAAAATTAGTAACAACGTTTAGACACTTTTAGGAAAGTAAACAGGATCAGGTGCATAGCCGCAGCAACAACAGATGGCTTTGCAGCAGACGACCAGTCGGTCCGGTTGAGTGCGAGGCGCCAAGCGCTCTGATGCGCACTATCCAACAGATAGGAGCTGCGTTAGAGGGACTGACGGCACAATTTGGGTACAGCAGCGAGTGCAGTTTGGCTGCCAGAAATTAAATGATTTATAACATTTTTTCTGAACAGACTTTTTTTCAAATTTTCACTGCGTAATTATGTTATTTATATGAATGTATTTGCCAAAGTACAAGTTTTTAGTATTTGAAATACGTGTTTTACAAAATTGGGGTGAAAAATTGGTGGCCTTTAGAATATAGGATTAAATATGTCAAATAGGAATAGCATGTTTGGAATATCGGCTATTTGAACTAAAAATGAAACTTCTAAATATTAAGGACATCATTTTTCTGCATATAACAAAATTAATTTCACACATGATAATTATGTTTTATTTTAGATATTGATAACAACGGATTTTTGGATCAAAATGATTTTTTATGTATGGCAGTCAGAGCATGTGTAGTGGAAGGAAAAGGAGATTGTAGTACCGCCCGTCTGGATGACTATAAGAAATTAATGAAGAATTTGTGGGAAGAAATATCTGCGATTGCCGATGATGATAAGGTAAAAGAAAACTAATAAATTAATTTTAATATTAAATACATAAAATTCAAAATGTTAACACTTATACTCCAAAACTTCATCTAATATTACCAAATTAAAAAATAAAGTTTTTGAAAAACAGTAGAATTGAATTGAGTCAGGATTGAATTGAATTGGAGGATAGCTAACTATCCCAGTTTGGAAAACTTTGAAAAATATTTTTATTCAGCTTACTACGCCCCAAGAAACATAGAAATATAATTTCTCTTAACTACGCATATGCGTCTTTATGTATTCACCAAAGCAAATCAAATACAAATCAAAGTATTTCAAATACGTTTTCTGTAAATTTTAAGCATAATCAGATTCGTATTCATTACTCATGAGTATTGTATACATATAAAGTTTAGTTCTCTAGGTTTACAAGATTACTGAGCGTAGATATATACACCAGAGCTTTTTGATATTGAGGAGTCTACGCGCGTATACATTCAAACTCTCAATTCTGCAACACATCTACAAGTAGTGTTTTTAAGATGAAGAAAAATGCATTTCCCTATATGACACACGATATATTATACGAAAACTGTTTTTTTTTTTTAAACAAACTCGATCGTGCGCGTGCTTTACAGAAACCTTTACAAATTTAAAGCTTAAGCTCTTAGCTTCTGAAATCAACACGTTCACACATACAGATCGACTGTACTGGGCTAAATCGTTTATCGCCCTGATCAAAAATGTATATTCCTTGTTGGGTGTGACAGTCCTCTTTCTGCTTGTTACATATATTTTATTGCTAGACTAAAAGATATAAATATATGTATACTTATATACATACCAACACACACATGCAAACAATGTTATTGAAAAAGTATTGAAAGTTAAATGTTGTTATCTCATTTGATATGACCATAGTTTTAAAACATAGATTTAAAATGTAGTGTAATTAAAGTGAAATGTAATTACCGTAAGTTAACTTATAGTGACACTCTGGGTCGCGCTCCTAAGCTGGAATATATTACAATAAATTTAGTACATATTTAAAAGCGTTGTCGGCGAGTTGACCTTCGAAGAGACCAGAAGTTGCTTTTTCTCGGCTCCATAATAGACTGGACCTGCTCTTTTGCTGGGATATTTTTAGCGTCCCGGGGCGGACTCTTCGTTTATACAACAGGAACAGGAGTTAAGCAGGAAAATAATTGAAATGTATTGCTTCAATAATCAGGGATGTACATAGACTTAATATTATACCGAGTAGTGGAAGTTAAATAAAGTGCACTTAAGACATACAGATTGGAACTGTATATATATCTATGAATATGCTTGTTTATTAATAACTGTTTAATTTTTATTTATTTATTTATTTATTTATAGTTGACAAAACGAGTGTCAGTAATAAGTAATTAAAGTAAAAGCCTAAAAATAACAACATTTTATCAACGATATCACCACCCACTGGGGGTGTTTCATTTGCCAGGCCGGCGAGCTATACCCCGAATCACAACCAAATATGGTTAGTGATATCATTGAACTATGAAAGATAGGTAGTGAAGAAATTTAAAATATTTAGTTTCAAAATTAATCTACAAACATAGCTAAACCATAAAAACAGGAAGAAGACGAAAAAAAAATATATATTTATATATTTTACAGAGATGAGAAAACACAACACAAGTAGGCCTGTTTGTGATTTTTCTGAGGTAATCTGAAAGCAAGTATATTATTAAAGGAAGAAGCAAATACGTACAAATATTTATTATAGGTAGCACAAGACACGGAACGCACTATGCAAGGATTAATCAGATGTACATATAGGTAAATATAGAGAACAAAAGTGACGGGAAATACGAGAAGAAACTACAAAATTAATTTTCATTAAAAGAGCAGGCGACTCAATATTACCTCTAATCAAATTATGTATAAAAGCAATTCCCAAGACTGTTGTACGGTTTATTAGTGACGGAAGATCTATAAGAAGAAGCCTACTATGATAAGAAGGTAAGGTTACGATCCCAGTTAAGATTGCGTAACGCAAAGAGAGGAAACTGTTTCTGAACCGATTCTATACGGTCCTGATACAATTTATGCTGTGTTGACCATATAATTGAACAATATTCCAAAATTGGACGAACCAGCGAAAAAAAAATAAGTTTGGTAACAAACGGGTCATTAAACTCTTTCGACCATCGTTTAATAAAGCCAAGAAAACTTTTGGCTTCAATAATGATGGTTGAGATATGGGCATTGAAACTAAGTTTAGAGTCAAAGAGCACCCCAAGATCTTTGTTTAACTGTAGAAATACGTTGCAAGGACTCATTATTGATTGTATAATGAGCAGTATATAGACAAATGCGACTAAAGGTCATTGTCATACATTTAGAGCAATTCAATTGCAATTGATTAGCCTTACACCAAGATTGAAATGAATCAAGATCATATTGTAAGCATAGATGATCTAGTGAATTATTGTATGAGAGACAGAGTTTTACATCATCTGCATACATAACAATTTTTGAATGAGAAATACAACTCGGAAGGTCAAGTAAGAATGCTCTAGTCGAGACGGCTCGACTAGGAGATACCCTGAGCCCTGCGAAGTGCCGATACTTCAAATATTCTATGCTTAGTTTACATATACATATATTGCAAGCAACACATTCACACACACAGGCGCACGCTCAAGCACACGCTCTGCCAACTGCGCAGTTGACGTAGCGACTGCGCTTGGGCTGCAAGAGGTTTATGTTGTGGAAATTAAATGTTTAATTACTTTTTTTCTAGCAGGACTTTTTTATTCATAATTTCAGGGCATGATTATGTTATTCATATGTGTGTATATGCCGAAGCACAAGTCTCTAGTATTTGAAATGCGTTTTTTGCAAATTAAAAATCCAAAAATTACAAAATGTCTGTATTCACAACAGGCATCTACACAGTGAATTTCATGTCTCTAGCTCTTACGGTACGTAAAAGAGACGAAAAGATATCGAAATATATCGATAAAACGAGAACGGGTTATCGAATTTTTTTTGAAAAAAACTCGTGTAGCTTATGGTATTCAGGAGTATACATGTCAAATTTCAGCTCTCTAGCTTCTGTGGTTTACGAGATCGCTGCGTTCACACAGACGGACGGACGAAGGAACGGACGGACGGACGGACAGACGGACAGGGCTATATCAACTCAGCTCATCGAGCTGATCAAGAATATATATACTTTGTATGGTCTGCGACGTCTCCTTCTGCCTGTTACATACATTTTCACAAGACCATTATACCCTGATTTCCCATTTTCAATGGGCTCAGGGTATAAAAAGGTTAAACAATTCATAAAAAAGATAATGATCCATTGTTGGAATAAGATGATTTGAATTGAGAGATGAGGCCCAAGAAGTGTTTGGTATATTAAAATCACCCAATACAAAAAACAGGTCGTTATCTTGAACATACCCATATTTCTTTAATACAAGATATATGTTGACTATAAACTTGTAAATCAAAAGAGGGAGGTATATATGAACAAATAACGTACAGGGAATAAGACTGCAGAGTTATTTTAACTCCAATAATCTCAACATTGTGAAGTGATGAGAAGCTAAAAGATTCCGAGAGAAAGTGGGATTTAACAGCTATTAAAACTCCACCCTCTCTACGTGACAAACGATCAAGTCTATAAATAGCGAAATTATCTGAAAGAACCTCACTGTAATAAACATTTGGAGTTAACCACGTCTCAGTGAGGGCAATAAGTTCAGATTTTACCCTAAAGCTATACAGAAAAAGACTTCTTAATTTGGAATTAAGGCCACGAACATTTTGATAAATTAAGGATAGCTGCGGAGAAGATGGTGAAATTAGTTTTTTGATACAGCCTCAGATGAAGGTTGTACCGAATCAGAAATCAAAGAGACCGGGGAAATTCTGTTCCGAATCTTCTGTTTGAATTCATGCACAACTACATGGGGTGGCCAAAATTTGGAGTCACATATAGTTGCGAAGAATTCTATAGGTACATTTATTTTAAATGAAGCAATTTCACGAGGAGTAGTAAAATTGAACTTCGAAATAAAAACCTTAGCTTTAGTTTTGCTTTCTATAAAAGCAGACACAGCCTCACATGTAGTATCTGATGAAAGCCTAGATAAGAAAACTTGCTTTCGAGGAGACATAACAGATAAATAGGGTACAGTAGGGTCAAGAGCAGATGTCTGAATGTTGTTCTTAGTTTGAACGACACTCGGAGTCACTTTAACTTTTTTATTAGGGGCCTTTTGAGTGTCTATTATGACACTGGTAGCAGATATTTCACCTGAGTCGTCGGATATCGGAATTGATATTTCCTGACACGGTGAAGAAGGGGCAGACAAATTAGGAGATGGTAAATGAAATAAGGGAGGGACTAACAGTGATGGAGTTATCACCTGATTAAGCGGAGCTTCAAAACTATATTGATTTAATATTTCTTCCCTCGCTTTCAGTTCCCCTGTTAGCTGTTGAGAAATATTAATCAGTTTCGAATAATGTTCCCGCACTGTATTATACATCTTGGAAAAACTTAATTGTTTTACCAAGCAATCGGGGCAAGACCAACGTAATCCCACTTTTGGATGCAGCCATGACTCTATCGCAATCACGCCCAGAGATGCCAACACATTTTATATGCATTAGATTCTCGCCCAACTAGCAACCAACAAATTGCATTTGTGCATAATCAGCGGCTTGCCTAAATGAGCATGATTTCTTGCAGCATGTTATATTGGCAACTGGGAAGTTGAGCAAAACAAAATGAAACGGATATGAAACAAGTAAGAATAGTCGTGTGGTTGAGCGTGCGTCTGTGTGTGTATGTGTTGCATGCAAAATATGTATATGTAAACTATGCATAGAATATTTGAAGTATCGGCATTTGGCAGGGCTCTTGGTATCTCCTAGTCGAGCCGTCTCGACCAGAGCATTCTTACTTGTTTACTTCTCGTGGAATGTAAGACGTTGAATAATTCTAATACCGTTCGATTCTTTATTAAGTAGTTTATTATATTTGTTTGAGTTAATGTTAATTAGTTTGTGTTATTTATTATAACTTTCTTTAGTTTTAGTTAGGTTTACTTTTGAATAGAGTTATTCATGATATATTTTGTTATATAATTCATAAGTAAATTTTTTGTTTATGGTGACTTTTCTTCATGATTTGTTGTGTTGTTTGATCTTGAATTATCATATTTACTTTCGTTAAATATATTTTTATACCCTGATCCCATTGATTAGGGAGACAAGCCGAACCGATTTAGCCCTGTCCGTCTATCTGTCTGTCCGCACGTGTGAACGCATCGATCGCAGCATCCGTACGAGCTAGAAACTTAATTTGTTATGTAGGGGACCTACCTACTGTATAGCACGCGCAGGTCAAGTTTGTTTTAAAAATTCGGTAACGATTTAAAGTTATCGATTAAAAACGTAATCTATATTCTGCTAAAAAATTCTATTTAATTCATCTTTATAGCTAGAGTGTTAAAATTTTGTTTTTGGTATTTGTGTGTGTTCAATACAATTTGGATTTTTGTTAAATTTTGGAAGCCACGCCTTCATCACCCTAATTTTGCAAAACCCGTATTTCGAATACTAGAGACTTGGGCTTCGGCA
The DNA here is from genome assembly GCA_035047485.1 of Drosophila peninsularis. NCBI lineage: Eukaryota > Metazoa > Arthropoda > Insecta > Diptera > Drosophilidae > Drosophila > Drosophila peninsularis. Next base: position 736,526 of record JAWNPN010000057.1, on the reverse strand, counting down.
TATACACACATATGAATTACCTAATCATGCCCTGAACGTTTGATTAAGTAAGTTTATCCACAAAAAAAGTTATTAAACATTTAATTTCCCATAGCGTAGGCGTCTTGCAGCCTAAGCGCAGTCGCTACGTCAACTGCGCAGTTGGCAGAGTGTGTGCTTGAGCGTGCGTATGTGTGTGTGTATGTTTTGCTTGCAATATATGTATATGTAAACTAAGCATAGAATACTTGAAGTATCGGCACTTCGCAGGGCTCAGGGTATCTCCTAGTCGAGCCGTCTCGACTAGAGCATTCTTACTTGTTAATGATATATACAATTATATTATCCATGTATACTAAGCAATCTTTATAAATAAGATCTTCTAGTAAGTTGTTCATACAATGTTGAAAATAAGTTGAGGTGTTTTTTAGGCCAAAAGGCATTCGAGTATATTTCGTAATGTCCCTTTTTAGTCGAAAATGCTATTTTAGGAATACTTTTCGTTTCCATTTGAATTTGATGAAAACCTTTCGCTAAATCAATGGTTGTGAAATATTGAGATTTACCTAGTTTATCTAATAATAATAAAAATCATAAATTGTTATTTCATTTAGGTTTCGATAGTCAACAACTATTCGGAACTTTTAATTACCAGATGCATCACTCTGCTTTGGCACAGTCCAAATAGGTGATCAATAAGGTGACTTTGATTTTCGGATAATTCCTTGTTCAATCATTTCCCTAATTTGTTTTTAAACTTCTTTGTCGAATTATTTATAAGCATTCTTCGTTATAGAGATGATCTAATCTGAACTCATTTATTTCTGTCTTTTCTTTCATTAATTCAATATTTATGGCAAAGTTACATGGTAGATCTGCAGTCAGAGGTGGTTCAAAGCCATCTACTAAAGTTGTTTCTTTAATAGGATTATCATGATCATATCTCATTTTGAATACGTAATCACTTAATGAAACTGTTTTTAAACCCTGAGTCCACTGAAAATGGGAAATCAGGGTATAATGTTTTTGTGAAAATGTATGTAACAGGCAGAAGGAGACGTCGCAGACCATACAAAGTATATATATTCTTGATCAGCTCGATGAGCTGAGTTGATATAGCCCTGTCCGTCTGTCCGTCCGTCCGTCCGTCTGTGTGAACGCAGCGATCTTGTAAACCACAGAAGCTAGAGAGCTGAAATTTGACATGTATACTTCTGAATACCATACGATATACGAGTTTTTTTCAAAAATTCGATAACTCTTCCCGTTCTCTTTTTATCGATAAATTTCGATAACTTTTCGTCTCTTTTACGTACCGTAAGAGCTAGAGACCTGAAATACACTATGTAGATTCCTGTTGTGAATACAGACATTTTGTAATTTTTGGAATTTTGATGCCACGCCCTCTTCGCCCTAAATTTGCTAAAAACGCACTTGTGCTTCGGCACATACACACATATAACATAATAACATAATCATGCCCTGAAAATTTGAATAAAAAAGTCGTGCTAGAAAAAACATTATTAAACATTTAATTTCCACAACATAAGCAGCCCAAGCGCAGTCGCAAAGTCAACTGCGCAGTTGGCAGAACGTGTGCTTGAGCGTGCGTCTGTGTGTGTGTATGTGTTGCTTGCAACATATGTATCTGTAAACTAAGCATAGAATATTTGAAGTATCGGCACTTCGCAAGGCTCAGGGTATCTCCTAGTCGAGCAAGCATTCTTACTTGTTTCTTTATAATCCATTTGTGCTTTGCTAAATTATAAAAATTCTCTGCCTAATAGCATATCATAGTTATCTGAAAGTGATGAACATTGAATGTCTGTTTACTAGGGCAAAGTAGGCTTGCAGCAAAAGTAATGCTTTAATTTAATTTTAATTAATTAATTGTTTGTACATTTACTGCGCATGGTTTACTAGTAAAATTTAAAAAATTAAGTTTTATTCAATGTATTCAATGACCCTGTGTCTATAACATATTTTAAATATTGTTCATTGAACATAATAACGATAAAAGGGTTTAGTTTTCTTGGCCCGAGGCTTTTAGAAGAAAATTTTCTGATGTGCACATTTTCATCTGGTTGCTCGGGCTTTTTTGTCTCTTAAAATTATAATTTTATCTCTGAGACTGACATTGATTTTGAATGTTCATTGGGTTACTAGCTCTAGCTTTATTCAAGTTTAGCTCTCACATGATGAAGTGTTTGATTATTATCAGTGTTATCATTACTTGGCTTTGGTTTGAATACATTATATTTGAAGAAGTAGGAAAATATTTTGAGCTATGTCCTTTATTACGGTTATCTTGGTTAGTTTTAGAATTATTGTGATATTTATTATTTTCATACATTCCTTCGCGTTGTGCTACTTGTTTTAAATTTGATACTCTCGATATGTCGTAACTAGCTAACGTCATATAGATTCTGTCCGGTAGTTTTCAATGAATAACATCTATTATTGTGTTATTCATTGCATTAATATAAATTATTGAATTTTGATTATATTCTTCTAATGTTAATTTATTAACAATAATGAATTATTTGTATTCTATGTCTTCTATAAATTTGCGAATACTTCCAGTGTATGGGGGGTTACATATAATCGTCTTCCTCGTATGTTTCTGCGTTTTGAATTCGCCAATTAAAGCGTTTCTTAGTCTGTTCCAGGTTGTGGTTGCTGATATCTGAGATACACGTTGCGCTGCTCCCGAAAGTTGCCTTTCTATTCCTCCGAATAGAACGTTATGTTGCCTGGCGTCTTCTGTTGCATTATGAAGTCCACTCTTTTTATAAAACAGGCCAGTTCCTCTGTCTTCCCGTCAAATGTGGATAGTTGGTGGATTCGTCCCAGACCTTGCTTTAAATGAAGCTCTGACAGAATCTTGTGTGTTGGTAGTGCCATAATTTATAAAATTGTTCACAAATTGTTTGTAGTTTTAGAACACTTTTTCTAAGCTCACCGTAATTAATTTAAGAACAGAATGAATTTATAAAATTGGCAATCGAATTATTTAATTTAATTCATAGTACTTGGTTTTTTCCACTTAGCAACAGACAACAATACACGCTTGCGCAAACGCATGCATTAAACGGTACTTGAGTAAGTAATCATACGCTTACGTCACGTTTTGCTGTGTCCGCTTTGTGTAAGAGTTCGCTTTATACATGCGTTGTCAATATAATTATACCCTGCGCCCATTGAAAATGGGTAATCAGGGTACATACATATGAATAACATAATCATGCCCTAAAAGTTTGAATAATAAAGTCCTTCCACAAAAAAAGTCATACATTTAATTTTCCACAACATAAGCGTCTTGCAGCCCAAGCAAGTCCCTACGTCACTGCGCAGTTGGCAGAGCGTGTGCTTGAGCGTGCGTCTGACTTGCGCTCGTCGCTGCACCCTTCAAAAGTGTATGAGTACATGCTGTTGCTTACAAAAACGTTACGAACGATATAACGAAAATCCATAAATCTCTGAAAGAGAGCAATATTGGCCAAGCCGTTTGAAATTGAGTGTCGTTTAGAAATCTTAAATCGATATACATATATAAAACGCATTTAAGGTTTAACAACAGTTGGACGATATCAATTCAGATTTATCAATTAGAAGAATTGTGTGTGTCAACCAAAGCACTCCTAATGAAGCGAGGCAGTAACAGTCATGCTTATTCTGAATGTGGAGTGGGTCGTAAAGCAATGCATGACAGTGAAAAAACGTCATTAGCTGTCACTTCTCCAAGTCATCAGACTAATAAGTATGTCTTTTGAAAGTCCAGCGGTCATTTAAGCTCGTTAGTCATTCTCAGCAAAACCATGTTGTTCTATTCTTTTATGTGCATATATGTACATTATAAGCAACGCACACACAGACGCATGCTCAATTACTCGCTCGACCGCTCTGACAATTGCGCAGTTGATGTAGCGACTGCACTTCGGCTGCAAGATGCCTCTGTTGTGGGAAATTAAATATTTAATAACTTTTTATACTCTGATGCCATTGGAAATGGGAAATATTGATATAATGGTTTTGTTGAAATGTATGTAACAGGTAGAAGGAGTCTTGGAAGAACCCATTGTATATTCTTGATCAGGGAGACAATTTTATGGATTCTGAAATCGTCGCGTTCAAACCTATGAATAATTATTTATAATAATTTTGTATATTTAATTTTTATATATGAAATATTCATAATTTTTTAATATATTTGGATATTTATATTGCAGGATGGAAAAATCTCAAATCAAGAGTTTAAAGATGCTGTTAAAAAAACCTGCGTAGGAAAAAAATATGAAGAGTTTCCACAGGTAAGAATTATATAATGCGATTCAATTCTAGCAATATTTCCATTATTATTTATTTTCATTATTGCTTCGGTTAGCTACATAAATATTATTATTATATTATTTTTAATTATTAATTAGAAATTAGATTATTGATGCTATATTGATGTATAACAGTTTAGTTCAAAAGGTATGTAACATGCATAAGAAGACGTGGCAGACTCAAGAAAGTATGTACTTGAAAGACGTATGGGAAAACTGCAAAAGCGTAGCGTTTCAGACCACTTGTTTGCCGACTATCTACATATTTTGTTGCATTTTTTTTTTCCATTTTAGAAAAATTTAAACTCATGCATATATAGCCTGCATTGGCAACTATTTTCAATTTAAATAATTGGGAAAATATACCCAATATATAAATATATATGCCAAAATTTTACAAAAACCAAAATTGCATAAAATAGAAATAAAGCTAATAAAAAAGATTTGGAGACTCAAGCTCCAACGACGTGTGAGATATAATTTAATAACTGAATATAGATTTCGTTTTGAATCGATAACATTATAACGGGATGAGCTATTGAATTAAAAAAAAAAAAAATTGACCTGCGCGTGAAATACAGGGACCCACAACAAATTTCACTGTCAATTTCGGTTTTAATCGATAACATTAAAACGAAAATAGTTATCGAATATATGAAACAAATCAAATCGTGCAATTCACGAACCTTCAAAAAAAAATTCAAGTCTCTAGTTGTTATAGGTTTTGAAATCTTATAGGTTCTTAAATAGGAATAGGACGACTCGGCTTGTCTCGCTGATCAATAATAAATATATCTTATTGGTTATGCCACGCCTCCTTCTCCTGATTTCCCATTTTCAGTGGGATCAGGGTATAACAAGTAAGAAATCTCTAGTCGGTGTCGCCCGACTAGGCGATACTCTGAACCCAGCGAAGAACCGCTATTCCGCAAATTCTCTGTTTCTTATATATGTATGTACATCACAAGCAACATATACACACACACACAGACGCAGGGACAAGCGCACGATCTGCCAACTTCGCTTGGACTGCAAGACGCCTACGCTATGAAAAATTAAATGTTAAACACATTTTTTTGTGGATGGACTTTCTTAATCAAACTTTCAGGTCGTGATTATGTCATTTATATGTATGTATGCCGAAGCACAAGTCTCTAGTATTTGAGATGCGTATTTATGGAAAGGGCGTGGCATGCAAAATCCAAAAATTACAAAATGTTTGTATTCATTAAACGGATCGTTACAGTGAATTTCATGTCTCTAGCTTTTACGGTACTCAAATACGAAGAAAACCTATCGAAATGTATCGATAAAAAGAGATAACGGGAAGAGTTATCGAATTAAAAAAAAAAAAAAAAAATCGTATTACGTATGGAATACACGAGTATACATTTCAAATATGAGGCATGGGAACAAAATTTACTTATTATTTTATATACATATATATTATTTGGAAAATCTATAAAGTCGAAACGTCACTGTTTTGTGATTATGTAATCATCAAGGATTTAGACACATAAAATTTGGTCAGTCCGTAGAATATTTCCACAGGAATGTAACTGTAAAATTTGTATGCCTACATTACAAAAATTGCATAATACAACGTTTTTATACCCTGAGCCCATTGAAAATGGGAAATCAGGGTATAATGTTTTTGTGAAAATGTATGTAACAGGCAGAAGGAGACGTCGCAGACCATACAAAGTATATATATTCTTGATCAGCTCGATGAGCTGAGTTGATATAGCCCTGTCCGTCCGTCCGTCCGTCCGTCCGTCCGTCCGTTCGTCCATCCGTCCGTCCGTCCGTCCGTCTGTGCGAACGCAGCGATCTCGTCAACCACAGAAGCTAGAGAGCTAAAATTTGACATGTATACTCCTGAATACCATACGCTATACGAGTTTTTTTTTTCAAAAATTCGATAACTCTTCCCGTTCTCTTTTTATCGATAAATTTCGAGAACTTTTCGTCTCTTTTACGTACCGTAAGAGCTAGAGACCTGAAATTCACTATGTAGATTCCTGTTGTAAATACAGACATTTTGTAATTTTTGGATTTTGGATGTCACGCCCCCTTCGTCCTAAATTTGCAAAAAACGCATTTCTAATACTGCTTCGGCACATACACACATATGAATAACATAATCATGCCCTGAAAGTTTGAATAAAAAAGTCCTGCTAGAAAAAAAGTTATTAAACATTTAATTTCCACAATATAAGCATATTGCAGCCCAAGCGCTGTCGCTACGTCAACTGCGCAGTTGGCAGAGCGTGTGCTTGAGCGTGCGTCTGTGTGTGTGTATGTGTTGTTTGCAATATATATGTATGTAAGCTAAGCATAGAATATTTGAAATATCGGCACTTCGCAGGGCTCAGGGTAACTCCTAGTCGAGCCGTGTCGACTAGAGCATTCTTACTTGTTTTTTTTGGTATATTCGGAATCGATAGAGGGAGTTTGAAGCTTCTAATACTAAAACTCTTGGAGGTAGGAGCTCATACACTTTGCCATGCCGCTGTGGGTGTGGATATAAACTCTATAACTTTTTTATACAAAGTCTCAAGTCTCTAACATTTAGCAATAGTGCTCTATATATATAACAGAATTTGTAAAATCACTATAAAGTAAGATCCGATTCGTCACGTCCCCAGTGGCAGTGGACATAAGAGTAAGAGCTAGAGATATGATATTCATTGAGTAGATCCCTGCTATGAATACAAACATATTTTAATTTTTGGATTTTGTATGCCGCGCCTCTTTGCCATTAATTTTCAAAACGTTTTTAACTTAACTTGTGCTTCGGCAGATACACACATATGAATGATATAATCATGCCCTGAAAGTTTGAATAAGTCCTTCCAAAAATGAAGTTATTAAACATTTAATTTTCCACAACATAGGCGTCTTGCAGCCCAAGCGCAGTCTCTACGTAACTGCGCAGTTGACAGAGTGTGTGCTTATGCGTGCGTCTGTGTGTGTGTGGGGGTATGATTTGTTTGAGATATACATATATATAAAAGAAGCAGAGAATTTGCGGGCGCAACCGACTAGAGTTTTCTTACTTGTTTCTAACATGATCCCATTGAAAATGTGAATCAGGGTTTTGAAATGTTACTCGTGTTTACCAAACACAGTACTAGTTTGTTTAAGAATTTCGATAACTTATCCCGTTCTCTTATTATAAATATATTTCGCTATATAAAGCTAGAGACTTAAAATTCAGTGTGTTGATCAGTGTAGTGAATACAAAGATTTTGTAATTTTAGAATTTTAGATGTCAATCCCCTTTTTGCCATATGTATATTTGCAAAAAACAAAACGCATTTCGAATACTAGAGACTTGTGCCATGGTAAATATGTCGTGCAGTCTCGCGTAGAGCACTAGAGTTTCCATTGAAAGTGGTACATATGTATATAATGTATTAATAAAGAAACTACCCACTTATTTTTAATTTCCAACATTACCTATGTATGTAACTTTAAAATAATACATATAAAATCATGATCGGAAAATGGTGGATAGTTTAATAATATATATGTATATATATTTTGTATTTGAAGGCTATGCGAGCATTTATTGAATCCAATTTTAAACTGCTTGACATTGACAATGACGGAATTGTTGGAATTAAGGAATATCGATACAACTGCATTACAAGGGTAGCTATTGATGATGTTGCACCCATTGACAAAGCGTTCGAGACTCTTTTAAATGTATGTGTTTGCTTAACAGAATTAATAAAAATTTATTAGCTTCTTTCTTTTAATAAGGATGATGATAAAAAACGTGGTGGCCTTTCACTGGACCGTTACAAAGAGCTCTACGGCCAATTCCTTGGAAATACAGCTGATAACCACCCAGCAGTGAATCTGTTTGGGCCTTTATAACTACAAAATTGTTATTGTCTTCGCTGTTGTTCAACTACTATTTTTTTAAGTTTAATGTGTAATTACTATGACTATACTTAGCTAGGTTAAATGCATACATATCATTTGTGTAGAATCGTCAGATGAACAGTTCGTTAACTTTAAAGGTTTTTATAGTTAGAATAGATATTTGCTCTCCGAAGTTAACTCAGCATAAAATATAAATTTTCTCTCAGATGAAAGCTCTTTAAAATGTTTCTCTCTCATAATATTATACTATTTATTCAAATTGTTATTGTTATGTTTATATAAAAAATGTATGTTTGTGTAATACCGAATAAATTGAGATAAATTCGTGAATTCGATTATAGTCTAATAATACATATATTGTAAATAATGGTACAACGTTATAATTTGAGCACAAAAATTGAACTGTTTTATTCTTTTAAATCCTTCTCCTTAAATACCTCGTTTGAGAAGTAAGAGAAGAGCATCTCTCAAATACATTGACATTTCTTACATTCTAACATGTGTCCTATGAAACCACATGAGTTTTATGTTAGTCTTATCTTATTTCAGGCGTCTCTTACGAACATGAAAGAGGATCACACGCATTGAATTTTGTAACATTATCTTAAGAGTCGTTTATGTTTTCTAATCTATTTTTATGTTATCACCACATGGCGAGATCTGTGTTCATGCTTGAACATTCTGCTAAGGGCCGAAAGAATTGACGTTAACAGAGAAAAGGTTAAAAATGCTACTTATATTTGTGGAAAAGCTATGGCTTGTAATCGTCTGCGTACATGTATTTTTCTTACAATATATATTATTATAATTATTATAATTATCATACCAAGTCCTATGTGACCGGTCGCGTGATGCCATTTAAGAGTATTTATTTTAAAATTATGATTTTTTATTTGTTTAAGTTCGTTTTTTAATTGATCTAGTTCTAAAGTATGATTAATAATTGGGGTTTTTAGTGGATCCCATACAATTTTGGGTATTTCACTTATATTACTTATATAGGGAGTTGATACCGTTTCGTAACTTTCAGAGTGAAGTATGTAATTTGCCATTAGTATTTTGTCCAAAGTTCTAGCTGTACAATCTGATTTTAATGTCAAACTACCTTGTTCTGGCAAGGTTATTATTTCCTGATGTGCATGATTACATTTAATGTTCACTTTTGTATTTGTCGGTATTTTAAATAACCAACTACCTCTTCTGTGTAACTCAACCCAATAATTTGATGAGGTTGAAATCATTTTGTAAAAGCAATTAACTGGTTTGTTATTCTTAAAGGGTGACACCTCACAAGAGTCGTCATTTGCACTATTCCATGGCCAATTTCCTTCGCAAATACGTGTATAGGTTTGCCAGTGCTTACATTTATTTAATGTTGCTTCTGACATAACATGATATGAATCTATTGCAAAGTTATAAACTATAAATGGGAGTTTCACTTCTGCTATAATAACCCCCTGTTGGTTTTTAATTGGTAAGGGTATAAATAGAATCCTTTAGCTGTTAACAAAGTGTAAACTTCTTTAAGTTCTGTGCCTGTTCTTTTCCCAGGTAAAACTAAATTGTCGGGTATTTTAGCTTTAATTCGAGAGATTTCATTTTGAAGTTGATTTGCTTTTAAAATATTTGTATTCAACTTTCCATGATTGATGTTGATAAGCAAGCTGATTATTCCAGCTTGAATCTTTTCACATTCATCAAGCAAGGAGTCTAACTGTTTTGTCAACATAAAGAAATTAATTGATTCTTTATAAACAAAAAAACGTTCGTTAAGCGTTTCTGTCATATTTGCAATACGCACATTTAAGTTAAGAAAGTTATGGTTTATCTCATTAATACTTTGTTTTATAATGTTTTCGGTGGAATCTATTACTGAGGCTTGTTTTTTGGTCAATTCATCTATGTTCTGTTGATTGTCTAAAAGAATTGTCATATTCTCTTCCAAGACCTCTCTGTCATCTGCGTCCATTATTCAAAATAAAACATGATAAATTGAGCCCATAAAATTTATGGGTGAGCGTTTCTCTCTTTGGGATTTGTGCCCAACGAAAAGTTTGTTATTTTCTTCAAGATCATTTATCTGCCTTTGCATGTTATTTAGAATTATGTTACATTGATTTTCAAAATCCTGGAGTTTGTTACATATTAATTTAATTTTTTTATTGCGTCTTTACTTTTCTCTATCATGACAAAATACGTGTTTATGTCATAAAATACAACTAAATCCCAAGATGATGTTATAACTTCAATATCTCCCATTGGGTCAAGATAGATTGCAGCCGTGCTGTTGACTTGTTCTACTGTCCATTTCTTTACTTCACTTTTTTTTTGGTAGCTGAATTGGATACTTGACAAAATAGCATTAGCATTAGAAGGGATATAAATGCCTTTATTTTTGAAGTTCTACCTCCTCTTAATGGGCGTTCTCTTTTTTCAGTACTATCGTCTGATTCTTGCGTTCAACTGAGTGGACATATTTTAGTAATGGGTCGTGTTACAAAACCTTCTTGAGTTTTAATTTTAGCAACTCTAACCTTTTCGTCAGCGCCTTTTTGAACTTCTTCAATTTTACCAAGTGGCCATCTAGCTGGATGGCAGTTTTCCGACTTTACTAAAACTATTTGACCTTTCTTAATATTTTGACTTCCGCGTTTCCATTTATTTCTTTGTTGTAGGGTATGCAAATAATCTTCTTTCCACTTGATCCAAAATTCTCTTTTAAATTTTTTGATCAGTTTCCATCTATCCAAATTGTTAATTTTTTCTTCGTTTACATTTTCTACTGCATCTAAATTCGGTCTACCAATAAGAAAATGTCCTGGTGTTAGTACTTCCAAATCATCTATATCATCTCCTGTTGTGTATAAGGGTCGTGAGTTTAATATCGCTTCAATTTGACATAGTAAGGTTGACATTTCTTCAAAAGTTAAGCTGCTATCACCAATTGTTCGTTTCAAATGATATTTTACCGATTTAACTCCGGCTTCCCAAATACCTCCGAAGTGAGGTCCTGCCGGGGAATAAAGTGCCAACTAATCCCCTCGTTTTCTAATAAAGGAGCGATTGTATTATTGTCTAATAAAGCCTGTTTATACTCTTGGTCTAGCTTTCTTGCAGCACCTACAAAGTTTGTTCCATTATCTGAATATATATTGGCACATTTTCCTCTTCTAGCAATAAATCTTTTTAAAGCTGCTAGAAAGGCTTCAGTTGTTAGATCACTGACAACTTTAAGGTGGATAGCTTTAGTTGCCATACATATAAATACTGAAATATAACCTTTATATGTTTTTATCCCACACTTTTTAGAACACTTAATATAATAGGGACCTGCATAATCTATTCCCGTATTAAGAAATGGGTAATTCATGTTTATCCTATATTCTGGAAGATTTCCCATTATTTGTTCTATTGTAGTTGTTTTGTATCTATCGCACTTTGTGCATTCTTTTAATTGCTTCTTCAAATGATTTCTAAGTCCAAATATCCAATACTTTCTTTGAATATAGTTTCTCATAAGGTTTAGTCCACCGTGTAATGTTTCCTTATACGCTTTTCTTATAATAAGAGTTGTTAAGTAACTTTTGTCCAAAATTATCGGGTGTTTAACCTGAAAACTTGCATTTGAGTTTCTTAGTCGTCCACCAACCCTTAATAATCCGGTTTTATCTAAAAACGGGCTTAAGCTTAAAATTTTATTTTTAGTATCAATGTCTTTTTTCAGAGCTAAATACTTGATTTCTTCACTGAATTGAAGTGCTTGTTGTTGTTTGATTATTAAATTCCGGGCAGTTTTTATTTCAATGCAGGTTAAAAATGCCGGGCATACTTTGTATTTTACTTTTTATACCCTGAGCCCATTGAAAATGGGAAATCAGGGTATAATGTTTTTGTGAAAATGTATGTAACAGGCAGAAGGAGACGTCGCAGACCATACAAAGTATATATATTCTTGATCAGCTCGATGAACTGAGTTGAAATAGCCCTGTCCGTCTGTTCGTCCGTCCGTCCGTCCGTCCGTCCGTCCGTCTGTGTGAACGCAGCGATCTCGTAAACCACAGAAGCTAGAGAGCTGAAATTTGACATGTACACTCCTGAATAACATACGCTATACGAGTTTTTTTTCAAAAATTCGATAACTCTTCCCGTTCTCTTTTTATCGATAAATTTCGATAACTTTTCGTCTCTTTTACGTACCGTAAGAGCTAGAGACCTGAAATTCATTATGTAGATTCCTGTTGTGAATACAGACATTTTGTAATTTTTGGATTTTGGATGCCACGCCCCCTTCGCCCTAAATTTGCAAAAAACGCATTTCAAATACTAGAGACTTGTGCTTCGGCGCATACATACATTCATATAAATAACATAATCATGCCCTGAAAGTTTAAAAAAGTCCTGCTAGAAAAAAAGTTATTAAACATTTAATTTCCACAACATAAGCCTCTTGCAGCCCAAGCGCTTTCGCTACGTCAACTGCGCAGTTGGCAGAACGTGTGCTTGAGCGTGCGTCTGTGTGTGTGTATGTGTTGCTTGCAGTATATGTATATGTAATCTAAGCATAGCATATTTTAAGTATCGGCACTTCGCAGGGCTCAGGGTATCTCCTAGTCGAGCCGTCTCGACTAGAGCATTCTTACTTGTTTCTCAATGAATCGTAATACGTACGCAACTACTCGTTCAAGTTTTCCTATACAAGAGAATTTAGCTGTCAATTCTTGTATTATGTCAGAATTGTTTGATACTGTTGTACAAACAACTGTAATTTCGTCGCACTTTTCTTCTTTTGGCCAATGTTCTATCGCTTTAGCCAGCCATTGAGGCCCTTTCCACCAAATCTCACAATCTTGAAGTTTGTTAGCATCAATTCCTCTTGACGCTATGTCTGCTGGGTTGTCTTCTGACTTTACGTGCCCCCAAATTGTTTCTTTTGTTTTGTGAATGTCATCTACTCTACTCCTAATAAATTTATTTTTATTACCTCTGTTCTTTATCCAAGCAAGAGTTATAGTTGAATCGCTCCAAGCATAGGTTTTTATAGTGTTTCCTAAAGCTTCTCTGACTCTATCAATTAATTTTGCTAACAAATGTGCTGAACAAAGTTCCAACTTAGGGATCGTTTTCCTATTTTTCTTTGGATTGACTTTGCTTTTACTTGCTATAATCATCACTGAAGAGTTAACTTTAGCGTATACTACGGCTGCAAATGCTTTTTCAGATGCATCAGCAAAGCCATGTATATGTGTTATTAAACTGTTTTGCATTTTCAACCATCGAGGAATTCTAATTTTTTCTAATGTTGACAAATTTTGCATAAATAATTCCCAATAATTACTATCGTTAATTTATAAATCTTGATCCCACTTTTGTTCTGTAAACCAAAGTTTCTGCATAAACAATTTACCGACTATGGTTACAGGAGATAGCCAGCCTAATGGATCATAAATTTTAGCCAATGTGGATAGAACTGATCGTTTATTAATTTTTTGTAATTCTTGGCATTTAAGGTTAAATTTAAATTCATCTAACATAGGTTCCCACTGTAATCCAAGGGTTTTTATTGATTCAAATTCTTCAATATCTTTCTTCAAAACTTTGTTTTCTTCTGTTCGTTCGACACTCTCTATTACTTCTGGTATATTAGAGATCCATTTCCTTAAGTTGAACCCCATTGATTCTAGCTCTAGTGATAATAAATTTACTATGTTTTTAGCTTCTTGTATTGTGTCTGCACCTGACATTAGGTCACCCATGTAAAAATCGTTTTTAATAATTTCTTTAATGTTTTCATTGCTGCATTTGTTAGCAATTTCTAATAGCGCTCTGGTCGCTAAATATGGGGCAGATGCAGTTCCGTATGTAACTGTCGTGAGTTTAAATGTTTTTAAGATATCAGATGGAGACTCTCTTCAAAGTATGTTAAGATATTTTTGATCTTCTTCATCAATATTAATCTGTCTATACATTTTTTTCTATATCTGCAGAGACTACAACTTGCCATTTACGCCATTTTAGCATAATGTCAAATATGTCTTTTTGGACTCTTGGTCCGGTCCACATGATATCATTAAGGCTCTTGTTGTTTGTGCTTTTAGCAGAAGCTTCAAAGACAACTCTAAATTTTGTTGTTAAGCTACTATCTCTGAACACTGCTTGATGTGGGAGGTAATATCTTCCCATAGCGTTTGTCTCAACCATGTGCTCTAATTTAATATACTCCTCATTCATAAACTTAACATAATTTTCTTTAAGTGAATGATTCTTATGTAATTTTTTCTCTAAGTTATGAAAACGTGCCACTGTTTGGGCTTTTTAATCTCCTAATGTTTTATCCTGTTTAAAAGGGATTTTAACGACAAACCTACCATTATTGTCTCTTCTTGTTGTTTCTATAAAATTTTTTTCGCATATTTCAGCTTCTATGTCATCATTATCTTCTTCCATTTCCCAAAATTTTTCTAAATTTTCAACTTTTATAGTGGTTGCTGTTGTCACTGTACTTCCTTTTGATTTTGTACACCCTGATACTACCCAACCAAACTCTGTATTCTGTCCAAGAAGTCCGTCTATTTTTACTATCCCGTTTTTGATGATTTGGGAATATATGTCGGCTACTATAATTAAGTCTATTCTACTAGGCTTATTAAATTTTGGATCGGCTAATACGAAATCTTGCCATTTTTGCTTATTAATTGTTGCAGTTTTACTAGGCAAGGCTTTCATTAATTTTGGCAGAACAATAGCTTCGGTTGAAAATTGTGTGTTTTTTGTGTTAAGCGATTGAATGCATATCTTAACTTTGTACTTTGAAGTACTTGAATTCGTTTCTGAAACGCCACTTATTTCTTTGACAGTTTTTATTTTGTATTCAGAATTTGAGCTGCCTCTTCTGAGATAATAGTAATAATAATAGAATAATAATATTCACCATTCTTTGCTCTGATCTTCACTATTGCTGTAGCCAATAGTGCTGTATCTTTTGAAACACATGTGTTCACATTTTCATTTGAAATGTGAAGCATAGTGTTATGAGCTTTTTTGCAAAACGCACATGAATATTCGCAGGAGCATTTTTTGTGCTATTTTAAGGCACTTTCAGCACAGCTGCGCTTTTTTTGCCGTCTCGCATCTATTTTTTGGATTCATTGCTTTAAACTTGTAGCATTGTGATACATAGTGTCCAGGTATTCCACAAACTGGACAGCTTTCTTTACCATTTGAATTTTTATTAAATTTATTGGTAGAATTTTTATTTCCTTCTTCATTACTCAATGAAGTTATAGAATTATAACGCTGTTCCAAAAATTCCATTACATCTGACAACTCTTGAATTTCTTTTGTCTTTTTGACGTGAGATTCATAGAGCTGCAGCGTTTCTTTGTTGAACTTTCTCAACAAAGTGTGGGCGAAAATTATGTCCACTTCTGTGGGTAAATTAGTTTTAAGTTTTATTATATGTATAGCTTCATTGCTATTATCAATAAAACTTTTAATATTTTTTGCGGAATCCATATTCAAATTTGGTAATTCAATTAATCGATTCATTTCATCGGAAAAAATTTTCCTTTTATTTTCGAATCGCTTAATTAATAATTCCCAAACTGAATGGTAATTCCCAACTGAGCTAGTGAGCAAATGAGAAACCATGCTCTTGGCTTCACCCTTTAATGCCGTTTTTAAATAATTAAATTTTACTGGCATACTTAAATCTTCCCTATTATGAATTATTTCTGTAAATAATTCATAAAAAAGATCCCACTCTTTGGGTTCACCAAAAAATGTGGGTATTTGAATTTTAGGTAGCGTCGGAAGATCCTCTGTTTTTACGCCTACCTTATATGGTTTTGTATCCTGAGATACGCGCTCTAAAGTGTCTACCACATTCTGAGCATCGCATTTTAACTCATCAACATCTTCGTTTAATGAATATTTTAACGAAGTAAAATAATTTATTATTTCTTGGATCCTACTCCGAAGAAAATTAATTTTGTTTTTTCTGATGTTACTCCATCCCAAGGTCTAAATATACCCTGAGCTGATTTAAATTTTGTTCAAAATTTTCGGCTTGTTTCTGCATGTCGTTTTTCTCTGACATTATTACTGTCCCGGTATCAACAACCTGTTTTGAACACGACTGTATTTCAATGATACTTTTAATTTTACCTACTGTTTTTTCATATAAATTTTTGTTGAAATATTCATGATCTACTATTCCGATTTTTAATAGTGTCTTATGATTGCTCATAAACTTTGACCTAATGGTTTCTAATTTTTTAACCTCTTCACTACTTATTATACCAGCTTCCATTTGCTGGATTTCTGTCATCAGTGTCGACTGATTATTTAGTAACTAAATTGTCGCCTCGGACATAATTTTTCTTATTTATACTATTTATCTCTAAACTTATCTGGAAATGATGTCCTTTTGCTGCTTCTCGGTTGCTCCCTGGATGTTTCTTCTTGGTTGCTCCCTGGATGCTGCTTCTCGGCTGCTTCTTCTCGGCTGTCGTTTCTGGGCTGTTCCCTGGTTGTAGCTTCTCGGTTGCTCCCTGGATGCTGCTTCTCTGCTGCTTCTTCTCGGCTGTCGTTTCTGGGCTGTTGTAGCTTCTCGGTTGCTCCGTGAATGCTGCTTCTCGGCTGTCGCTTCTCGGCTGCTTCGTGAATGCTTTCTATTATTATTATTTTTTTTTGTAGACACTCACTTTCCGATGTTTTAGCCTTGGAACGCTTTATAATTTTTTTTTTTTAGATTTTCCGATGTTTTAGCCTCGGAACGTTTTATAATTTTTTTTTTTTTTAGATTTTCCGATGTTTTAGCCTCGGAACGCTTTATAATTTTTTGTGTATACAAAATTATTAAACATAAATCCTTTTTTTTTAGGTTTTTGTTTTTTTAAAACAACTCTTAGGGGTTTTTTTTTTTACCCTTGAGTGTTAATTGTTATTTTCTGTGTTTCTTACCACGGGTGGGGGAAAACGACAGAATATTTTATTTTGCTACCTTAGCTACCGAACTGTAGAGTCTAAGGAGCTGGTTTAAAATTCTAAGTCTCTTACCGCTGGTGGGGGAGACAATAGAATGCTCGAAGGACCAAAATGTAAATAATGGTACAACGTTATAATTTGAGCACAAAAATTGAACTGTTTTATTCTTTTAAATCCTTTTCCTTAAATACCTCGTTTGAGAAGTAAGAGAAGAGCATCTCTCAAATACATTGACATTTCTTACATTCTAACATGTGTCCTATGAAACCACTTGAGTTTTATGTTAGTCTTATCTTATTTCAGGCGTCTCTTACGAACATGAAAGAGGATCACACGCACTGAATTTTGTAACATTATCTTAAGAGTCGTTTATGTTTTGTAATCTATTTTTATGTTATCACCACATGGCGAGATCTGTGTTCATGCTTGAACATATATAGAATCTTAAATCTGAACTTCATTGCAGTTTGTCAATTCCTAACCTTTACAAAACTCTCTGTCTGTCCTTATGTCCTTATGAACGTGTCGATCTCAGAACATATACAAGCTAGAGACTTAAAACTTTGCGTTAATTTTGCAACGCATTTTAAATACTAGAGACGTGTGCTTCGGCACATACACACATATGAATAACATAATCATGCCCTGAAAGTTTGAATAAAAAAGTTTGAATAAAAAAGTTCTAGAAAAAAGTTATTAAACATTTAATTTCCACAACATAATGCAACATGCAGCCCAAGCGCAGTCGCTACGTCAACTGCGCAGTTGGAAGGGCGTGTGCTTGAGCGTGCGTCTGTGTGTGTGTGTGTGTGTGTGTGTATGTGTTGCTTGCAATATATGTGTATGTAAACTAAGCATAGAATATTTGAAGGAGGGCTCTGGGCATCTCCTAGTCGCGCCGTCTCGACTAGAGCACTCTTACTTGTTTATATTTGGAATGCCTTGAGAAAATATAATTTGTCTTTTGAATGTGTTTATTGGTTTCTCTGTAAATGATGTAATGTAATGTAAATTATATTACTATTGTCTTCGTCAGCGCTGTTGTGTTTCTTCTCCGAAATAAGTCTGTTCTATTTTACTCGCGATAGAGCGTCAGCTATGTGGTGGTTTTCTTTTCCTTTTATGTATTTTATATCAAAAGCGTATTCTGATCATTTTACTCTCCATCTGGTTAATTTTGAATTTGGTTCTTTTATTATAGACAACCAACATAATGGTTGATGGTCACTATTGATTTCGAAATGTCGAACTAGAAAGTAGTGTGGAAAGGCTTTTGTTGCGCATGCAATAGCTAAGAGTTCTTTTTCTATGGGGCTGTATTTAGATTCGTGGTCATTTTGGGTTCTGCTGATAAAACTGATAGGATGTCCGGAGAGACTACATTACTTGCGTCAGTTGTTAAAGTGAATTTATTTTTGAAATCGGGGTTTTTTAAAATTGGATCATTGGAAATAAGTTGTTTTAGTTTTTCAAAAGCTCTAATGTATTATTGATTTTTAATATCTATTTTTGAATCTTTTCGAAGTACTGATGTCATTGGTTTGGCTATGTCTGCAAAGTTTGGAATAAACTTTCTATAATATCCGGTTAATCCAACAAAACCTTTCATTTCTTTAGTTTTTGTGAGAATAGGAATTCCTTGATTTTATCAGAATTAGGTTTCATTCCATCCTTAGTTATGACGTGTCCAAGGAAGGTAGTTTCTTGTTTTAGAAACTCGCATTTGTCAAGTTGTAATTCGAGATTTGCTTCAGAAAGAAAAGAAGAACGGGGATAACTAATTGCAGTGAGTGTAGGTGTTCTTTTAAAGATGTTGAATATATAATTATATCGTTAAGATATACTAAGCAGTGTTTATTTAGTCGCAAAACATATTAGCAACGTTGAAAGTTTGCAGGTGCATTCTTTAATCCAACTGGCATACGAAGATATTCATAGTGGCCAGGTTTAGTGGAAAAAGTTGTTTTATTAATTGAATCTGGTGCATTTCATTGTTGTAAAATAGTTGCATCTATCTCGTTTTCCTAAAATCTCTTTGGTATTAGGTGTCTGTCATTTATAGTTACGTCATTTAATTTTCTGTAGTCAATTACGATTCTAAATTTTTGTTTGCCTGAAGCATATTGCTTTTTAGGTACGATCCATATAGGACTACAATAAGGGGAATTTCTGGGGCGCATAATACCTGTGTTTGAACATATCCTGAATTTGGTGTTCAACTTCTTGTTGGTATTGTTGTGGATAACTATGCTGAAGTGTGAGTAGTGTTAATAACATGTTTTTCTTGATTACTGAAACTAAGTTGGTCGCCTTCTTTGAATTGAATGTGTTGATATTGTTTCAACAAGTTTATTAAATTAAATTTGTCTTCTTCATTTAAATGTTCTAGTCGTCAGTTTCCTACCAATTAATAGATCGTAATCAGGGGAAAATTGATGTAGAAGGAATTCATTATTACTCTTGAACAAGTTGTTGGAAAGATATTCACTTTTTGTGTGATTGTTAAAGGTCCATTACTGGTGTCAATAAGACAATCGGTATCATGAATTGGTAAATTAAAAACATTAGATGTCATCATATTGACAGATCCGGTGTCTATTAAATATTTAAAATTTTTGCCCTGATAAGTGATAGTTATGTATTGTTGGTTTCCGAGAGTGGCAGCTGAAAAATTTTCGGCTTTCTCCATTTCTATTTCATTTAATTGTTCTGTCTCATGTTCGGCTGTGGTTGTTTGTATACATGTGTCATTTTGGCTTTGTGGGTAACTTTGTTCATGCTAATATTTAGGATAGTGTTCAGAATAAGAAGCTACTTTTGCATTATTGATTGTATAATGAGCAGTATATGGACAAATGCGACTAAAGGTCATTGTCATACGTTTAGAGCAATTCAACTGCAATTGATTAGCCTTACACCAAGATTGAAAGGAATCAAGATCATCTTGTAAGCATAGATGACCTAGTTAATTATTGTTTGAGAGACAGAGTTTTACATCATCTGCATACATAAAAATTTTTGGATGAGAAATACAACTCGGAAGGTCATTTATAACAAGTAAGGAAACTCTAGTCGAGGGTGCTCGACTATAAAATACCCTGAACCAAAAGAAAAGAAAAATATTTTATTTTCATTTGTTATATTTATATTTTCATTTATTCTTTACTTTAAATAAAAATAACTATATACTATCTACTATTTATAAACATTAACTATAAGCTAAATACTTAAATTTTTTTGTTACCTATATACTTAGTTTATTATACTATTATTTATTTTAAACCCTATCCTGAACACTTATGGAAATACCACTGTGAAGCTATAAATTGTTTCAAATATCTTAGCTTTAATGTCCTCACCGGATAGATTTGAAAACGCCCAATCAATGTGCGAATCACAATTAGTTGTAGTCGTTTTCGAATCTAGCAAACATTTAAAGTTTTATTCAAAAAAATTATTATAAAAAGCTCTAGATGATGTTTCGAACCTGCGTACGTAGACGTCTCAACGAAAAATAATGACTTGACGACTGAAGCATTAGCCTGTCAGATCGAATGTCATACACAACACATACATACACAAATCTTGTGTTTCAGAGCACCTAAATCTTCGAACAGCTTCTAATATTCTCTGCCTATTTGCCGTAGTTACATGGTTTGGTTTTACAAAATCGTCAGCGACAGAAAAAAATGGACTAGTTGGAATTTAGATTTTACTTCGTTATATTAAAGTTATCTGTAGCCGCATTAGTGTTAAATAAATGAATCATTACGCACCTCTGATGGCTATGAGAGAACGGACTAAGCTAATATCATCGGTTGTCATGATACCGATACCAAACCCTAGCAAAAGATTGGTCCTCTCTTTGTCACAAGCTCAAAATATTTAAAAAGGTCCCAAAGGGAGACTTATTTTTGAAAATTTGCCCAAATCTTGAATCCAACTGGGAAAACATTTTTGACCCCACCATTGAAATTTCATCAATACTAATAACTTTCAGGTCAATCAACTTAGAATGCAAAGTGTTTACCAAATCGTGACTTAGCGGTCTTAAGCTTGAACCAGATTGATTTACTGGAAGCAGCTTTGCCTGTGCATACATAACTTTCTTCTAAGCCGGTATTTTCATCACTTTCACTAATGTTAAATACATTTAATTGTGGATTAATTTCTGGCAATCCCAATACCCTAAATCTATCGTCTACTATGCCATTTTCAACATTCTCCTCATTATTTTCTCCCTGAGCTATATTATCAAGAGCATTTTTCAGTGCACTATCATCTAAGCTGTTATATTTTCTCCGATTGGTATTTATAGTTTCGAGGTTATGACTACAAAACGTTTCATAATCCCTCATAACTAATTCTGTCTGCTCATTCCTCCATGGAAAATATAACATTACAAGCTCTCTAAAATAGTTACACCTGTCTGTAATAATATTAAATTCTATATCTAATTATGCTAGGTCTTTGCCTTTTCCTAACAACGCCACTGCCATCGCGGAGTGTAAAATTTCTCTGTGAAATATTTTGTATTTCGACATCATCGAGATTTCTATCTCGTCGAGCTATATTTTGTTGTTTAGTAAAAGTATAAAATGTGGCTAAGTCAGCTTGACACATTTCTTCTTCATCAGGGTAAATTTTGCAACTGTTACCTAACCTAACCTAACCCGATGTTGTGGTAACGAAGTATTAATATAAACTTCAGCTTTACTACTTTAGGATAAATGCATAACCAAACAGCAATAAACTGCTTCTTGGGTCCATATTTCTGTACCCGAAATAAATTTATGGCCTGTGTGCTGTAACTTTTGCTTAATAGTTACATTTTCCCTGCTGATCTCGCTTACTGCTTTACGCATCAGCTTTGAGATACCTCTCTGGGACTTGTTAATATAATTTACAACATAGCTGCAGCACGCATAGGGCTCTAATATGAACTGAATGTCAATATTAGCGCTCTGTAATAGAAGTAAATGCGTGTTATAAGCGTTGAGCTTAGTAGCTCCAAATGACAGCTTTAAAAATATTTTTTTGATTTTTTAAGCTCGACCTAAGTGCATTTAACATAATCTAACATCTAACATTATAACATTGATCATGAGACAAGAAACAATAGTTTCACAATCAAACGGATATTCTAATATGCACTGAATTCTTTCAAAATTTCTGCGATGTACACCTATATATGAGCAACGTCGTCACCAAATGAAAAAAGAATTTCTGTTTCAGGCATTGGAGGGTATGGAATACCAAATCTACATATTTTCTTTGCCCTAACTTTTCTCCTATATGAGTGCCCGTGATTATGGATTTGATATTCCAAGAAAGGAGCCACATCTGGGTTATTCACTTCAGTTGTAATAAATTGACCAACAAAGTTTTTTACTGGAAGAATGATAGATTCATTGTTCAAATTAAGTTTTGGGGCATCTTTCATCCAAAATATTCCCGCCAATACCCTCGTTTTTTTATTATTTTCAAAACTTGCCTATAACGAAAATCAAAATATCTTACGCAAGTAACTCGATCAGCTGAGTCGCGCCTTATCGTTAAAACTTAAATTAGCTGCTTGAAGTTCTGAAATTGTTAAGCTATCTACATTTTTAGATAATAATACTAAAAGCTCAGTCCATCTGGTCTCAGCAGCTGAAAAAGTTATGAAAAAAGTGGGGAGACCAAACTGTCTTATCATCCCCATAACTTTCTTTTTTCTGCTTCCCAATGAGCAGGAGTTGTTCTAATACCTTTTAATACCCTATAGCCATCATCGTGGCGAATTAAATTATTTAAATGCTCCTCATTAAGAGCATTTGCACAGAAATGCCTTGGTTAGCGCTATGCTTTTGTAAGCAAATTGAGGTATTATTCCTAATATTTATCATTTCCAACTTTTTATAGCTAAGAAATAATTTTCACTTCAACAGCCTCTTCTATCGATGTTCCTAAGCTCAGACCTCACAATAGTTGTAAAACTCTCCCAACACTTACTTTTAATACCAGCGAAGATTGTTGGGAAAGACAGCTCCTCAGAGTCAACGCGAATCAAACGCGCACTTGGCCTTGGACTTGTATTGCGAGACTGCTCTATACGTTTCCGAATAGAATTATCTCTTGGTCGAGACCTCAACAGTCTGTCCCTAGTCCTTTCTAAGAGTCTTCGGTTAAAATTTTGTCTGCTCTGAGAGTGCTGTGCAGTATTTTGTTCCTGTTCTATTTCTCTATATTCAGGATCTTGCCTACGTCTTAATCGACGCGAAGTATTGGCAATGTGCTCCTGTTCTGATCTGTTCCTGATCTGACTGTAGATGAACTTTTCTTAGTTCTTGGCATATTTACAAAATAAATATTATAATAAAAATATAAGAAATATAGTTTAAATTTGGGTAAAATAAAATTATTTATAAATTAAATATTTGAAACATTTTTATACCCTGAGCCCATTGAAAATGGGAAATCAGGGTATAATGTTTTTGTGAAAATGTATGTAACAGGCAGAAGGAGACGTCGCAGACCATACAAAGTACATATATTCTTGATCAGCTCGATGAGCTGAGTTGAAATAGCCCTGTCCGTCCGTCCGTCCGTCCGTCCGTCCGTCCGTCCGTCCGTCCGTCCGTCCGTCCGTCCGTCCGTCCGTCCGTCTGTGTGAACGCAGCGATCTCGTCAACCACAGAAGCTAGAGAGCTGAAATTTGACATGTATACTCCTGAATACCATACGCTATACGAGTTTTTTTTTCAAAAATTCGATAACTCTTCCCGTTCTCTTTTTATCGATCAATTTCGATAACTTTTCGTCTCTTTTACGTACCGTAAGAGCTAGAGACCTGAAATTCACTATATAGATTCCTGTTGTGAATACAGCCATTTTGTAAATTTTGGATTTTGGATGCCACGCCCCCTTCGTCCTAAATTTGCAAAAAACGCATTTCAAATACTAGAGACTTGTGCTTCGGCACATACACACATATGAATAACATAATCATGCCCTGAAAGTTTGAATAAAAAAGTCCTGCTAGAAAAAAAGTTATTAAACATTTAATTTCCACAACATAAGCCTCTTGCAGCCCAAGCGCTGTCGCTACGTCAACTGCGCAGTTGGCAGAGCGTGTGCTTGAGCGTGGGTCTGTGTGTGTGTATTTGTTGCTTGCAATATATGTATATGTAAAGTAAGCATAGAATATTTGAAGTATCGGCACTTCGCAGGGCTCAGGGTATCTCCTAGTCGAGCCGTCTCGACTAGAGCATTCTTACTTGTTTAATATTCGGAATGCCTTTAGAAAATATAAGTTGAATGTGTTTATTGGTTTCTCTTTAATGCAGATTAATTACTATTGTCTTCGTCAGCGCTATGTTGTGTTTGTTCTCCGAAATAAGTATGTTCTATTTTTACTCGCGATAGAGCGTCAGCTATGTGGTGGTTTTATTTTCCTTTTATATATTTTATATCTAAATCGTATTCTGATAATTTTACTCTCCATCTGGTTAATTTTGAATTTGGTTCTTTCATTTTATACATTCAACATAATGGTTGATGGTCACTATTGATTTCGAAATGTCGACCTAGAAAGTAGTGTGGAACGCTTTTTGTTGCCTATACAATAGCTACGAGGTCCTTTTCTATAGCGCTGTAGTTAGTTTCGTGGTCATTGAGGGTTCTGCTGATAAAACTGTCCGTCTTGAGAGAGTACAGCTCCAAGGGGTACATTACTTGCGTCAGTTGTTAGAATGAATTTATTTTTGAAATCGGGGGTTTTTAAAATTGGATCATTGGAAATAAGTTGTTTTAGTTTTTCAAAAGCTCTAATGTATTATTGATTTTTAATATCTATTTTTGAATCTTTTCGAAGTACTGATGTCATTGGTTTGGCTATGTCTGCAAAGTTTGGAATAAACTTTCTATAATATCCGGTTAATCCAACAAAACCTTTCATTTCTTTAGTTTTTGTGAGAATAGGAATTCCTTGATTTTATCAGAATTAGGTTTCATTCCATCCTTAGTTATGACGTTTCCTAGGAAGGTAGTTTCTTGTTTTAGAAACTCGCATTTGTCTAGTTGTAATTTGAGATTGTAATGGTCGCAAAACTTAATTCATTCAACATTGAAAGTTTGCAGGTGCATTTTTTAATCCAAATGGCATATGAAGATATTCATAGTGGCCATGTTTAGTGGAATCTGTTTTATTAATGGAATCTGGGTGCATTTAAAGTTGATGAAAATAGTTGCATCTACCTAGTTTTCCTCAAATTTCGTTCCATATTTGGTATTGGGTGTCTGTCATTTATAGTTACGTCGTTTAGTTTTCTATAATCGATTACGATTCTACATTTTTGTTTCCCTGAAGCATCTTGTTTTTTGGGTACGATCCATATACGACAACAATAAGGAAAATTACTGGGGCGTATAATACCTTGATCTAACATGTCCTGAATTTGCTGTTGAAATTCTTGTTCGTATGCTTGTGGATAACTGTATGGTTTTGTTTGCAAAGGTGAATTGTCAGTGGTGTTAATAACATATCTAAGTTGGTCGCCTTCTTTGAATTAAATGTGTTGATATTGTTTCAACAAGCTTGTTAAGTTAAATTTTTCTTCTTCATTTAAATGTTCTAGTCGGCAAGGGATTGGTTTAGTATATTCTTGATTTATCTCTGATTGGATTGAGTTAATGTTGATTAGTTTCAGGATTGGCTAAGAAATGATTTTGGTTTGTGATCGTATCGTTGATTAATTTATACTTTCTATTGTATAAAATTACTGTTTGTGATTTATAATCTATAATAGCTTGAGCTTCTGAAATCAGTTTCCTACCAATTATAGATCGTGGAAAATATTATTGTTAGTATAATTAGTTGTTGGTGTTGATATTGGTGGAAGATATTGTTGCTGAAAATAAGGTTGATATGGGACATAACGATGTTTTGGTTGAAGAAATGTGGGAAACTTTTGAATATAGGGATTTGGGTGTGGCAGCTTGAAACTTTTATCTTGTATTACTTTGATTTGATTTGATAATAATAATAAAGGTTGTTTTCTTGTAATATGTTTATTAAAGATGTTATGTCGGGAATTTCGCAATTTATAATTCGAATGCAAATATTTGTAGGTAGGTTTTGGACGAAGTCGTCAATACTAGTTTTAATTAACCGCGCATACAATATTTTTTATACCCTGAGTCCATTGAAAATGGGAAATCAGGGTATAATGTTTTTGTGAAAATGTATGTAACAGGCAGAAGGAGACGTCGCAGACCATACAAAGTATATATATTCTTGATCAGCTCGATGAGCTGAGTTAATATAGCACTGTCCGTCTGTCCGTCCGTCCGTCCGTCTGTGTGAACGCAGCGATCTCGTCAACCACAGAAGCTAGAGAGCTGAAATTTGACATGTATACTCCTGAATACCATACGCTATACGAGTTTTTTCAAAAATTCGATAACTCTTCCCGTTCTCTTGTTATCGATCGATTTCGATAACTTTTCGTCTCTTTTACGTATCGTAAGAGCTAGAGACCTGAAATTCACTATGTAGATTCCTGTTGTGAATACAGACATTTTGTAATTTTTGGATGTTGGATGCCACGCCCCCTTCGCCCTAAATTTGCAAAAAACGCATTTCAAATACTAGAGACTTGTGTTTCGGCACATACACACATATGAATAACATAATCATGCCCTGAAAGTTTGAATAAAAAAGTCCTGCTAGAAAAAATTTTATTAAACATTTAATTTCCACAACATAAACCTCTTGCAGCCCAAGCGCAGTCGCTACGTCAACTGCGCAGTTGGCAGAACGTGTGCTTGAGCGTGCGTCTGTGTGTGTGTATGTGTTGCTTGCAATATATGTATATGTATATGTAAACTAAGCATACAATATTTGAAGTATCGGCACTTTGCAGGGCTCAGGGTATCTCCTAGTCAAGCCGCCTCGACTAGAGCATTCTTACTTGTTTCTTATTTGCTTTGTTATTTTTACACTTGTTAGTGTGTGTGTTCGCTGTTGATCGCTCACGCTCAGCTTACTGTTCGTTTTTTTTATACAAAATTTTTGTTCGTTTTTATCGTTGAAGCTCTCTCCCGCTCTATTTACTGTTTTGTTTGTGTTGTTCTCTGTTTTATCTGTTTGTGATTCGCTCGCTCAACACAGTAAATCCTCGCTTTGTCTGTATTTTTCTTATTTTTTATCCGTTAATTTTGTTTTGCACAACTTCCCTGTTGCCAATATGATTTGATGCAAGAAATCATGCTCATTTAGGCAAGCCGCTGATTCTGCACAAATGCAATTTGTTGGTTGCTGGTTGTGTGAGAATCTAATGCATATAAAATGTGCTGGCATCTCTGGGCGTGATTGCGATAGAGTCATGGCTGCACCCAAAAGTGGGTGTGGTGGATTACGCTGGGGAACTGAAGCGAAGAAATATTAAATCAATATAGTTTTGAATCTCCGCTTAATCAGGTGATAACTCCATCACTGTTAATCGCTCCCTCATTTCATTTATCATCTCCTAATTTGTCTGCCTCTTCTTCACCGTGTCAGGAAATATCAATTCCGATATCCGACGACTCAGGTGAAATATCTGCTACCAGTGTCATAATAGACACTCAAAAGGCCCCTAATAAAAAAGTTAAAGTGACTCCGAGTGTCGTTCAAACTAAGAACAACATTCAGACATCTGCTCTTGACCCTACTGTACCCTATTTATCTGTTGTGTCTCCTCGAAAGCAAGTTTTCTTATCTAGGCTTTCATTAAATACTACATGTTAGGCTTTGTCGAAGCACAAGCACAAATGGGAAATCAGGGTATAATGTTTTTGTGAAAATGTATGTAGAAGGAGACGTCGCAGACCATACAAAGTATATATATATATATTCTTGATCAGCTCGATGAGCTGAATTGATATAGCCCTGTCCGTCCGTCCGTCCGTCTGAACGAGCTGAAATTTAACATGTAGACTCGTGAATACCATACGCTATACGAGTTTTTTTTCAAAAATTCGATAACTCTTCTCGTTCTCTTTTTATCGATTAATTTCGATAACTTTTCGTCTCTTTTACGTACCGTAAGAGCTAGAGACATGAAATTCACTGTGTAGATGCCTGTTGTGAATACAGGCATTTTGTAATTGCTGGATTTTGGATGCCACGCCCTTCGCCCTAAATGTGCAAAAAACGCATTTTAAATACTAGAGTGCTTCGGCACATACACACATATGAATAACATAATCATGCGCAGAAAGTTTCTTTAAGAAAGTCCATCAATCCAAAGTTATTAAACATTTAATTTTTCATAACATAGGCGACTTGCAGCCCAAGCGCTGTCGCAACGCTAACTGCACAGGTGGCAGAGCGTGTGCTTGTGCGTAAGTCTGTTTTGTTAATTGTTTGTGTGCGCTTATATTATTTGCAAGTGCTGCAATTATAAATACAAGTAAAAAAAACTCTAGTCGAGTGCTGGACTGGAAAATACCCTGTTTTTTTACTACGAAATAATAATAAGCCGGCAGCATGCGCCCACAGCAGTGGGCGCGGCGTACCCGGCAAGACAAACTGGCTTACTGTGCGGCAAAACTAGGAGTAATTCAGACCAATTCTAGAGCCCTGGAGTGGGAGTGCTTAGTGGTATTAGTAATGTCACTTTAGAGTTTTCCAGTATTTCGCGCGAAAATTAAAAACAAAATTTAGACATGTTTAGGAAAATTAACAGCATCAGGGCACTCATTCTAACAGCTGTTAGTAGGGCTGAAAACTGTACCAGACAATGAGCTGTTGCTGCGTCCTAGCAAAGACAGCAACCCAACATCTGAAATACAGTCTGAGCGTCGAAAGTATTGCATACTTTGGGGCTCTGGTCTAAGCTGTTCAAATTTTATATAATAAAGTTCTTTACCCAAGAACTATTTGGGGGTCAGCGGCATATAAATGCCTTCATGAGGGAAGAGCTGGCCAGACTGGTTAAGCTACACAAGTCGACAAAGCTGTTCTGCAACCGCATAGTTAAAAAGTAAGAAAACTCTAGTCGGTGGCGCCCGACTAAGGGCTACCCTTAACTCAGTGAAGCACCTCTATTTCGAAAATTATCTATTTCTTTTATACGTATGTATGTACATCACAAGCAACACAAACGCACACACACAGACGCGTGCTTACACGCTCTTCCACCTGCGCAGTTGACGTAGCGACTGCGCATGGGCTGCAAGACGCCTATATTATGAAAAATTAAATGTTTAATAACTTTTTTGCGGATGGACTTTCTTAATCAAACTGTCCACCTATCCGTATGGGTGAACACGTCGATCTCAGCATGTATAAGAGCTAGAGACTTAATTTTTTATGTAGGTCCTTGTATAGCACGCGCAGGTCAAGTTTGTTTTAAAAATTCTATAACTATTTCCAATTTAATGTTAGCGATTAAAAATGAAATCGATATTCATCTAAAATAATTCTAAAAATCTAATTCATTTTTATAGGTAGACTGTTGAAAAATTAGTTTTATGTGTGTTTAATACAATTTTGATTTTCGTTAAATTTTTTATGCCACGCCCCCCACGCTTCGAAATGTCCTGGCGACGCTATTTTCTTGGCAGTTGACTCAAAGGGCTAGGTCATTATTTTCTTTTGGACAGTTATACTTTGGTGATTCTGAGCACATTTAACGCATTTATACCGCTTATTGCAAGTTTTCTGTGCCCGAATTCGGTAACATTGCACTATGTCACCCACTTTCCTCTGTGATTCTTTAGTAATATATTTTATTCTGTATATCTTATGGTTGTTATTGTTTGGTTCTATATTTATAAAAACCATAGATAGTTGGAATACGGCTCTTAATGTTTTGAATCCCTCTAACTGTACGAATTTTCAATTCAATAGCATGTTTTATTATTTCAGTTTGTGTTAATTGGACTTTCTTAATTTTTTGCTTTAACTCTAAACGGTCTTTCCTGTTTAAGCTGGAATGTGTTGTAATTAACTTTATCTATCTTTAATATTTTGATGATGTACCTATATTCTTCAATATTCTTAACCATTATGCGAATTCAGCTATAAAATTCTATCTAATTTAGTTAGAGTGTTCAAATTTTGTTTTTAGTTTTATCAATTTTAATATTTGTTAAATTTTTAATGCCACGCCCCTTTTTCACCAAATATGCAAAACCCGTATTTCAAATCTAAAATAAATGTTTAATAACTTTTTTTGTGGATGGACTTTCTTAATTAAACTTTCACGGCATGATTAAGTTATTCATATGTGTGTATGTGCCGATGCACATGATGAAATACGTTTTGCAAATTTTTGGCGAAGGGGGAGTGGCATCCAAAACCCAAAAATTACATAATCTTTGTATTCCTAACAGGGATCTACACAGTGAATTTCATGTCTCTAGCTCTTACGGTACGCAAGCGAAGATAGTTATCGAAATTAATCGATAA
Source organism: Drosophila peninsularis (assembly GCA_035047485.1). Lineage (NCBI taxonomy): Eukaryota > Metazoa > Arthropoda > Insecta > Diptera > Drosophilidae > Drosophila > Drosophila peninsularis. Next base: position 705,902 of record JAWNPN010000057.1, on the reverse strand, counting down.
AAATAAGAGTTATCGAATTTTTGAAAAAAATATCTCGTTCGGCATCAGGTATTCACGAGTATATATGTAAAATTTCAGCTATCTAGCTCCTGTGGTTTACAAGATCAATGCATTCACACAGACGGACAGGGCTATATCAACTCAGCTCACCGAGCTGATCAAGAATATACATACTTTGTGGGGTTCCCGACGTCTGCCTGTTACATAAAGTTTCACAAAAACATTATATATACTGATTTCCCATTTTCCATGGGCTCAGGGTATAACAAAGACCCACATACCATATTTTGACGTTCTAGCTCAAACGCTGTAGAAGATAAAGTTTCATCTGATTTTCCACGTCCTCAATGGCGTAAGTACATATTACCGCCATAGCTTTTCGGTCTTGATGTGTCAATGCGACTATGCAACTCAAAATTCTATTACTTCTACAAGTAGTCTTTCTGAGATACAGGAAAATGCACTCAAATCATATTTGCCACGCCCAAAGTGGGCGTATGGCGCAAAGCATATTGATTATATTTCAAACTGAACTTCAATTTGAAGAACTTATAGTATTATAAAAATCAAAATTGTATAAAATATACATGAAACTAAATACAAAGTTTGGGGACAATTGACTGTGTAGCCAATGTCTTAATTCATTTTTTCCTTGTTTAAGTTTAACACTTTCTGTCATTTGAAGTTCAATATCACTTACCATATGTGTGAATTGGGCCACAGCTGGCCGGATTGTATTATTCGTCTTTAAGTTTCGGTAGTTATAAACAGATTGTATAAAAATTAATATGCCACTTTCAAATGGGACTAGAGTATCAGAATGGGCGTACCTATTTGACTTATATGAAACAGTGAATGAGATAGCAATAGCATTGACCAGTCAAAAATATTCTTACATGGTTTGTACTCAAACCGGATCTTCACTCACGACTTGAGTAAAACATTAACATTACTTATGAATGGGAGTAGTCGTTGTAGGCCAAATATTTGCACCTGTTCCATCCAGAAGTGGAAGTAAACTCTTTGAGTGTAACTCAGTAAGCAACCACTAAATAACGACATGCGCGAAAGAGATAGCAAGTTGGGCAGCTAAGAGAGGTGCTCAAAATAGCAGAATCGAGTTCTCTCAATGGTCTTGAGAAGCACCGGCAACTCACCCTGAAATTTCATTCAAAATCCCCGGCTATGCCCTAATCGGCATGTTGAGCTCAAGAAAAGTAGAATAATAATAAAACAGCAACAAAAAAGTAAGGGGATATAGCAATACTGAGCTAATGATAAGAAGCCACTCACTCACCTCACACTGCAACAGGTGATGGACGACAAAAGCCGTCGTCGTGTTGGAGTAAAGTCAACTTGCTACCTGTTAATACATACATACGTACATATGCACATCAAATGATGCCTACAAGTACGAATAAAGGTACATATTAACATTCATAGTATATAAGTGTGTATATATTCATGTGGCCAAGCGTGCACAGGTGCTCAAACCCATGCCAGCGCGTTCAAGACAAGTTTGTTTGAGATCAATTGATAGCCGTTGCGTTGTGTAATGTTGATCTTGTTTTGGTAACGTTGTGGAGCATTGAGTTAAATGAGCCTGACTCTTATTTGCTGGATTTCTGCCGGTCTTGTCTACAAGACAACTTTTAGTATGTGAATGCTAGTGTGTTTTGTGAGTATGTTATATCTGAATGGTATTGGTATTTCAAGTGTTTGCAGTTTTTCTTCAAGAAGGTCATGGCCGATTCAAGCTATCCTGACCACGCAGTATTTCTCCAACATTGAACGAAATGGGAACGCAACATCACTCGAAATAAATAAAAAAATTTAACAGCTTTTATTTATTGCCATCCTTCAAAAATTTAATGCTAATTGTTTTTAAATATGGAATCATTTGTTTTGATACCTAAAGAGTTATCTTTAACCAGAATATCCTTGCCGAATAAAAATAACGAATCTGTTTTAACTGTGTGTGCAACTACCAATATTAAAAAAGGAACTCTATTTTGTCCCTTTCAGGGTACAATTCGTACCGATAAAATTGAAAACATAAAACATCCTGATGGAAATGATGTAAGTGGATTTAAAAAAATTTCAAATTATATACTTTTGGATCTTGTTGTTTTCATTCAAAAATACTTTTTTTATTAACTGAAAATCGGAAATCAGGCTATTACGGCTTTATTGAAATGTAAGTAATAGGCAGAAGGTGGCGTGTCATATCCCATAAAGTATATATATTCTTGATCAGCTCGACTAGTTGAGTTAATTTAGCACTGACTCTTTGTCTGTCTGCCCGTCTGTCCGTCCATCCGTCTGCCTGTGAACGCGTCGATATCAGAACCTATAAGAGCTAGAATTGAAAATTATTAAGCTATAGTCGTCAAATTTCCTTTTCAGTTTCATATGAAATTATGAATTTTTATCTTATGAAATATTGATTTTTCTTAAATTTTGGATGCCACGCCCCCCTTCGCCTTAAATTAGAAAAACAAATATTTTTATTACGAGGGACTAATGCTTTGGTATAAATATGAATGAATGAAGAAAAAATATATAAACAAATTTATTAAACATTTAATTTCCCAAAACATTTATCGTTCGAATTTAATTCTGAATATTTCGATTGATGAATCAAACTACAGCTACATATATTCAATCCCAAAAAAAAAACACGAAATTTTTGACAATAGATATTTAACCAATTATCTAGTAAGAACATTGCAGTCTGCATAATACTCATATAATCTCATAATACTCTACATAATCTCACAATACTCATTGTCCAAACCACTTCGAACTTGGTTTATAAAATCAGGAAGGAGTCAGTAGGAGCTTAACTGTACTAAAGCATTGGGAGATACAGTTTTTATACCCTGAGCCCATTGAAAATGGGAAATCAGGGTATAATGTGTTTGTGAAAATGTATGTAACAGGCAGAAGGAGGCGTCGCAGACCATACAAAGTATATATATTCTTGATCAGCTCGATGAGCTGAGTTGAAATAGCCCTGTCCGTCTGTCCGTCCGTCCGTCCGTCCGTCCGTCTGTGTGAACGCAGCGATCTCGTAAACCACAGAAGCTAGAGAGCTGAAATTTGACATGTATACTCCTGAATACCATACGCTATACGAGTTTTTTTCAAAAATTCGATAACTCTTCCCGTTCTCTTTTTATCGATAAATTTCGATAACTTTTCGTCTCTTTTACGTACCGTAAGAGCAAAAGACCTGAAATTCACTATGCATATTCCTGTTGTGATACAGACATTTTGTAATTTTTGCATTTTGGATGCCACGCCCCCTTCGCCCTAAATTTGCAAATAACGCATTTCAAATAATAGAGACTTGTGCTTCGGCACATACACACATATGAATAACATAATCATGCCCTGAAAGTTTGAATAAAAAAGTCCTGCTAGAAAAAAAGTTATTAGTTAGTTAAGCTCAGGGTATAAAAATTAAGTCTCTAGCACTTTTAATAACATCGTTTTTGATAAAAATAATTACTGATTTTCATGGTCTTTCGTACTCACAAGGGCGTTGTGCGAGAGTACTCACAAGTACATACATATTATCTATGTATTCTAAATTTTTAACAGCGGTAATACTAACAGATTATCGGATACAATGTCAAACATTTCACTTAACTATACCTCACCTCTTGAATGAGTGCTAAAATATAACTTTTTTAAAACACTCTAAATTATATTTCAATACATATGTATAAAAGAAAGTTTCTTTATAAGTCCCGCAATAGAGTCCTTTTGTATTGCCTGCATCTGAATAATTAAATTTACATAAAGATTTTAGCTTGAAATAATATCTTAACTATGCTCACACATATAAAGATTTTTGCTTGAAATAATAGCTCACAAACTTTATCCCATAGATTACATATCATTAGAATGATCGTATGCCTCGCTGCTACACGTTCCATAAACGTGAATCTAAAAACTTACAAAAATATACGTACATAAAAATATACTATAAATTTAGTACATTTTTTAGTTTTCTCATGCTTGCGGTAACTGCTGAAGCATTAAAGAAAACTGTGAGAACAGCTTTAAATTTTTCTTTGTGTCCATCTTCAAGAGTTCCCATCGTCATGGGAGAGTGATCACCCTATGGGCCTCAAAAAATAAAGGTGATGCATTAAATTCGATATACTTACATATACATATATATACATATGTGTTAATATTTATACATATAGACAGAAGAACAGAGGTAAATTGGATTCAGCTCGTTTAGCTGATTAAAAATATGTTATGGGGTTTGCGCGCTTTCTTGCTTGACTTCTTTGCCAAGTTTCGAGTACCACCTCTAAATTTCAAATTGAAAGTGTACTGAAAATACAAAAAATATGCGAATGTCACATTTTTCTAAAATTGAAAATTATTTTATAATTAGATATGATATTCTGAAAATATAATTTAAATCAATTTAGCAGTTTAGCAGCGCAAAGCATTAAAACTCTACAAAAATTGGCATTGGCATATTCTAAAATATGTCCAATGCGATTGGTGTGTTTGTGATTATTATCACCTCATATTTTGGTTTAGGATACGATACGATTTCGGATATGATACGTATTTCTACCAAACCTTTGAGTGCTGCTGTGACGTTTTAATCTACCGGGTTCTATTCCAGGACTACCGTTCTCCCTAGCCCACTAGAAAAGTTGAAAATCAAACAAGTAAGAGTGCTCTAGTCGAGACGCCTCGACTATGAGATACCCTGAGCCCTGCGAAGTGCCGATACTTCAAATAAAGCACAAGTTTCTAGTATTTGAAATGCGTTTTTTTGCAAATTTGGGGCGAAGGGGCGTGGCATCCAAAATCCAAAAATTAAAAAATGTTTGTATTCATAACAGGCATCTACATAGTGAATTTCATGTAAAAGAGACGACAACTTATCGAAATTTATCGATAAAAAGGGAACGGGAAGAGTTATCGAATTTTTTACATTCACGAGTATATAAGTCAAATTTCAGCTCTTTAGCTTGGTGGTTTACGATATCGCTGCGTTCACTCAGACGGACAGACGGACAGGCCTATATCAACTCAGCTCATCGAGCTGATCAAGAATATATATACTTTGTTGGGTCTGCGACATATCCTTCTGCCTGTTACATACATTTTCACAAAAACAATATACCCTGATTTCCCATTTTCAATGGGCTCAGCGTATAAAAATAAGTTTGTAGCTGAGTTTTGTCCGTCTGTCCGTCTGTATAAACGCGCTGATCTCACAATCCACAAAGGCTAGAGAGCTGAAATTTTAAATGTATACTCGTGTATATCATACGGAACGAGTTGGTTTTAGAATTTCGATAACTCATCCCGTTCTCTTATCAGCGATAAATTTCGATACATATTACTTCACATTTCCTATGTAGATCCTTGTAATGAATACAAAGTTTTTCTAACTATTTTATTTTATATGCCACACCCCAAATTTGCAAAAAAACCCATTTAAAATACTAGAGACTTGCGCTTCGGCAAATACACACGCTTGAATAACACACTCACGCTGTGAAAATTTGATTCCTACAATATAAGCATATTGCATCTCAAGCGCAGTCAGTTGTCACAGTTGGCGGAGCGCTCGCTTCTCGACTAGAGCATTCTCACTTGTTATATTAACCGTGACCATGTATAAGAAAGAACTGAGTTGATTTTAACCATCCATCCGTCCGTCCAATCGCTATTCCGCGATTCTTTTGTATGTATGTACATCACAAGCAACACATACACACACATACAAACGCAGAAGCAAACGCCTTGTCAACTGCGTAGTTGGCAGAGCGTGAGCTTTAGCGTGCGTCTGTGTGTGTTGGTGGTTCGGAGGATTTTCTCATCGGTCACTCGATAACTTGCTTAAAATATTTCTTCCTTCCTCCTTAACTTAAATTATTTACATACTTATTTTACTTTTCAGGTAAGATACCGGCATGGCTTATATCATGAAATGTCATACAATTATGGACAGCACGTTGTCAATTGTAATTGGATAAGATTTCTGAAAATTTCCAGTTCCTTCGACTCTTATGTAAATCTAATTTGTTCAATAGTTAGAGGAGATCCATTGTGTGAAGTTATAAAGCCAATCAAACCTTACCAGGAACTGGTTGCTTATTATAAACCAGAGCCATTAGCAGATAATATATTTTCGACTATTCGTTCCACGCTTTATAGAAAAGTTATGCACGCGGTTCTACAGGGTATTTACCTAAGAAGCTAATACAAAATTGTTATTAATTTCTGTTACACTTTTCCAGATACTCCCATTGATTTGTCACTAGCATTAATTTATAAGACACCAAATTTACCACTATCTCCGCCCGCAAGTGAGGACGAACACAAGTCAATGTTAAGTGACTCCTCTGGTTCGTTATTATCACTTAATGATAGTACGATTGACAACTCATCAATATTAACTACAACGATAAACGAAATAAAAAAATATCCATTGGAAGATAGTACTGCAGTTTCTTCCAAAAATAAAATTTATCTTAAAAGATGTCAATATGGAGCACCGAAAAAACGAATGGGAAAAAACGAAAGATCCTTACTTCCCTGTGAAGTCTGCAGAAAAGCATTTGATAGGCCAAGTCTGCTTAAAAGACACATGAGAACACACACAGGTATTTTATTATATGTCTTATCGTTATAATATTGTGGTGATATAGTTAAGTGTAATTGCTTTCTACTGTTTCAATAGTGTTGGAAGTGACAGTTTAACTTTAACGTGCCTCAAGTTTTTTGTCGTTGATTGTCAATGTGACAGGGTCTCGGGTGTAGCTTAGTGAAAGCGAGAGAGCAAGTCAGGTTCTAGCCATGGAGTTTCTATGTAGTCGATAAACAACTTGAAAGAGGTGCCTGGCAAAAGGAAACTTAAAAAGGGAACTTACTGTGTGAGTGTGAAAGGAGAGAGAACGTTCTTAAGACGAGTGACTATAACTGGGTGATTGAGCTAACACTCAGGGGGATTAAAAATTCTAGCATGAATTGGAGCGAATTTAAGAAATTGTTTCTTTGGCAGTACGAAAGCGAAGCGTCATGTGGCGGCCATGTTCTTTTATCTAAAAATGAAGTAAGAGAGAGGATGTTGCCGTTTAACAATTTAAAGACGACCATATAGACTCAGCGACTGAAGCGACTTAATTAAATGTAATCTCACTCGTTCCAGCTGTTCTCCCTATGCTAATCCAGTGTTATTAGTGAAAGAATAATGGTTCAGATTCCAGAGAATTAGAAGCCCGACACCTAACACTAGTTCACCTTGTAACACACGATGAGGTAGACATAACAAAGATTACAGCCTTTACCTTTACCATGATAAAATTATCATTAGTCTTTTACGATAAGTTAATATGTTATATATAGTAAGTTAATATAATATATATAGTATGTTATGTTATATTATATACGATATATTTATACCCTGAATCCATTGAAAATTGGAAATCAGGGTATGTTTTTGTGAAAATGTACGTAACAACCAAAAGGAGGCGTCGCATACCGAACCTATGTATGAGCTAGAGTATTTAAATTTAGTTTGAAGGTTCGTGAATTTGATCTAGTGTGTTTCAAATAATGGATAACTATTTCCGTTTTAATGTTATCAGTTAAAAACGAAATCGATATTCAGTTATAAAATTCTATTTAATTCATCTTTATAGCTAGTATATTCAAGTTTTGTTTTTAGGTTCATATGTGTTTCATAGAATTTCGATTTTTATAAATTTTAAGTGCCATGGTTCCTTCTGCTCAAAATCACTAAACATGTATTGCAAATACTAGAGACTGGTTCTGTGGTAAATAAAGCTTATTTCAACCAGCACCATAAATAAAGGTTGGGCTATAAAATCTAAACTATTAAGGATATCCAAAAAATTTAATCGCTGGTTTTTAGTGTGATATTTAAACTAATACAAAATTAATTCATTTATTTTTTAAATATTTTTTCAATATTTATTTTATTTTTATTTTATTTATTTATTATATAGTTGATAAAAAGAGTGTCACTAATAAGTAATTAAAGTAAAAGCCTAAAAATAACTAAATTTTATCAACGATATCACCACCCGCTGGGGGTGTTTTATTTGCCATGCCGGCGATCTATGCCCCGAATCACAGCCACATATGGTTAGGATGGATATCATTGAACTATGAAAGATAGGGAGTGAAGAAATTTAAAATATTTAGTTTAAAAATTAATCTACAAACATAGCTTAACCATAAAAACAGGAAGAAGAAGAAAACATATTTATATATTATACAGAAATGAGAAAACACAACACAAGTAGGGAGAATTTCCAATTCCTGTGCATTCTCACTCTTGGGCCCTGTGTGATTTCTCTGGTGTAAGCTGAAAGCAAGGATTTTATTAAAGGAAGAGAGAGTTCTGAAGCAAATAGATAAAAATATTTATTATAGGTAGCACACATATAAAGGACGAAAGTGACGGGAAATGCGAGAAGGAACTAATAAATTAATTTGCATTAAAAGAGCAGGCGAATCAGTATTACCACTATTCAAATTATGTAGAAAAGCAATACCCAAGACTGTTCTACGGTTTATTAGTGACGGAAGATCTATAAGCAGAAGCCTACTATGATAAGAAGGTAAACGAAGGTTACGATCCCAGTTAAGATTGCGTAACGCAAAGAGAAGAAACTGTTTCTGAACCGATTCAATACAGTCCTGATACAATTTATGATGTGGCGACCATATAATTGAACACTATTCCAAAATTGGACGAACCAGCGAAACAAAAAGAAGGTTGGTAACAAACGGGTCATTAAACTCTTTGCACCATCGTTTAATAAAGCCAAGAACACTTTTGGCTTCATTAATGATGATTTAGATATGGGCATTGAAACTAAGTCTAGAGTCAAAGAGCGCCCAAAGATCTTTCTTAAACTGTAGAAATACGTTGCAAGGACGCATTATTGATTGTATAATGAGCAGTATATGGACAAATGCGACTAAAGGTCATTGTCATACATTTAGAGCAATTCAACTGCAATTGATTAGCCTTACACCAACATTGAAAGGAATTAAGAGCATCTTGTAAGCATAGATGGTCCAGTGAATTGTTGTATGAGAGACAGAGTTTTACGTCATCTGCATACATAAAAACCTTTGAATGAGAAATTCAACTCGGAAGGTCATTTATAAAAAGGGAGAATAGTAGGGGGCCCAAATGACTACCCTGAGGCACACCCGATGAGACAAATATGACCTTCGAAATAGCTGTTCTCAACAAAACTCTTTGGGTTCTACCCTTTAAATAGGAAGCTATCCAAGACAGAAGTTTAGGCGAAAATCCGAAATGGTTAAGCTTTTGAAGTAAAATATCATGCTGAAACTGAGTCAAATTTTTTCATTTTATTTAAAAAGCTTTCGTTGATTAGAGATGAAAATTCTAATAGGGTAGTTGAGGTTGATCGATTCTGAACAAAGCCATGCTGAGATGGTGAAATAATCGATTTGCAAAAATGTTGCAAGTTCGAAGTTATTATTTTTTCAAATAACTTCGGGATAACAGAAAACTTCGCAATACCTCTATAATTGGAAATATCAGATCTTCCTCCTTTTTTATACAGAGGAATAATATATGATTCTTTCCAAATTAAAAGGAATACTGAGGTATTAAGGGACAAATTAAACAGTTTAATAAAGATGACCGCAAAGAAACACTGCATTCTTTAATCACACAACTAGGAATACGATCTGCTCCAGGACAGAACGATGATTTCAACGTCCGAATAGCGGATAAGAGAGAGGGAGACGAAATATTTGAAGCAATAATGGTATTCTGATTCATTATAGTATTCAAAGTTTAATGTGATTTGGTATCAGGTATTGCAAAAGAGCAAGTCGATCGGAAGAAATCTGCAAATAGATCAGAGGCATCTTGATTATTACAGGTCTTGTCTAAACCCAAGAAAAATGAAGAGGGCAATCCAGAAGACTTACGCTTCGAATTTACAAATGAATAAAACCTTTTATGGTCTCGAACAAACTGCCTTCTACAGCGTAAGAGGTAATTCTCATAGCAACGAGAATTAAAAATATTGAAATTTGACTTAGCTAAAGAGTATTTAGACCAGTCAACAATTGAACCCGACTTTTTAAACTTTTTAAAATATTTAGATTTAATATCTAATTATTTAAATTCGAAACAGTCGGAGTAAACCACTGTGGTTTATTAGAAAGGGATTTAGAAATACATATAGGAACACAACTGCCTAGGGTAGAATTTAAAGTACTATAAAATATAGAAACTGCTAAATCGACCTCAGTTGCCTCATATAAAGTAGACCAGTCTGTTGCATTAATGAGATAAAAATGAGAGCAAAACAAAATTACATTTATTAAAACAACGACGTTGTTTAAATGATAAGGTCAATAGGTATTAAACCCTCTAAAGTCGGATGATGTATATCCTCAGGAATACAAAATGGAGTTGATCTTAAAACCCTAATGATGGTATCATCATTAGTAAAAACAAGATCAAGAGATCGATTCAAATGATTTGAGATCGAGTTCATCTGAAACATAGAAAGGTTAAACAATTCATCAAAAAGATAATGATCCATTGTTGGAATAAGATGATTTGAATTGAAAGATGAGGCCCAAGAAGTGTTTGGTATATTAAAATCACCCAATACAAGAAACAGGTCGTTATCTTGAACATACCCATACATTTCTTTAATACAAGATATATGTTGACTATAAACTTGTAAATCAGAAGAGGGAGGGCAATAAGTTCAGATTTTACACTAAAGCTACACAGGAAAAGACTTTTTAATTTGGAATTAAGGCCACGAACATTTTCATATATTAAGGATAGCTGCGGAGAAGATGGTAATGATATTAGTTTTTTGATAGAGCCACAGATGAAGGTTGTAACGAATCAGAAATTAAAGAGACCAGGGAAATTCTGTTCCGAATCTTCTGTTTGAATTCATGCACAACTACCTGAGGTGGGCAAAATGTGGAGTCACATATAGTTGCGAAGAATTCTACAGGTACATTTATTTTAAATGAAGCAATTTCACGAGGAGTAGTAAAATTGAACTTCTAAATAACAACCTTAGCTTTAGTTTTGCTTTCAATAAAAGCAGACACAGCCTCACATGTAGTATCTGATGAAAGCCTAGATAATAAAACTTGCTTTCGAGAAGACACAACAGATAAATAGGGTACAGTAGGGTCAAGAGCAGGTGTCTGAATGTTGTTCTTAGTTTAAACGACACTCGGAGTCACTAAAACTTTTTTATTAGGGGCCAGTTGAGTGTCTATTATGACACTGGCAGCAGATGTTTCACCTGAGTCATCGGATATCGGAATTGATATTTCCTGACACGGTGAAGAAGGGGCAGACAAATTGGGTGATGGTAAATGAAATGAGGGAGGGACTGATAGTGATGGAGTCATCACCTGATTAAGCGGAGATTTAAAACTATATTGATTTCTTCGCTAGCTTTCAGTTCCCCTGTTAGCTGTTGAGAAATATTAATCAGTTTCGAATACTGTTCCCGCACTGTATTATACATCTTAGAAACATTTAATTGTTTTACCAAGCAATCGGGGTAAACCAACGTAATCCACCACACTCACTTTTGGGTGCAGCCAGCAATCACGTCCAGAGATGCCAGCACATTTTATATGCATTAGATTCTCGCCCAACCAGCAACCAACAGAATCAGCGGCTTGCCGAAATGTGCAAGATTTCTTGCAGCATGTCATATTGGAAACTGAGAAACTTCTCAGCTCAACTGATCAAAACAAAACAAGTAAGAATGCTCTAGTCGAGCCGGCTTGATACTCTGAGCCCTGCGAAGTGCCGATACTTCAAATATTCTGTGCTTAGTTTACATATACATATATTGCAAGCAACACACACACACACATACAGACGCACGCTCAAGCACACCGTCTGCCAACTGCGCAGTTGACTGCGACTGCGCTTGGGCTGTAGGAGACTTATGTTGTTGAAATTAAATGTTTAATAACTTTTTTTCTAGCATGACTTTTTTATTCAAACTTTCAGTGCATGATTATGTTAGTCATATGTGTGTATGTGTCGAAGCACAAGTCTCTAGTTTTTGAAATGAGTTTTTTTAGCAAATTTAGGGCGAAGGGGGCGTGCCATCAAAAATCCAAAAATTACAAAATGTCTGTATTCACAACAGGCATTTACACAGTGAATTTCATTTCTTTAGCTCTTACGGTACGTAAAAGAGACGAAAAGATATCGAAATTTTCCGATAAAAAGAGAACGGGAAGAGTTATCGAATTTAAAAAAAAAAACTCGTATAGCGTATGGTATTCAGGAGTATACATGTCAAATTTCAGCTCTCTAGCTGCGTTCACACAGACGAACGGACGGTCTGCGACGTCTCCTTCTGCCTGTTACATACATTTTCACAAAAACATTATACCCTGATTTCCCATTTTCAGGGTATAAAAATAGAAGCTGATCAATTTACATAAATTGCGTCATATAAAGGAGAGCAATTTTTTTGCATTAATGAGATGATTAATCAAAACAAATTTACATTTATAACTTTTCGTCTCTTTTACGTACCGTAAGAGATAGAGACGTCAAATTCACTGTGTAGATACCTGTTATAAATACAAACATTTTGCATTTTTGATGACACGCCCTTTCGGCCTAAATTTGCTAAAAAAAAACTCATTTCAAATACTAGAGACTTGTGCAGACACATACACACATATGAATAATATAATCATGCACTGAAAGTTTGAATAAAAAAGTCATGCTAGAAAAAAAGTTATTAAACATTTAATTTCCACAACATAAGCCTTTTGCAGCCCAAGCGCAGTTAACAGAGCGTGTGCTTGAGCGTGCGTCTGTGTGTGTGTGTGTTGCTTGCAATATATGTATATGTAAACTAAGCATTGAATATTTGAAGTATTGGCACTTCGCAGGGCTCAGGGTATCTCCTAATCGAGCCGTCTCGACTAGAGCATTCTTACTTGTTTAGTTTTTAAGCATTATTAAATATTGAAAAATATTTTTTAAAAATGAATTAATTTTGTATTAGTTTAAACATCACACTAAAATTTTCGTTTAAGTTTTTTGGATATCCCCAATAGTTTAGATTTTATAGCCCAACAAACTATTTTTATGGTGCTGGTTGAAATAAGCTGCAAACCACTGTATGTATGTATGCACGAGCAGCGACGCTCAAAAATTGTGGAATATTATAGATTTTCTTAACAATTTATTTTTTTCAGGCGAAAAACCTCATATTTGTATTGTTTGTGAAAAAGGATTTAGTACTTCGAGCTCTCTGAATACCCATAGGTACAAGATTATTATAAAATACGCAGTAAATAAGGTCATTAATGTTTGCGTATCATTGTAGACGTATTCACTCAGGAGAAAAGCCACACGAATGCCAGGTATGTGGTAAAAAGTTTACTGCCAGCAGCAACTTGTATTACCATAGGATGACACATATAAAGGTAACCTAATGCCATAATTTATTTATAAGTATTATTACTCGCTAACGGTAATTAAACTATGTTACATTAAATCAGTAACCCAAAAAATGACTAGTTGTAATCCTATTTTCAAAATTTTATTTTTTATTGAATAATATATTAGTTATAAATATTTTGCAAATTTTTTTTTTAATTTAGCTAACACCCATTTTTGTATATTCAAAAATATAAAAAACAACGAATTTTGATTTGGAAAAAGTATGCGTAAAAATTTAAATAAGGCAACAAATTTAATAACAAATTGGATATCCCTTCCTTTTAGAGAATTTACTCTTCTCAATAAAAATTATATTGTTCTAGATATCTGCAGGCACATGCAACTAAGATAGTGTTTGCCTTCAGATGAATAAATATCTATTACAAATTTATCGCGACAATGTTCGGGCCTAGGGGTAATTTTCACCGGCATATTTGTGTTTCTGTGTTCGGTTTTGCTAAGTTACAAATGTTACATTCGTTTATTATGTTTTGTGTTAGTAATTGGCTGTTAGGAAAATAGTAAGTTTCACAGAAGAGTTTATTTGTTTTTTGAATTCCGGGGTGTAAGAGTTTTCATGAGTCTTCAAAATAAGTTCTTTAAATTCAACATATGAGTTTATATTTTTTAATTGTATGACACTTCGTATGGTTAATGTTGATAATTTCTTTGTGTGCGTTTTGAATGATCTCGAAATCTGCATCACTGTCTATAAACTTTACACTAGTCTTTTTACGAAAATAGTCAATCAAATATTTTCGACTTTGTCTTTAGTCATGTATGTAATGTAAATTATTAATATTTTGAAGTAATTCTCTTTTTATACCCTGAGCCCATTGAAAATGGGAAATCAGGGTATAATGTTTTTGTGAAAATGTATGTAACAGGCAGAAGGAGACGTCGCAGACCATACAAAGTACATATATTCTTGATCAGCTCGATGAGCTGAGTTGATATAGCTCTGTCCGTCTGTCCGTCCGTCCGTCCGTCCGTCCGTCCGTCCGTCCGTCTGTGTGAACGCAGCGATCTCATAAACCACAGAATTTAGAGAGCTGAAATTTGACATGTATACTCCTGAATACCATACGCTATACGATTTTTTTTCAAAAATTCGATAACTCTTCCCGTTCTCTTTTTATCGATAAATTTTAATAACTTTTCGTCTCTTTTACGTACCGTAAGAGCTAGAGACATGAAATTCGCTATGTAGATGCCTGTTGTGAATACAGACATTTTGTAATTTTTGGATTTTTGATGGCACGCCCCCTTTGCCCTAAATTTGCAAAAAACGCATTTCAAATACTAGAGACTGTGATTCGGCACAAACACATATATGAATAACACAATCATACCCTGAAAGTTTGACTAAAAAAGTCCTGCTAGAAAAATAGTTATTAAACATTTAATTTCCACAATATAAGCCTCTTGCAGCCCAAGCGCAGTCGCTACGTCAACTGCGCAGTTGGCAGAGCGTGTGCTTGAGCGTGCGTCTGTGTGTGTGTATGTGTTGCTGGCAACATATGTATATGTAAACTAAGCATAGAATATTTAAAGTATCGGCACTTCGCAGGGCTCAGGGTATCTCCTAGTCGAGCCGTCTCGACTAGAGCATTCTTACTTGTTTAATATTCGGAATGCCTTTAGAAAATATAATTTGAATGTGTTTATTGGTTTCTCTTTAATGCAAATTAAATTACTATTGTCTTCGTCAGCGCTATGTTGTGTTTGTTCTCCGAAATAAGTATATTCTATTTTTACTCGCGATAGAGCGTCAGCTATGTGGTGGTTTTATTTTCCTTTTATATATTTTATATCTAAATCGTATTCTGATAATTTTACTCTCCATCTGGTTAATTTTGAATTTGGTTCTTTCATTTTATACATTCAACATAATGGTTGATGGTCACTATTGATTTCGAAATGTCGACCTAGAAAGTAGTGTGGAACGCTTTTTGTTGCCTATACAATAGCTACGAGGTCCTTTTCTATAGCGCTGTAGTTAGTTTCGTGGTCATTGAGGGTTCTGCTGATAAAACTGTCCGTCTTGAGAGAGTACAGCTCCAAGGGGTACATTACTTGCGTCAGTTGTTAGAATGAATTTATTTTTGAAATCGGGGGTTTTTAAAATTGGATCATTGGAAATAAGTTGTTTTAGTTTTTCAAAAGCTCTAATGTATTATTGATTTTTAATATCTATTTTTGAATCTTTTCGAAGTACTGATGTCATTGGTTTGGCTATGTCTGCAAAGTTTGGAATAAACTTTCTATAATATCCGGTTAATCCAACAAAACCTTTCATTTCTTTAGTTTTTGTGAGAATAGGAATTCCTTGATTTTATCAGAATTAGGTTTCATTCCATCCTTAGTTATGACGTTTCCTAGGAAGGTAGTTTCTTGTTTTAGAAACTCGCATTTGTCTAGTTGTAATTTGAGATTGTAATGGTCGCAAAACTTAATTCATTCAACGTTGAAAGTTTGCAGGTGCATTTTTTAATCCAAATGGCATATGAAGATATTCATAGTGGCCATGTTTAGTGGAATCTGTTTTATTAATGGAATCTGGGTGCATTTAAAGTTGATGAAAATAGTTGCATCTACCTAGTTTTCCTCAAATTTCGTTCCATATTTGGTATTGGGTGTCTGTCATTTATAGTTACGTCGTTTAGTTTTCTATAATCGATTACGATTCTACATTTTTGTTTCCCTGAAGCATCTTGTTTTTTGGGTACGATCCATATACGACAACAATAAGGAAAATTACTGGGGCGTATAATACCTTGATCTAACATGTCCTGAATTTGCTGTTCAAATTCTTGTTCGTATGCTTGTGGATAACTGTATGGTTTTGTTTGCAAAGGTGAATTGTCAGTGGTGTTAATAACATATCTAAGTTGGTCGCCTTCTTTGAATTAAATGTGTTGATATTGTTTCAACAAGCTTGTTAAGTTAAATGTTTCTTCTTCATTTAAATGTTCTAGTCGGCAAGGGATTGGTTTAGTATATTCTTGATTTATCTCTGATTGGATTGAGTTAATGTTGATTAGTTTCAGGATTGGCTAAGAAATGATTTTGGTTTGTGATCGTATCGTTGATTAATTTATACTTTCTATTGTATAAAATTACTGTTTGTGATTTATAATCTATAATAGCTTGAGCTTCTGAAATCAGTTTCCTACCAATTATAGATCGTGGAAAATATTATTGTTAGTATAATTAGTTGTTGGTGTTGATATTGGTGGAAGATATTGTTGCTGAAAATAAGGTCGATATGGGATATAACGATATTTTGGTTGAAGAAATGTGGGAAACTTTTGAATATAGGGATTTGGGTGTGGCAGCTTGAAACTTTTATCTTGTATTACTTTGATTTGATTTGATAATAATAATAAAGGTTTTTTTCTTGTTATATGTTTATTAAAGATTTTATGTCGGGAATTTCGCACTTTATAATTCGAATGCAAATATTTGTAGGTAGGTTTTGGACGAGGTCGTCAATACTAGTTATACCCTGAGCCCATTGAAAATGGGAAATCAGGGTATAATGTTTTTGTGAAAATGTATGTAACAGGCAGAAGGAGACGTCGCAGACCATACAAAGTATATATATTCTTGATCAGCTCGATGAGCTGAGTTGAAATAGCCCTGTCCGTCTGTCCGTCCGTCCGTCCGTCCGTCCGTCCGTCCGTCCGTCCGTCCGTCTGTGTGAACGCAGCGATCTCGTAAACCACAGAAGCTAGAGAGCTGAAATTTGACATATATACTCCTGAATACCATACGCTATACGAGTTTTTTTCAAAAATTCGATAACTCTTCCCGTTCTCTTTTTATCGATACATTTCGATAACTTTTCGTCTCATTTACGTACCGTAAGAGCTAGAGACCTGAAATTCACTATGTATATTCCTGTTGTGAATACAGACATTTTGTAATTTTTGGATTTTGGATGCCACTCCCCCTTCGCCCTAAATTTGCAAAAAACGCATTTCAAATACTAGAGACTTGTGCTTCAGCACATACACACATATGAATAACATAATCATGCCCTGAAAGTTTGAATAAAAAAGTCCTTCTAGAAAAAAAGTTATTAAACATTTAATTTCCACAACATAAGCCTCTTGCAGCCCAAGCGCTGTCGCTACGTCAACTGCGCAGTTGGCAGAACGTGTGCTTGAGCGTGCGTCTGTGTGTGTGTATGTGTTGCTTGCAACATATGTATATGTAAACTAAGCATAGCATATTTTAAGTATTGGCACTTCGCAGGGCTCAGGGTATCTCCTAGTCGAGCCGTCTCGACTAGCGCATTCTTACTTGTTTTAATTAAAGGCGCATACAATATTTTTTATACCCTGAGCCCATTGAAAATGGGAAATCAGGGTATAATGTTTTTGTGAAAATATATGTAACAGGCAGAAGGAGACGTCGCAGACCGTACAAAGTATATATATTCTTGATCAGCTCGATGAGCTGAGTTAATATAGCCCTGTCCGTCTGTCCGTCCGTCCGTCCGTCCGTCCGTCCGTCCGTCTGTGTGAACGCAGCGATCTCGTAAACCACAGAAGCTAGAGAGCTGAAATTTGACATGTATACTCCTGAATACCATACGCTATACGAGTTTTTTCGCTATACGAGTTAAATTTCTAGAGACTTGTGCTCCGGCACATATACACATATGAATGACATTATCATGCCCTGAGAGTTTGAATAAACAACTAAGAATGCTCTAGTCGAATACAAACACTTTGTAATTTTTGGATGTTGGATGCAACGCCCCCTTCGACTCTAATTTGCAAAAAACGCATTTCAAATACTAGAGACTTGTAGATACTTGTGCTTCGGCACATACACACATATGAATAATAATGCCCTGAAAGTTTGAATAAAAAAGTCATGCTAGAAAAAAAGTTATTAAACATTTAATTTCCACAACATAAGCGTCTTGCAGCCCAAGCGCAGTCGCAGTCAACTGCCCAGTTGACAGAGCGTGTGCTTGAGCGTGCGTCTGTATGTGTGTGTTGCTTGCAATAAGAATTAATAACTTAGTTATTCCATCAAGATGATCTAGATCTTTAGCAGCAAACGAATATACTAATTTTTGTTTTCAAACGTATGTATCGGCTTGATCGGGCATAATTTCGCAACATTCTGCAACTAATTTAATTCAAATTGAACTTGCAATTGGATGTAAATTGATTGAAAATGACCGGAAAATATTGAACCTTTGAGGAACACTTAATTTTAAATATGCACGTTCATAAGCTCGTTAAGCAATAAAAATTCTATATGGAAGCAAATCCCACGAGTGTATATGTATGTATTATTTGTGTCGCAGTCCTTCCACAGTTCAGTCTGCACACACGATGAAAACCTATTGTGAGCAACGTTATCGCAAAAAACGGTTTGACTTTGCTAAACAGTACCAAAATGCGCAAATCGAGTTTTGGCTTTGTACTTTTGCTGATAAATTCATACGAAATATAATAGGATCCGAAAGGCGGCTGCGTGTATGCAGAAGAGCTGGAGAAGTGCTCGATCCAAAAAATAGGATCAAGATTGTAAGCCATGGTGGTGGTGGTTATGTTATGGGGTTGTATGGCTGCTGTTAGTGTTGGAAACTTGGAAATAATGTATAGAGTGATGGATAAATACATGTAAATTCTAAAAAAAATATTTTTTATTTGTATTTATTATATAGTTGACAAAACGAGTGTCACTAATAAGTAATTAAAGTAAAAGCCTAAAAATAACAAAATTGTATCAATGATATCACCACCCGCTGGGGGTGTTTTATTTGCCATGCCGGCGAGCTATGCCCCGAATCACAGCCAAATATGGTTAGTGATATCATTGAACTATAAAAGATAGGGAGTGAAGATATCAAAAATATTTAGTTTAACAAGTAAGAATGCTCTAGTCGAAACAGCTCGACTAGGAGATACCCTGAGCCCTGCGAAGTGCCGATACTTCAAATATTCTATGCTTAGTTTACATATATGTACATATGTTGCCAGCAACACATACACACACACAGACGCACGCTCAAGCACACGCTCTGCCAACTGCGCAGTTGACGTAGCGACAGCGCTTGGGCTGCAAGACGCCTACGCTATGGAAAATTAAATGTTTAATAACTTTTTTTCAGCAGGACTTTTTGATTCAAACTTTCAGGGCATGATTATGTTATTCATATGTGTGTATGTGCCGAAGCACAAGTCTCTAGTATTTGAAATGCGTTTTTTGCTAAATTAGGGCGAAGGGGGCGTGGCATCCAGAATCCAAAAATTACAAAATGTCTGCATTCACAACAGGCATCTACACAGTAAATTTCATGTCTCTAGCTCTTACGGTACGGGAAATAATTAATTTGCATTAAAAGCGCAGGCGAATCAGTATTACCATCAGTATTATCATTATGTATAAAAGCATTACCCATGATTGTTCTACGGTTTATTAGTGACGGAAGACCTATAAGAAGAAGCCTACTATGATAAGAAGGTTACGATCCCAGTTAAGATTGCGTAACGCAAAGAGAAGAAACTGTTTCTGAACCGATTCAATACGGTCCTGATACAATTTATGATGTGGCGACCATATAATTGAACAATATTCCAAAATTAGAGGAACCAGCGAAACAAAAGAAGAAACAATCGGGTCATTAAACTCTTTCGACCATCGTTTAATAAAGCCAAGAACACTTTTGGCATCATTAATGATGGTTTAGGTATGGGCATTGAAACTAAGTTTAGAGTCAAAGAGCACCCCAAGATCTTTCCTTAACTGTAGAAATACGTTGCAAGGACTCATTATTGATTGTATAATGAGCAGTATATGGACAAATGCGACTAAAGGTCATTGTCATACATTTAGAGCAATTCTACTGCAATTGATTAGCCTAACCACAAACATTGAAAGGAATTAAGAGCATCTTGTAAGCATAGATGGTCCAGTGAATTGTTGTTTTATGTTGTATGTCGTTGTTGTATGAGACAGAGTTTTACATCATCTGCATACATAAAAACAATTGAATGAGAAATTTAACTCGGAAGGTCATTTATAAAAAGGGAGAATAGAAATATGACCTTCGAAATAGCTGTTCTCAACAAAAATCTTTGGGTTCTACCCTTTAAATAGGAAGCTATCCAAGACAGAAGTTTAGGCGAAAATCCTAATTGCTCAAGCTTTTGAAGTACTATATCATGCTGAAGTGAGTCAAATGCCTTACTGAAGTCAGTATATATAACATCAGTCTGCATTTTATTTAAAAAGCTTTCGTTGATTAGAGATGAAAATTCTAACAGGTTAGTTGAGGTTGATCGATTCTGAACAAAGCCATGCTGAGATGATGAAATAATCGAATTGCACAAATGTTGCAAGTTCGAAGTTATCATTTTATACCCTGAGCCCATTGAAAATGGGAAATCAGGGTATATTTTTATACCCTGAGCCCATTGAAAATGGGAAATCAGGGTATAATGTTTTTGTGAAAATGTATGTAACAGGCAGAAGGAGACGTCGCAGACCATACAAAGTATATATATTCTTGATCAGCTCGATGAGCTGAGTTGAAATAGCCCTGTCCGTCTGTCCGTCCGTCCGTCCGTCCGTCCGTCCGTCCGTCTGTGTGAACGCAGCGATCTCGTAAACCACAGAAGCTAGAAAGCTGCAATTTGACATGTATACTCCTGAATACCATACGCTATACGAGTTTTTTTCAAAAATTCGATAACTCTTTCCGTTCTCTTTTTATCGATAAATTTCGATAACTTTTCGTCTCTTTTACGTACCGTAAGAGCTAGAGACATGAAATTTACTGTGTAGATGCCTGTTGTGAATACAGACATTTTGTAATTTTTGGATTCTGGATGCCACGCCCCCTTCGCTCTAAATTTGCAAAAAACGCATTTCAAATACTAGAGACTTGTGCTTCGGCACATACACACATATGAATAACATAATCATGCCCTGAATGTTTGAATAAAAAGTCCTGCTAGAAAAAAAGTTATTAAACATTTAATTTCCCATAGCGTAGGCGTCTTGCAGCCCAAGCGCAGTCGCTACGTCAACTGCGCAGTTGGCAGAGAGTGTGCTTGAGCGTGCGTCTGTGTGTGTGTATGTGTTGCTTGCAATATATGTATATGTAAACTAAGCATAGAATATTTGAAGTATCGGCACTTCGTTGGGCTCAGGGTATCTCCTAGTCGAGCCGTCTCGACTAGAGCATTCTTACTTACTAACAGAAAGCTCCGCAATACCTCTATAATTGGAAATATCAGATCTTCCTCCTTTTTTATACAGAGGAATAATAAATGATTCTTTCCAAATTGAAGGAATACCTCAGTAAATCAGGGACAAATTAAGCAGTTTTAATAAAGCTTTAATCACACAACTTAGAATACCATCTGCTCCATGAGAGAACGATGATTTCAACGTACGAATATGGTTCAAAGTGTTGATAAATCTTTAAATTTGACTGAAATTTTGATGACATTAACTGATGTAGTATAATCAACGGGTTGGCCAAATTAATGTTTCAGAATTAGTCAAAAAGTTATCTGTATCCAGGAAACGAATATACAATGTTTTAAATCGCATGGAAAACTTAAGTAGACTCGAAGAAATGGGTTCAGGTGGGCATAAAAGAAGGAAGAATAAGAGTCAAAAAGACCGCCTAATTATGGGAAAGATTGACCAACATCCTCAAATACATTACTGACACTTGCCTATTATCTTAAGGGAGAAAATAACTTACATAGGCCAAGTCATAAGTACTCTTCCAGATTATATGAACGAAAAATTATTCCTTTTTGTTTTAACAAATAATAGTTTAAAACTAAGTATTTTTTTTTCTCGTTGATTAATAAAAAGGAAAAACCACACAAGTGTAATTTGTGCGCTAAATCATTTCCAACGCCTGGTGACTTGAAGTCGCATAAATACGTTCACAGTGGATCCTGGCCATTTAAATGTTCAATTTGTTTCCGCGGATTTTCGAAGCAAACGAATTTGAAGAATCATTTGTTTCTGCATAGCGGTAAGTTCTAGTTAAATTTAATTAAAAATGGTTATATATTTCAATATGCTTAAAAAAAATATTATAATAATGTATATTGTTTAGTAAATTTTCGAATTTTGACATTTACATACATATATTATATATTAATAATATTCAATAATCATAGTTTTAAAGCATTAATTTTCATGAACAGCTTCACAGATTGTATACAAAAGTATGCTTAATATTGTCTGTATATCCTTAAAACCGCAATATATATACAGTTCCTCGACTATTAGAGTATGAGTATGATATTTAATATATATAATAGAGAAGATCTGACAATCTTTGTATTGTCATACATATACATATGTACATAAGTTATTTCTAGGTATTTTTATACCATGAGCCCATTGAAAATGGGAAATCAGGGTATAATGTTTTTGTGAAAATGTATGTAACAGGCAGAAGGAGACGTCGCACACCATACAAAGTATATATATTCTGGATCAGCTCGATGAGCTGAATTGATATAGCCCTGTTCGTCCGTCCGTCAGTCTGAACGAGCTGAAATTTAACATGTAGACTCGTGAATACCATACGCTATACGAGTTTTTTTCAAAAATTCGATAACTCTTCCCGTTCTCTTTTTATCGATAAATTTCGATAACTTTTCTTCTCTTTTGCGTACCGTAAGAGCTAGAGACATGAAATTCACTGTGTAGATGACTGATATGAATACAAACATTTCGTAATTTTTGCCATAAAATTTGCAAAAATTTCAAATACTAGAGACTTGTGCTTCGGCACATACACACATATGAATAACATAATCATGCCCTGAAAGTTTGAATAAAAAAGCCGAGCTAGAAAAAAAGTTATAAAACATTTAATTTCCACAACATATTGTGCTTGGGCTGCAAGAGGCAGTCGCTACGTCAACTGCGCAGTTGGCAGAGCGTGTGCTTGAGCGTGTGTCAGCGTGTGTGTATGTGATGCTTGCAATATATGTATATGTAAACTAGCCATAGAATATTTGAAGTATCGGCACTTCGCAGGGCTCAGGGTATCTCCTAGTCGAGCCGTCTCGACTAGAGCATTCTTACTTGTTTCATATATGTATAAGATAACAGAAGTTTATATTGTACTATTATATGTCGGGCGTGGTACAATTTTATGTTTCGAAACACTATTTTATGATCTTAATCTAAGAGATTGTTTGTAGAATTTTCTGACATAATATAATCTTCACAATAATAATCTATTGTTTAATTAGGAGATAAACCGCATGGCTGTGCATTATGCAAAAAGAGATTTGCTTTAGCTTGCAACTTGAGAGCGCATATGAAGACCCATGATGGTAAGTGAATATACATAAATAGTATAAAACAAGCAGAAGAAAACTCAAGTCGGGTGCCCCGACTTAGAGATCCCCTGAACCCCTGAATCGTTCGATCAGCGTTTTTTATATCCTGAGCCCATTGAAAATGGGATATCATGTATGTAACAGGCAGAAGGAGACGTCGCACACCATACAAAGTATATATATTCTTGATCAGCTCGATGAGCTGAGTTGATATAGCCCTGTCCGTCTGTTCGTCCGTCCGTCCGTCAGTCTGCTGAAATTTTAACATGTATATTTGTCAAAAACGCATTTCAAATACTAGAAACTTGTGCTTCGGCACATACACACATATGAATAACATAATCATGCCCTGAAAGTTTGAATAAAACATTATACCCTGATTTCCCATTTTCAATGGGCTCAGGGTATAAAAAGTCGTGCTAGAAAAAAAGTTAATAAACATTTAATTTCCACAATATAAGCCCCTTGCAGCCCAACCGAAGTCTCTAGTATTTGAAATGCGTTTTTTGCAAATTTAGGGTGAAGGGGGCGTGGCATCCAGAATCCAAAAATTACAAAATGTCTGTATTCACAACAGGCATCTACACAGTGAATTTCATGTCTCTAGCTCTTACGGTACGTAAAAGAGACGAAAAGTTATCGAAATTTATCGATAAAAATAGAACGGGAAGAGTTATCGAATTTTTGGAGAGGAGTATATGTGTCAAATTTCAGCTCTCTAGCTTCTGTGGTTTACGAGATCGCTGCGTTTACACAGACGGACGGACGGACGGACGGACGGACGGACGGACAGACGGACAGGGCTATATCAACTCAGCTCATCGAGCTGATCAAGAATATATATACTTTGTATGGTCTGCGACGTCTCCTTCTGCCTGCATATACATACATTTTCACAAAAACATTATACCCTGATTTCCCATTTTCAATGGGCTCAGGGTATAAAAATTATTACAATGATCACAGTAAATCTGCAATCAAGCTTATACGGAATGCAAAAAAATATTATGGCTTTTTATCGATAAGGAAAAGGGTTGAGTTACTAAAAAGCAAAACATTACAAGTTTTAAGTCATTAGATGGCATATATTAAAATATCGTTTATTCACGGTCAAGGCATCTTCTAGTCTACCAGTCTCTATCTTTTTACTGTGTGATCTATGAACTAATAAAAACTAGTCGAAATAAACGACCAGAACTTTATTAAACTTTTTAACTGATTTGTATTAACTTTCTCTTTAAAGGTTATACGCAAGACGAATGTATTAGATGTGAAAAGCCGATTTTTCCTGAAAATATTATTTTAAATAAAATAAAAATGTGCACAAACTGCGAAAATCTCGACGACTCAACATATGATAAAAGAAAATCTACACTATCATCAGAAGAACGAAGTATGTGTACAGAAGAAGAATTTGAATCTTCAAGTGCTGCAACACAATACAGCGACAAATAATTTGTAGATACACTTATAATTTTATTGAAAAATTCCATAAATTATTTTGACCAAATATTAAATATGTTAACTATAATAAACTCGAACTTATAAAGATGATTGAGTCAGTGTAAATTTTTTTAAAATTACATTTTGAAAATCGATTTTAAAACAAGTAAGAAAGCTCTAGTTGAGACTGCTTGCCTACCCTGAACCCTTCGCAATTACTTACTTTCATCGATTCATATATACACATTGAAAGCAACACATACATATATATATATACGCATATGCGCTGCTGACTGCGCAGTTACGTAGAGACTGCGCTTGGGCTGTACCTAAACCAACTTGTAGCTAAATCAATCGCCCTAATCAAGAATACATATACTTTATGTGGCCTGCCACACCTCTTTCTGTCTTTCACATAAATTTTTTTAAAACCATTATACTCTGATTTCCCATTTTCAATGGGTTCAGGGAATAATAAGGGTTCAAGTGGCTAAGAATCCAAGAATTCAAAGGGAAACTATTTGTCAATCAATAAAAGATATTGTTACACGTAAAAATGGAAAATTAACCAGATTCTTTTTGAGATCTTCCAAATTTTCGAAGATCCAATCACGCTTGGGTACAACATAGAAAACTATTTGAATGTAGAGGCTGCCATCTTTCGAATCCAAGGCACGCCAATGAATTCAAAACCGTCAATTACTGCTGCAACTACACAACACCAAGTACAGCTTAGATGGATGCAATTTAAAATGGCAGTAGTAATGATATTTAATAAAATCCATTTAATAACAGTAAAACAAGTAAGAATTCTCTAGTCGAGACGGATTGCCTAGGAGATACCCTGGGCGCTGCGAAGTGCCGCAACATCAAATAGAATATTAGTTTACATATACATATATTGCAAGCATCACATACAAAAACACAGAAGCACGCTCAAGCACACGCTCTGCCAACTGCGCAGTTGACATAGCGACTGCGCTTAGGCTGCAAGACGACTTTCTTATTCAAACTTTCAGGGTAGTATTATGTTATTCATATGTGTGTATGTGCCGAAGCACAAGTCTCTAATATTTGAAATGCGTTTTTTGCGAATTTTTTGCCTCTAGCTCTTACGGTACGTTAAAACGAAGAAAAGTTATCGAAATTTGTCGATAAAAAGAGAACAGGAAGAATTATCGAACTTTGGCCTCTAGCTCTTACAGTACGGAAAAACGAAGAAAAGTGATCGAAATTTGTCGATAAAAAGAGAACAGGATGAATAATCGAACTTTAAAAAAAAAACTCGTACTGCCTATGGTATTCACCAGTATACATATCAAATTTCAGCTCTCTAGCTTCTGTGGTTTAGGAGATCCCTGCGTTCACACAGACGGACAGACGGACGGACGAACGGACAGACAGACAGGGTTATATCAACTCTGCTCATCGAGCTGCTCAAAAATATAGATACTTTATGGAGTCTGTGACGTCTCATTCTGCCTGTTACATACAGTTTCACAGAAACATTATACCCTGATTTCCCTTTTTTAATGGGCTCAGGATACAAAAATTATAACACGTTGAAAAACTTAAAGAGACCGGGCCCAAACGGAAAACTACCCTTGTTGATAACTGAGTCCTTCTACAAGAATTAAAAAAAAAAAAATTACTGGAAAGAATAGAGCTCCTTTGAGTATAACTCATCAAAAAAGAAAGTTTTTATAAAGCTGCTCATCGAGCAAAGACAAAAGAGTCTGAGAATGTGTTGCTTATAATGGGATGGGATGGGGATGATTTCATTCCCATCACTGATTCGATTAACTAAGGCCAATATTTGACCACCCTCAATAAGAAGGGGTTTCCTTCCGCAGATCGGCTCATTAGACAGTCATTTATTCTCCAGCAGGACAATGTCCCATGCCACAAAGCCCGGATGTGTTTGAAGGATCTTGATGTTCCCACGTTCTTCTGTGCGAAGACGTCTCCAAAAAGTCGTTGAATCCAATTCAATTCACTTAATTTGGTTTACTTTAAATATGTTTAGTTAGTATAACAGGGCTTGTCAAAATACATATGCTATACTATGGAATTTCAAATCAATTATTATTATTATATTATATTAAGTTTGTATGAGAAAAATTTGTTTTCAACACAGCATCTACACAGTGAACTTCATGTCTCTAGCTCTTACGGTACGCAAAAGAGAAGAAAGAAGAAGAGAAAAACAGGAATTTTGATAAAAAAAAAAAAAAACTCGTACTGCGTATGGTGCTCACGAGTATACATTTCAAATTTCAGCTCTCTAGCTTCTGTGGTTTACGAGATCGCTGCGTTCACACAGACGGACGGACGGACGGACGGACGGACGGACAGACGGACAGGGCCATATCAACTCAGCTCATCGAGCTGATCAAGAATATATATACTTTGTATGGTCTGCGACGTCTCCTTCTGCCTGCATATACATACATTTTCACAAAAATCTATATACCCTGATTTTCCATTTTCAATTGGCTCAGGGTATAAAAATAATATATATATATATATAGTAACATAATCATAATAATTATGTTCACAATACATAAAAAACTGTTCCCATAGCAACGTGCTAGCTCAGCTGAATCAACGCGTCATGTTGCTAACGCAGAATTAACTAGAAAGAACCGTTGCATCAACGCGTCATGTTGCTAACGCGCCCGACCACCCGAATTCAGAATTAACTAGAAAGAACCGTTGCATCAACGCGTCATGTTGCTAACGCGCCCGACCACCCGAATCCAGAATCATCTAGAAAGAACCATTGCATCAACGCGTCATGTTGCTGCTGCGTAGTTTCAACAGCATATAAATAAGCCTGGGATAAAAATGTTCTTTAGTCTTAAGTTGTTTGTGAATAAAGCAAGTTGTCAAGAAAAATACAAATCGTGACTTCGTCTTTAAAAAATCACATCAACGTTACCATTAGCTTTTGGCGTGGTATTAGTTCGACTCAAATTTACTTATATTCAATTGGCGCAGCCGGTAGGATAGCAATAAAGAGCATCTTGATGCAATAACTAAGTTATTAATTCTTATGCCTGGTTAATGCTATCCGCTAAACAACTGACGCAAAGGCAACCCACGCGACGGTCAATATCGCGTCAAGTTTTTAAAAAATAAAAACCTCGACAGTGACGTGTACACCAAATTTCGCATATTGCCAAAGCCACAGATTGTGCAAATAAAACTTGAAATTAATTCAAGAAGACGCGATAGAATTCGAAGAGACTATAATTCCAGAAACTTCTGGTTATCTCACAAAATTCGAAAGAGCTATCTGTGCAAACCAAACAATCAAAACTATAGAAAATTAAGTATTAATAATAATAAATTAAAAAAAGATAAAAACTGAACTAAAAATTATGTGAATATAAAAACTGAACAAAAAATTAAGCGAATATTAATAAATTTAAAAAGAAAAAGAAAAAACTGAACAAAAAATTATGTGAATATAAAAACTGAACAAAAAATTAAGTGAATATTAATAAATTTAAAAAGAAAAAGAAAAAACTGAACAAAAAATTATGTGAATATAAAAACTGAACAAAAAATTAAGTGAATATTAATAAATTTAAAAAGAAAAAGAAAAAACTGAACAAAAAATTATGTGAATATAAAAACTGAACAAAAAATTAAGTGAATATTAATAAATTTAAAAAGAAAAAGAAAAAACTGAACAAAAAATTATGTGAATATAAAAACTGAACAAAAAATTAAGCGAATATTAATAAATTTAAAAAGAAAAAGAAAAAACTGAACAAAAAATTATGTGAATATAAAAACTGAACAAAAAATTAAGTGAATATTAATAAATTTAAAAAGAAAAAGAAAAAACTGAACAAAAAATTATGTGAATATAAAAACTGAACAAAAAATTAAGTGAATATTAATAAATTTAAAAAGAAAAAGAAAAAACTGAACAAAAAATTATGTGAATATAAAAACTGAACAAAAAATTAAGTGAATATTAATAAATTTAAAAAGAAAAAGAAAAAACTGAACAAAAAATTATGTGAATATAAAAACTGAACAAAAAATTAAGTGAATATTAATAATAATAAATTCAAAAAGAAAAAGAAAAACTGAACTTAAAATTAAGTGAATATAAAAACTGAACTAAAAATTAAGTGAATATTAATAATAATAAATTCAAAAAAGAAAAAGAAAAACTGAACTTAAAATTAAGTGAATATAAAAACTGAACAAAAATTTAAGTGAATATTAATAATAATAAATTCAAAAAGAAAAAGAAAAAACTGAACTTAAAATTAAGAAAAAAAAAAAACTATAATAATATATTAAACAAACAAAATGGAAGGAAACGCAACAACACCCCTATCTGACACAAGTATGACGCAAGTAATCAATCAACTAAAAATTGTTGAAAAATTCACTGGAAACAAGAACCATTTATACACGTTCATCAAACGGATCGATTACATATTGTCCCTCTACACCACGAATGATGCGAGGCAGAGGTTAATACTTTTTGGACTTGTCGAAAGCTGCATCAGCAGTGAAGTTATGCTATCTCTTGGCATAAACAATCTCACAACATGGTCGGATCTTCGGAAGCAACTCATATTAAACTACAAGACACAAACCAAAAATCATGTCTTGTTAGAAGAATTCAGGAGTACCCCATTTAAGGGAAATGTACGAGCTTTCTTAGAAGAAGCAGAACACCGTAGGCAGACATTAATGAGTAAGCTAGAATTAGAAAATAATCTAGATGAAAAAACATTGTATGCACGGTTAATTAAAACTAGTATCGACCACCTAATCCAAAAACTACCTACAGATATTCGCATTCGAATTATAAATTGTGAAATCCCCGACTTAAGATCCTTAATAAATATATTACAGGAAAAAAACATTTATGATGAACCCTGTCTAGAATTAAATCAAATCAAAATAAAACAAGATAAAAGTTTCAAGCCGTCACACCCAAATCCCTATATTCAAAAGTTTCCCACATTTTTTCAACCAAACCATCCTTATGTCCCATATCGACCTTATTCTCAACAACCATATCTTCCATCAATACCAACACCAACACCTAATTATACTAACAATAACATTTTTCCACCTAATCATTATTCACCTCGACCAATGCAACAAACACCTAATTATCCACCTAATCATTATTCACATCGACCAATGCAACCAACACCTAACACGGTCAGACCATTATACCCTACACAAAGATCAATTCTAAGACCGAGCCAATTTGACAATAATCGTTTCGGACAACATGCACAAGTAACTCCACAACAAGCCCCTTTCAATACCCAACCAACAAAACGTGTTAGACCTGCAGAAAGTGGACAAAGTAAAATGAGCATAGACGAAGAAACTAGAAATCAAGAAGAAATTAACTATCACAATTATATGAAACAAGAATATTATAATCAAGTAGCTCCTTATTCTGAACACTATCCTCAATATTACCAAGAACAAAGTTACCCACAAAGCTCAAATGACACATACATACAAACAGCCACAGCCGAACATGAGACAGAACAATTAAATGAAATAGAAATCGAGAAAGCCGAAAATTTTTCAGCTGCCAGCCTCGGAAACCAACAATACATAACTATCACTTATAAGGGCAAAAATTTAAAATGTTTAATAGACACAGGATCTACTGTTAATATGATGACATCTAATATTTTTAATTTACCAATTCATAATACCGATTGTCTTATTCACACCAGTAATGGACCTTTAATAATCACACAAAAAGTAAATGTCCTTTCCAACAACTTGTTCAAGAGTAATAATGAATTCTTTCTACATCAGTTTTCAGCAGATTACGATTTATTAATTGGTAGAAAACTGCTTTCAGAAGCTCAAGCCGTTATAGATTATAAATCACAAACTGTAATTTTATACAATAGAAAGTATAACTTAGTCAACAATATTACGATCACAAACCAAAATCATTTCTTAGCCAATCCTGAAACACAACATAGCGCTGACGAAGACAGTAGTAATTTAATTTGCATTACAGAGAAACCAATAAACACATTCAAAAGACAAATTATATTTTCTAAAGGCATTCCAAATATTAAAAAACAGAATTACTTCAAAAAATTAATAATTCACATTACATATGATAGCATGACTAAAGACAAAGCCGAAAAATATTTAATTGACTATTTTTGTACAAAGACTAGTGTAATGTTTATAGACAGTGATGCAGATTTCGAGATCATTCAAAACGCACACAAAGAAATTATCAACACTAACCATACTAAAATTCTACGAAGTCTCATTCATTTAAAAAATATAAACTCATATGCTGAATTTAAAGAACTTATCTTGAAGAATCATGAAAAACTCTTACACCCCGGAATTCAAAAAAACAAATAAACTCTTTTGTGAAACTTACTATTTCCCTAACAGCCAATTACTAACACAAAACATAATAAATGAATGTAACATTTGTAACTTAGCAAAAACCGAACACAGAAACACAAACATGCCGATGAAAATTACCCCCAGGCCCGAACATTGTCGCGATAAATTTGTAATAGACATTTATTCATCCGAAGGCAAACACTATCTTAGTTGCATAGACATTTATTCAAAATTCGCTACTCTTGAAAACATTAAAACAAAAGATTGGATAGAATGCAAGAACGCATTAATGCGTATATTTAATCAGTTAGGAAAGCCAATATTATTAAAAGCTGACCGAGATGGCGCATTTTCCAGCTTAGCACTCAAGAAATGGCTTGAAAATGAAGGAGTAGAAATACAACTAAATACTACAAAAACAGGAATAGCAGACATCGAACGACTACACAAAACAATAAACGAAAAAATTAGAATAATCAATACTTTAAATGACGAAGAAAATAAACTCAGTAAAATAGAAACCATTCTTTACATTTACAATCACAAAACAAAACATGACACAACTGGACAAACTCCTGCACACATATTCTTATATGGTGGACAACCAAAGTTAGACACTCAAGAAAAAAAGAAAAAGTTATAAATAAAATCAACAGTGACCGACAAGAATACGAAGTCGATACCAGATATCGAAAAGGACCATTACAAAAAGGAAAATTAGAAAATCCCTTTAAAGCCAATAAAAACGTTGAAAAAATAAATCCAGATCATTACCAAATTACTGACAGAAACAGAGTTACACGTTACTATAAAACACAGTTTAAAAAATTAAAGAAAATTAACCAAATTCAAAACCCACAGGTTTCTACTTCATAAGCATACTTCAATCAAACCTTCTACTTGAATTTATATCCCAATTGATTTTCAATCCACTAACACAATCAAAATTATCCCA
Organism: Drosophila peninsularis; assembly: GCA_035047485.1. Lineage (NCBI taxonomy): Eukaryota > Metazoa > Arthropoda > Insecta > Diptera > Drosophilidae > Drosophila > Drosophila peninsularis. The sequence goes on along the minus strand of JAWNPN010000057.1, from coordinate 673,234 downwards.
TATCCCGATCACAACTCAACCTGATTACATTACATTTCTATTATGAAAAAGATACAAAGAAATAATAAAATATATTACTTGAAACATAAATTAAAAAACAAAATTGCAAAAAAAAAAAAAAAAAAAAAAAAAAAAAAAAATAATAATAATGTTAATCTTAAATTATAAGCAATAACTATTTTTAACCAGAAGTCGATCTTACACCATTGTATTTCCCAATAGAAATTATTAAAATCAAATTTATAAAGCATAATAATATTGTAAAATTTTATCACAAACTATTATCCTCACATATACAATCATTATAATCACAATAGTCATATTCATAGTTGTAATCTTATACTTTACTTATCTTGTGACCCCATAATATTAAGAAAAACATACAGTTATCGAGATGACACGATCAAATATAATTCTTCTGTGTCACCTTGACTCGCAGGCTCGCCTCTTGAGGAGAGGGAAGTAACATAATCATAATAATTATGTTCACAATACATAAAAAACTGTTCCCATAGCAACGTGCTAGCTCAGCTGAATCAACGCGTCATGTTGCTAACGCAGAATTAACTAGAAAGAACCGTTGCATCAACGCGTCATGTTGCTAACGCGCCCGACCACCCGAATTCAGAATTAACTAGAAAGAACCGTTGCATCAACGCGTCATGTTGCTAACGCGCCCGACCACCCGAATCCAGAATCATCTAGAAAGAACCATTGCATCAACGCGTCATGTTGCTGCTGCGTAGTTTCAACAGCATATAAATAAGCCTGGGATAAAAATGTTCTTTAGTCTTAAGTTGTTTGTGAATAAAGCAAGTTGTCAAGAAAAATACAAATCGTGACTTCGTCTTTAAAAAATCACATCAACGTTACCATTAGCTTTTGGCGTGGTATTAGTTCGACTCAAATTTACTTATATTCAATTATATATATATATATATATATATATATATATATATATATATATATATATATATATATATATATATATAATTATATATATATATATAGTGACGTAATCATACTTATTACGTCCACGATAGCTTAAAGCCGTTCCCATAGAAATATATTAACGTAAGCATTTTCTCCCCCATCGATCAGCATCGATGGAAAGTTAATGTAAACATTCCCAAGCTTGGCAATGGTAAACAAAGAAAGGCCAAGTCAGCGCTTCTCCCCCATCGATCGGCATCGATCGAAACAAATCCCCAGCAACATGTATCCTCCACAAGTAAACATTTGTCCCATCAACATGTACCACCCGAAAAGTTGCAAACATTCAGTCAATTTAATTCCATAGACACACATATTGTTAGTCTTAAGTTGATAGTGAATAAAGCAAGTTATCAATACAAATCCTGACTTCGTTTTTATACCCTGAGCCCATTGAAAATGGGAAATCAGGGTATAATGTTTTTGTGAAAATGTATGTAACAGGCAGAAGGAGACGTCGCAGACCATACAAAGTATATATATTCTTGATCAGCTCGATGAGCTGAGTTGAAATAGCCCTGTCCGTCTGTCCGTCCGTCCGTCCGTCCGTCCGTCCGTCCGTCCGTCCGTCCGTCCGTCCGTCCGTCCGTCCGTCCGTCCGTCTGTGTGAACGCAGCGATCTCGTAAACCACAGAAGCTAGAGAGCTGAAATTTGACATGTATACTCCTGAATACCATACGCTATACGAGTTTTTTTCAAAAATTCGATAACTCTTCCCGTTCTCTTTTTATCGATAAATTTCGATAACTTTTCGTCTCATTTACGTACCGTAAGAGCTAGAGACCTGAAATTCACTATATAGATTCCTGTTGTGAATACAGACATTTTGTAATTTTTGGATTTTGGATGCCACGCCCCCTTCGCCCTAAATTTGCAAAAAACGCATTTCAAATACTAGAGACTTGTGCTTCGGCACATACACACATATGAATAACATTATCATGCCCTGAAAGTTTGAATCAAAAAGTCCTGCTAGAAAAAAAGTTATTAAACATTTAATTTCCACAACATAAGCCTCTTGCAGCCCAAGCGCTGTCGCTACGTCAACTGCGCAGTTGGCAGAGCGTGTGCTTGAGCGTGCGTCTGTGTGTGTGTATGTGTTGCTTGCAATATATGTATATGTAAACTAAGCATAGAATATTTGAAGTATCGGCACTTCGCAGGGCTCAGGGTATCTCCTAGTCGAGCCGTCTCGACTAGAGCATTCTTACTTGTTTTAAATAATCACATCATCGTTGCCATCAGCCTATCGCGTGGCATTTATTGGACTCAACCTAATAATATTTAATTGGCACAGCCGGTAGGATAGCAATAAAGAGCATCCTGATGCAATAACTAAGTTATTAATTCTTGTGCCCAGTTACTGCTATCCGCTAAACAACTAACGCAAAGGCAACCCGCGCGACGGTCAATATCACGTCAAGTTTTAACCAAAACCTCGACAGTGAAGTGAAAGCCATAAATCACACTTTTTGCCAAAGCCGCAGCGTGACAATAAAAAACTTGAAATCATTTCAAGAAGACGCGGTAGAATTTGAAGAGATCATAATTCTAGAGCCGTCTGGTTATCTCAGAACATTCGAAAGTGCTATCCGCGCAAACAAAAACAAATAAACTGAACTTAAAATTAAGTGAATAATAATACTAATAAAAATTAATAAAATCAAAAACACAAATCTGAATTTGAAATTAAGTGAATAAGAATAAAAATAAAATAAACACTGAAAAAACAAAAAAAAATTTTTTTATAAATATAATAAAACATTTTTTTTTAAAGTGGAAAACTATAATTAATTAAACAAACATGATGCCAACATGACGCAAGTAATCAACCAACTTAAAAATGTTGAGAAGTTTACTGGAAACAAGAACGCTTTATATACGTTCGTCAACCGGATTGACTACATATTGTCCCTCTACACCACCAATGATGCGAGGCAGAGGTCAATACTTATTAGACTTGTAGAAAGCTACATCAGCAGTGAAGTTATGCTATCTCTTGGCGTAACAAATCTTACAACATGGTGGGACCTTCGGAAGCTACTCATATTAAATTACAAGACACAAACCAAAAATCATGTCTTGTTAGAAGAATTCAGGAGCACCCCATTCAAGGGAAATGTTCGAGCTTTTTTTGGAAGAGGCGGAACATCGCAAGCAGACACCGATGAGTAAGCTAGACCTAGAAAATAATTTAGATGAAAAAATATTGTATGCACGACTAATTAAAACTAGTATTGACGACTTAATCCAAAAACTACCTACAAATATTTGTATTCGAATCATAAATTGCGAAATTCCCGATTTAAGATCTTTAATAAACGTACTACAAGAAAAAAATCTTTATGATGAACCCTGTCTAAATTCAAATCAAATCAAAGCAAAACAAGATAAAAATTTTAAGCCGACATACCCAAATCCCCATACTCAAAGACTCCCACATTCCTTCAACCAAACCACCCTTTTCAGCAACCATATCTTCCACCAATATCAACACCAACACCTAATAATACTAACAATAACATTTTTCCACCTAATCATTATTCACCTCGACCAATGCAACAAACACCTAATTATCCACCTAATCATTATTCACATCGACCAATGCAAGCAACACCTAACACGGTCAGACCATTATACCCTACACAAAGATCAATTCTAAGACCGAGCCAATTTGACAATAATCGTTTCGGACAACATGCACAAGTAACTCCACAACAAGCCCCTTTCAATACCCAACCAACAAAACGTGTTAGACCTGCAGAAAGTGGACAAAGTAAAATGAGCATAGAAGAAGAAACCAAGAAGAAATCAAGAAGAAATAAACTATCACGATTATATGCAGCAAGAATAATATAATCAAGCAGCCCCTTATTCTAAATATTATCCTCAATATTACCAATATCAATATTATCAATATTACAAAGTTACCCATAAAACTTAAATGACACATAGTACATACAAACAGCCACAGCCGAACATGAGACAGAACCATTGAATGAAATAGAAATTGAGAAAGCCGAAAATTTTTCAGCTGCCAGCCTCGGCAACCAACAATACATAATTATAACTTATAAAGGCAAAAAATTTAAAATGTTTAATAGACACAGGATCCACTGTTAATATGATGACATCTAATGTTTTTAATTTACCAATTCATAATACCGATTGTCTTATTCACACCAGTAATGGACCTTGAACAATCACCCAAAAAGTGAACGTCCTTTCCAACAACTTGTTTAAGAGTAATAATGAATTCCTTCTACATCAATTTTCACCAGATTACGATCTATTAATTGGTAGGAAACTGCTTTCAGAAGCTCAAGCCGTTATAGATTATAAATCACAAACTGTAACATTATACAATAGAAAGTATAAATTAATCAACGATACGATCACAAACCAAAATCATTTCTTAGCCAATCCTGAAACTAATCAACATCTTAACAATCCAATCAGAGATAATTCCAAAAATAAAGAATATACTAACCCAAGCCCTTACCGACTAGAACATTTAAATGAAGAAGAAAAATTTAACTTAACAAGCTTGTTGAAACAATATCAACACATTCAATTCAAAGAAGGCGACCAACTTAGTTTCAGTAATCAAGAAAAACATGTTATTAACACCACCCACAATTCACCTTTGCATACAAAACCATACAGCTATCCACAAGCATACGAACAGGAAGTTGAACAGCAAATTCAGGACATGTTAGATCAAGGTATTATTCGCCCCAGTAATTCTCCTTATTGTAGTCCGATATGGATCGTACCCAAAAAACAAGATGCTTCAGGTAAACAAAAATTTAGAATTGTAATTGACTACAGAAAACTAAACGACGTAACTATTAATGACAGACACCCAATACCAAATATGGACGAAATTTTAGGAAAACTAGGTAGATGCAACTATTTTACAACAATCGACAAAAGGATTTCATCAACTTTAAATGCACCCAGATTCCATTAGTAAAACAGATTTCTCTACTAAACATGGCCATTATGAATATCTTCGTAAGCCATTTGGATTAAAGAATGCACCTGCAACCTTTCAACGTAGCATGAATAATGTTTTGCGACCATTATTAAATAAATACTGTTTAGTATATCTCGACGATATAATTGTATATTCTTTAAAAGAACACCTACACTCACTGCAATTAGTTTTCGAAAAGCTTTCTGAAGCAAATCTCAAATTACAACTTGATAAATGTGAGTTTCTAAAACAAGAAACAACCTTCCTAGGACACGTCATAACTAAGGATGGACTAAAACCCAATCCTGATAAAATCAAGGCAATTCTAAAATATCCTATTCCCACAAAAACTAAAGAAATAAAAGGTTTTCTTGGACCAACTGGATATTATAGAAAGTTTATTCCAAACTTTGCAGACATAGCCAAACCAATGACATCAGTACTTCGCAAAGATTCAAAAATAGATATTAAAAACCCAGAATACATTAGAGCTTTTGAAAAACTAAAACAACTTATTTCCAATGATCCAATTTTAAAAATTCCCGATTTCAAAAATAAATTCACTTTAACAACTGACGCAAGTAATGTAGCCCTTGGAGCTGTACTCTCTCAAGACGGACATCCTATCAGTTTTATCAGCAGGACCCTTAATGACCACGAAACTAACTATAGTGCCATAGAAAAGGAACTGTTAGCTATTGTATGGGCAACAAAAACATTTCGACACTACCTTCTAGGTCGACATTTCGAAATCAATAGTGATCATCAACCATTATGTTGGTTGTATAAAATGAAAGAACCAAATTCAAAATTAACCCGATGGAGAGTAAAATTATCAGAATACGATTTTGATATAAAATACATAAAAGGAGAAGAAAACCACATAGCTGACGCTCTATCGCGAGTAAAAATAGAAGAGACTTATTTCGGAGAAGAAACACAACATAGCGCTGACGAAGATAATAGTAATTTAATTTGCATTACAGAGAAACCAATAAACACATTCAAAAGACAAATTATATTTTCTAAAGGCATTCCAAATATAAACAAGTAAGAATGCTCTAGTCGAGACGGCTCGACTAGGAGCCCTGAGCCCTGCGAAGTGCCGATACTTCAAATATTCTATGCTTACTTTACATATACATATATTGCAAGCAACACACACATACAGACCCACGCTCAAGCACACGTTCTGCCAACTGCGCAGTTGACGTAGCGACAGCGCTTGGGCTGCAAGAGGCTTATGTTGTGGAAATTAAATGTTTAATAACTTTTTTTCTAGAAGGACTTTTTTATTCAAACTTTCAGGGCATGATTATGTTATTCATATAAGCACAAGTCTCTAGTATTTGAAATGCGTTTTTTGCAAATTTAGGGCGAAGGGGGCGTGGCATCCAGAATCCAAAAATTACAAAATGTCTGTATTCACAACAGGAATCTACATAGTGAATTTCAGGTCTCTAGCTCTTACGGTACGTAAAAGAGACGAAAAGTTATCGAAATTTATCGATAAAAAGAGAACGGGAAGAGTTATCGAATTTTTGAAAAAAAAACTCGTATGGTATTCAGGAGTATACATGTCAAGCAGCGATATCGCTGCGTTCACACAGACGGACGGACGGACGGATTATACCCTGATTTCCCATTTTCAATGGGCTCAGGGTATAAAAACAAATAAACTCTTCTGTGAAACTTACTATTTCCCTAACAGCCAATTACTAACACAAAACATAATAAACGAATGTAACATTTGTGTTCAAGCATGAACACAGATCTCGCCATGTGGTGATAACATAAAAATAGATTACAAAACATAAACGACTCTTAAGATAATGTTACAAAATTCAGTGCGTGTGATCCTCTTTCATGTTCGTAAGAGACGCCTGAAATAAGATAAGACTAACATAAAACTCAAGTGGTTTCATAGGACACATGTTAGAATGTAAGAAATGTCAATGTATTTGAGAGATGCTCTTCTCTTACTTCTCAAACGAGGTATTTAAGGAGAAGGATTTAAAAGAATAAAACAGTTCAATTTTTTGTGCTCAAACTATAACGTTGTACCATTATTTACATTTTGGTCCTTCGAGCATTCTATTGTCTCCCCCACCAGTGGTAAGAGACTTATAATTTTTAACCAGCTCCTTAGACTCTACAGTAGCTAAGGTAGCAAAATAAAACATTCTGTCGTTTTCCCCCACCGTGGTAAGAAACACAGAAAACTATAACGTTGTACCATTATTTACATTTTGGTCCTTCGAGCATTCTATTGTCTCCCCCACCAGTGGTAAGAGACTTAGAATTTTAAACCAGCTCCTTAGACTCTACAGTTCGGTAGCTAAGGTAGCAAAATAAAACATTCTGTCGTTTTCGACAGAATGGTAAGAAACACAGAAAACTATAACGTTGGACCATTATTTACATTTTGGTCCTTCGAGCATTCTATTGTCTCCCCCACCAGTGGTAAGAGACTTAGAATTTTAAACCAGCTCCTTAGACTCTACAGTTCGGTAGCTAAGGTAGCAAAATAAAATATTCTGTCGTTTTCCCCCACCCGTGGAAAGAAACACAGAAAATAACAATTAACACTCAAGAGTAAAAAGAAAAAAAAAACCCCTAAGAGTTGTTTTAAAAAAACAAAAACCTAAAAAAAAAGGATTTATGTTTAATAATTTTTTATACACAAAAAATTATAAAGCGTTCCGAGGCTAAAACATCGGAAAATCTAAAAAAAAAAAAAAAAAATTATAAAGCGTTCCGAGGCTAAAACATCGGAAAATCTAAAAACAAGTAAGAATGCTCTAGTCGAGACGGCTCGACTAGGAGATACCCTGAGCCCTGCGAAGTGCCGATACTTCAAATATTCTATGCTTAGTGTACATATACATATATTGCAAGCAACACACACACACACACAGAAGCACGCTCAAGCACACGCTCTGCCAACTGCGCAGTTGACGTAGCGACAGCGCTTGGGCTGCAACACGCCTACGCTATGGGAAATTAAATGTTTAATAACTTTTTTTCTAGAAGGACTTTTTTATTCAAACTTTCAGGGCATGATTATGTTATTCATATAAGCACAAGTCTCTAGTATTTGAAATGCGTTTTTTGCAAATTTAGGGCGAAGGGGGCGTGGCATCCAAAATCCAAAAATTGCAAAATGTCTGCATTCACAACAGGAATCTATATAGTGAATTTCAGGTCTCTAGCTCTTACGGTACGTAAAAGAGACGAAAAGTTATCGAAATTTATCGATAAAAAGAGAACGGGAAGAATTATCGAATTTTTGAAAAAAAACTCGTATAGCGTATGGTATTCAGGAGTATACATGTCAAATTTCAGCTCTCTAGCTTCTGTGGTTTACGAGATCGCTGCGTTCACACAGACGGACGGACGGACGGACGGACGGACGGACGGACGGACGGACGGACGGACGGACAGACGGACAGGGCTATTTCAACTCAGCTCATCGAGCTGATCAAGAATATATATACTTTGTATGGTCTGCGACGTCTCCTTCTGCCTGTTACATACATTTTCACAAAAACATTATACCCTGATTTCCCATTTTCAATGGGCTCAGGGTACAAAAAAAAAAATTATAAAGCGTTCCGAGGCTAAAACATCGGAAAATCTAAAAAATCGCAAAGTGAGTGTCTACAAAAAAAAAAATAATAATAATAGAAAGCATTCACGAAGCAGCCGAGAAGCGACAGCCGAGAAGCAGCATTCACGGAGCAACCGAGAAGCTACAACAGCCCAGAAACGACAGCCGAGAAGAAGCAGCAGAGAAGCAGCATCCAGGGATCAACCAAGAAGAAACATCCAGGGAGCAACCGAGAAGCAGCAAAAGGACATCATTTCCAGATAAGTTTAGAGATAAATAGTATAAATAAGAAAAATGATGTCCGAGGCGACAATTTAGTTACTAAATAATCAGTCGACACTGATGACAGAAATCCAGCAAATGGAAGCTGGTATAATAAGTAGTGAGGAGGTTAAAAAATTAGAAACCATTAGGTCAAAGTTTATGAGCAATCATAAGACACTATTAAAAATCGGAATAGTAGATCATGAATATTTCAACAAAAATTTATATGAAAAAACAGTAGGTAAAATTAAAAGTATCATTGAAATACAGTCGTGTTCAAAACAGGTTGTTGATACCGGGACAGTAATAATGTCAGAGAAAAGCGACATGCAGAAACAAGCCGAAAATTTTGAACAAAATTTAAATCAGCTCCGGGTATATTTAGAAGAAACCGAAAAAGGGTTGAATAATGCTACCTTGGGATGGAGTAACATCAGAAAAAACAAAATTAATTTTCTTTGGAGTAGGATCCAAGAAAAAATAAATTATTTTACTTCGTTAAAATATTCATTAAACGAAGATGTTGATGAGTTAAAATTCGATGCTCAGAATATGGTAGACACTTTAGAGCGCGTATCTCAGGATACAAAACCATATAAGGTAGGCGTAAAAACAGAGGATCTTCCGACGCTACCTAAAATTCAAATACCCACATTTTTTGGTGAACCCAAAGAGTGGGATCTTTTTTATGAATTATTTACAGAAATAATTCATAATAGGGAAGATTTAAGTATGCCAGTAAAATTTAATTATTTAAAAAAATAAAAGGAAAATAAAAGGAAAATTTTTTCCGATGAAATGAATCGATTAATTGAATTACCAAATTTGAATATGGATTCCGCAAAAAATATTAAAATTTTTATTGATAATAGCAATGAGGCTATACATATAATAAAACTTAAAACTAATTTACCCACAGAAGTGGACATAATTTTCGCCCACACTTTGTTGAGAAAGTTCAACAAAGAAACGCTGCAGCTCTATGAATCTCACGTCAAAAAGACAAAAGAAATTCAAGAGTTGTCAGATGTAATGGAATTTTTGGAACAGCGTTATAATTTTATAACTTCATTGAGTAATGAAGAAAGAAATAAAAATTCTACAAATAAATATAATAAAAATTCAAATGGGATAGTAAAAATAGACGGACTTCTTGGACAGAATCCGGAGTTTGTTTGGGTAGGATCAGGGTGTACAAAATCAAAAAGAAGTACAGTGATAACAGCAACCACTATGAAAGTTGAAAATTTAGAAAAATTTTGGGAAATGGAAGAAGATAATGATGACATAGAAGCTGAAATATGCGAAAAACATTTTATAGAAACAACAAGAAAAGACAATAATACAATCGCTCCTTTATTAGAAAACGAGGGGATTAGTTGGCACTTTATTCCCCCGGCAGGACCTCACTTCGGAGGTATTTTGGAAGCCGGAGTTAAATCGGTAAAATATCATTTGAAACGAACAATTCGTGATAGCAGCTTAAGTTTTGAAGAAATGTCAACCTTACAGTAGAAAATGTAAACGAAGAAATAATAACCTAACCAGAACAAGGTATTTTGACATTAAAATCAGATTGTACGGCTAGAACTTTGGACAAAATACTAATGGCAAATTACATACTTCACTCTGAAAGTTACTAAACGGTATCAACTCCCTATATAAGTAATATAAGTGAAATACCCTAAATTGTATGGGATCCACTAAAAACCCCAATTATTAATCACATATCCTTAGGACTTGGTATGATAATTATAATAATATATATTGTAAGAAAATTACATGTACGCAGACGATTACATGCCCTAGCTTTTCCAAAAAATTCAGTACGTGTGATCCTCTTTCATGTTCGTAAGAGACGCCTGAAATAAGATAAGAATAAGATAGAACTCAAATGTTTGCATTAGCATTTTAACCTTTTCTCTGTTACCGTCACTTCTTTCGGCCCTTGGCAGAATGTTCAAGCATGAACACAGATCTCGCCATGTGGTGATAACATAAAAATAGATTACAAAACATAAACGACTCTTAAGATAATGTTACAAAATTCAGTGCGTGTGATCCTCTTTCATGTTCGTAAGAGACGCCTGAAATAAGATAAGACTAACATAAAACTCAAGTGGTTTCATAGGACACATGTTAGAATGTAAGAATGTCAATGTATTTGAGAGATGCTCTTCTCTTACTTCTCAAACGAGGTATTTAAGGAGAAGGATTTAAAAGAATAAAACAGTTCAATTTTTTGTGCTCAAACTATAACGTTGTACCTTTATTTACAATTTGTAACTTAGCAAAAACCGAACACAGAAATACAAATATGATGATGAAAATTACCCCCAGGCCCGAACATTGTCGCGATAAATTTGTAATAGACATTTATTCATCTGATGGCAAACACTATCTTAGTTGCATAGACATTTATTCAAAATTCGCTACTCTTGGAAACATTAAAACAAAAGATTGGATAGAATGCAAGAACGCATTAATACGTATATTTAATCTGTTAGGAAAGCCAATATTATTAAAAGCTGACCGAGATGGCGCATTTTCCAGCTTAGCACTCAAGAAATGGCTTGAAAATGAAGGAGTAGAAATACAACTAAATACTACAAAAACAGGAATAGCAAACATCGAACGACTACAATAAACGAAAAAATTAGAATAATCAACACTATAAATGACGAAGAAAATATACTCAGTAAAATAGAAACTATTCTTTACATTTACAATCACAAAACAAAACATGACACAACTGGACAAACTCCTGCACACATATTCTTATATGGTGGACAGCCAAAGTTAGAATACGAAGTGGATACTAGATATCGAAAAGGACCATTACAAAAAGGAAAATTAGAAAATCCCTTTAAAGTCAATAAAAACGTTAAAAAAATAGATCCAGATCATTCCAAAGTTACTAACAGAAACAGAATTACACGTTACTATAAAACACAATTTAAAAAATTAAAGAAAATTAACCGAATTCAAAACCCACAGATTTCTACTTCATAATTATACTATCGCTTACATTCTGCACAATATGCCACCAAGATAATGTCATACTAATTGTATCCCATATCCCAATTGACTTCGAATCCACTAATACAATCAAAACAAGTAAGAATGCTCTAGTCTAGACGGCTCGACTAGGAGATACCCTGAGCCCTGCGAAGTGCCGATACTTCAAATATTGTATGCTTAGTTTACATATACATATATTGCAAGCAACACATACACACACACAGACGAACGGTCAAGCACACGCTCTGCCAACTGCGCAGTTGCCGTAGCGACAGCGGTTGGGCTGCAAGAGGCTTATGTTGTGGAAATTAAAAAATCCAAAAATTACAAAATGTATGTATTCACAACAGAAATCTACATAGTGAATTTCAGGTCTCTAGCTCTTACGGTACGTAAAAGAGACGAAAAGTTATCTAAATTTATCGATAAAAAGAGAACGGGAAGAGTTATCGCATTTTTGAAAAAAAACTCGTATAGCGTATGGTATTCAGGAGTATACATGTCAAATTTCAGCTCTCTAGCTTCTGTGGTTTACGGGATCGCTGCGTTCACACAGACGGACGGACGGACGGACGGACGGACGGACAGACGGACAGGGCTATATCAACTCAGCTTATCGAGCTGATCAAGAATATATATACTTTGTATGGTCTGCGACGTCTCCTTCTGCCTGTTACATACATTTTCACAAAAACATTCTACCCTGATTTCCCATTTTCAATGGGCTCAGGGTATAAAATATTTAAGAAGCAAATTCACGAGCCCAAAATCCCTTCAGTCCAATCTGAAGAGCAACAACAAGAAACCACATGTATAGAAATAACACAATCAAATCTACCAAAACTGTAGCCTTCTGTGTCACCTTAAGTCGCCTCTCAAGGAGAGGGAAGTGACATAATCATACTGATTACGTCCGCGATAGCTAAAAGCCGTTCCCATAGAAATATATTAACGTACGCATTTTCTTCCCCATCGATCAGCATCGATGGAAATATATTAATGTAAACATTCCCAAGCTTGGTAATTATACACAAAGAGCAGTTCTCCCCAATCGATCAGCATCGATCGAAAGTTAATGTAAACATTCCCAAGCTTGGCAATGGTAAACAAAGAAAGGCCAAGCCAGCGCTTCTCCCCGATCGATCGGCATCGATCGAAACAAATCCCCAGCAACATGTATCCTCCACAAGTAAACATTTGTCCCATCAACATGTACCACCCGAAAAGTTGCAAACATTCAGTTAGAGCTCAATTTAATTCCATAGACACACATATTGTTAGTCTTAAGTTGATCGTGAATAAAGCAAGTTATCAATACAAATCCTGACTTCGTTTTTTTTAAATAATCACATCATCGTTGCCATCAGCCTATCGCGTGGCATTTATTGGACTCAACCTAATAATATTTAATTATATATATTTATGTATTTTACAGTGATGAGCTAACACAACACAGATCTGAAGAATTGCCAATTCATGGGCTTTATCACTCTTGGGCCCTGTGATTTCTTTGAGGTAAACTGAAAGCAAGGATTAGGAAGGGAGAGTTCTGAAGAAAATGTATACAAATATCTATTATAATTAGCACATAAGACATGACACTATGCAAGGAGTAATCAGATGTATATATACATAGGTAAATATAGAGGACGAAAGTGACGGGAAATACGAGAAGGAACTACAAAATTAATATGCATTCAAAGAGCAGGCGAATCAATATTACCACTAATCAAATTATGTAGAAAAGCAATACCCAAGACTTTTCTACGGTTCATTAGTGACGGAAGATCTATAAGAAGAAGCCTACTATGATAAGAAGATAAACGAAGGTTACGATCCCAGAAAAGATTGCGTAACACAAAGAGAAGAAACTGTTTCTGAACCGATTCAATACGGTCCTGATACACTTTATGCTGTGGCGACCATATAATTGAACAATATTCCAAAATTGGACGAACCAGCGAAACAAAAAGAAGTTTGGTAACAAACTCTTTCGACCATCGTTTAATAAAGCCAAGAACACTTTTGGCTTCATTAATGATGATTTAGATATGGGCATTGAAACTAAGTTTAGAGTCAAAGAGCACCCCAAGATCTTTCTTTAACTGTAGAAATACGTTGCAAGGACTCATTATTGATTGTAAGATCTTTCTTTAACTGTAGAAATACGTTGCAAGGACTCATTATTGATTGTATAATGAGCAGTATATGGACAAATGCGACTAAAGGTCATTGTCATACATTTAGAGCAATTTTACTGCTATTGATTAGCCTTACACCAACATTGAAAGGAATTAAGAGCATCTTGTAAGCATAGATGGTCCAGTGAATTGTTGTTGTATGTTGTATGTCGTTGTTGTATGAGACAGAGTTTTACATCATCTGCATACATAAAAACAATTGAATGAGAAATTTAACTCGGAAGGTCATTTATAAAAAGGGAGAATAGAAATATGACCTTCGAAATAGCTGTTCTCAACAAAAATCTTTGGGTTCTACCCTTTAAATAGGAAGCTATCCAAGACAGAAGTTTAGGCGAAAATCCTAATTGCTCAAGCTTTTGAAGTACTATATCATGCTGAAGTGAGTCAAATGCCTTACTGAAGTCAGTATATATAACATCAGTCTGCATTTTATTTAAAAAGCTTTCGTTGATTAGAGATGAAAATTCTAACAGGTTAGTTGAGGTTGATCGATTCTGAACAAAGCCATGCTGAGATGGTGAAATAATCGATTTGCAAAAATGTTGCAAGTTCGAAACTGCCTTCTACAGCGTAAGAGGTAATTCTCATAGCAACGAGAATTAAAAATATTGAAATTTGACTTAGCTAAAGAGTATTTAGACCAGTCAACAATTGAACCCGACTTTTTAAACTTTTTAAAATATTTAGATTTAATATCTAATTATTTAAATTCGAAACAGTCGGAGTAAACCACTGTGGTTTATTAGAAAGGGATTTAGAAATACATATAGGAACTGTCTAGGGTAGAATTTAAAGTACTATAAAATATAGAAACTGCTAAATCGACCTCAGTTGCCTCATATAAAGTAGACCAGTCTGTTGCATTAATGAGGTAAAAATGAGAGCAAAACAAAATTACATTTATTAAAACAACGACGTTGTTTAAATGATAAGGGCGTTGAAATAGTGGACAGTAAATAGGTATTAAACCCTCTAAAGTCGGATGATGTATATCCTCAGGAATACAAAAGGGAGGTGATCTTAAAACCCTATTGATGGTGTCATCATTAGTAAAAACAAGATCAAGAGATCGATTCAAATGATTAGAGATCGAGTTCATCTGAAACATAGAAAGGTTAAACAATTCATCAAAGATAATGATCCATTGTTGGAATAAGATGATTTGAATTGAGAGATGAGGCCCAATACAAGAAACAGGCCGTTATCTTGAACATACCCATACATTTCTATAATACTAGATATATGCTGACTATAAACTTGTAAATCAGAAGAGGGAGGTATATATGAACAAGTAACGTACAGGGAACAAGACTGCAGATTTATTTTAACTTCAATAATCTCAACATTTTGAAGTGGCGAGAAGGTAAAAGATTCCGAGAGAATGTGGGATTTAACAGCTATTAAAACTCCACCCCCTCTACATGAAAACGATCAAGTCTATAAATAGCGGAATTATCTGAAAGAACAGTATCACTCTAACATCTCTGGAGATACGACGTGCTGCATCAAAACCTCGCTTCGCCAACGCAAAAGCAAACGCGCGTCAGGCAATATCAAACACAAAACAAAGTAAACAAGTCAGAATGCTCTAGTCGAGGCGGCTCGACTAGGCGATACCCTGAACCCTGCGAAGTGCCGATCCTTTAAATATGCTATGCTTAGTTTACATATACATATATTGCAAGCTACACATACACACACACAGACCCACGCTCAAGCACACGTTCTGCCAACTTCGCAGTTGACGTAGCGACAGCGCTTGGGCTGCAAGAGGCTTATGTTGTGGAAATTAAATGTTTAATAACTTTTTTTCTAGAAGAACTTTTTTATTGAAACTTTCAGGGCATAATTATGTTATTCATATGTGTGTATGCGCCGAAGCACAAGTCTCTAGTATTTGAAATGCGTTTTTTGCAAATTTAGGGCGAAGGGGGAGTGGCATCCAAAATCCAAAAATTACAAAATGTCTGTATTCACAACAGGAATCTACATAGTGAATTTCAGGTCTCTAGCTCTTACGGTACGTAAAAGAGACGAAAAGTTATCGAAATTGATCGATAAAAAGAGAACGGGAAGAGTTATCGAATTTTTGAAAAAAACTCGTATAGCGTATGGTATTCAGGAGTATACATGTCAAATTTCAGCTCTCTAGCTTCTGTGGTTTACGGGATCGCTGCGTTCACACAGACGGACGGACGGACGGACGGACAGACGGACAGGGCTATATCAACTCAGCTTATCGAGCTGATCAAGAATATATATACTTTGTATGGTCTGCGACGTCTCCTTCTGCCTGTTACATACATTTTCACAAAAACATTATACCCTGATTTCCCAGTTTCAATGGGCTCAGGGTATAAAATATTTAAGAAGCAAATTCACGAGCCCAAAATCCCTTCAGTCCAATCTGAAGAGCAACAACAAGAAACCACATGTATAGAAATAACACAATCAAATCTACCAAAACTGTAGCCTTTTGTGTCACCTTAAGTCGCCTCTCAAGGAGAGGGAAGTGACATAATCATACTGATTACGTCCACGATAGCTAAAAGCCGTTCCCATAGAAATATATTAACGTACGCATTTTCTTCCCCATCGATCAGCATCGATGGAAATATATTAATGTAAACATTCCCAAGCTTGGTAATTATACACAAAGAGCAGTTCTCCCCAATCGATCAGCATCGATCGAAAGTTAATGTAAACATTCCCAAGCTTGGCAATGGTAAACAAAGAAAGGCCAAGCCAGCGCTTCTCCCCCATCGATCGGCATCGATCGAAACAAATCCCCAGCAACATGTATCCTCCACAAGTAAACATTTGTCCCATCAACATGTACCACCCGAAAAGTTGCAAACATTCAGTTAGAGCTCAATTTAATTCCATAGACACACATATTGTTAGTCTTAAGTTGATCGTGAATAAAGCAAGTTATCAATACAAATCCTGACTTCGTTTTTTTTAAATAATCACATCATCGTTGCCATCAGCCTATCGCGTGGCATTTATTGGACTCAACCTAATAATATTTAATTATATATATTTATGTATTTTACAGTGATGAGCTAACACAACACAGATCTGAAGAATTGCCAATTCATGGGCTTTATCACTCTTGGGCCCTGTGTGTGATTTCTTTGAGGTAAACTGAAAGCAAGGATTAGGAAGGGAGAGTTCTGAAGAAAATGTATACAAATATCTATTATTATTAGCACATAAGACATGACACTATGCAAGGAGTAATCAGATGTATATATACATAGGTAAATATAGAGGACGAAAGTGACGGGAAATACGAGAAGGAACTACAAAATTAATATGCATTCAAAGAGCAGGCGAATCAATATTACCACTAATCAAATTATGTAGAAAAGCAATACCCAAGACTTTTCTACGGTTCATTAGTGACGGAAGATCTATAAGAAGAAGCCTACTATGATAAGAAGATAAACGAAGGTTACGATCCCAGAAAAGATTGCGTAACACAAAGAGAAGAAACTGTTTCTGAACCGATTCAATACGGTCCTGATACACTTTATGCTGTGGCGACCATATAATTGAACAACCAGCGAAACAAAAAGAAGTTTGGTAACAAACTCTTTCGACCATCGTTTAATAAAGCCAAGAACACTTTTGGCTTCATTAATGATGATTTAGATATGGGCATTGAAACTAAGTTTAGAGTCAAAGAGCACCCCGAGATCTTTCTTTAACTGTAGAAATACGTTGCAAGGACTCATTATTGATTGTATAATGAGCAGTATATGGACAAATGCGACTAAAGGTCATTTTCATACATTTAGAGCAAATTTACTGCTATTGATTAGCCTTACACCAACATTGAAAGGAATTAAGAGCATCTTGTAAGCATAGATGGTCCAGTGAATTGTTGTTTTATGTTGTATGTCGTTGTTGTATGAGACAGAGTTTTACATCATCTGCATACATAAAAACAATTGAATGAGAAATTTAACTCGGAAGGTCATTTATAAAAAGGGAGAATAGAAATATGACCTTCGAAATAGCTGTTCTCAACAAAAATCTTTGGGTTCTACCCTTTAAATAGGAAGCTATCCAAGACAGAAGTTTAGGCGAAAATCCTAATTGCTCAAGCTTTTGAAGTACTATATCATGCTGAAGTGAGTCAAATGCCTTACTGAAGTCAGTATATATAACATCAGTCTGCATTTTATTTAAAAAGCTTTCGTTGATTAGAGATGAAAATTCTAACAGGTTAGTTGAGGTTGATCGATTCTGAACAAAGCCATGCTGAGATGGTGAAATAATCGATTTGCAAAAATGTTGCAAGTTCGAAACTGCCTTCTACAGCGTAAGAGGTAATTCTCATAGCAACGAGAATTAAAAATATTGAAATTTGACTTAACTAAAGAGTATTTAGACCAGTCAAGAATTGAGCCCGACTTTTTAAACTTTTTAAAATATTTCGATACCCCGGAGTAAACCGGGGTGGTTTATTAGAAAGGGATTTAACAATACATAAAAGAACACAACTGTCTAGGATAGAATTTAAAATACTATAAAATATAGAAATCGACCTCAGTTGCCTCATATAAAGTAGACCAGTCTGTTGCATTAATGAGCTCATTAAGCAAAACTTACATTTACATTACATTTACATTGCATTTATTAAAACAACGACGTTGTTTAAATGATAAGGGCGTTGAAATTAGTGGACAGTCAATAGGTATTAAAAGCTCTAAAGTCAGATGATGTATATCCTCAGGAATACAAAAGGGAGTTGATCTTAAAACCCTAATGATGGTATCATTATTAGTATGATTTGAGATCGAGTTCATCTGAAACATAGAAAGGTTAAACAATTCATCAAAAAGATAATGATCCATTGTTGGAATAAGATGATTTGAATTGAAAGATGAGGCCCAAGAAGTGTTTGGTATATTAAAATCACCCAATACAAGGTCGTTATCTTGAACATACTCATACATTTCTTTAATACAAGATATATGCTAACTATAAACTTGTAAATCAGAAGAGGGAGGGCAATAAGTTCAGATTTTACACTAAAGCTATACAGGAAAAGACTTTTTAATTTGGAATTAAAGCAACGAACATTTTGATATATTAAGGATAGCTGCGGAGAAGATGGTAAGGAAATTAGTTTTTTGATAGAGCCTCAGATGAAGGTTGTACCGAATCAGAAATCAAAGAGACCGGGGAAATTCTGTTCCGAATCTTCTGTTTGAATTCATGCACAACTACATGGGGTGGCCAAAATTTGGAGTCACATATAGTTGAGAAGAATTCTATAGGTACTTTTATTTTAAAAGAAGCAATTTCACGAGGAGAAGTAAAATTGAACTTCGAAATAAAAAAAGCTTTGCTTTCAATAAAAGCAGACACAGCCTCACATGTAGTATCTGATGAAAGCCTAGATCATAAAACTTGCTTTCGAGATAAATAGGGTACAGTAGGGTCAAGAGCAGATGTCTGAATGTTGTTCTTAGTTTGAACGACACTCGAGTCACTAAAACTTTTTTATTAGGGGCCAGTTGAGTGTCTATTATGACACTGGCAGCAAATGTTTCAACTGAGTCATCGGATATCGGAATTCATATTTCCTGACACGGTGAAGAAGGGGCAGACAAATTAGGTAAATGAAATGAGGGAGGGACTAAGAGTGATGGAGTCATAACCTGATTAAGCGGAGATTCAAAAATATATTAATTTAATATTTCTTCGCCAGCTTTCAGTTCACCTGCTAGCTGTTTAAAAATATTAATCAGGATGCGAATACTGTACTGTAATTGTTTTTCCAAGCAATCGAGGATTAATTGTGTTCATTGATTGTTAACTGTGTAATTGAACAATATTCCAAAATTGGACGAACCAGCTAAACAAAAAGAAGTTTGGTAAGAAACGGGTCATTAAACTCTTTCGACCATCGTTTATTAAAGCCATTAATCATGGTTGAGATATGGGCATTGAAACTAAGTTTAGAGTCAAAGAGCACCCCAAGATCTTTCATTGTAGAAATACGTTGCAAGGACTCATTATTGATTGTATAATGACTAGTATATGGACAAATTCGACTAAAGCACATTGTCATACATTTAGAGCAATTCAACTGCAATTTATTAGCTTTACGCCAACATTGAAAAGAATCAAGATGATCTTGTAAGCATAGATGGTCCAGTGAATTGTTGTATGAGAGACAGAATTTTACATCATCTGCATACATAAAAACCTTTGAATGAGAAATACATCTTGGAACGTCATTTATAAAAAGGAAAATCTTGTAAGCGTAGATGATCCAGTGAGAGACAGAGTTTTACATCATCTGCATACATAAAAACCTTTGAATGAGAAATACAACTCTGAAGGTCATTTATAAAAAAGGAGAATAGTAGAGGCCCAAATTACTAACCTGAGGCACACCCGATGTGACAAATATAACCTTCGAAATAGCTGTTCTCTACAAATCTCTTTCCAAATAACGGGGTATCAGGGGACAATTTAAACAGTTTTAATAAAGGTGACCGCAAAGAAACACTGCATTCTTTAATCACACAACTAGGAATACCATCTGCTCCAGGAGAGAACGATGATTTCAACGTTTGAATAGCGGATAAGGGAGAAATGTTTGAAGCAATAATGGTATTTACATTCATTAGAGTATTGGATTGAAAGAAATTTGCAAATAGATTACAGACATCTTGATCATTACAAGTCTTGTACAAACCCAGGAAAAATGAGAAAGACAATCCACAAGATTTACGCTTTGAATTTACAATAATATTAATAAAAGCTTTTCGGATTACGAACAAACTGCCTTCTACAGCGTAAGTGGTATTTCTCATAGCAACGAGAATTAAAAATATTGAAATTTGACTTGGCTAAAGAGTATTTAGACCAGTCAACAATTGAACCCGACTTTTTAAACTTTTTAAAATATTTAGATTTAATATCTAATTATTTAAATTCGAAAGAGTCGAAGTAAACCAGGGAGGTTTATTAGAAAGAGATTTATAAAGACATATAGGAACACAGCATTCTCGGATAAAATTTAAAGTACTATAAAATTTAGGAATTGCTAGAACGACTTCAGTTGCCTCATATAAAGGAGACCATGCATTAATGAGATCATTAAGCAAAACAAAATTACATTTATTTAAACAACGACATTGTTTAAATGATAAGTAAAAATTGGTGGACAGTAAATAGATATTAGAACCTCTAGAGTCGGAGGTGATCTCCTCAGGGAGGTGATCTTAAAACCCTAATGATGGTATCATCATTAGTAAAGACAAGATCAAGAGATGGATTCACATGATTAAAGATTGAGTTCATCTGAAACAAGGAAAGGTTAAATAATTCATCAAAAAGATAATGGTCAATTGTTGGAATAAGATAATTTGAATTAAGAGATGACGACCAAGTGTTTGGTATATTAATTATTCCGTTTTCACAAAACCATTATACCGTGATTTCAATGGGCTCAGGGAATAATAAATTTTCCATAAAGGAATTTAACCAACTTCGCAATTTTTTCTTTGCCAAAATCCTTGTGCCGCGTGGTGTGTATACTTTATGTGGTCTGTCACGTCTCGGTCTCCCTATTACATACATTTTCACAAAACCATTATACCCTGATTTTCCGTTTTCAGTGTGTTCAGGGTATAACAAGTAAGAAAACTTTAGTCGGTGGCGGCCGACTAGGGGATATCCTGAACCCAGCGAAGAATCCTTATTCCGCAAATTCTCTGTGTCTTTTATAAGTATGTGCATCACAAGCAACACATATACACACACACACAAATGCACGCACAAGCACACGCTCTTCCAACTGCGCTCTTCCAATTCACTGTGAAGATCCGTGTAATGAATACAAACATTTTTTAATTTTTGGATTTTGGATGCCACGCCCCCTTTGCCACAAATTTGCAAAAAGTGCATTTCAAATACTAGAGACTTGTGATTCGGCACATACACACATATGAATAACATAATCAGGCCCTGAAAGTTTGAATAAGTACAGTAGTACAAAATGTACGAGTACAGTAGTCGAAACTAATTAATATTTCTAAACAGAGAACAGGTGAACTCAATATTGTTTTGAATCTCCGCTTAATCAGGTGATGACTCCATCACTCTTAGTCCCTCCCTCATTTCATTTACCATCACCTAATTTGTCTGCCCCTCTTCACCGTGTCAGGAAATATCAATTCCGATATCCGATGACTCAGTTGAAACATTTGCTGCCAGTGTCATAATAGACACTCAAAAGGCCCCTAATAAAAAAGTTAAAGTGACTCGGAGTGTCGTTCAAACTAAGAACAACATTCAAACATCTGCTCTTGACCCTACTGTACCCTATTTATCTCGAAAGCAAGTTTTATTATCTAGGCTTTCATCAGATACTACATGTGAGGCTGTGTCTGCTTTTATTGAAAGCAAAGCTTTTTTTATTTCGAAGTTCAATTTTACTTCTCCTCGTGAAATTGCTTCTTTTAAAATAAAAGTACCTATAGAATTCTTCTCAACTATATGTGACTCCAAATTTTGGCCACCTCATGTAGTTGTGCATTAATTCAAACATAAGATTTTACTAAAGTTAACTATAATTAAAATTAAAGCTAACTTGACAACTAAAGCGCTGGCTACTAAGGCCTTCGGTTGACTGTAGTACTTTTACTTCCATTTACATATTTACATAATTATATATGTCATTGGTTATATTTTACATTTTTAAATTAGATTGTATGTGTTATTATATTTAAGAAAATTTATTATATTATTTATGTTTTCGGGCGAGGGGTTTGTAAGGGTCGATATGGGACATCTGTTGGTGGCGGGACAGTTGGTGAGTATGTGTTGGATGGTGAGATCTGTTGTGGTGTTGCAGTTAGGACATGGGAGGATGTTGTTGGGGTTCTAAGAATTTTAGTTTGGTCTCTACGTGTAAAAACTTTTTGGTTTATATTTTTTAGGTAGTTATTTGTGTTCATTTGATTTGTATTTATTTGTTGGTACCAGGCGTTGCATAATTGGATGTTGTTTTTATACCCTGAGCCCATTGAAAATGGGAAATCAGGGTATAATGTTTTTGTGAAAATGTATGTAACAGGCAGAAGGAGACGTCGCAGACCATACAAAGTATATATATTCTTGATCAGCTCGATGAGCTGAGTTGATATAGCCCTGTCCGTCTGTCCGTCCGTCCGAGTTTATTTTTTTCAAAAATTCGATAACGCTTCTCTTTTTATCGATAAATTTCGATAACTTTTCGTCTCTTTTACGTACCGTAAGAGCTAGAGACCTGAAATTCACTATGTATATTCCTGTTGTGAATACATACATTTTGTAATTTTTGGATTTTGGATGCCACCCCCCCCTTCGCCCTAAATTTGCAAAAAACGCATTTCAAATACTAGAGACTTGTGCTTCGGCACATACACACATATGAATAGCATAATCATGAATAAAGAAGTCCTGCTAGAAAAAAAGTTATTTAACATTTAATTTCCATTGCGTAGGCGTCTTGCAGCCCAAGCGCAGTCGCTACGTCAACTGCGCAGTTGGCAGAGAGTGTGCTTGAGCGTGCGTCTGTGTGTGTGTATGTGTTGCTTGCAATATATGTGTATATAAACTAAGCATTGAATATTTAAAGTATCGGCACTTCCCAGGGCTCAGGGTATCTCCTAGTCGAGCCGTCTCGACTAGAGCATTCTTACTTGTTTAATTTTTGGGTAGTTATGTTTTTAATTGATTGGTATAGGTTGTTGTTGTTGGTGTTGGCGATGGATTTAATGGATGAGAGTTAATCGGAGCAGATTATGTACTATCCTGTTTTTTTATTTTGTATTAATTCTATTGCATGGAGGATGGCTATGGTTTCGGCGGAAAGGATGGATGAGTAGTGGGGTATGATGCCTCGTTTTAGGACCCCAGTCTCTGTTGTGATGGCAGAGGTGGCTGTATCGTTTTGTAGTGATCCGTCTGTGTAAAAGAATGTGTGGTTTTTTAATTCGCTTTTTAGTGCTAGAAACTCCTTTCTGTATATGTTTTGGTGACTTATTGTTCTTGGTAAATTTTTCCAATGTAATATTGATAAGGGAAGTGGGAAAGAGCCATTGGGGTGTGGTTTCTTTGGTTGGAGGTGGGATGTAGGGGATATTTAGCTCCTTACATGATGCTATGATTTTTTGTAGTGTTGATGTTAATTTGGGTTTCTTTTGGTTGGGTTTTTGTTTGAGGAATTTATGGAGTGGAGAGCTTGTGCTTTGTAGCAAGGTTTTGTAGACTCTAGTCGTAGCTATGTCTCTTATTTGCTCTATTGGTGGGATGTTGGATTCAAAGAGTAGGTTGGGAATAGGGGTTGAGCGTAGTTCTCAGAGGTTTTAGTTTATTGAGGGTTGATTTGGGGGCATGGCCGTATATATAAGGCATATGCTATTTTTGAAATTACTATGGTTTTTGTTATGTTTATCAGGGAATGGGTGTTGCAATTTTTTTTTGGGATTCGATAAAAATTTTATTATATTCAGTTTTGTGTTTAAGGCAAGTTGGATCTCTTTAATGTGGGAGTCCCATCTAAATATTTTATTGAGAGTAAGGCCTAAAATTTTCAAACTGAGGGAATGGGGGTATTGTTGGATAGTATGATGCAGGTACAATTGTGCTTGCTGCAGATGTGGAGGTGCTTACATTTATTAGTTGCTAGAGCTGCACCTTAATATGTGCACCATTCGTTTATTTTGCTGAAGAGGTTGTCTAGGTTGTGGGTTAGGTTTTTTTGTTTTTTTGAGGGGGATGAAGAGGCAAAAATCATCGGCATAGGCACAGAATTGTAGTTCCCTATATAGGCCGATGATGCTGGAGAGTTTGTTATAGGCTATGAGGAATAATATGACGGGTATTGGGGAGCCCTGGGGGATGCCGTTATAGAGTGGATAGGGATTGTGTTTTTTATTTTTCTTGCTGTCATAAAGTTTTTTATGAAATTTATTATTTTTGGGCCGACTTTCCACTGTATTAGCTCGTCAATAATTGTATGTACTCCCACTCTGTCAAATGCCCTTGAGAAGTCAAGGGTAATGACTGAGATGTGCTTTTTGGACTGAAGTGATCCAGTTATCAGGTGGTCTGCATAGATCAGACTGTCTGTAACAAACCACCAGAGACGTTTGACAATTATTTTTTCTAGTGTTTTGGAAAGGCAGCAGTTAAGGGAGATTGGCCTATAGTTGGTTATTACTGTTTTATTGGTGTTGGGTTTTAATATAGGTATAATTAAACTGGTTTTGTAGGATTGCGGGATGAAGGTATAGAAAATATTGTTAAAGAGTTTTACAATTCTGTTTTTTAGTGTGTAGGACCTGTTTTTCATTAGGGGATAGGATATTCTATTTAAGCCGGGTTTGGTCCTTTGAGGGTCTGCAGTGCGGTTATTAGTTCGATATATGTAATTTCTGTTTCTATAATTTGTGCTCTCGAGTTAGGTATGTAATTGATTGGATTGCTTTAGTATTTATTGGTGTTAAAATTAGAGTTAAAGTTTGTGTCTTTGGAAGAGGTCGGACCAGTGTTGAGCAAAAATATGGGCTATTTGGGTTATATCAGTAGTGAGCGTGTTGTTGGTTGTGTCAGTGATAGAATGTATTGTTTTGCTGGGGTTCAGTCAACAGAGGCGTCTGATATTTGTCCAGATTTTGTCGGAGGGGGTATTAGGCTCTATTGTGGTTGTGAGCTCAGTCATGGCTTTTGCTTTTGATGTTTTGAGTTCTCTCCTAAAAAGAGCATTAGCTCTTTTGTATTTGAGGAGATTCTCAGTGCTTTGCATGTTTTTATAATTTTGCCATGTTTTGAATTTATGTTGTAATAGTTTGTTTTTCTTATTCCACCAGGGGGTGTTTTTGTTGCGGTGGTGTGGGGATGTTTGGGGTATGTTGTGGTGGGCGGCTTGTAGTATAATTTTGTTTATTGATGCGGCTTCTTTGTTGATGTTTGTGCTGTAGGGTATAATTTTGCTTATGTCGTCGGTAAATTTAGCGAAAGATGGCCAGTTGGCTTTATTTTGAAGAAGGGACTCGAAAAATTTATTGTTGGAGCTTGTGGGAATAAGGAGATTAGGATTGGAAAGTGAGCACTTCCATGTAGGTCGTTAAATATTTTCCAGTTGGCGAAAGGGGTGTGTTGGGGAGAGCATAAAGAAAGGTCTATGTGGGTGAATGTGTTGTGGGTAGAAAAGTGAGTTGGGGAGCCGTCGTTGAGTATGGTGAGGTTGGAGTTTTGGATAAATTTGGATAAAATTCTGCCTCTTCTGCTGTCCTGAGTTGAACCCTAGCTGTGGTGTCGACTGTTAAAGTCACCTAAAATGATTTGATTACTGTTATGTGTTTCAAAGTGATCATGTTGGCATTTGAGGGAAAAGGGTTTGTTGGGAGGGATGTATGTGGACAGTATGTTAATTTTTGTTTTTGATATAATTTCTATTGCAAGAGTTTCTAAGTGTCCAGGTTGGTTTAATTGTTTGTGTTGTATGGATTTATGTATTAATATGGATACGCCGACAAATCGGTTGGAAGCTGTATTGGTGCAAATTTGGTAGTTTATTGGAATGGGGATGGGATTGTTTATGTTGTAATAGTGTGTTTCTTGGAGACATATAATTTGTGGTGTATATTTTTTAATAATAGTTAAGAGTTCATTGTAGTTGTTTGTATAACCTTTGATGTTCCATTGTAGTATTTTTAGCATGGCTATAGTTTTTAAGTTTTGGTGTATGTAATTGAGTATTTGTTTTTTTTTTTTTTTTTGGAGTTTAAGTTGAAAGTGTTTTTTATATGGATTCGCTGTCGCTATTGTTTGTGTGTTGGTTATTACTGGGGGGTTTAGATTTAGTTTTGTTTTTAGAGGGTTTAAAGTTAGTAGTTAGGGTGTTGGATTTATCTTTAGTAAATATTCTTAATTTTAGTAAATTGTGATGTATAAGATTTGTTTTCCATGTTGGAGTGGTTACCGTCAGTTTCCAGCTTTGCGTGTTTTTGCATTGCTCCCCTTCGTTGGTGTGTTTGTTCTCAGAGAAGTTTTTACATGTTTCTGGACTTTTGCAGATGACCGTTGGGTGTCCAAAGCGAAGACAGTTTTTACAGCGTAGTGGAAGAGGTATGTAGGGTCTCACACGGACGGATTCGTAGCCAATTTCGATTGCTTCTGGCAGTTTATGTTTTGCAAAGGTAATAATAATGAGACCAGTTTCTATAAGAATGTTGTCTACCAGGTCTATGTTGTTTTCTTGCCTTTTTAAGATTTTACGTATTTCTTACTTTTTGTGATTCGAGTTCTTTTTGGATTATATTTTCGCTAATGTTGCGCAGGTCATTACAATATATAAAACCTTTAGAGAAGTTTAATGTTTTGTGCTCTGTGGCAGTAATGTTAATGTCTATAATTTTTGTAAGTTTAAGAAGTTTCAAAGCTTGCAAATTGTTTTTTTGTTTTAATTAGTAGGCAGCCATCCCTGGTTTTTTTGCATGCTTCTACTTCTCCTCCTAGTCAATCGTTTTCTTATGCTGAACGGTGAAATTTTTTCGAACGATTCGTTATCATTTCGTTTTAAGACGATGTACTTAGGTTCGCTTAGATGTGTGTTTTTGTACTTTCTGATGTCCAGTGGTGTATGTTAGTTGTTTTTGGGCCCGAGCCCGGTGTAAGTGTTTCTGGTGTGTGTTTGCTTTTGGTTTTTATACCCTGAGCCCATTGAAAATGGGAAATCAGGGTATAATGTTTTTGTGAAAATGTATGTAACAGGCAGAAGGAGACGTCGCAGACCATACAAAGTATATATATTCTTGATCAGCTCGATGAGCTGAGTTGAAATAGCCCTGTCCGTCTGTCCGTCCGTCCGTCCGTCCGTCCGTCCGTCCGGCTGTGTGAACGCAGCGATCTCGTAAACCACAGAAGCTAGAAAGCTGAAATTTGACATGTATACTCCTGAATACCATACGCTATACGACTTTTTTTTCAAAAATTCGATAACTCTTCCCGTTCTCTTTTTATCGATACATTTCGATAACTTTTCGTCTCATTTACGTACCGTAAGAGCTAGAGACATGAAATTCACTATGTAGATGCCTGTTGTGAATACAGACATTTTGTAATTTTTGGATTTTGGATGCCACGCCCCCTTCGTCCTAAATTTGCACAAAACGCATTTCAAATACTAGAGACTTGTGCTTCGGCACATACACACATATGAATAACATAATCATGACCTGAAAGTTTGAATAAAAAATTCCCGCTAGAAAAAAAGTTATTAAACATTTAATTTCTACAACATAAGCCGCTTGCAGCCCAAGCGCAGTCGCTACGTCAACTGCGCAGTTGGCAGAGCGTGTGCTTGAGCGTGCGTCTGTGTGTGTGTATGTGTTGCTTGCAATATTTGTATATGTAAACTAAGCATAGAATATTTAAAGTATCGGCACTTCGCAGGGCTCAGGGTATCTCCTAGTCGAGCCGTCTCGACTAAAGCATTCTTACTTGTTTTTAAACTAAATATTTTTAATTTCTTCACTCCCTATCTTTCATAGTTCAATGATATATATCACTACCCATAGTTGATTCGGGGCATAGCTCGCCGGCATGGCAAATAAAACACCCCCAGCGGGTGGTGATATCATTGATAAAATTTTGTTAATTTTAGGCTTTTACTTTAATTACTTATTAGTGACACTCGTTTTGTCAACTATACAATAAATAAAATTAATAAATAAATAAATAGATATGTTTTATAACGAGTTCTGTCGTTAAAAGCAGCGGCAGAACGGGAGTATATTGTATGTACTTGTATATATGGTAGTGTGTACATGCACACTACATTGGAATGCGAATTGCGGATTGGCAATAAATACTGTTGTACCAGCGTAAAAGGTATTATTTAGGGCCTTGCCGGACGAGGCGTAGAAAAACAACTGGCAGTTTTGTTGTGCTGCTGTCCGGTTTTAACAGACTGGAAGGAAGTAGTGAAAATAATGTGGATCTTCTGCGGTGTTACTTCCTTCATGTGGCCTAGTCTTTTATATTCCTTCATGAACTCTAGGTAACTGAATTGAACATCTTTGTACCGCCATTTTTCAATGAAATAAATCCAGCTCACGAGACTCTCCTAGTGCGGAAAAATCTTCACAATATGGCAGTTTTCCAATTAATTTTCCATCATCTGTGTTTTATGTATTTTCCTGGAAATGAGCACATTCACAGTGTGCTCCTTCTGGGGTCCGATAAGCCTGTCTCGATTCCAGTGTGTCCAAATAAGTCTGTGCCGTAATTTGTGGTTGCTACACAGCACGTAACAGCTATCGGAGATGCAGTGCGCAGTTTTCCAGCTACTATTCATCCCGATTTGGAATTTTGTATTATAGGGAATTTTGGGCTCTTTTTAATTTACTCCGTATGTGCTGCACCAAGTAGTACATCAACCTTTTTATAGGAAATTTTTCAGCTCATGAAATATTCGTCATGCGCTCCGTTGTCGTCGATTTCGTCGTTTCGCTGGGTTTCCTTTACTTTTTTCTTAGGAGCAGCGAACATTTATAACAGCAGAATCAGTGCTCTGCGAGCACTCATTCGATGATGGTACGATTTCTATACAAAACTCATCTATGCCACTCTGTATGCTTATTCTCTAATCTCTTCTTTATCATGTAGTCTCCGCTCTCTCCTCTCTCAAATATATATAGGCTAAGAACTCACCAGCAACAGCTCACAAAAACTGAAATTTACGATGACTCATATTGAAATACATAGATAAATTCGGCTCAACAGCTAATAGATACTCTTAGAATAAGCTTCCTTAACTTTTATTCTTTCCTTATATTGTCATTAGTGTCACTAACATAAGCAAGCTGAACATTTCGACTGCGTTGCTTACTTGTAAGTCTATTCGATCTATGTTTATTTCTATATCTATTTTTCAATTTTGTAATTCATCACTGTTCCTATTTAGTCTTTAAGCACGCAATATCGTAATCTAACTCGCATTTGCCAGTTGCCAAAGTGCACGCATTGGGGTAATATATTTGAATCGAGTGAAATGCCCTTTTTGTGAAATTCTTCGTTGACTTATATAAAGAAATGCGCGGAATAGCGGTTCTTCGTTGGCCTCAGAGTTTCTTGTAGTCGAGTAGTTATTTTGATCTACTTGTACTAAAATTAAATTTTCCAATATCAGATGCTACATACATGTTCCATAGAATTCCATTGGCACTACGCGGCACAATTATTTTGATATCATATATCATTTTTCACATATTTTCACATTTGAGCACTTGTCAAACAAAATTCTTTTGAACTGAACTTTAATTATTATTTAAAATAATCGTGAACAAATAAAAGCTTATTTAAACTCATAATAATAAACCATGGGTAAAACGGCTGAATTAAGCTTGGAAGTCAGATCGGCAATGGCTAAGTTCAATGCGTGTCACGTCAAACTATGTACTACCAGGTAAATCAAGAGTGAAGTCGAGACGTCTCGACTAGGAGATACCCTGAGCCCTGCGACACCGACACCCACACTATAAGCCGACCCGAGGTGTTTTGGAACATAGTTTCTACTAAAGAATTCTCGCACAACTGTTGTTCTACAGTATTTAAATTCAAATTAACTGTATTTTGTTTTTCTTCCATCTTCCGCAACTTTTGAGCGATCGAGTCTACATAGATCTCGTCCTTCACAACAGACATTGAAGTTGACAAATGCGGCTATTTTCCTCGGTCGGCAGCGACAGGAGCCAATCCAACCCAAGACTGTAAGTTGTAATATTGGACTATTGCTAGTTCCCTTTATTCCGCCTTTTCTTAATACCAGTCATGATTATTACAAGTGACCTTCAATTGAAACCAATATCAATTATAAAATTAATGTATATTTTATTGTCACTGAATTTAATTCTAGTTTGCTGCTTATTATACGACGACAAGCTAAGGCTGACGGCAGAGTGCGCTCGAGAAGCGATGCTTTAATATAAAACGATAATAAGCGAGAAAGTGTGACAAAAAGAAAACATTTTTTTAATTATCATTTTGTACTTGAGCCATTGGGTAAGAATGCCTCTGTACGGAAAGTTCCGGCTCCTTCGCACATTGCGGCAAAGTTAAAGGGGAGCCGTGTTACCTTCCTGCGGTCGCGAGGTAGCTGAACGGGATCTTCTAGTTCCGTAGCTCATTCGGGAGTGTGGGGGAGTTCTTAGCTACCTCACGGCCGATGTACATAAATTTTAAATTGATAAGATCCCTAAGATAGGTTGGAGCTGTACTCCGAAATATGGGGACAACAACAAATGCCAACACAAGGAAAGACTGGCACAACACTTGGTCAAGAAAACCAGTACACTAACACCCGTGGCCAAGATGGAGGTTGGCACAGGTGTTCTCGCCCCTCCCTACCATGGTTTCCTGGTTTCTTCCGTTTCGGAAACCCCCAAAGCGAAACACACCAACTCACTACCCCATTACACTGACCTATCGTCGACTCTTACCGACGCATTTTCACCAATAAATGTCTAAGACCATAAATTTTTCGTTTCACAATTCAATAACATTCTTATTTAATATAAACTCAATCATTAATACAACTCGGGATATACATTCTAAAGAAAAAAATAAAAATAGAACTTCTTAAAAGCTAAAGAATTTTACTATATAATAGGATTTATAGCTGACGTATATGATAAGATAATTTCAATAAATGTGGACTCATTTTATTTGATGTCATTTTATGTTATTTATATGTTATTTAATTTTTTTTTTTTTTTTTTTCTACCTTCAAGAAAAAAACAATTATTACTATTATTATTATTATTATTCTTATTATTATTAATTATTATTTTTTTTTATTGTGGTTGTGTTTTTTTATTTAAATTGTTTTTTCCAATAAATAAGCGAAGAAGAAAGAAGTAAACACTTACGGTTTTTATGAGTTTTTTTTTTTTGTTTTCTCCCAACGGTGAAAGGCCTTTCCTCGTGGTGTGGTAAATTAGGGTTAAGTTGAATTAGATTTGTTTAAAAATTGTAACTTCTTGCATCTTCGCATGCAATATTATTTATTTATTTTTATTTACTTATTTAATTTTTTTGTTTTTTTTTTTTTTTATTATTATTATTATTGTGGTGATTTATTTATTTATTTATTTCCATTTTTTTTTTTTTTTTTTATTTATTTATTTATTTGTTTATTTTTAACTTTATTTTATTTATTTATTTTTTATTTTTTTTTTTTATATATTATATATATATTTTTGTATTCCTATATTTCATTAGTTCATTGTTAGTTAATTGTGCACTTTCATGAGTTCCTATTTCCTATGGTTTTGTTCTGCACTAAAACTAAAAATTTTTATTTCGACACGTGGTTGGCGATGTGATATAATTCTACTGTCAGATGGTTCTTTCTTTTATTATTATTATTATTTGTTTTTTTTTTTTTTTTTTTTTTTTATACAACAAAAAATTTTTCAGTGTACTTGAACCTATGTCTGTATATATGTACAGATTAAAGATTATTTCTTCATTTCTGACTGAGACTTCTATTCGTTTTAGGAAGTGAACAGTTATAACTTATTAACTTATGCTCTTTTTTTTTTTTTTTTTTGCGTGTTGGGGTACTTTGTCTTTTTTTTCTGTTTTCTGTTTATTATTCTTTTTATTTTGAATGTTCACTGCACTGCACTGCACATATGTATACGCTGGCGGCTGCTCCCTCTGGACCGGCTATGCTGTTCCTCTGCTTCTAATTGATGGGTTGGCCACTGCGTTGGCATTTGGCGACTCCAACAAACTGTGGTGCCCGTACCAAGACTGGCTGATCTTCGTTGGATTTATTTTTTTCTTTGCTGTTATTAATTTTTATTTTTGTCCAACTATTAGAACCCAGTCTGATACGGGCAGAACAGTATCTATTTGTTAAAGATAATAAATAGTTATTAATCTTTAACCTTCCCTCCTTACATACCTTTTTTTTATACCCTGAGCCCATTGAAAATGGGAAATCAGGGTATAATGTTTTTGTGAAAATGTATGTAACAGGCAGAAGGAGACGTCGCAGACCATACAAAGTATATATATTCTTGATCAGCTCGATGAGCTGAGTTGAAATAGCCCTGTCCGTCTGTCCGTCCGTCCGTCCGTCCGTCCGTCCGTCCGTCCGTCCGTCCGTCCGTCCGTCCGTCCGTCTGTGTGAACGCAGCGATCTCGTAAACCACAGAAGCTAGAGAGCTGAAATTTGACATGTATACTCCTGAATACCATACGCTATACGAGTTTTTTTCAAAAATTCGATAACTCTTCCCGTTCTCTTTTTATCGATAAATTTCGATAACTTTTCGTCTCATTTACGTACCGTAAGAGCTAGAGACCTGAAATTCACTATGTAGATTCCTGCTGTGAATGCAGACATTTTGCAATTTTTGGATTTTGGATGCCACGCCCCCTTCGCCCTAAATTTGCAAAAAACGTATTTCAAATACTAGAGACTTGTGCTTCGGCACATACACACATATGAATAACATAATCATGCCCTAAAAGTTTGAATCAAAAAGTCCTGCTAGAAAAAAAGTTATTAAACATTTAATTTCCACAATATAAGCCCCTTGCAGCCCAAGCGCATTCGCTACGTCAACTGCGCAGTTGGCAGCGCGTGTGCTTGAGCGTGCGTATGTGTGTGTGTATGTGTTGCTTGCAGTATATGTATATGTAAACTAAGCATAGCATATTTTAAGTATCGGCACTTCGCAGGGCTCAGGGTATCTCCTAGTCGAGCCGTCTCGACTAGAGCATTCTTACTTGTTTTTTTTTTTCTTCGTGGCAGCCACGCTAAGTATTTGTATATATATATAGGTAATCCGCTTTGTATTTTATGTTTTTCTTCTAATCCAAAAGACCGAGTTGAGCCGGTCGAGCTGTTTTTATAGCGTGAAAAAAACCCAAAAGCTCGGAAGGCCCAAAAGTTGGGTGCGCTTCCTGCAATTCAGCGGATCAGCTGAGGCAAAAGCTCATACCCGCTTAGCTACAGCTGCCCTTGCACGTGGTAAAGCTTATCAAGCTCCGCTTGCAAGCTCCCTCGCTGCATCAAGGTCAGCGACAAGCTTCACATAAGCTTGCGCGGACGCTTGCCCTGACGCTTGCGCAGCTTTTGCCGTGCGCGCGCACCTTAAGCGTAACGTTTATTTGTTTTTGACTTGGCTGTTCTTGCGAATTGGTTTAAAGAAAAAAATGAGGCGGCTATTGCTAAACTGCGACCATTACACCACCCGATAATATACCACCGTTAGACGGAATATTAGCGGGAATATGTTCGGCGGTCTATTGCCTGATGTCTTTGGCATGAAAAGTACCTATCTCTCTACCTTGCAAATCTTCTAATATATAAAAACAATTCCCCAGTTTCTTTTTTACTCTACACTTCAGAAATTGAGGTGCCAGTTTGGCATTATAATTGTGAGTAAATTTACTGAGAGCAAAAGTCCGGCGAACAATTGCCAATGACCAACTTAATTTGCCTCGGGTCCAATGCCGTTTGACATTCTGGACATTCCGGTTTATTTGCTAGCCACTGATCCAAACATGGCTTATGAAAATTGTGTTTACAAGGGGTACAATAGCATTGCTCGGTATTGCTCATCCCTTGGTTACAAATGCTACACAAACTAACCGGGTTCTCCCCGGCTTGCCTATCTTGAGGACTTCGTGAAATGGGCATTTTGATTTTTTTTTTAAATTTGAATTTGAAGAACTAAATTGATAGATTAAGGTCAGTCTAACTGGGGTAGGAGTCCGTGTGGTTTTTGGTTTTCTTGACCGATTAGACAATTAAGGGAAACAAGTAATTAATTGGGCTATTGAATTTAAATCTGCCGCTCGATTATTGCTATGCAGACGTTTCTAGGTATTATGAGTGTTCGGCAAGGATACGCCAATGCAGCATATACGCTAGTTCCAGACAACACTCCCAATATCTAGTACCTCTGCCCGACAACATCTCACAGACAGACAGGTATGCGTTGAAATTTTACTAAAATCACTATCATTTGGCTCAGCATAATTATCAGGAGTACAATCAGTATGATATCCGCGCTGGGCCGAATATGTCATATTCTGGAATTGTATCCGACAATCCTACAAAACACAATAAAATAGAAATCGGAGTCAAATAACAACCATACGAAGACAAACGAGCAAAATAATGATGACTAGATGTTATTATGAGTTAATATTGCATTTATTTCCTTCTAAGAGATTTCTCGGTCTGAGATTCAGCTCGAATCTTACAGCTTCGTAGATCCCACAAAGAATTGATGGAGCTCCTCAGTCAAAATTGCGATAGGCCGACCAAGCAGGTCCAACCTATTTCAGCAATCTGGGCTTTGAGCTTATTAACAATCACCAAAATGGGTGTTCTAACAAGTAGACTCTTTCTCCTACAAGTAGAGACAAGACTTCGTAACTGTTAGAACATTGAAACAAATTGGGACGCTGAAAGTTTACTGCCGGTTGGGCTACCGACTCCCAGTGCCCCACGTTGGGCGCCAAAAATTTATGTGACAAAAAAAAAAACATTTTTTTAATTATCATTTTGTACTTGAGCCATTGGGTAAGAATGCCTCTGTACGGAAAGTTCCGGCTCCTTCGCACATTGCGGCAAAGTTAAAGG
Source organism: Drosophila peninsularis (assembly GCA_035047485.1). Classification (NCBI taxonomy): domain Eukaryota; kingdom Metazoa; phylum Arthropoda; class Insecta; order Diptera; family Drosophilidae; genus Drosophila; species Drosophila peninsularis. The sequence continues at coordinate 637,474 of JAWNPN010000057.1, read as the reverse complement.
GGAGCCGTGTTACCTTCCTGCGGTCGCGAGGTAGCTGAACGGGATCTTCTAGTTCCGTAGCTCATTCGGGAGTGTGGGGGAGTTCTTAGCTACCTCACGGCCGATGTACATAAATTTTAAATTGATAAGATCCCTAAGATAGGTTGGAGCTGTACTCCGAAATATGGGGACAACAACAAATGCCAACACAAGGAAAGACTGGCACAACACTTGGTCAAGAAAACCAGTACACTAACACCCGTGGCCAAGATGGAGTTTGGCACAGGTGTTCTCGCCCCTCCCTACCATGGTTTCCTGGTTTCTTCCGTTTCGGAAACCCCCAAAGCGAAACACACCAACTCACTACCCCATTACACTGACCTATCGTCGACTCTTACCGACGCATTTTCACCAATAAATGTCTAAGACCATAAATTTTTCGTTTCACAATTCAATAACATTCTTATTTAATATAAACTCAATCATTAATACAACTCGGGATATACATTCTAAAGAAAAAAATAAAAATAGAACTTCTTAAAAGCTAAAGAATTTTACTATATAATAGGATTTATAGCTGACGTATATGATAAGATAATTTCAATAAATGTGGACTCATTTCATTTGATGTCATTTTATGTTATTTATATGTTATTTAATTTTTTTTTTTTTTTTTTTCTACCTTCAAGAAAAAAACAATTATTACTATTATTATTATTATTATTCTTATTATTATTAATTATTATTTTTTTTTTATTGTGGTTGTGTTTTTTTATTTAAATTGTTTTTTCCAATAAATAAGCGAAGAAGAAAGAAGTAAACACTAACGGTTTTTATGAGTTTTTTTTTTTGTTTTCTCCCAACGGTGAAAGGCCTTTCCTCGTGGTGTGGTAAATTAGGGTTAAGTTGAATTAGATTTGTTTAAAAATTGTAACTTCTTGCATCTTCGCATGCAATATTATTTATTTATTTTTATTTACTTATTTAATTTTTTTGTTTTTTTTTTTTTTTTTATTATTATTATTATTGTGGTGATTTATTTATTTATTTATTTCCATTTTTTTTTTTTTTTTTTTTTATTTATTTATTTATTTGTTTATTTTTAACTTTATTTTATTTATTTATTTTTTATTTTTTTTTTTATATATTATATATATATTTTTGTATTCCTATATTTCATTAGTTCATTGTTAGTTAATTGTGCACTTTCATGAGTTCCTATTTCCTATGGTTTTGTTCTGCACTAAAACTAAAAATTTTTATTTCGACACGTGGTTGGCGATGTGATATAATTCTACTGTCAGATGGTTCTTTCTTTTATTATTATTATTATTTGTTTTTTTTTTTTTTTTTTTTTTTTTTTATACAACAAAAAATTTTTCAGTGTACTTGAACCTATGTCTGTATATATGTACAGATTAAAGATTATTTCTTCATTTCTGACTGAGACTTCTATTCGTTTTAGGAAGTGAACAGTTATAACTTATTAACTTATGCTCTTTTTTTTTTTTTTTTGCGTGTTGGGGTACTTTGTCTTTTTTTTCTGTTTTCTGTTTATTATTCTTTTTATTTTGAATGTTCACTGCACTGCACTGCACATATGTATACGCTGGCGGCTGCTCCCTCTGGACCGGCTATGCTGTTCCTCTGCTTCTAATTGATGGGTTGGCCACTGCGTTGGCATTTGGCGACTCCAACAAACTGTGGTGCCCGTACCAAGACTGGCTGATCTTCGTTGGATTTATTTTTTTCTTTGCTGTTATTAATTTTTATTTTTGTCCAACTATTAGAACCCAGTCTGATACGGGCAGAACAGTATCTATTTGTTAAAGATAATAAATAGTTATTAATCTTTAACCTTCCCTCCTTACATACCTTTTTTTTTTTTTTTCTTCGTGGCAGCCACGCTAAGTATTTGTATATATATATAGGTAATCCGCTTTGTATTTTATGTTTTTCTTCTAATCCAAAAGACCGAGTTGAGCCGGTCGAGCTGTTTTTATAGCGTGAAAAAAACCCAAAAGCTCGGAAGGCCCAAAAGTTGGGTGCGCTTCCTGCAATTCAGCGGATCAGCTGAGGCAAAAGCTCATACCCGCTTAGCTACAGCTGCCCTTGCACGTGGTAAAGCTTATCAAGCTCCGCTTGCAAGCTCCCTCGCTGCATCAAGGTCAGCGACAAGCTTCACATAAGCTTGCGCGGACGCTTGCCCTGACGCTTGCGCAGCTTTTGCCGTGTGCGCGCACCTTAAGCGTAACGTTTATTTGTTTTTGACTTGGCTGTTCTTGCGAATTGGTTTAAAGAAAAAAATGAGGCGGCTATTGCTAAACTGCGACCATTACACCACCCGATAATATACCACCGTTAGACGGAATATTAGCGGGAATATGTTCGGCGGTCTATTGCCTGATGTCTTTGGCATGAAAAGTACCTATCTCTCTACCTTGCAAATCTTCTAATATATAAAAACAATTCCCCAGTTTCTTTTTTACTCTACACTTCAGAAATTGAGGTGCCAGTTTGGCATTATAATTGTGAGTAAATTTACTGAGAGCAAAAGTCCGGCGAACAATTGCCAATGACCAACTTAATTTGCCTCGGGTCCAATGCCGTTTGACATTCTGGACATTCCGGTTTATTTGCTAGCCACTGATCCAAACATGGCTTATGAAAATTGTGTTTACAAGGGGTACAATAGCATTGCTCGGTATTGCTCATCCCTTGGTTACAAATGCTACACAAACTAACCGGGTTCTCCCCGGCTTGCCTATCTTGAGGACTTCGTGAAATGGGCATTTTGATTTTTTTTTAAATTTGAATTTGAAGAACTAAATTGATAGATTAAGGTCAGTCTAACTGGGGTAGGAGTCCGTGTGGTTTTTGGTTTTCTTGACCGATTAGACAATTAAGGGAAACAAGTAATTAATTGGGCTATTGAATTTAAATCTGCCGCTCGATTATTGCTATGCAGACGTTTCTAGGTATTATGAGTGTTCGGCAAGGATACGCCAATGCAGCATATACGCTAGTTCCAGACAACACTCCCAATATCTAGTACCTCTGCCCGACAACATCTCACAGACAGACAGGTATGCGTTGAAATTTTACTAAAATCACTATCATTTGGCTCAGCATAATTATCAGGAGTACAATCAGTATGATATCCGCGCTGGGCCGAATATGTCATATTCTGGAATTGTATCCGACAATCCTACAAAACACAATAAAATAGAAATCGGAGTCAAATAACAACCATACGAAGACAAACGAGCAAAATAATGATGACTAGATGTTATTATGAGTTAATATTGCATTTATTTCCTTCTAAGAGATTTCTCGGTCTGAGATTCAGCTCGAATCTTACAGCTTCGTAGATCCCACAAAGAATTGATGGAGCTCCTCAGTCACAATTGCGATAGGCCGACCAAGCAGGTCCAACCTATTTCAGCAATCTGGGCTTTGAGCTTATTAACAATCACCAAAATGGGTGTTCTAACAAGTAGACTCTTTCTCCTACAAGTAGAGACAAGACTTCGTAACTGTTAGAACATTGAAACAAATTGGGACGCTGAAAGTTTACTGCCGGTTGGGCTACCGACTCCCAGTGCCCCACGTTGGGCGCCAAAAATTTATGTGACAAAAAAAAAACATTTTTTTAATTATCATTTTGTACTTGAGCCATTGGGTAAGAATGCCTCTGTACGGAAAGTTCCGGCTCCTTCGCACATTGCGGCAAAGTTAAAGGGGAGCCGTGTTACCTTCCTGCGGTCGCGAGGTAGCTGAACGGGATCTTCTAGTTCCGTAGCTCATTCGGGAGTGTGGGGGAGTTCTTAGCTACCTCACGGCCGATGTACATAAATTTTAAATTGATAAGATCCCTAAGATAGGTTGGAGCTGTACTCCGAAATATGGGGACAACAACAAATGCCAACACAAGGAAAGACTGGCACAACACTTGGTCAAGAAAACCAGTACACTAACACCCGTGGCCAAGAAGGAGGTTGGCACAGGTGTTCTCGCCCCTCCCTACCATGGTTTCCTGGTTTCTTCCGTTTCGGAAACCCCCAAAGCGAAACACACCAACTCACTACCCCATTACACTGACCTATCGTCGACTCTTACCGACGCATTTTCACCAATAAATGTCTAAGACCATAAATTTTTCGTTTCACAATTCAATAACATTCTTATTTAATATAAACTCAATCGTTAATACAACTCGGGATATACATTCTAAAGAAAAAAATAAAAATAGAACTTCTTAAAAGCTAAAGAATTTTACTATATAATAGGATTTATAGCTGACGTATATGATAAGATAATTTCAATAAATGTGGACTCATTTCATTTGATGTCATTTTATGTTATTTATATGTTATTTAATTTTTTTTTTTTTTTTTTTTTCTACCTTCAAGAAAAAAACAATTATTACTATTATTATTATTATTATTCTTATTATTATTAATTATTATTTTTTTTTTATTGTGGTTGTTTTTTTTTATTTAAATTGTTTTTTCCAATAAATAAGCGAAGAAGAAAGAAGTAAACACTTACGGTTTTTATGAGTTTTTTTTTGTTTTCTCCCAACGGTGAAAGGCCTTTCCTCGTGGTGTGGTAAATTAGGGTTAAGTTGAATTAGATTTGTTTAAAAATTGTAACTTCTTGCATCTTCGCATGCAATATTATTTATTTATTTATTTATTTTTATTTACTTATTTAATTTTTTTTTTTTTTTTTTTTTTTTTATTATTATTATTGTGGTGATTTATTTATTTATTTATTTATTTGTTTATTTTTAACTTTATTTTATTTATTTATTTTTTATTTTTTTTTTTATATATTATATATATATTTTTGTATTCCTATATTTCATTAGTTCATTGTTAGTTAATTGTGCACTTTCATGAGTTCCTATTTCCTATGGTTTTGTTCTGCACTAAAACTAAAAATTTTTATTTCGACACGTGGTTGGCGATGTGATATAATTCTACTGTCAGATGGTTCTTTCTTTTATTATTATTATTATTATTTTTTTTTTTTTTTTTTTTTATACAACAAAAAATTTTTCAGTGTACTTGAACCTATGTCTGTATATATGTACAGATTAAAGATTATTTCTTCATTTCTGACTGAGACTTCTATTCGTTTTAGGAAGTGAACAGTTATAACTTATTAACTTATGCTCTTTTTTTTTTTTTTTTTTGCGTGTTGGGGTACTTTGTCTTTTTTTTCTGTTTTCTGTTTATTATTCTTTTTATTTTGAATGTTCACTGCACTGCACTGCACATATGTATACGCTGGCGGCTGCTCCCTCTGGACCGGCTATGCTGTTCCTCTGCTTCTAATTGATGGGTTGGCCACTGCGTTGGCGTTTGGCGACTCCAACAAACTGTGGTGCCCGTACCAAGACTGGCTGATCTTCGTTGGATTTATTTTTTTCTTTGCTGTTATTAATTTTTTATTTTTGTCCAACTATTAGAACCCAGTCTGATACGGGCAGAACAGTATCTATTTGTTAAAGATAATAAATAGTTATTAATCTTTAACCTTCCTTCCTTACATACCTTTTTTTTTTTTTTCTTCGTGGCAGCCACGCTAAGTATTTGTATATATATAGGTAATCCGCTTTGTATTTTATGTTTTTCTTCTAATCCAAAAGACCGAGTTGAGCCGGTCGAGCTGTTTTTATAGCGTGAAAAAAACCCAAAAGCTCGGAAGGCCCAAAAGTTGGGTGCGCTTCCTGCAATTCAGCGGATCAGGGGAGGCAAAAGCTCATACCCGCTTAGCTACAGCTGCCCTTGCACGTGGTAAAGCTTATCAAGCTCCGCTTGCAAGCTCCCTCGCTGCATCAAGGTCAGCGACAAGCTTCACATAAGCTTGCGCGGACGCTTGCCGTGACGCTTGCGCAGCTTTTGCCGTGCGCGCGCACCTTAAGCGTAACGTTTATTTGTTTTTGACTTGGCTGTTCTTGCGAATTGGTTTAAAGAAAAAAATGAGGCGGCTATTGCTAAACTGCGACCATTACACCACCCTATGCCATATGCCACCGTTAGACGGAATATTAGCGGGAATATGTTCGGCGGTCTATTGCCTGATGTCTTTGGCATGAAAAGTACCTATCTCTCTACCTTGCAAATCTTCTAATATATAAAAACAATTCCCCAGTTTCTTTTTTACTCTACACTTCAGAAATTGAGGTGCCAGTTTGGCATTATAATTGTGAGTAAATTTACTGAGAGCAAAAGTCCGGCGAACAATTGCCAATGACCAACTTAATTTGCCTCGGGTCCAATGCCGTTTGACATTCTGGACATTCCGGTTTATTTGCTAGCCACTGATCCAAACATGGCTTATGAAAATTGTGTTTACAAGGGGTACAATAGCATTGCTCGGTATTGCTCATCCCTTGGTTACAAATGCTACACAAACTAACCGGGTTCTCCCCGGCTTGCATGGGCATTTTGATTTTTTTTTTAAATTTGAATTTGAAGAACTAAATTGATAGATTAAGGTCAGTCTAACTGGGGTAGGAGTCCGTGTGGTTTTTGGTTTTCTTGACCGATTAGACAATTAAGGGAAACAAGTAATTAATTGGGCTATTGAATTTAAATCTGCCGCTCGATTATTGCTATGCAGACGTTTCTAGGTATTATGAGTGTTCGGCAAGGATACGCCAATGCAGCATATACGCTAGTTCCAGACAACACTCCCAATATCTAGTACCTCTGCCCGACAACATCTCACAGACAGACAGGTATGCGTTGAAATTTTACTAAAATCACTATCATTTGGCTCAGCATAATTATCAGGAGTACAATCAGTATGATATCCGCGCTGGGCCGAATATGTCATATTCTGGAATTGTATCCGACAATCCTACAAAACACAATAAAATAGAAATCGGAGTCAAATAACAACCATACGAAGACAAACGAGCAAAATAATGATGACTAGATGTTATTATGAGTTAATATTGCATTTATTTCCTTCTAAGAGATTTCTCGGTCTGAGATTCAGCTCGAATCTTACAGCTTCGTAGATCCCACAAAGAATTGATGGAGCTCCTCAGTCACAATTGCGATAGGCCGACCAAGCAGGTCCAACCTATTTCAGCAATCTGGGCTTTGAGCTTATTAACAATCACCAAAATGGGTGTTCTAACAAGTAGACTCTTTCTCCTACAAGTAGAGACAAGACTTCGTAACTGTTAGAACATTGAAACAAATTGGGACGCTGAAAGTTTACTGCCGGTTGGGCTACCGACTCCCAGTGCCCCACGTTGGGCGCCAAAAATTTATGTGACAAAAAAAAAAACATTTTTTTAATTATCATTTTGTACTTGAGCCATTGGGTAAGAATGCCTCTGTACGGAAAGTTCCGGCTCCTTCGCACATTGCGGCAAAGTTAAAGGGGAGCCGTGTTACCTTCCTGCGGTCGCGAGGTAGCTGAACGGGATCTTCTAGTTCCGTAGCTCATTCGGGAGTGTGGGGGAGTTCTTAGCTACCTCACGGCCGATGTACATAAATTTTAAATTGATAAGATCCCTAAGATAGGTTGGAGCTGTACTCCGAAATATGGGGACAACAACAAATGCCAACACAAGGAAAGACTGGCACAACACTTGGTCAAGAAAACCAGTACACTAACACCCGTGGCCAAGATGGAGGTTGGCACAGGTGTTCTCGCCCCTCCCTACCATGGTTTCCTGGTTTCTTCCGTTTCGGAAACCCCCAAAGCGAAACACACCAACTCACTACCCCATTACACTGACCTATCGTCGACTCTTACCGACGCATTTTCACCAATAAATGTCTAAGACCATAAATTTTTCGTTTCACAATTCAATAACATTCTTATTTAATATAAACTCAATCATTAATACAACTCGGGATATACATTCTAAAGAAAAAAATAAAAATAGAACTTCTTAAAAGCTAAAGAATTTTACTATATAATAGGATTTATAGCTGACGTATATGATAAGATAATTTCAATAAATGTGGACTCATTTCATTTGATGTCATTTTATTTTATTTATATGTTATTTAATTTTTTTTTTTTTTTTTTTTTTTTTTATCCTCAAGAAAAAAACAATTATTACTATTATTATTATTATTATTCTTATTATTATTAATTATTATTTTTTTTTTATTGTGGCTGTTTTTTTTTTATTTAAATTGTTTTTTCCAATAAATAAGCGAAGAAGAAAGAAGTAAACACTTACGGTTTTTATGAGTTTTTTTTTTTGTTTTCTCCCAACGGTGAAAGGCCTTTCCTCGTGGTGTGGTAAATTAGGGTTAAGTTGAATTAGATTTGTTTAAAAATTGTAACTTCTTGCATCTTCGCATGCAATATTATTTATTTATTTTTATTTACTTATTTAATTTTTTTGTTTTTTTTTTTTTTTTTATTATTATTATTGTGGTGATTTATTTATTTATTTATTTCCATTTTTTTTTTTTTTTTTTTTTTTTATTATTATTATTGTGGTGATTTATTTATTTATTTATTTCCATTTTTTTTTTTTTTTTTTTTATTTGTTTATTTATTTGTTTATTTTTAACTTTATTTTATTTATTTATTTTTTATTTTTTTTTTTTTATATATTATATATATATTTTTGTATTCCTATATTTCATTAGTTCATTGTTAGTTAATTGTGCACTTTCATGAGTTCCTATTTCCTATGGTTTTGTTCTGCACTAAAACTAAAAATTTTTATTTCGACACGTGGTTGGCGATGTGATATAATTCTACTGTCAGATGGTTCTTTCTTTTATTATTATTATTATTTGTTTTTTTTTTTTTTTTTTTTTATACAACAAAAAATTTTTCAGTGTACTTGAACCTATGTCTGTATATATGTACAGATTAAAGATTATTTCTTCATTTCTGACTGAGACTTCTATTCGTTTTAGGAAGTGAACAGTTATAACTTATTAACTTATGCTCTTTTTTTTTTTTTTTTTGCGTGTTGGGGTACTTTGTCTTTTTTTTCTGTTTTCTGTTTATTATTCTTTTTATTTTGAATGTTCACTGCACTGCACTGCACATATGTATACGCTGGCGGCTGCTCCCTCTGGACCGGCTATGCTGTTCCTCTGCTTCTAATTGATGGGTTGGCCACTGCGTTGGCGTTTGGCGACTCCAACAAACTGTGGTGCCCGTACCAAGACTGGCTGATCTTCGTTGGATTTATTTTTTTCTTTGCTGTTATTAATTTTTATTTTTGTCCAACTATTAGAACCCAGTCTGATACGGGCAGAACAGTATCTATTTGTTAAAGATAATAAATAGTTATTAATCTTTAACCTTCCCTCCTTACATACCTTTTTTTTTTTTTTTCTTCGTGGCAGCCACGCTAAGTATTTGTATATATATAGGTAATCCGCTTTGTATTTTATGTTTTTCTTCTAATCCAAAAGACCGAGTTGAGCCGGTCGAGCTGTTTTTATAGCGTGAAAAAACCCAAAAGCTCGGAAGGCCCAAAAGTTGGGTGCGCTTCCTGCAATTCAGCGGATCAGCGGAGGCAAAAGCTCATACCCGCTTAGCTACAGCTGCCCTTGCACGTGGTAAAGCTTATCAAGCTCCGCTTGCAAGCTCCCTCGCTGCATCAAGGTCAGCGACAAGCTTCACATAAGCTTGCGCAGACGCTTGCCCTGACGCTTGCGCAGCTTTTGCCGTGCGCGCGCACCTTAAGCGTAACGTTTATTTGTTTTTGACTTGGCTGTTCTTGCGAATTGGTTTAAAGAAAAAAATGAGGCGGCTATTGCTAAACTGCGACCATTACAAAAGCTCTGCATGTATATTTACATGTAAAAACAAGTAAGGATGCTCTAGTCGAGACGGCTCGACTAGGAGATACCCTGAGCCCTGCGAAGTGCCGATACTTCATATATTATATGCTTAGTTTACATATACATATATTGCAAGCAACACATACACACACAGACGCACGCTCAAGCACACTCTCTGCCAACTGCGCAGTTGACGTAGTGACTGCGCTTGGGCTGCAAGAGGCTTATGTTGTGGAAATTAAATGTTAAATAACTTTTTTTCTAGCAGGACGTTTTTATTCAAACTTTCAGGGCATGATTATGTTATTCATATGTGTGTATGTGCCGAAGCACAAGTCTCTAGTATTTGAAATACGTATTTTGCAAATTTAGGGCGAAGGGGGCGTGGCATCCACAACAGGCATCTACACAGTAAATTTCAAGTTTCTAGTTTCAAGTTTCGCATTTCAAATAATAGAGACTTCGTGCTTCGGCACACATACGAATAACATAATCATGACCTGAAAGTTTGAATAAAAATGTCCTGCCGAATTAAGATGCAGTAGAAAATGTAAACGAAGAAAAAATTAACAATTTGGATAAATGGAAACTGATCAAAAAATTGAAAAGAGATTTTTTGATCAAGTGGAAAGAAGATTATTTGCATACTCTACAACAAAGAAATAAATGGAAACGCGGAAGTCAAAATATTAAGAAAGGTCAAATAGTGTTAGTAAAGTGGGAAAACTGCCATCCAGCTAGATGACCACTTGGTAAAATTGAAGAAGTTTACAAATTTTAGAGTTGCTAAAATTAAAACTCAAGAAGGTTTTGTAACACGACCCATTACTAAAATATATCCACTCAGTGGAACGCAAGAATCAGACGATAGTACTGAAAAAGAAAACAAGTAAGAATGCTCTAGTCGAGACGGCTCGACTAGGAGATACCCTGAGCCCTGCGAAGTGCCGATACTTCAAATATTCTATGCTTAGTTTACATATACATATATTGCAAGCAACACATACACACACACAAACGCACGCTCAAGCCTCACCCTTTGCCAACTGCGCAGTTGACGTAGCGACTGCGCTTGGGCTGCAAGAGGCTTATGTTGTGGAAATTAAATGTTTAATAACTTTTTTTCTAGCATGACTTTTTTATTCAAACTTTCAGGGCATGATAATGTTACTCATATGTGTGTATGTACCGAAGCACAAGTCTCTAGTATTTGAAATGCGTTTTGTGCAAATTTAGGGCAAAGGGGGCGTGGCATCCAAAATCCACAAATTACAAAATGTCTGTATTCACAACAGAAATCTACATAGTGAATTTCAGGTCTCTAGCTCTTACGGTACGTAAATGAGACGAAAAGTTATCGAAATTTATCGATAAAAAGAGAACGGGAAGAGTTATCGAATTTTTTAAAAAACTCGTATAGCGTATGGTATTCAGGAGTATACATGTCAAATTTCAGCTCTCTAGCTTCTGTGGTTTACGAGATCGCTGCGTTCACACAGACGGACGGACGGACGGACGGACGGACGGACGGACGGACGACAGACGGACAGGGCTATATCAACTCAGCTCATCGAGCTGATCAAAAATATATATACTTTGTATGGTCTGCGACGTCTCCTTCTGCCTGTTACATACATTTTCACAAAAACATTATACCCTGATTTCCCATTTTCAATGGACTCAGGGTATAAAAAATCATTACACGGATGCACAGTAAATCTTCAATCAAGCTTATACGGAATGCAAACAAAAATTATGGTTTTTTATACCCTGAGCCCATTGAAAATGGGAAATCAGGGCATAATGTTTTTGTGAAAATGTATGTAACAGGCAGAAGGAGACGTCGTAGACCACACAAATTATATATATTCTTGATCAGCACGATGAGCTGAGTTGATATAGCCCTGTCCGTCTGTCCGTCCGTCCGTCCGTCCGTTTGTGTGAACGCAGCGATCTCGTAAACCACAGAAGCTAGAGAGCTGAAATTTGACATGTATACTCCTGAATACCATACGCTATACGAGTTTTTTTCAAAAATTCGATAACTCTTCCCGTTCTCCTTTTATCGATAAATTTCGATAACTTTTCGTCTCTTTTACGTACCGTAAGAGCTAGAGACATGAAATTTACTGTGTAGATTTCTGTTGTGAATACAGACATTTTGTATTTTTTGGATTTTGGATGCCACGCCCCCTTCGCCCTAAATTTGCAAAAAACGCATTTCAAATACTAGAGACTTGTGCTTCGCCAAATACACACATATGAATAACATAATCATGCCCTGAAAGTTTGAATCAAAAAGTCCTGCTAGAAAAAAAGTTATTAAACATTTAATTTCCCATAGCGTAGGCGTCTTGCAGCCCAAGCGCTGTCGCTACGTCAACTGCGCAGTTGACAGAGCGTCTGCTTGAGCGTGCGTCTGTGTGTGTGTATGTGTTGCTTGCAATATATGTGTAAGTAAACTAAGCATAGAATATTTGAAGTATCGGCACTTCGCAGGGCTCAGGGTATCTCCTAGTCGAGCCGTCTCGACTAGAGCATTCTTACATGTTATCTATAAAGAAATGGGTTGAGTTACTAAGAAGCAAAACCTTAAAAGGTTTTATTCATTTGTAAATTTGAAGCGTAAATCTTCTGGATTGCCCTCTTCATTTTTCTTGGGTTTACACAAGACATGTAATGATCAAGATGCCTCTGATCTATTTGCAGATTTCTTCCGATCCACTTACTCTTCTACCATACCCGATACCAAATCACATTCAACTTTGAATACTATAATGAATGTAAATACCATTATTGCTTCAAACATTTCGTCGCCCTCTCTCTTATCTGCTATTCGGACGTTGAAATCATCGTTCTCTCCTGGAGCAAATGGTATTCCAAGTTGTGTGATTAAAGAATGCAGTGTTTCTTTGCGGTCACCTTTATTAAAACTGTTTAATTTGTCCCTTAATACCTCAGTATTCCCTTCAATTTGGAAGGAATCATTTATTATTCCTCTTTATAAAAAAGGAGGAAGATCTGATATTTCCAATTATAGAGGTATTGCGAAGCTTTCTGTTATTCCGAAGTTATTTGAAAAAATTATAGCTTCGAACTTGCAACATTTTTGCAAATCGATTATTTCACCATCGTCAGCATGGCTTTGTTCAGAATCGATCAACCTCAACTAACCTATAGAATTTTCATCTCTAATCAACGAAAGCTTTTTAAATAAAATGCAGACTGATGTTTTATACTGACTTCAGTAAGGCATTTGACTCAGTTCAGCATGATATTTTACTTCAAAAGCTTGACCATTTCGGATTTTCGCCTAAGCTTCTGTCTTAGATAGCTTCCTATTTAAAGGGTAGAACCCAAAGAGTTTTGTTGAGAACAGCTATTTCGAAGGTCATATTTCTATTCTCCCTTTTTATAAATGACCTTCCGAGTTAAATTTCTCATTCAATTGTTTTTATGTATGCAGATGATGTTAAACTCTGTCTCATACAACAACGACATACAACATACAACAACAATTCACTGGACCATCTATGCTTACAAGATGCTCTTAATTCCTTTCAATGTTGGTGTAAGGCTAATCAATAGCAGTAAAATTGCTCTAAATGTATGACAATGACCTTTAGTCGCATTTGTCCATATACTGCTCATTATACAATCAATAATGAGTCCTTGCAACGTATTTCTACAGTTAAAGAAAGATCTTGGGGTGCTCTTTGACTCTAAACCTAGTTTCAATGCCCATATCTAAATCATCATTAATGAAGCCAAAAGTGTTCTTGGCTTTATTAAACGATGGTCGAAAGAGTTTAATGACCTGTTTGTTACCAAACTTCTTTTTGTTTCGCTGGTTCGTCCAATTTTGGAATATTGTTCAATTATATGGTCGCCACAGCATAAAGTGTATCAGGACCGTATTGAATCAGTTCAGAAACAGTTTCTTCTTTTTGTGTTACGCAATTTTTTCTGGGATCGTAACCTTCGTTTATCTTCTTATCATAGTAGGCTTCTTCTTATAGATCTTCCGTCACTAATGAACCGTAGAAAAGTCTTGGGTATTGCTTTTCTACATAATTTGATTTGTGGTAATATTGAATTGCCTGCTCTTTGAATGCATATTAATTTTGTAGTTCCTTCTCGTATTTCCCGTCACTTTCGTCCTCTATATTTACCTATGTATATATACATCTGATTACTCCTTGCATAGTGTCATGTCTTATGTGCTAATTATAATAGATATTTGTATACATTTTCTTCAGAACTCTCCCTTCCTAATCCTTGCTTTCAGTTTACCTCAAAGAAATCACACACAGAGCCCAAGAGTGATAAAGCCCATGAATTGGCAATTCTTCAGATCTGTGTTGTGTTAGCTCATCACTGTAAAATACATAAATATATATAATTAAATATTATTAGGTTGAGTCCAATAAATGCCACGCGATAGGCTGATGGCAACGATGATGTGATTATTTAAAAAAAAACGAAGTCATGATTTGTATTGATAACTTGCTTTATTCACGATCAACTTAAGACTAACAATATGTGTGTCTATGGAATTAAATTGAGCTCTAACTGAATGTTTGCAACTTTTCGGGTGGTACATGTTGATGGGACAAATGTTTACTTGTGGAGGATACATGTTGCTGGGGATTTGTTTCGATCGATGCCGATCGCTGGCTTGGCCTTTCTTTGTTTACCATTGCCAAGCTTGGGAATGTTTACATTAACTTTCGATCGATGCTGATCGATTGGGGAGAACTGCTCTTTGTGTATAATTACCAAGCTTGGGAATGTTTACATTAATATATTTCCATCGATGCTGATCGATGGGGGAGAAAATGCGTACGTTAATATATTTCTATGGGAACGGCTTTTAGCTATCGTGGACGTAATCAGTATGATTATGTCACTTCCCTCTCCTTAAGAGGCGAGTCAAGGTGACACAGAAGGCTACAGTTTTGGTAGATTTGATTGTGTTATTTCTATACATGTGGTTTCTTGTTGTTGCTCTTCAGATTGGACTGAAGGGATTTTGGGCTCGTGAATTTGCTTCTTAAATATTTTATACCCTGAGCCCATTGAAAATGGGAAATCAGGGTATAATGTTTTTGTGAAAATGTATGTAACAGGCAGAAGGAGACGTCGCAGACCATACAAAGTATATATATTCTTGATCAGCTCGATAAGCTGAGTTGATATAGCCCTGTCCGTCTGTCCGTCCGTCCGTCTGTGTGAACGCAGCGATCCCGTAAACCACAGAAGCTAGAGAGCTGAAATTTGACATGTATACTCCTGAATACCATACGCTATACGAGTTTTTTTTCAAAAATGCGATAACTCTTCCCGTTCTCTTTTTATCGATAAATTTAGATAACTTTTCGTCTCTTTTACGTACCGTAAGAGCTAGAGACCTGAAATTCACTATGTAGATTTCTGTTGTGAATACATACATTTTGTAATTTTTGGATTTTTTAATTTCCACAACATAAGCCTCTTGCAGCCCAACCGCTGTCGCTACGGCAACTGCGCAGTTGGCAGAGCGTGTGCTTGACCGTTCGTCTGTGTGTGTGTATGTGTTGCTTGCAATATATGTATATGTAAACTAAGCATACAATATTTGAAGTATCGGCACTTCGCAGGGCTCAGGGTATCTCCTAGTCGAGCCGTCTAGACTAGAGCATTCTTACTTGTTTTGATTGTATTAGTGGATTCGAAGTCAATTGGGATATGGGATACAATTAGTATGACATTATCTTGGTGGCATATTGTGCAGAATGTAAGCGATAGTATAATTATGAAGTAGAAATCTGTGGGTTTTGAATTCGGTTAATTTTCTTTAATTTTTTAAATTGTGTTTTATAGTAACGTGTAATTCTGTTTCTGTTAGTAACTTTGGAATGATCTGGATCTATTTTTTTAACGTTTTTATTGACTTTAAAGGGATATTCTAATTTTCCTTTTTGTAATGGTCCTTTTCGATATCTAGTATCCACTTCGTATTCTAACTTTGGCTGTCCACCATATAAGAATATGTGTGCAGGAGTTTGTCCAGTTGTGTCATGTTTTGTTTTGTGATTGTAAATGTAAAGAATAGTTTCTATTTTACTGAGTATATTTTCTTCGTCATTTATAGTGTTGATTATTCTAATTTTTTCGTTTATTGTAGTCGTTCGATGTTTGCTATTCCTGTTTTTGTAGTATTTAGTTGTATTTCTACTCCTTCATTTTCAAGCCATTTCTTGAGTGCTAAGCTGGAAAATGCGCCATCTCGGTCAGCTTTTAATAATATTGGCTTTCCTAACAGAATAAATATACGTATTAATGCGTTCTTGCATTCTATCCAATCTTTTGTTTTAATGTTTCCAAGAGTAGCGAATTTTGAATAAATGTCTATGCAACTAAGATAGTGTTTGCCATCAGATGAATAAATGTCTATTACAAATTTATCGCGACAATGTTCGGGCCTGGGGGTAATTTTCATCATCATATTTGTATTTCTGTGTTCGGTTTTTGCTAAGTTACAAATTGTAAATAAAGGTACAACGTTATAGTTTGAGCACAAAAAATTGAACTGTTTTATTCTTTTAAATCCTTCTCCTTAAATACCTCGTTTGAGAAGTAAGAGAAGAGCATCTCTCAAATACATTGACATTCTTACATTCTAACATGTGTCCTATGAAACCACTTGAGTTTTATGTTAGTCTTATCTTATTTCAGGCGTCTCTTACGAACATGAAAGAGGA
The DNA here is from genome assembly GCA_035047485.1 of Drosophila peninsularis. Lineage (NCBI taxonomy): Eukaryota > Metazoa > Arthropoda > Insecta > Diptera > Drosophilidae > Drosophila > Drosophila peninsularis. The sequence continues at coordinate 620,958 of JAWNPN010000057.1, read as the reverse complement.
TCACACGCACTGAATTTTGTAACATTATCTTAAGAGTCGTTTATGTTTTGTAATCTATTTTTATGTTATCACCACATGGCGAGATCTGTGTTCATGCTTGAACATTCTGCCAAGGGCCGAAAGAAGTGACGGTAACAGAGAAAAGGTTAAAATGCTAATGCAAACATTTGAGTTCTATCTTATTCTTATCTTATTTCAGGCGTCTCTTACGAACATGAAAGAGGATCACACGTACTGAATTTTTTGGAAAAGCTAGGGCATGTAATCGTCTGCGTACATGTAATTTTCTTACAATATATATTATTATAATTATCATACCAAGTCCTAAGGATATGTGATTAATAATTGGGGTTTTTAGTGGATCCCATACAATTTAGGGTATTTCACTTATATTACTTATATAGGGAGTTGATACCGTTTAGTAACTTTCAGAGTGAAGTATGTAATTTGCCATTAGTATTTTGTCCAAAGTTCTAGCCGTACAATCTGATTTTAATGTCAAAATACCTTGTTCTGGTTAGGTTATTATTTCTTCGTTTACATTTTCTACTGTAAGGTTGACATTTCTTCAAAACTTAAGCTGCTATCACGAATTGTTCGTTTCAAATGATATTTTACCGATTTAACTCCGGCTTCCAAAATACCTCCGAAGTGAGGTCCTGCCGGGGGAATAAAGTGCCAACTAATCCCCTCGTTTTCTAATAAAGGAGCGATTGTATTATTGTCTTTTCTTGTTGTTTCTATAAAATGTTTTTCGCATATTTCAGCTTCTATGTCATCATTATCTTCTTCCATTTCCCAAAATTTTTCTAAATTTTCAACTTTCATAGTGGTTGCTGTTATCACTGTACTTCTTTTTGATTTTGTACACCCTGATCCTACCCAAACAAACTCCGGATTCTGTCCAAGAAGTCCGTCTATTTTTACTATCCCATTTGAATTTTTATTATATTTATTTGTAGAATTTTTATTTCTTTCTTCATTACTCAATGAAGTTATAAAATTATAACGCTGTTCCAAAAATTCCATTACATCTGACAACTCTTGAATTTCTTTTGTCTTTTTGACGTGAGATTCATAGAGCTGCAGCGTTTCTTTGTTGAACTTTCTCAACAAAGTGTGGGCGAAAATTATGTCCACTTCTGTGGGTAAATTAGTTTTAAGTTTTATTATATGTATAGCCTCATTGCTATTATCAATAAAAATTTTAATATTTTTTGCGGAATCCATATTCAAATTTGGTAATTCAATTAATCGATTCATTTCATCGGAAAAAATTTTCCTTTTATTTTCGAATCGCTTAATTAATAATTCCCAAACTGAATGGTAATTCCCAACTGAGCCAGTGAGCAAATGAGAAACCATGCTCTTGGCTTCACCCTTTAATGCCGTTTTTAAATAATTAAATTTTACTGGCATACTTAAATCTTCCCTATTATGAATTATTTCTGTAAATAATTCATAAAAAAGATCCCACTCTTTGGGTTCACCAAAAAATGTGGGTATTTGAATTTTAGGTAGCGTCGGAAGATCCTCTGTTTTTACGCCTGCCTTATATGGTTTTGTATCCTGAGATACGCGCTCTAAAGTGTCTACCATATTCTGAGCATCGAATTTTAACTCATCAACATCTTCGTTTAATGAATATTTTAACGAAGTAAAATAATTTATTTTTTCTTGGATCCTACTCCAAAGAAAATTAATTTTGTTTTTTCTGATGTTACTCCATCCCAAGGTAGCATTATTCAACCCTTTTTCGGTTTCTTCTAAATATACCCTGAGCTGATTTAAATTTTGTTCAAAATTTTCGGCTTGTTTCTGCATGTCGCTTTTCTCTGACATTATTACTGTCCCGGTATCAACAACCTGTTTTGAACACGACTGTATTTCAATGATACTTTTAATTTTACCTACTGTTTTTTCATATAAATTTTTGTTGAAATATTCATGATCTACTATTCCGATTTTTAATAGTGTCTTATGATTGCTCATAAACTTTGACCTAATGGTTTCTAATTTTTTAACCTCCTCACTACTTATTATACCAGCTTCCATTTGCTGGATTTCTGTCATCAGTGTCGACTGATTATTTAGTAACTAAATTGTCGCCTCGGACATCATTTTTCTTATTTATACTATTTATCTCTAAACTTATCTGGAAATGATGTCCTTTTGCTGCTTCTCGGTTGCTCCCTGGATGTTTCTTCTTGGTTGATCCCTGGATGCTGCTTCTCTGCTGCTTCTTCTCGGCTGTCGTTTCTGGGCTGTTGTAGCTTCTCGGTTGCTCCGTGAATGCTGCTTCTCGGCTGTCGCTTCTCGGCTGCTTCGTGAATGCTTTCTATTATTATTATTTTTTTTTTGTAGACACTCACTTTGCGATTTTTTAGATTTTCCGATGTTTTAGCCTCGGAACGCTTTATAATTTTTTTTTTTATACCCTGAGCCCATTGAAAATGGGAAATCAGGGTATAATGTTTTTGTGAAAATGTATGTAACAGGCAGAAGGAGACGTCGCAGACCATACAAAGTATATATATTCTTGATCAGCTCGATGAGCTGAGTTGAAATAGCCCTGTCCGTCTGTCCGTCCGTCCGTCCGTCCGTCTGTGTGAACGCAGCGATCCCGTAAACCACAGAAGCTAGAGAGCTGAAATTTGACATGTATACTCCTGAATACCATACGCTATACGAGTTTTTTTTTCAAAAATGCGATAACTCTTCCCGTTCTCTTTTTATCGATAAATTTAGATAACTTTTCGTCTCTTTTACGTACCGTAAGAGCTAGAGACCTGAAATTCACTATGTAGATTTCTGTTGTGAATACATACATTTTGTAATTTTTGGATTTTTTAATTTCCACAACATAAGCCTCTTGCAGCCCAACCGCTGTCGCTACGGCAACTGCGCAGTTGGCAGAGCGTGTGCTTGACCGTTCGTCTGTGTGTGTGTATGTGTTGCTTGCAATATATGTATATGTAAACTAAGCATACAATATTTGAAGTATCGGCACTTCGCAGGGCTCAGGGTATCTCCTAGTCGAGCCGTCTAGACTAGAGCATTCTTACTTGTTTTGATTGTATTAGTGGATTCGAAGTCAATTGGGATATGGGATACAATTAGTATGACATTATCTTGGTGGCATATTGTGCAGAATGTAAGCGATAGTATAATTATGAAGTAGAAATCTGTGGGTTTTGAATTCGGTTAATTTTCTTTAATTTTTTAAATTGTGTTTTATAGTAACGTGTAATTCTGTTTCTGTTAGTAACTTTGGAATGATCTGGATCTATTTTTTTAACGTTTTTATTGACTTTAAAGGGATTTTCTAATTTTCCTTTTTGTAATGGTCCTTTTCGATATCTAGTATCCACTTCGTATTCTAACTTTGGCTGTCCACCATATAAGAATATGTGTGCAGGAGTTTGTCCAGTTGTGTCATGTTTTGTTTTGTGATTGTAAATGTAAAGAATAGTTTCTATTTTACTGAGTATATTTTCTCCGTCATTTATAGTGTTGATTATTCTAATTTTTTCGTTTATTGTAGTCGTTCGATGTTTGCTATTCCTGTTTTTGTAGTATTTAGTTGTATTTCTACTCCTTCATTTTCAAGCCATTTCTTGAGTGCTAAGCTGGAAAATGCGCCATCTCGGTCAGCTTTTAATAATATTGGCTTTCCTAACAGATTAAATATACGTATTAATGCGTTCTTGCATTCTATCCAATCTTTTGTTTTAATGTTTCCAAGAGTAGCGAATTTTGAATAAATGTCTATGCAACTAAGATAGTGTTTGCCATCAGATGAATAAATGTCTATTACAAATTTATCGCGACAATGTTCGGGCCTGGGGGTAATTTTCATCATCATATTTGTATTTCTGTGTTCGGTTTTTGCTAAGTTACAAATTGTAAATAAAGGTACAACGTTATAGTTTGAGCACAAAAAATTGAACTGTTTTATTCTTTTTTTTGAGAAGTTTGAGAAGAGCATCTCTCAAATACATTGACATTCTTACATTCTAACATGTGTCCTATGAAACCACTTGAGTTTTATGTTAGTCTTATCTTATTTCAGGCGTCTCTTACGAACATGAAAGAGGATCACACGCACTGAATTTTGTAACATTATCTTAAGAGTCGTTTATGTTTTGTAATCTATTTTTATGTTATCACCACATGGCGAGATCTGTGTTCATGCTTGAACATTCTGCCAAGGGCCGAAAGAAGTGACGGTAACAGAGAAAAGGTTAAAATGCTAATGCAAACATTTGAGTTCTATCTTATTCTTATCTTATTTCAGGCGTCTCTTACGAACATGAAAGAGGATCACACGTACTGAATTTTTTGGAAAAGCTAGGGCATGTAATCGTCTGCGTACATGTAATTTTCTTACAATATATATTATTATAATTATCATACCAAGTCCTAAGGATATGTGATTAATAATTGGGGTTTTTAGTGGATCCCATACAATTTAGGGTATTTCACTTATATTACTTATATAGGGAGTTGATACCGTTTAGTAACTTTCAGAGTGAAGTATGTAATTTGCCATTAGTATTTTGTCCAAAGTTCTAGCCGTACAATCTGATTTTAATGTCAAAATACCTTGTTCTGGTTAGGTTATTATTTCTTCGTTTACATTTTCTACTCTAAGGTTGACATTTCTTCAAAACTTAAGCTGCTATCACGAATTGTTCGTTTCAAATGATATTTTACCGATTTAACTCCGGCTTCCAAAATACCTCCGAAGTGAGGTCCTGCCGGGGGAATAAAGTGCCAACTAATCCCCTCGTTTTCTAATAAAGGAGCGATTGATTTATTGTCTTTTCTTGTTGTTTCTATAAAATGTTTTTCGCATATTTCAGCTTCTATGTCATCATTATCTTCTTCCATTTCCCAAAATTTTTCTAAATTTTCAACTTTCATAGTGGTTGCTGTTATCACTGTACTTCTTTTTGATTTTGTACACCCTGATCCTACCCAAACAAACTCCGGATTCTGTCCAAGAAGTCCGTCTATTTTTACTATCCCATTTGAATTTTTATTATATTTATTTGTAGAATTTTTATTTCTTTCTTCATTACTCAATGAAGTTATAAAATTATAACGCTGTTCCAAAAATTCCATTACATCTGACAACTCTTGAATTTCTTTTGTCTTTTTGACGTGAGATTCATAGAGCTGCAGCGTTTCTTTGTTGAACTTTCTCAACAAAGTGTGGGCGAAAATTATGTCCACTTCTGTGGGTAAATTAGTTTTAGGTTTTATTATATGTATAGCCTCATTGCTATTATCAATAAAAATTTTAATATTTTTTGCGGAATCCATATTCAAATTTGGTAATTCAATTAATCGATTCATTTCATCGGAAAAAATTTTCCTTTTATTTTCGAATCGCTTAATTAATAATTCCCAAACTGAATGGTAATTCCCAACTGAGCCAGTGAGCAAATGAGAAACCATGCTCTTGGCTTCACCCTTTAATGCCGTTTTTAAATAATTAAATTTTACTGGCATACTTAAATCTTCCCTATTATGAATTATTTCTGTAAATAATTCATAAAAAAGATCCCACTCTTTGGGTTCACCAAAAAATGTGGGTATTTGAATTTTAGGTAGCGTCGGAAGATCCTCTGTTTTTACGCCTACCTTATATGGTTTTGTATCCTGAGATACGCGCTCTAAAGTGTCTACCATATTCTGAGCATCGAATTTTAACTCATCAACATTTAATGAATATTTTAACGAAGTAAAATAATTTATTTTTTCTTGGATCCTACTCCAAAGAAAATTAATTTTGTTTTTTCTGATGTTACTCCATCCCAAGGTAGCATTATTCAACCCTTTTTCGGTTTCTTCTAAATATACCCTGAGCTGATTTAAATTTTGTTCAAAATTTTCGGCTTGTTTCTGCATGTCGCTTTTCTCTGACATTATTACTGTCCCGGTATCAACAACCTGTTTTGAACACGACTGTATTTCAATGATACTTTTAATTTTACCTACTGTTTTTTCATATAAATTTTTGTTGAAATATTCATGATCTACTATTCCGATTTTTAATAGTGTCTTATGATTGCTCATAAACTTTGACCTAATGGTTTCTAATTTTTTAACCTCCTCACTACTTATTATACCAGCTTCCATTTGCTGGATTTCTGTCATCAGTGTCGACTGATTATTTAGTAACTAAATTGTCGCCTCGGACATCATTTTTCTTATTTATACAATTTATCTCTAAACTTATCTGGAAATGATGTCCTTTTGCTGCCTCTCGGTTGCTCCCTGGATGTTTCTTCTTGGTTGATCCCTGGATGCTGCTTCTCTGCTGCTTCTTCTCGGCTGTCGTTTCTGGGCTGTTGTAGCTTCTCGGTTGCTCCGTGAATGCTGCTTCTCGGCTGTCGCTTCTCGGCTGCTTCGTGAATGCTTTCTATTATTATTATTTTTTTTTTGTAGACACTCACTTTGCGATTTTTTAGATTTTCCGATGTTTTAGCCTCGGAACGCTTTATAATTTTTTTTTTTATACCCTGAGCCCATTGAAAATGGGAAATCAGGGTATAATGTTTTTGTGAAAATGTATGTAACAGGCAGAAGGAGACGTCGCAGACCATACAAAGTATATATATTCTTGATCAGCTCGATGAGCTGAGTTGAAATAGCCCTGTCCGTCTGTCCGTCCGTCCGTCCGTCCGTCCGTCCGTCCGTCCGTCCGTCCGTCCGTCCGTCCGTCTGTGTGAACGCAGCGATCTCGTAAACCACAGAAGCTAGAGAGCTGAAATTTGACATGTATACTCCTGAATACCATACGCTATACGAGTTTTTTTCAAAAATTCGATAATTCTTCCCGTTTTATCGATAAATTTCGATAACTTTTCGTCTCTTTTACGTACCGTAAGAGCTAGAGACCTGAAATTCACTATATAGATTCCTGTTGTGAATGCAGACATTTTGCAATGCGAGCCGTCTCGACTAGAGCATTCTTACTTGTTTTTAGATTTTCCGATGTTTTAGCCTCGGAACGCTTTATAATTTTTTTTTTTTTTTTTTAGATTTTCCGATGTTTTAGCCTCGGAACGCTTTATAATTTTTTGTGTATAAAAAATTATTAAACATAAATCCTTTTTTTTTAGGTTTTTGTTTTTTTAAAACAACTCTTAGGGGTTTTTTTTTTCTTTTTACTCTTGAGTGTTAATTGTTATTTTCTGTGTTTCTTTCCACGGGTGGGGGAAAACGACAGAATATTTTATTTTGCTACCTTAGCTACCGAACTGTAGAGTCTAAGGAGCTGGTTTAAAATTCTAAGTCTCTTACCACTGGTGGGGGAGACAATAGAATGCTCGAAGGACCAAAATGTAAATAATGGTCCAACGTTATAGTTTTCTGTGTTTCTTACCATTCTGTCGAAAACGACAGAATGTTTTATTTTGCTACCTTAGCTACCGAACTGTAGAGTCTAAGGAGCTGGTTTAAAATTCTAAGTCTCTTACCACTGGTGGGGGAGACAATAGAATGCTCGAAGGACCAAAATGTAAATAATGGTCCAACGCTATAGTTTTCTGTGTTTCTTACCACGGTGGGGGAAAACGACAGAATGTTTTATTTTGCTACCTTAGCTACCGAACTGTAAAGTCTAAGGAGCTGGTTACAAATTCTAAGTCTCTTACCACTGGTGGGGGAGACAATAGAATGCTCGAAGGACCAAAATGTAAATAATGGTCCAACGTTATAGTTTTCTGTGTTTCTTACCACGGTGGGGGAAAACGACAGAATGTTTTATTTTGCTACCTTAGCTACTGTAGAGTCTAAGGAGCTGGTTAAAAATTATAAGTCTCTTACCACTGGTGGGGGAGACAATAGAATGCTCGAAGGACCAAAATGTAAATAATGGTAAAACGTTATAGTTTGAGCACAAAAAATTGAACTGTTTTATTCTTTTAAATCCTTCTCCTTAAATACCTCGTTTGAGAAGTAAGAGAAGAGCATCTCTCAAATACATTGACATTTCTTACATTCTAACATGTGTCCTATGAAACCACTTGAGTTTTATGTTAGTCTTATCTTATTTCAGGCGTCTCTTACGAACATGAAAGAGGATCACACGCACTGAATTTTGTAACATTATCTTAAGAGTCGTTTATGTTTTGTAATCTATTTTTATGTTATCACCACATGGCGAGATCTGTGTTCATGCTTGAACACAAATGTTACATTCGTTTATTATGTTTTGTGTTAGTAATTGGCTGTTAGGGAAATAGTAAGTTTCACAGAAGAGTTTATTTGTTTTTATACCCTGAGCCCATTGAAAATGGGAAATCAGGGTATAATCCGTCCGTCCGTCCGTCTGTGTGAACGCAGCGATATCGCTGCTTGACATGTATACTCCTGAATACCATACGAGTTTTTTTTTCAAAAATTCGATAACTCTTCCCGTTCTCTTTTTATCGATAAATTTCGATAACTTTTCGTCTCTTTTACGTACCGTAAGAGCTAGAGACCTGAAATTCACTATGTAGATTTCTGTTGTGAATACAGACATTTTGTAATTTTTGGATTTTGGATGCCACGCCCCCTTCGCCCTAAATTTGCAAAAAACGCATTTCAAATACTAGAGACTTGTGCTTTGGCGCATACACACATATGAATAACATAATCATGCCCTGAAAGTTTCAATAAAAAAGTCCTTCTAGAAAAAAAGTTATTAAACATTTAATTTCCACAACATAAGCCTCTTGCAGCCCAAGCGCAGTCGCTACGTCAACTGCGCAGTTGGCAGAGCGTGTGCTTGAGCGTGCGTCAGTGTGTGTGTATGTGTTGCTTGCAATATAATATGTATATGTAAACTAAGCATAGAATATTTGAAATATCGGCACTTCGCAGGGCTCAGGGTATCTCCTAGTCGAGCCGTCTCGACTAGAGCATTCTTACTTGTTATAAATGACCTTCCGAGTTGTATTTCTCATTCAAAAATTTTTATGTATGCGGATGATGTCTCTCATACAACAATTCACTGGATCATCTACGCTTACAAGATGATCTTAATTCCTTTCAATGTTGGTGTAAGGATAATCAGTTGCAGTTGAATTGATCTAAATGTATGTCCATATACTACTCATTATACAATCAATAATGAGTCCTTGCAACGTTTTTCTACAGTTAAAGAAAGATCTTGGGGTGCTCTTTGACTCTAAACTTAGTTTCAATGCCCATATCTCAATCTTCATTAATGAAGCCAAAAGTGTTCTTAAACGATGGTCGAAAGAGTTTAATGACCCGTTTCTTACCAAACTTCCTTTTGTTTCGCTGGTTCGACCAATTTTGAAATATTGTTCAATTATATAGTCGCCACAGCATAAATTGTATCAGGACTGTATAGAATCGGTTCAGAAACAGTTTCTTCTCTTTGCGTTACGCAATCTTAGCTGGGATCGTAACCTTCGATTACCCACTTATCATAGTAGGTTTCTTCTTATAGATCTTCCGTCACTAATAAACCGTAGAACAGTCTTGGGTATTGATTTTCTACATAATTTGATTAGTGGTAATACTGATTCGCCTGCTCATATAATGCAAATTAATTTTGTAGTTCCTTCTCGTATTTCCCGTCACTTTCGTCCTCTATATTTACCTATATGTACATCTGATTACTCCTTGCATAGTGCGTTTCATGTCTTATGTGCTGCCTATAATAAATATTTTTATATATTTGCTTCAGAACTTTCTGTTCCTTTAATAAAATCCTTCCTTTCAGCTTACCTCAGAGAAATCACACACAGGGCCCAAGAGTGAGAATGTACAGGAATTGGCAATTCTCCCTACTTGTGTTGTGTTTTCTCATTTCTGTAAAATATATAAATATATTTTCTTCTTCTTCCTATTTTTATGGCTAAGCTTTGTTTTTAGATTAATTTTTAAACTAAATATTTTTAATTTCTTCACTCCCTATCCTTTATAGTTCAATGATATCACTAACCATATGTGGCTGTGATTCGGGGCATAGCTCGCCGGCATGGCAAATAAAACACCCCCAGCGGGTGGTGATATCATTGATAAAATTTTGTTATTTTTAGGCTTTTGCTTTAATTACTTATTAGTGACACTCGATTTGTCAACTATATAATAAATATAAAAATATTACAAGTTTTAAGTCTCTAGATGGCATATATCAATTAAAATATCGTTTATTCACTTGTGTCAAGGCATCTCCTAGTCTACCAGTCTCTAACTTTTTAACTGATTTGTATTAACTTTCTCTTTAAAGGTTATACGCAAGAAGAATGTATTAGATGTGAAACGCCGCTTTTTCTGAAAATACTATATATTAAAGTGCACATTTTTTGGGCGAAGTGGGCGTGGCATTGCGGCAAATGCGAAGGCGAGGTTTTTTCGCTTCGGCCGAGGGCGGTCACACTGAGAGCTGACTAGGAGTTCCATGGAAATCGCCATTTAATTTTAAGACTGACTTCGGCATTCGCATTATACACACTTGTATACATATATATAAATACAATTTTCCACATTATCCATTGCATCATTCACTCATCACTCTACACAACTTCCTAAATTAGTTATCTCGCAAGGGGTTGAACGACCCTAGTATTGAAGATCCCGGCAGTTGCTGACGATTTTGACGCCCTCTTACAAACATTTGGTCCTTCGAGCAGGATACTGTTCCATAGCGTCCTGTGCACTTTTTAACACAGTGTAGACATAACTGACGTGCCTCAATAGGTTCACGGTACCCGTTAATGCTATCCTGTGTCCGTATCTTGTGCTAATTTCTGTCTCCTCGTAGCTGTATGTACATATTCGTATGCCGGCATATATACATTCACACACACACACATGAAAACAACAAGTTGCAAACCAAAAGGCATCCATAGTGAGTGCTGAGATCGATTGCGGAACCGGAAATCCACGCCGAGCCCACGTCCTTAATCAACCGATGGCAGCAGTTGAAGGCGCTGCATCATAGCTTATGCCGCCGCTTGAAGACGGAATATTTAAAGGAGCTCCACAAAAGGAACAACTAAGAATGCTCTAGTCGAGACGGCTCGACTAGGAGATACCCTGAGTGCTGATACTTCAAATATTCTATGCTTAGTTTACATAGACACACAGACTCACGCTCAAGCCTCACCCTCTGCCAACTGCGCAGTTGACGTAGCGACTGCGCTTGGCCTACAAGAGGCCTAAGCTATGGAAAATTAAATGTTTAATAACTTTTTTTCCAGCAGGACTTTTTTATTCAAACTTTCAGAGCATGAATATATTAATCATATGTGTGTATGTGCCGAAGCACAAGTCGCTAGTATTTGAAATGCGTTTTTTGCAAACTTAGAGCGAAGGGGGCGTGGCATCCAAAATCCAAAAATTATAAAATGTCTGTATTCACAACAGGCATCTACATCTCTTTTAAAAAAAGTCGTATAGCGTATGGTAATCAGGAGTATACATGTCAAATTTCAGCTCTCTAGCTTCTGTGGTTTACGAGATCGCTGCGTTCACACAGACGGACGGACGGACAGACGGACAGGGCTATATCAACTCAGCTCATCGAGCTGATCAAGAACACATATACTTTGTATAGTCTGCGACGTCTCCTTCTGCCCGTTACATACATTTTCACAAAAACATTATACCCTGATTTTCCATTTTCAATGGGCTCAGGGTATAACAAATAAAAAACTCCAGTTCGCAGTCTCCAGATAGACGACCTTGTCATCGTGTCCGAGGATAATCCGCCTCCCACTGAATGGCGCTTAGGACGAGTGGAGCAGCTGCACTCCGGGGCTGATGGTCTGGTTCGGGTCGTCGACGTGCGGACTTCGCAAGGGTCCTTCCGACGACCCGTTGCGAAGCTCATTCTTTTGCGAAGGGAGTTCGAGCCTATCCCAGCAGAACAATAACCCCCTTTAGACCTTTTTGTATGGGCTGTCTTCATGTCCTCGTGCAACAGTCCGCTCACCCGAGCCTCTCGCAGCAATCACACAGTTCATGACATTCACATGTTTTCCTATCTATCGGTCTTTCCACAGCAACATGGCTCCGACTCGGTTTCGGCTCTCCTCATATATATATATATATATATATATATATATATATATATATATATACATATTTGTGTTAGAATATATATATATATATATATATAATATATTGTTTGGAGTAGGGCGGGCAGTCCGATCCCTCAGCAACTAGAGAGATGTTCCTTTGGGCTGTTGCACAAACTCGCGAGTTAACAACAGATTAAGAACGCGGGTGTTTAGAGTAATCAATAAAACTAAGGTTTTATTGCAAGCTTATATGTAAGTTTTTAAGTATGTGAGAGTACAATAGAAGAGAGTTGTTTTACAGTTGAAGTTCGTCTAAAATTCTGATGGCGCTTACCATCGAAATCCAAGTCACGGCCCCCAGTGAAACCGCCCTTGGTCGAAGCGAAAAATCTTCCTTTTGCGCGCCCTCTGGCGTTAACATACCGCCCCCCTTGCAACAAATTGCAACTGCCACATTGGATAGGCTTGAGGATGGGGGACGGCAACGTTCTGGAGCGCCTAGATGCCGCAGGAGCCGGAGATGAGCCACCCAAAAAGCGTGCTTTGGGCGGCGGGCATGCAGCCTTGGGCCGGCACGCAACCCGGTTGGATGACCTCAGGATAGAGGTCCGCTCCCAACACCACGTGTATAGGTCCAGGGCGATAAAATGTCGGGTCCGCCAGCACGAGGGTCGAGAATTTGGTGAGCACCATCTCGGGAACCTCTCGACTCGGAGTGCGGAGGCACAGATCCGTATCCACCTTCAGCACCACCGTCTTCCTCAGAGCTGGATCGCTTTTGGATTCGATCACTGCCGTGCAAGCTTGATCGTCCCCGACGCGAGTCACGGTCAACCCGAGGGTCTTGGCAAACGAGCCGTGAATGATGCTCATGGGTGCACATGCGTTCAACAGTGCACGCGTATTGAACTGCTTCGACCCGTCGCCAACCCGGATCATCGCGGTGGGCAATAGCGTCGTCGACCGGGATTCGAGGAGCGACGAGAGCGTGGGAGCCTCGGGAGGCACGACTGCAGCCGGGGACGCGGAGGACTGCACCGATCGTCGCCTAGGTGATCGAGGTTGGCGGTGGTCACGGCGTTGGACTGCCGACCGCCGCTTCGGGGACCGCGGTCGGCGGTGGTCTATGCATCGACCTGGCGATCGCCGCCGGGGAAACTGATCCGACATGTGGAGGAGGGTGTGATGGGGTTGTCCACACCGTACGCGCGCCGGCAACCTCCAGCGGAATGCTCGTGGGCCAAACAGTTGGAGCAGTACTGATTCACGAGCTCTGCTCTCAGGCGTTTTCCGCACTCATAACGAGGAATCGTTAACATTGACGGAGAGCGTGAACACCCGACATCGGTAGGTATCGACTCCGCGGGGATGTGGCCTTCCTACCGGGGAGAGCTGAGACCGAGTCGGGCCCATGCGATAGATAGGATGACATTAACAGATATGTGAACGGTATGATTGCGGCGAAGGCTCGGGCGAGCGGACAGTTGCACGAGGACATTAAGACAGCACATACAAATAGGTCCCCAGTGCAGCTGCTCCACTCGTCCTAAGCGCCATTCAGTGGGAGGCAGATTATCCTCGGACACGATGACAAGCTCGTCTATCTGGAGACTGCGAAATGGTGTTTTCCATTTATTCATTTTGTGGAGCTCCTTTAAATATTCCGTCTTCCAGCGGCGGCAGAAACTATGATGCAGCGCCTTCAACCGCTGCCATCGGTTGATTAAGGACGTGGGCTCGGCTCGGCCCCGATAAGAAAGTGTCCTGGGCTCAACGCTAAAAGGTCCGTTGGATCCTCACTCATAGGGGAGATGGGCCGAGAGTTTAGGCACGCTTCTATCCTGCATAGGAGAGTGGACAGCTCCTCGAACTTATACTTGAGGTTCGTCGTGGACTTATAGAACAAGGACTTGAAACTATTAACTCTAGCCTCCCATAACCCGCCCATATGGGGGGCGCTGGGTGGAATGAAAGCCCAGGAAAGGATGTGCCAAAGGAAAACGTTCATTACGCATTGTTTGGTGGCGGCCAGGAAGTCCTTTTCTAGCGCTTTGGATGCCACAAAAAAAATCTTGCCGTTATCAGAGTAGGTGCGCTGGGGACATTGTCTTCTGGCCACAAACCGTGAGAAAGCCGCCAGGAACTTTTCGGTGGTCAGATCAGACGTCGCTTCCAGGTGGATTACCTTGGTGCTGAAGCACACGAACACGCAGACATAACCCTTGGTAATGAGACAAGCTCGCCCGGTGTATTTCTTGATCTCGAAAGGTCCTGCGAAATCAATACCAGTATGCGTGAAAGGTCTGGAGAAGGTGATCCGCTCTCGATGAAGGTCCCCCATCTTTTGGGTTTGTTGGCGGCGCCGATAGATGATGCACGTCTTGCACCCCTGCACGTGAGCCTTGATTAAGTTCTTTATCCCTGGGATCCAGAACTTGGCTGCCACCATGAAGGGTGATGCGGTGGGCGAACTTTACGAGAAGCCGGGTCAAATGAGCGTCATAAGGGAGCAGGATTGGGTGACGCTCATCATAGCTGAGAGACTCAGCTGCTCGTAGTCGGCCGAAGGACCCCGTGCTGATCGAGAAATGGGTTTAAGTTGAGCAAGGAGCTTGAGGATGGAATCGGACGCTTCTCGATGAGGGTGCGGATTTCGGAAGCATAAAAATTGCTCTGAACCAGCCGCACAAGGATCCGCTCGGCGGCTAGCAACTCGTCGTTGCCGAGCTGTATCGTGGAGGGCGTCGCATCCTTTGGAGCGACAAATGGCTGGACATTTGCGGTGACCCTGTGGGCTCTCCCGTAATCTGAGAACCGCTCGCTGAAGTTGTCCTTGGGGGCTACAGTGGCTGTGTGACAGTGGACTCTCAGCTCAAACTGCGTATCCGGGACATCGCAGAGAGCAGCCGGCCAATGCTCAGGTGCCTGTCGGAGCCAGTCCGGTTTGAAACAAATAAACGGCTGGCCGCTAGTTCGTCGGTGGAGTCCCCTCGGCTAGCCAGGTCTGCTGGATTGTCCTCGCATCAAACATGACGCCAACTGCGTCCACAGGTGCTCTGGGAAATGCTGGAAACTCTGTTCGCAACGAAAGTCGAAAATCCGGATAGAACTGGGAGGAAGTCGGCCGTATTGGCAGCTCCGTTTGTATTGACACATACAGTCAGCTAGCAGATCCGCACCGCAGAGCTCCAGCCGTGGCAGTGAAATCGTTTTAACTGGAGCTACTCGTGTCTTAACCGTTAGGAGATGGACACTCACATGGTCCTGATGCCGAAACCGCACATAGAGTGCCGTTCCGTATTCCTTCTGAGAGGCATCGCAGAAGCCATGCAAGTCCCACTCTAGCTCAGGACGGATCTCTAGACATCTGGGGATGCGAAGCCGGCTGAGACCTGGATAGTCCTGTAGGAAGTCGTGCTACAGTGGTACGACTTCCTACAGGACTATCCGGGAGCGATGGCGTGAGTGCATCGTCCCATCCAAGTTCGGTTAGCCATAGCTGCTGTATAAAGATTTTGGCCCGAATGACGAAGGACGCCAGCCAACCAGCGGGATCGAACAGCTCCGCTATGTACGACAGCACCTCCCTCTTGGAGACGGGATCCTTCGCTTGTGGCTCCACGATGGAGAAGAATAAGCTGTCATTCGTGGCTTGCCAGCGGATACCCAGCGTCTTGGTCGCACTTGCGTCCACTAATTCAAGGAAGTCTTCGTGCAGCAAATGCTCTCTCGGAAGAGCCTTGAGTATTCCTTTCTGGTTAGCTGTCCATTTCCGCAGCGGGAAGCCAGCCGAAAGGCGAGCAGCGTTGAGCTCCTGGATGGCGTCGTGGGCGTTCTCCTCCGTGTGAGCGAAAAAAAAAAAAAAAGCGAGAACATCATCTACATACATGTAGTACCGCAGGATCTCACTTGCTCTAGGAAACAAGTGTTGCACGTCGTGCGCCAGCTGTAGCAGGACTCTTATTGCGAGAAAGGGGGCACACACACAGTTCACACCGAAAGTGACCGTTTGGAGCTCGTAGTCCTGAAGATTCCCGCCGCGGTCACGGTAGAGGATCCGCTGGAACGGAGTGTGCTTGGGGTCGACAAGGATCTATCGATACATCTGCGTAATGTCAGCATTGAAGACGAATTGGAATACGCGCAATTTGAGAATCTGCAGCGTGAGGTCGGTTTGCAGAGTGGGTCCGGTAAGCAAAGCGTCATTTAAACTGACTCCTCTAGTGGACGGACACGAGGCGTTAAAGACGACGCGGACTTTGGTGGTAGTGCTGTCAGGTTTGAGGACAGCGTGGTGAGGAAGATAGAAATTATTGCCGTCCGCGGGTGGGGTCACTCGAACCGTGTGACCCAAATCGATGTATTCCTGCAACACAGCGTCATACTGAGCCTTCAAAGGAGGGTTGTTTTGGAGACGTGCCTCATTCCTCAGAAATTGAACCAGAGCTATGGGTGACCGAGATCTACACCGTTTGGATTCTTAAACGGTAAAGAGACTACATATCGGCCGTCCCTCCTCCTCCTGGTGGTTTCCTGGAACACCTGCTCACAGATTACATCTGCCTCCTTTTTTGGCTTTGCCGGAAGGTCTTCCACCTCCCAGAACTTGGTGAGCAGCAAATCAAGGTTCTGGCTTGGTGCGAGCGCTCCCGATTGCACCGTGAAGACTTGGCGAGACCTTGGTGAAACGGCTACTATGGACCCGCAGATCACCCATCCAAAGATTGTCTCCAGGCCGACGAAATTACCGCCAACGTCCTTTTTGATCCGCTCCCCAAGGATATGTGGGAAGAGATCCACTCCGATCATCATCTCAATCGGAGCTGGCCTGTTGTAGTGAGGGTCAGCCAATGGACGATCCAGATATTCACGCACCACCTTGTCCTGGAACGGACACGCTGGGATTGCTCCTGCCAGTCTGGGAACGACTAAGGCCACAGCTTCTACCTGCATCTTCCTGTCCCACGGGGCGGACAGCTTCAGCAAACATGCTTTCTCTGCGCTACCTCCGTCGCTCTGTCCCATGCCGGTAACCGCTGCGTTGATATGGCAGAACGGAGGTTGGACTAAGTTAAATACCCTCTCCGACACGAAGGTCGAGTCGGCTCCGAAGTCAATCAACGCCCGGACATGAAACTATTCACCGCGAGGAGGTGGAGGAGGTGGCAGTGCCGAGAAGACCTCGCCCTGGAGTGGAGGCGAAATAACTTTGAGCGCTCAATGCTTGATTACTCGTAGATGGCCGCTCGTGCGAGGTTGAATGCATGGTGGTGGACTCGTTACTGGAATGTAACAGTGTGTGATGACGCGCCTTGCAAATGTAGCAATTATGCGCACTGGAACAGTCCCTCACTTAATGACCCCGAGCGAAGCAGTTCAAGCACAAGCTCTGTAGCCTGATCACCTCCAGCACTCCGTGCGACGGACATCGCAATGAAGGTCGGTCAGACTCGAATCGGATGATTTTCTTTATTACAAAGGCGGCAGGATGCCGCTTTGATCTGTGTCTTGGCGGGAAATGCTGGACACTGGGTCGAGCGGTGTAGCTGGGGTCGAATTATGGCCCTCCGTGGCCTCCAGCGCACGATAGCAATCTGTCAGATCGTCCCATGATGAGACTGAGGATATCCCAATTCTCTGCACTTGCACCTGACAGTTGCAAGGCAGTCAGGCACCCCTGGAAAGCCGCCTGCAGCTCTCGCAAGCAACTGCCTGACTCCAGCGAAACTACGGGAATTTGGAGCAGCTGCTTGGCTTGCTTCATGATCAAGAGTCGATCATTTTCGTACCGCGCAGTGAGGTTGTCCCACGCGGCTTGGAAACCCTCATTCGTTAGAGGGGACTTTGGCTCGTGCCTCACCGCGAGTCTTGGAGTTTAGGTGGTAGAGCTATTCCACCTTTGCCAAAACGGGATTGCGAATATATATCGCGGAGAACAAATCGCGGAACGTCGGCCACGCAAGACTATCGCGTGGGCCTTGGGGCGCGGAAAGCCTAGCTGGAGAGGGAGTAGTCTGAGCCGACATCTGCTCGATGCATTTTCCGAAAAGAGTTCCGCATCGCACGTAGACCATGTAGCAGTATTCGTGCTTCGCCTTGATGGTGGTCAATGTCATCATGCTTTCCTCACTGTTATGGGAAGTGAAAGCACTGTGGCAGCGGGTAAGCTCCGACTCTACATTCGGGACTTCTACAGAGCTTAGAGCTTCACTTTCGCGAGCCTCGAATAAGGTGAGCGCATCGCATGTCGCAATGAAGTCGGATAATGACGTAGTGGATTGCTCCTTGAGCTGTTGAGACGCGGACCGAGAGTATTGGAAACTCTGCCGCAGTCACGACGACCCTTGGAGTCGGTGAAAAGCTCTTACGAGGATTCGAGACGGAAGCAGTAGACGGAAGTGACGTTGGAGAAACGCTGTGACTACGAGACGTTGTCGAGGAAGCACGGATGTGAGAGCGTTTGGAAGTTACTGGAATAGGTTTCGACGGAGTTCAGGACAGAGCGTCTCTATGACCGGGACCCTTGAAGCTTGCGGATTTTTGAGCAGCCTTAGATGGGTCGGCGGACATTATCAATTGTCCAAAGGAGAAGACGGGATATTTGCGGACCGAAACGCCAAGAAAAAATGAAACAACCGGGAGTGGACTGTATATGTGGACGGTGCACGATATTTGTAAATGCGAAAAATATCTTATCCTTAGAACTTATTGAATAGCTTATACATATATGATATAGATATATATATTTTCCTTTTTTTCTTTTATTTATTTATTTTAGATATATATATATATATATTTTCCCAGTTTTTTTTTTATTTTTATTTACATGCGTATATACATATATATATATATATATATATATATATATATATATATATATATATATATATATATATATATATATATATATATATATATATATATATTTTTTTTTATTTTTTTTTTTTTATGAATTTAAATTTAATTTATTGAAATATATAAAAACAACAATAAAAGTATTTATTTATTTGCTTAACAATTAAGAATGACCGATAGGCCGAGATTCACTCACGACTTGTTTAGCGCGCCAGCCCTGGTCGTAAATCGCAATCGCACATCAGCTGTGGTGGATTTGCACTTGCACTTTATAATTTCTAGCACAAATAAGTTGGCAATGACACTTGGATAAAATGCCTAAATTGCCGGAATATGGACGCGAAAAATATGGCGGATAGCGCAGCAGGAATAAAGGAAGGAAACCACCGACAACGCGCACATCCACTTTTTCGGTTTTATTGAAGGTTTATTACTGTATGTGTGTGCGATGGCAGCCGGGTTTTGCTATTTGTTGATGTTGTTGTTATTTTCGTTTCGAATTCGAAGAATATTCTTAATATTAATATATTAATATATTATTAGCACAATTATATTTGTGCTGATCGCAGCACTCACTTGGGATGGCTTTTGTGTGTGTGTGTGTATGTATATATGCCGGTATATGCATATGTACATACAGCAACGAGGAGACAGGAATTATCACAAGATACGGACACAGGATAGCATTAATGATACCTATGGAAAAGCGGGAAACCTTGCACCTTTGAGTGTATGTATGTACATATATGTAAAATAATGACAATTGCTGTACTTATCAGATTGTTCCACCGATGCTAGCTGGAGGAGCTGAAGAGGATCCGGCTCGAAGGACCAATGTTTGGAGTAGGGCGGGCAGTCCAATCCGTCAGCAACTGGAGAGATGTTCCTTTGGGCTGTTTCACAAACTCGCGAGTTAACAGATTAAGAACGCGGGCTTTTAGAGTAATCAATAAAACAAAGGTTTTATTGCAAGCTTATATATCCAAGTTTGTAAGTATGTGAGAGTACAATAGAAGAGAGTTGTTTCACAGTTGAAGTTCGTCTAAAATTCTAATGGCGCTTCCCATCGAAATCCAAGTCACGGCCCCCAGTGTGACCGCCCTTGGTCGAAGCGAAAAATCTTCCTTCTGCGCGCCCTCTGGCGTGAACATATATGTATAAGCTAGTCAATAAGTTTGAAGGGTAAGATATTTTCGCCTCTAAAAAAATGTCGTGCATTAACAACATATACAAATATATCTATATATATATATAAATATCCTTTCTCCTCGTTCGGGTAATTGATAATGTCCGCCGACCCATCTAAGGCAACTCAAAAATCCGCAAGCCTTAAGGTTCCCGGTCGTAGCGACGCTTTGTTGCAAACTCCTTCGAAACCTATTCCAGTAACTTCCAAACGCTCTCACATCGGTGCATCCTCGACAACGCCTCGTAGCCACAACGTCACGTCCGTCCACTGCTTCCGTTTCGAATCCTCGTAAGAGCATCTCACCAACTCCAAAGGTTGTCGTGACTGCGGCAGAGTTTCCCATACTCATTCGGTCCGCGTCTCAACAGCTCAAGGAGCAATCCACTACGTCATTATCCGACTTCATTGTGAAGCTCTAAGTGGAGAAGTCCCTCTTTACTCCATAAAAATGCACTTAGAGCAGCTAAAGTTACTTTGGCCGAATGTAGAGTCAGAGTTTACCCGCTGCCACAGGGCCTTCATGTCCCAGAACAGTGAGGAAAATGTGATGACATTGACCACCATCATGGCGAAGCACGAATACTGCTACATGGTATATGTGCGATGCGGAACTCTTTTCGGAGCATCGAGCAGATGTCGGCTCAGACTACTCCCGCTCCAGCTAGGCTTTCGGTGTCCCAAGGCCCACGACTGCCTCCGTGTGAGGTGGAAGTTTTCGAAGGCGATAGTCTTGCGTGGCCGACGTTCGGCGATTTGTTCTCTGCTATATATATTCGCAATCCAGTTTTGGCAGAGGTGGAACAGCTCTACCACCTAAACTCCAAGCGGTGAGGCAAGAGCCATTGTTTCAAAGTCCCCTCACTGCCTCGTACGAAAATCATCGACATTTGGTCATGACGCAAGCCAAGCAGCTGCTCCAAATTCCCCCAGTTTCGCAGGAATCAGGCAGGTCCTTGCGAGAGCTGCTCGCGGCTTTCCAGGGGCGCCTGTCTGCCGTGCAGCGGTCAGGAGCCAGTACAGAGAATTGGGATATCCTTGTCATGTATGACCAAGCTACCAAAAGCAACTATCCTGTTGTGGGAACAATCTGTTCCAAATAAGACTGCAGTCTCATCATGGGACGATCTTGACAGATCGCTATCCTGTAATGGAGGTTACGGAGGGTCATAATTCGACCCAAATACACATGTCGATCAAGGTCCCGAAAACCCGCCGCCTCGGTGAGTGTCCAAGCGTTTCCCGCCTAGACACAGATCACGCGGCATCCTGTAGGTAAGGAAAATCATCTTATCCGTGTATGCCCAACCTTCATTGCGATGTCCGGCGCACGGAGAGTGGAAGTGATCAGGATACAGAGCTTGTGCTTGAACTGCTTCGCTCGGGGTCATTAAGTGAGGGACTGTTCCAGTGCGCATAATTGCCACATCTGCAAGAAGCGTCAGAACCTTTTGTTACATTCCAGTAGCGAGTCCACTACCATGCGTTCCAACTCGCATGAGCGTCCATCCACGAGCAATCAAGCATTCAGCGCTCAAAGTTATTTCGCCTCCACTCCAGGGCGATGCCTTCTCGGCACAGCCATCGTGACACTCAACCATCTCGGTGAAGAGTTTCATGTCCGGGCGTTGATTGACTCCGGAGCGTATTTGAGAAGGCATCCTTGCTGAAGCTGTCCGCCCTTGGGACTGGAAGATTCAGGTAGAAGCTGTGGCCTTAGTCGTTCCCAATCTGGCAGGAGCAATCCCAGCGTGTCCGTTCCAGGACAAGGTGGTGCGTGAATATCTGGATCGTCCATTGGCCGACCCTCATTCCAACCGGCCAGCTCCGATTGAGATGATGATCGGAGTGGATCTCTCCCACATATCCTTGGGGAGCGGATCAAAATGGACGTTGGCGGTGATTACGTCGGACTGGAGACAATTTTTGGATGGCTTTTGTGCGGGTCCATCGTAGCCGTTTCACCAAAGTCTCGCCAAGTGTTCACGATGCAGATGGGAGCGCTCGCACCAAGCCAGAACCTTCATGTGCTGCTCACCTAGTTCTGGGAGATGGAAGACCTTCCGGAAAGCCGAAAAAGAAGGCAGATGGCATCTGTGAACAGGTGTTCCAGGGAACCACCAATAGATGTCGGTCACTTCAGACCCATCGCTCTGGCTCAATTTCTGAGGAATGAAGCACGTCTCCAAAAGAACCCTCCTTTGAAGGCTCAGTATGTCGCTGTGTTGCAGGAATACAACGATTTGGGTCACACGGTTCGAGTGACCCCACCCGCGGACTGCAATAAGTTTTATCTTCCTCACCACGCTATCCTCAAACCTGACAGCACTACCACCAAAGTCCGGGTAGTTTTGCATGCCTCGAGTCAGTCCACTAGAGGAGTCAGTTTAAATGACGCTTTGCTTACCGGACCCACTCTGCAAACCGACCTCACGGTGCAGATTCTCAAATTGCGCGTATTCCAATTCGTCTTCAATGCTGACATTACGCAGATGTATCGACAGATCCTTGTCGACCCCAAGCACACTCCGTTCCAGGAGATCCTCTATCGAGATCGCAGCGGGAATCTTCAGGACTACGAGCTCCAAATGGTCACTTTCGGTGTGAACTGTGTGCCCCCTTTCTCGCAATAAGAGTCCTGCTACAGCTTGCGCACGACGTGCAACACTTGTTTCCTAGAGCAAGTGAGATCCTGCGGTATTACATGTATGTAGATGATGTCCTCGCTGGGGCTCACACGGAGGAGAACGCCCACGACGCCATCCAGGAGCTCAACGCTGCTCGCCTTTCGGCTGGCTTCCCGCTGCGGAAATGGACAGCTAACCAGAAAGGAATACTCAAGGCTCTTCCGAGAGAGCATTTGCTGCACGAAGACTTCCTTGAATTAGTGGACGCAAGTGCGACCAAGACGCTGGGTATCCGCTGGCAAGCCACGAATGACAGCTTATTCTTCTCCATCGTGGAGCCACAAGCGATCCCGTTGGTTGGCTGGCGTCCTTCGTCATTCGGGCCAAAATCTGTATGCAGCAGCTATGGCTAACCGAACTTGGATGGGACGATGCACTCACTCCTACTACAGTGGCACGACTTCCTACAGGACTATCCGGGTCTCAGCCGGCTTCGCATCCACAGATGGCTAGAGATCCGTCCTGAGCTAGAGTGGGACTTACATGGCTTCTGCGATGCCTCTCAGAAGGAATACGGAGCGGCACTCTATGTGCGGTTTCGGCATCAGGACCATGTGAGTGTCCATCTCCTAACGGTTAAGACACGAGTAGCTCCAGTTAAAACGATTTCACAGCCACGGCTGGAGCTCTGCGGTGCGGATCTGCTAGCTGACTGTATGTGTCAATACAAACGGAGCTGCCAATACGGCCGACTTCCTCCCAGTTCTATCCGGATTTTCGACTTTCGTTGCGAACAGAGTTTCCAGCATTTCCCAGAGCACCTGTGGACACAGTTGGCGTCATGTTTGATGCGAGGACAATCCAGCAGACCTGGCTAGCCGAGGGGTCTCCACCGACGAACTAGCGGCCAGCAGTTTATTTGGTTCGGACCGGACTGGCTCCGACAGGTACCTGAGCATTGGCCGTCTGCTCTCTGCGATGTCCCGGATACGCAGCTTGAGCTGAGAATCCACTGTCACACAGCCGCTGTAGCCCCCAAGGACGGGCAGCTGAGTCTCTCAGCTATGATGAGCCTCACCCAATCCCTTTCCCTTCTTATGACGCTCATTTTACCCGGCTCCTCGTAAAGTTTGCCCATCGCATCACCCTTCATGATGGTGCGGTACTTGCGTACCAAGTTCTGGATCCCAGAATAAAGAACTTAATCAAGGCTCACGTGCTGGGATGCATGACGTGCATCATCTATCGGCGCCGCCTACAAACCCAAATGATGGGAGACCTTCCCCGAGAGCGGATCACCTTCTCCAGACCTTTCACGCACACTGGTATTGATTTCGCAGGACCTTTTGAGATCAAGAACTACACCGAGCGAGCCTGTCTCTTTACGAAGGGTTATGTCTGCGTTTTCGTGTGCTTCAGCACCAGGGCGATCCACCTGGAAGCGACGTCTGATCTGACTACAGAGAAGTTTCTGGCGGCTTTCTCACGGTTTGTGGCCAGAAGACAATGTCCCCAGCGCACCTACTCTGATAACGGCAAGATTTTTTTTGTGGCATCCAAAGCGCTAGAAAAGGACTTCCTGGCCGCCACCAAACAATGCGTAATGAACGCTTTCCCTCGGCACATCCTTTCGTGGACTTTCATTCCATCCAGCGCCCCCCATACGGGCGGGTTATGGGAGGCTGGGGTTAAGAGTTTCAAGGCCTTGATCTATAAGTCTATAAAACGAACGTCAAGTATACGTTCGAGGAGCTGTCCACCCTCCTATGCCGAATAGATGCGTGCCTTAACTCTCGGCCCATCTACCCTATGAGTGAGGATCCAACGGACCTTTTAGCTTTGAGCCCAGGGCACTTTCTGATCGGAGGCCCTCTCGTATCTATTGTGGAACCGGAAATCCTTAATCAACCGATGGCACCGGTTGCAGACTTCGCGAGGGTCCATCCGACGACCCGTGGCGAAGCTCATTCTTTTGTAAACGGAGCTCGAGCCTAGCCCAGCAGAACAATAACCCCCTTTAGATCTTTTTGTATGTGCTGTCTAAATATCCTCGTGCAACTGTCCGCTCGCCCGGGCCTCTCGCAGCAATCATACAATTCACATATTTCTTAATATTTTCCTATCTATTGCTCTTTCCTCAGCAACATGTCCCCGACTCTCTGTCAGCTCTCCCCGGCAGAAAGGCCACACCCCCGCGGAGTCGATACCTACCGGTGTGCCGCGGAGTTCACACTGTCCGTCAATGTCGACGGTTCCTCGATGTGAGTGTTGAGAAACGCCTGAGAGCAGTACTTGTGAATCGATACTGCCCCAACTGTCTGGCCCACGAGCATTCCGCTGGAGCTTGCCGGCGCGCGGACGGATGTCGTCTGTGTGGACAACCCCATCACACACTGCTTCACATGTCGGATCAGCCTCCCCGGCGACGATCGCCAGGTCGACGAAGAGACCAGCGCTGGCCGCGGTCCCCTAGGCGTTGATCGGTGCAGTCCTCCGCTTCCCCGGCTGCAGTCGTGCTCTCGTCGCTCCTCCAATCCCAGTCGACGACGCTGTTGCCCACCGCGATGATCCGGATTGGCGACGGGTCGAAGCAGTTCGACACGCGTGCGCTGTTGAACGCGTGTGCACCAATGAGTGTCATTAACGGCTCGTTTGCCAAGGCCCCTTGGTTGACCATGACTCGCGTCGGGGACGACGCTTGCACGGCGGTGATTGAATCCAAAAGCGCCCCGGCTCTAAGGTAGGCGGTGGTGCTGAAGGTGGATACTGATCTGTGCTTTCGCACTCCGCACTCGCACTGCCGTCCCCCATCCTAATGCCTGTCCAATGTTGCGATTGCAACAATTGTCGCAAGGGGGCAGTATGTTCACGCCAGAGGGCGCGAAGGCGAGGATTTTTCGCTTCGGCCGAGGGCGGTCACACTGAGAGACATGACTAGGAGTTCCATGGACATCTCCATTTAATTTTAAGACTAACTTCGGCATTCGCAATACACACACTTGTATACATACATATATAAATACAATTTTCCACATTAAACATTGCATCATTCATTCATCACTCTACCCTATTATTGAAGATCTCGGCAGTTGTTGACGATTTGGATTGCCCGCCCTCCTACGAACAAAAATGGTAATATCCGCAATAGGCATATACACAGTGAATTTCAAGTCTAGCTTTTACGGTATGCAAAAGAGAAGAAAATTTATCGAAATTCATCTATCAAAAGAGAACGGGATGATAAACAACAGCAACAAAAAAAGTCAAAACTATATAAACGCTAAAACTGGGATATACAGTCGCGGACAAAACTCTACATACGACCCCCTTTTTTTTAATTCAACCCGATCTATAGCATTTAAATAAAAAGTAATGATGCACGTTTGTGTCAA
The DNA here is from genome assembly GCA_035047485.1 of Drosophila peninsularis. Lineage (NCBI taxonomy): Eukaryota > Metazoa > Arthropoda > Insecta > Diptera > Drosophilidae > Drosophila > Drosophila peninsularis. Next base: position 594,842 of record JAWNPN010000057.1, on the reverse strand, counting down.
ATATAATTATAAGACAAATAAAACAAAAATTGTGCATTTTCATCGCTTACTTCAAAAGTTATTCATAAAAAATCGAAAAAAGGCACTGACAAAAGTGTACGTACGTTACGCTATTTCACTCTTTTTGCTCTTGTTTTTGCTAAAATATTTATGTAAAGTACATTTGTTTAATAGTATGCTTCTTATGTGTGTTCTTCTTTGAATTTTTAACATTTGGGAAAATAAAAAAAGTTTAATATCGCTATAATGTCGCCTCGTAAAGAAATTTCAGCTGATTTGCGAAAATTAGTTATTAATTATAGAAATAATAACAAATCTTTTGGCAAAATAGCGGAAATTTTAAATTTAAGCAAATCTACAGTGCAGACAATTGTTAAAAACTTCATGACTTCGGGTTCCATCCAAAGCATCCCGCGCAGTGGCCGCCCAAAGAAGCTCGACCGACGACATATCTCGTTTATGCAGAATGCTGTGGGCAAAAATCCCAAAGTACACGCCACGGATATGGCCCAATATGCTTTTATATTGTAAGCAATCCATTTTACCTTGATCAAACACAAGGATTCCGACTCCTGACGCTGGATACACATGCCGAACTCCTCGCAAGAAGCCACTAATAAGCGAGAAAGATCGAAAGCTTCGCTTGGAGTTCACAAAAAGGCATCTTAATAAAGGAATCGATTTCTGGAAATTAGTATTATTTACGGATGAATCCAAATACAACATATTTGGATATGACGGAAAAGCGAAAGTCTGGAGAAAACCAACCACAGCCCTGGATCCCAAAAATCTAATTCCGACCGTGAAACATGGTAGTGGCAGTGTCATGGTTTGGGGAGCAGTTGCAGCGTCAGGAGTCGGAATCCTTGTGTTTGATCAAGGTAAAATGGATTGCTTACAATATAAAAGCATATTGGGCCATATCCGTGGCGTGTACTTTGGGATTTTTGCCCACAGCATTCTGCATAAACGAGATATCTCGTCGGTCGAGCTTCTTTGGGCGGCCACTGCGCGGGATGCTTTGGATGGAACCCGAAGTCATGAAGTTTTTAACAATTGTCTGCACTGTAGATTTGCTTAAATTTAAAATTTCCGCTATTTTGCCAAAAGATTTGTTATTATTTCTATAATTAATAACTAATTTTCGCAAATCAGCTGAAATTTCTTTACGAGGCGACATTATAGCGATATTAAACTTTTTTTATTTTCCCAAATGTTAAAAATTCAAAGAAGAACACACATAAGAAGCATACTATTAAACAAATGTACTTTACATAAATATTTTAGCAAAAACAAGAGCAAAAAGAGTGAAATAGCGTAACGTACGTACACTTTTGTCAGTGCCTTTTTTCGATTTTTTATGAATAACTTTTGAAGTAAGCGATGAAAATGCACAATTTTTGTTTTATTTGTCTTATAATTATATTTGACACAAACGTGCATCATTACTTTTTATTTAAATGCTATAGATCGGGTTGAATTCAAAAAAAGGGGGTCGTATGTAGAGTTTTGTCCGCGACTGTATGTATATCAACCACAAGAAAAACACAAATTCAACGTTGAGAACGAAAGCGATACTGCTTCTGTCAGCAAAGGGATACACCAACCTTTTAGGAGTACCTGAACGTGTATCCCAACAATGGACGACGCCCACTCCAATAGCTAAGTACAGGGCACGAAAAAAACAACCAAAAAAAGAGAAGGAGAAGTCATTTAGCATTTTTTTTTAAGATTGTAAACAGTCACATACATATGTAAGCTAATTACACAGTATTTAATTAACTCATAATATTTCATGTATCTGGTCCTGTCTAACTCAGGGATAACAAGAGTCCTCTAATCGAGACGGCTCATCTAGGAGATACCCTGAGCCCTGCGAAGCACCGAAACTATTCTATGCTTAGTTTACATATACATATACTGCAAGTAATATATACACACACAGACGCATGCTCAAGCACACGCTCTGCCAACTGCACAGTTGACGTAAGAACTGCGCTTTGGCTGCAAGACGACTTTCTTATTCAAACTTCCAGGGTATTATTATGTTATTCATATGTGTATATGTGCCGAAGCACAAGTTTCTAATATTTAAAATGTGTTTTTTGTGAACTTTTTGCCTCTAGCTTTTACGGTACGCAAAAGCGAAGAAAAGCTATCGAAATTTATTGATAAAAACAGAACAGGAAGAGTTATCGAATTTTTGAAAAAAACAACCCGTACTGCGTATGGTATTCACAAGTATACAAATCAAATTTCAGCTCTCTAGCTTCAGTGGATTACGAGATCGCTGCATTCACACAGACGGACAGGCGGACGAATGGACAGACGGACAGGGCTATATCAACTCAGTTCATTGATCTGATCAAGAATCAAGAATTTGTGGGGTTTGCGACATCTCCTTCTGCCTGTTACATACATTTTCACAAAAACATTATACCCTGATTTCCCTTTTTTTATGGGCTCAGGATATAAAAAGTATAACACGTTGAAAAACTTAAAGATACCATGGCCTAAACGGAAAACCACTCTTGTTGATAACAGAGTCCTTCTATGACAATTAAAAAAAAAAATTTTACTGGACAGTTGAGAGCTCCTTTGTGTATAACTCATCAATACAGAAAGTTTATAAAGCTGCTCATCGAGCAAAAACAAAAGAGACGGTTCCTTTGCCACAAAGTGAGCCATGGTGGAGGCTCTGTTATGTTCTGAGAATGTGTTGCTTATAATGGCACCCAGCCCATTTCATTCCCCTCACTGATTCGATTAACTAAGGCCAATATTGGACCACCCTCAATAAGAAGGCCTTTCCTTACGCAGATCAGCTCATCGGACAGTCATTTATTCTCAGCAGGACCATGTCCCATGCCACAAAGCCCGGATGTTAATGAACTTTTTGAAGGATCTTTTACGTTCTCACGTTTAACTGGCCGCCCCAAAGCCCAGATATAAATATTATTAAAAACGTCTGGAAGCGCAAAAGAACCGTATCGTTGAATAAAACCAGAGAAGAAACTATTTCTGAGCTCACTTCTCTATGGAAAGAGATATCTTCAGAAATCCTTCAAAATTTGGTAGACTCCGTACGAAGACGTCTCCAAAAAGTCCTTGAAGCCAAAGGCGGTTAATATATATTAGTATTAGCATAACAGGGCTTATCAAAATACATATGCCATACTCTGGAATTTCAAATGAATTATTATTATTGTTAAGTTTGTATGAGAAAAAATGTGTTTTTAACACAGCGAATTTCATGTCCTAGCTATTACGGTACGCAAAAGAGAAGAAAGTTATCGATAAGTTTATCGATAAAAAGAGAACGGGAAGAGTTATCGAATTTTTGAAAAAAAAACTCGTATAGCGTATGGTTTTCATGAGTATACGTGTCAAATTTCGGATCTCTAGCTTCTGTAGTTTATAAGATCGCTGCGTTCACACAGACGAACGGACAGACGGACGGCTATATCAACTCAGCTCATCGAGCTGATCAAGAATATATATAAGTGGGGTCAAGTGGGCTTTGCGTCAAAAGAATTTTGTTTGACAAGTGCTCAAATGTGAAAATATGTGAAAAATGATTGTCAAAATACTAGTGCCGCGTAGTGAATATCCAATGGAATTTTCTGGAACATGTATGTAGCGTCTGATATTGGAAAATTTAATTTTAGTACAAGTAGATCAAAATAACTACTCGACTACAAGATACTCTGAACCAGTGAAGAACCGCTATTCCGCGCATTTCTTTATATAAGTCAACGAAGAATTTCACAAAAAGGGCATTTCACTCGATTCAAATATATCACCCCAATGCGTGCACTTTGGCAACTGGCAAATGCAAGTTAGATTACGATGTTGCTTGCTTAAAGACTAAATAGGAACAGTTATGAATTACAAAATTGAAAAATAGATATAGAAATAAACATAGATCGAATAGACTTACAAGTAAGCAACGCAGTCGAAATTTCTGTGTGTATGTTCAGCTTGCTTATATTAGTGACACTAATGACAATATAACGAAAAAGAATAAAAGTTAAGGAAGCTTATTCTAAGAGTATCTATTAGCTGTTGAGCCGACCATCCTTCCCTCAATTGAAAGATCGGGTCTCTCAACAGGATCATCAACCAGAAGGACGCATAGCTTATTGACAACTCAACCAACTAATAAGGTGACTTTGTTCTATTGATGAATTTGTGAATGTATGTAACCAACGATACGCTTCATTATTCAAAACGAATTTATCTATTTCGATGACATATGAGTCCTCACCTCGAAAATTTCAGTTTTGTGAGCTGTTGCTGGTGAGTTCTTAGCATATATATGTATATTTGAGAGAGGAGAGAGCGGAGAATAAGACTACATGATAAAGAAGAGATTAGAGAATAAGTATACAGAGTGGCATAGATGAGTTTCGTATAGAAATCGTACCATCATCAATGAGTGCTCGCAGAGCACTGATTCTGCTGTTATAAATGTTCGCTGCTCCTAAGAAAAAAGTAAAGGAAACCCAGCGAAACGGCGAAATCGACGACAACGGGGCGCATGGCGCATGAAAAATTTCCTATGGCAGGGCCTGTCTATGTGTTATTTGGCTAGGGATAGTGATGCAGCTCAATTCTTGATAAATACTATAGCAGTTGCGAGAATCAGAGCATATATAGGGTATTGGGTTGTACAGAAGTATCTATTGATGACCGATAGTAATGCAATAGCGTTTGATGCTTCGATTGGCAAGTGCGGCATCAACTAGGTTTTCAATCTCTAAGTTGATGCTCCTTTTTTCGGCAATTGATACACAGAGCACGCCTCTTAGCCTCTTTATGCTTTGCAATTGGCGATAATTTTTCAAATGGAAGATCATATGGTCTGTGTCTTTGCAGAGAGCACAACGAGTAGGAGCTTTTGAAGCAACAAATGATTTTCTTATTTGTGTACTCAATCTCTGACCCAGACGTACCAATATTATCCATCCCAAATATCTCTCTCATATGTGCCTGTAAAATATATAAATTGTGCTGTACTTAGCTTTGTTGATCTCAAGCGAACGTATAGTATCGAATCCAGCAACACTTAAGCAGCTTCGAAGATGCTGGAAGTTCTCAATTGGGTTGAGATCAGGGTCTTAATCGATGATTGTTTTAAACATAGAGTAGAAGTTTTTCAACGCAGTTTAGATAGCGCCAAACTTTGGCAGTTCTGACTACCGCAAACGCGATCGTCATAACCAGCATTGTCAGACTTGAATTGAAATTTTAACAAAGTTGTGAATTTGGCCGAGTGCAGAGCTCGCTCTGAAGCAAGGAATAAAGAAGCTCGAGATACATAACCGCGCACCTGCACTTTTAACGCAATAAATTTATCAATGAATATTCAGCACCGATGTGCAACAACGAAATTAATTATTAACTTTTAAAGGCACTACATAAGCACCACGGAGTGTATGAATCACGTCAGGATCACCGAAATGTTGGGAACTGTCGAGCCTTTTCAGCAACTCTGAACTGCAATCATTTACGAAGGCTTGTTTATATTAGTTTTAAATATTATTTATTAATATAAAAACAATTCTGTAGCATTAGTGTAGGCCAAAAATTAACAGATTGCTTTTACGCATATTAAAAGAAGTATGTAGTCATATGAGTAGAGTATTTAAATTATGTTTGGACCTACTTATGTATGTATGTATGTATGTATACAATGTAAGTACATATGTATGTATGTACGTATGTACATAAATACACACTAGACAGGGCGAATTCCATCGAACTAAAAGCCGATATTTAATACTGAAACTATAAAGCTGTAATTATATTAACTTAAAAGTAGTTTGTAGTAGATATTAATTTAATTCTCATTCAAAATAGTTGCACAACATATTTAAACATATCTATTAAGAAAAGATATGCGCGAACGGTAAATTAATAACATGGAACTTAACATAAACACTTTGCAATTAAAAAAATTAATTATTTTTATTAGTAGATGCTTTTGTCAGATTATGATTTTCAAAAATTAATAATCGAATTATATTTGCACATCACTTACGCGTTATTTATTTACAGAGTGATTGTTTTCTTGTGATTGGTACTATTGATACGAAGTTGTAAGGCTATTAGGGTTTCTATTTCTCATTAGGTTGTATTTCTAACAACAATGACCCGCTAAGAGAAATTCAATATAATATATTTTCTTGTTCTACTTGGATTAAGCCAAAGTCTTAAATTATTGAGAAATAGTGAAATAAATAAACCATTTTACACAAAAGGTAAGCATATAAATCTATATTCTATTCAAATTCAAATGGATAAAGATTTATCCATCTTTGGCTTTCAGACCGTGACACATACAAATTACAAATTTAATATTGCAAGGATGATGACAGAAAAAATTGTACCCGGTCACCCTAATTTGCTTAACAAAGGGTTTGTATATATATTTTTTTTAAATTTTTATTTAGAGATTTTACTAACAAAATCGTTCATCTATCCGCAAAAATATTATTAACTACACTTCAAATATGGACAAATTTTATTATTTCTTTTATATTATACGAAAGTCGTTTTAAAATATTTTTACTAGTAAAATTTTTGGAAAAACCAAAAACCCCCGAATATATTCATCTAATTAAAATCAATGGTATTTTAAATATTTCTTAAAAAAGTAAAAATACAGATTAATGCACCTTAGATAATGTTTTGATTATTTATATTTTGTGCTTAAAATTACCCGTTACTCTTCAAGAGAAAACTATTCTCGTTTTAAAGTGATCCATGGAAAAGCAAGGCAATATCCGTCGTGCTTTCCGTCCGCAAATTGCTTCGCCGTTATTGAAGCTAGAGATGCCCAATAGGGCCAAGTCCTAGAATGGATTTTTCGGTATCTCAGAATCATTTCTTCTGAAAATGATTTGGTATTTGAATTGTTACCATAGTTTGCATGATAAGATACAAAATTTATGTGGAATATATCTACGCCCACAGGTCGCGCAGTAAATCATGTAGGTTTATATCTTCTGCAGTTTTAGTGCTAGAAGCTTCAAGATTGGATGTTTAGTTAGCGGTGATCTCTATCGATTCCTTAAATATAGATGTATATATTTTTACGCCCCTAAAATTTTGACATTTTGTTAGTGTAAGCCTCCAACTTTTCTGGGATGTGAATAAATGAATACGTAACAAAGAAGTTATTAAATAAAACGTTTAGCCTTTTGTCAGGATAATGCATTATCCTATTTACTACGCCTCTAGCGGACGTACCAGAAAAATCTTGACACTTTATCTTTGTTAATTCCTTATGACTGCCTAAGTCATCAGATTTACTTTAGCTTTCCGTTTTATGTACTATTATCACTATATGAGACCAAAATCATGCCATTGTATGCGGTTTAAATTTCAATTAATTGTATGTTGTGAGTATATCGCCTTTCTACTTTGCATTCCCATTATTAGTGTATGATAATTTAGTATCTCACACAATCATAAATAATTCATTTGTATATTGTTTTAGGATTCTAACTGATCATCAGATTGCCAGTAACTTAGGCGACGATATGGGATGGAAATCTAAACTGAAGTTACCTCCAAAGGATAATCGATTTAAAACAACAGTATGTATATTTTTATAAGCTGAGCCCATTGAGATTAGGAAAAAAGGGTAAAATAATTATATTAAAATGTATGTAACAGACAGAAGGACAGAAGGCGTTGTAGACCCCTTAAAGTAGTATATATATATTATCAAGGGGACGAGCGGTCCTTATATTTGTATTCGATTTCAGAATATAAGTTAGAGACTTAAAATTTGTTGAAGTTTCTGCATAACAGGCTGAGATCAAGTTTGTTTAAAAAATTTAATGTAATCGATTAAACACGAAATCGAAATTCAATTATAAAATTATATGTAGTACATCTTTAGAGCTAGAGTTTTAGATGTTTTAACTGAAAGTGACTATTTTAAACAATATCATTTTTCAGGATGTGACTGATACACGTGGCAATGAATTTGAAGAATTTTGCTTAAAGCGAGAACTACTAATGGGTATTTTCGAGAAGGGTTGGGAGCGTCCATCGCCAATTCAAGAAGCTGCTATACCCATTGCTTTAAGTGGAAAAGATGTTTTAGCTCGAGCAAAAAACGGAACTGGAAAAACTGGTGCATACTGTATTCCTGTATTAGAGCAAATTGACCCAACTAAAGACTATATTCAAGCTTTAGTAATGGTTCCTACACGTGAACTGGCTTTGCAGACTTCACAAATCTGTATTGAGCTTGCTAAGCATCTAGATATTCGGGTAATGGTTACAACTGGAGGTACAATTTTAAAGGATGATATTCTTCGTATATATCAAAAAGGTATTGCACTTATAAAATAACTGTTTAAATTATATAAACATAGAAAAAACTTTTTTTTTTTATATATATGTATTTATTTAGGTATATTCTGCAGGCTGTTAAAATAATGCTTAATCGATGATTTAGTAATTTAGGGTCATATTCAATATTATTATATTATATAGTCGTTAAATCCGTTGGATCCCCCATGAAATAACGACAAGAAATTTAATTATCCCATTGATAATGGGAAATGGCTTTCTTTAAATCTATGAAACAGGCAGAAGTGGTCGTGATAGACCCCATAAAGTCTATATATTCTTGATAAGGGCGACGAACTGAGTTAATTTAGCCCTGTCCGTCCTTGTATGAACGTCGATCCCAGAAGGACCATATATAAGAGCTGCAGACTTAAATTTTTTAGTTTCCCGTATAACACACTCTGATCGAGTTTGTTTCAAAATAAGGTAATTTAGTTAGGTAATACTATTAGTAGTACATCTTTGAAGCTTTAATTTAACTTTTGCACTTGTATTATGTGTGTATTATGTTAAATTTGGGGTGTCAAGCCCCCTTAGCCTTAACCATAAATATGAATGGAATAATGAGCCCTAAAAGTTGGATCAAGAAAGTCCAGCTAGAGGAAATGATATACAAAATTTAACTTCCCACAACATAGGTATATTGCAGCCTAAGCAGTGTCTCTGCGTTAACTGGGCAGTTAGTAGAGCGCGTACGTTTGTGTGTGTATATATGTGTTGCTTCTAATGTACATACAAATATATAAAAGATACGGAGAATGTCCGGAATTGCGGTTTTTTGGCGGGTTCAGTGGATTTCTTAGTCGAACAGTCTCGTCTAGAATTCGCATACTTTTAAATAATATAATAATATCTATTTCATTTCAGTACAATTAATTATTGCGACACCGGGGCGTATTTTGGATTTAATGGATAAGAAGGTTGCGGATATGTCCCATTGCAAAATATTAGTGTTGGACGAAGCCGATAAACTGCTCTCATTAGATTTTCAAGGCATGCTGGATCATGTTATATTAAAATTACCCAAAGATCCACAAATACTGCTGTTTTCTGCAACGTTTCCATTAACCGTAAAAAATTTTATGGAAAAACATTTGCGAGAGCCTTATGAAATAAATCTTATGGAAGAGTTAACATTAAAAGGAGTCACCCAATACTATGCGTTTGTGCAAGAACGTCAGAAAGTTCATTGCTTAAACACATTGTTTTCAAAATTGCAAATAAATCAATCAATAATATTTTGCAACTCTACGCAACGTGTTGAACTCTTAGCAAAAAAAATAACTGAACTTGGTTATTGTTGCTACTACATTCACGCTAAAATGGCTCAAGCACATAGAAACAGAGTGTTTCACGACTTCCGACAAGGTCTCTGCAGAAACTTGGTTTGCTCTGATTTGTTTACTCGTGGTATTGATGTACAAGCTGTAAATGTTGTTATCAATTTCGATTTTCCGCGAATGGCAGAAACGTATTTGCATCGAATTGGTCGTTCTGGGCGGTTCGGACATTTAGGTAAGTAATTGCAATTTAAAAAAAAACTATCTTTAAAGCTAGATTAACAAAAGTGGTAGCAGGGCTAGACTATTCAAAAATTCGCAATTACTATTAAATTGCATTATTAGGAATTATTGACGGAAAAAGATATTTTTTCATTTTTTCATATAAATGACAATGAAGAAATTTGTTTTCCTTTTCTCAAATCAGTAATGGAAACTAAAATATATGCCAACAAATATTCTTAATAGAACCTGAAACAGATATTAATTTATCGACATTTTAGGTATGGCATACTTATGCCACTATTGACTAGTATGCGAAATTATAAAAATAAAAAAATAAACTTAACAAAAGTAAAGATATTAATACAAACATAATAAAATCCTTATCTCCTTTGTTTTTAATAAACTTTTAGAGCCGTTTCGTACCTGAATCCAATAAATGTTAAAATTAATCTAAAACAAACGTTTTCGACAACTTTTATTGTGTATTTTAGAAAAATGCAAAGACTAAACGTCATACAAAATATATTGTTTACAGCTAATATTTTATTTTTTTTTTTTTTTTCATTTTCGCACATTTATTTACTGTAATAAGCAATGATAACTCCAATAGTCAATAGAAGCATTGGTCAAAATGATTGCGCCGACTAGTGGGCTATTAATTTTGAATTATCTATCAACTGTAACTTTAAATTTTCTAGATGACGCTATTGGTCGTGTAAATGCAAGTTCCAAGAATAATTAATTTTTTTATACGACTATATAACAAAAAGTTACAGTACGAAAATTTAGAGTGCTCTAGTCGAGACTGGTAGACTAGGAAATCTCATAAACCCTAAGGATATCCGATTTACCAAACATATGCATATTTTAATTAATCACTAATTACGAAATCTGAATTCGTTACACTGACCTATACAGCAAATTTTATTTTATATACTTTATTAATGTTTTTCTAGGTATCGCCATTAATCTAATAACCTACGAGGATCGGTTCGACCTGCATCGCATTGAAAAAGAATTGGGAACAGAAATTAAACCCATACCAAAAGTAATCGATCCAGCACTGTATGTGGCAAATATTAGTGGGTCTTCAGGAGAAACATGCAACAATAGTGATCTTAATAATTCTACTAATGAGGAAGGGAATGTTAGTAAATAGTAAAATTTAAACGAGAAAAACTTTTGAAATAAAAAAAATAAAAATGAAAACAATAAAAGAAAAAGAATATGTCCATAAATCTTTTTTGTATACCTAAATAGTAAGTATTAGAAATTTAATTTTTCAACATCAAAAAGTATCGGCAAAGTGTACATTGCTAATTCTGATTACCGTTACGTTGTAGAGAAACTATAAACGATTACTACTAAAAAATGTGAAAAGTTAAAGGTGCGCACCGTTTTCGATTGCGCCGTTTCGCCGAGTCCGCTTTACTGTTTGCGTCGAGAAGCGAATTTTGGAGAGAGTATAACAAACTGTTTTTTATACCCTGAACCCATTGAAAATGGTGAAAAAAGAGTATAATGCTTTTGTTAACATGTATGTAATAGGGAGAAGGAGGCGTGGCAACTCAGCTCAACTATATCAACTCAGCTGATCAAAAATATATAATATATAATATAATATAATATATTTATATATATATATTTATGGGGTCTGCCACGCTTCCTTCTCTTACAGCAAGATTATTCTGGGTTTATCCCAGAAAAATATTAGGTAACAATATGAAAACTTCAGAAAAGCGATTACGAGTAAATTAACTAAATTTTGGTGACCTTTTTATACCCTGAACCCAATGAAAATAGGAAATCAAGGTATGTTTTTGTGAAAATGTACATATGTAAAAGACATCATAAAGTATGTATATATATTCTTAAGTAATTAAATTTATAAAAAGTTAGAATGCTCTAGTCGAGAATGTTCGATTAGAACATGCCCTGAACCCTGCGAAGAACCGCTATTTCGAAGATTCTCCGTTCCTTTTCTATGTATGTACATTACAAGCAACCCATCCACAGACACACATAAACTACTAACTGCGCACCGATTATATCTGTGTATTTGCCAAAGCGCAAGTCTTTGGTATTTAAAATACGAATTTTGAGAATTTAACAAAAATCAAAATTTTATTAAATACAAAAAGTAAAAATAATTTGAAGGTTACAATTTTATAACCGAATTTAGTTTTTCATTGATTACATTAAAACGGAAACAGTTATCAATTTATAACCTCGATGGAAACGTGCTATCACTAATCACTTAACACATAGACAGGCCATGCCATAGGAAATTTTTCAGGTTTCCCTTTACTTTTTTCTTGAACAGCGAACATATATGACAGCAGAATCAGTGCTCTACGAGCGGTCGCTCGATCGATGATGGTCGATTTCTATACAAAACTTATCTATGCCACTCTGTATTCTTATTCTCTAATCTCATCTCTCTCATATAGTCTAATTTTCCGCTCTCTTCTCTCTCACATAGTCTTATTTAAAGGGTAGAACCCAAGAAGGTTGAGAACAGCTATTTCGAGGTCATATTTGTCTCATCGGATGTGCTTCAGGGTAGTCATTTGGGCCCTCTACTATTCTCCCTTTTTATAAATGACCTTCCGAGCTGTATTTCTCATTCCCAAAATTTTTATGTATATAGATGATGTAAAACTCTGTCTCTCATACAATAATTCACGAGATCATCTATGCTTACAAGATGATCTTGATTCCTTTCAATGTTGGAGTAAGGCCAATCAATTGCAGTTGAATTGCTCTAAATGTATGACAAAGACCTTTAGTCGCATTTGTTCATATACTGCTCATTATACAATCGATAATGAGTCCTTGCAATGTATTTCTACAGTGAAAGATCTTGAGGTGCTCTTTGACTCTAAACTTAGTTTCAAAGCCCATATCTCAACCATCATTAATGAAGCCAAAAGTGTTCTTGGCTTTATTAAACGATGATCGAAAGAGTTTAATGACCTGTTTGTTACCTAACTTCTTTTTGTTTAGCTGGTTCGTCCAATTTTGGAATATTGTTCAATTATATTGTCGCCACAGCATAAATTGTATCAGGACCGTATTAAATCGGTCCACAAACAGTTTCTTCTCTTTGCGTTACGCTATCTTAACTGGGATCGTAACCTTCGTTTACCTTCTTATCATAGTAGGCTTCTTCTTCCGTCACTAATAAACAGTAGAACAGTCTTGGGTATTACTTTTCTACATAATTTGATTAGTGGCAATATTGATTCTCCTGCTCTTTTAATGCAAATTAATTTTTTAGTTCCTTCTCGTATTTCCCGTCACTTTCGTCTGATAGTGCGTTTCATGTCTTATGTGCTACCTATAATAAATATTTTTATGTATTTACTTCAGAACTAACTCCTTTAAAAAAATCCTTGCTTTCAGCTTACCTCAGAGAAATCACACACAGGGTCCAAGAGTGAGAATGTACAGGAATTGGCAATTCTCCCTACTTGTGTTGTATTTTCTCATCTCTGTAATATATATATATATATATATATATATATATAGTAACATAATCATAATAATTATGTTCACAATACATAAAAAACTGTTCCCATAGCAACGTGCTAGCTCAGCTGAAATTTATTGGAATTGCCAATCCAGAATTAACTGGATAGAAAGAACCGTTGCATCAACGCGTCATGTTGCTAACGCGCCCGACCACCCGAATCCAGAATTAACTAGAAAGAACCGTTGCATCAACGCGTCATGTTGCTAACGCGCCCGACCACCCGAATCCAGAATTAACTAGAAAGAACCGTTGCATCAACGCGTCATGTTGCTAACACGCCCGACTAACGGTAAAAGAACCGTTGCAGCGACGCGTCATGTTGCTGCTGCGTAATTTCAACAGCATATAAATAAGCCTAGGATAAAAATATTCTTTAGTCTTAAGTTGTTTGTGAATAAAGCAAGTTGTCAAGTAAAATACAAATCGTGACTTCGTCTTTAAAAAATCACATCAACGTTACCATTAGCCTTTGGCGTGGTATTAGTTCGACTCAAATTTACTTATATTCAATTGGCGCAGCCGGTAGGATAGCAATAAAGAGCATCTTGATGCAATAACTAAGTTATTAATTCTTATGCCTGGTTACTGCTATCCGCTAAACAACTGACGCAAAGGCAACCCACGCGACGGTCAATATCGCGTCAAGTTTTTAAAAAATAAAAACCTCGACAGTGACGTGTACACCAAATTTCGCATATTGCCAAAGCCACAGATTGTGCAAATAAAACTTGAAATTAATTCAAGAAGACGCGATAGAATTCGAAGAGACTATAATTCCAGAAACTTCTGGTTATCTCACAAAATTCGAAAGAGCTATCTGTGCAAACCAAACAATCAAAACTATAGAAAATTAAGTATTGATAATAATAAATTCAAAAAAGATAAAAACTGAACTAAAAAAATTATGTGAATATAAAAACTGAACAAAAAATTAAGTGAATATTAATAAATTTAAAAAGAAAAAGAAAAAACTGAACAAAAAATTATGTGAATATAAAAACTGAACAAAAAATTAAGTGAATATTAATAATAATAAATTCAAAAAGAAAAAGAAAAACTGAACTTAAAATTAAGTGAATATAAAAACTGAACTAAAAATTAAGTGAATATTAATAATAATAAATTCAAAAAAGAAAAAGAAAAACTGAACTTAAAATTAAGTGAATATAAAAACTGAACAAAAAATTAAGTGAATATTAATAATAATAAATTCAAAAAGAAAAAGAAAAACTGAACTTAAAATTAAGTGAATATAAAAACTGAACAAAAATTTAAGAGAATATTAATAATAATAAATTCAAAAAGAAAAAGAAAAAACTGAACTTAAAATTAAGTGAAAAAAAAAACTATAATAATATATTAAACAAACAAAATGGAAGGAAACGCAACACACCCCTATCTGACACAAGTATGACGCAAGTAATCAATCAACTAAAAATTGTTGAAAAATTCACTGGAAACAAGAACCATTTATACACGTTCATCAAACGGATCGATTACATATTGTCCCTCTACACCACCAATGATGCGAGGCAGAGGTTAATACTTTTTGGACTTGTCGAAAGCTGCATCAGCAGTGAAGTTATGCTATCTCTTGGCATAAACAATCTCACTACATGGTCGGATCTTCGGAAGCAACTCATATTAAACTACAAGACACAAACCAAAAATCATGTCTTGTTAGAAGAATTCCGGAGCACCCCATTCAAGGGAAATGTTCGAGCTTTTTTGGAAGAGGCAGAACATCGCAGGCAAACACTGATGAGTAAGCTAGAACTAGAAAATAATGTAGATGAAAAAATATTGTATGCACGACTAATTAAAACTAGTATTGACGACTTAATCCAAAAACTACCTACAAATATTTGTATTCGAATTATAAATTGCGAAATTCCCGATTTAAGATCTTTAATAAACATATTACAAGAAAAAAATCTTTATGATGAACCCAGTCTAAATTCAAATCAAATCAAAGCAAAACAAGATAAAAATTTTAAGCCGTCATACCCAAATCCTTATACTCAATTTCCCACATTCCTTCAACCAAACCATCCTTATGTCCCATATCGACCTTACTTTCAGCAACCATATCTTCCACCAATATCAAAACCAACACCTAATAATACTAACAATAACATTTTTCCACCTAATCATTATTCACCTCGACCAATGCAACAAACACCTAATTATCCACCTAATCATTATTCACATCGACCAATGCAACCAACACCTAACACGGTCAGACCATTATACCCTACACAAAGATCAATTCTAAGACCGAGCAAATTTGACAATAATCGTTTCGGACAACATGCACAAGTAACTCCACAACAAGCCCCTTTCAATACCCAACCAACAAAACGTGTTAGACCTGCAGAAAGTGGACAAAGTAAAATGAGCATAGACGAAGAAACTAGAAATCAAGAAGAAATTAACTATCACAATTATATGAAACAAGAATATTATAATCAAGTAGCTCCTTATTCTGAACACTATCCTCAATATTACCAAGAACAAAGTTACCCACAAAGCTCAAATGACACATACATACAAACAGCCACAGCCGAACATGAGACAGAACAATTAAATGAAATAGAAATCGAGAAAGTCGAAAATTTTTCAGCTGCCAGCCTCGGAAACCAACAATACATAACTATCACTTATAAGGGCAAAAATTTAAAATGTTTAATAGACACAGGATTTACTGTTAATATGATGACATCTAATATTTTTAATTTACCAATTCATAATACCGATTGTCTTATTCACACCAGTAATGGACCTTTAATAATCACACAAAAAGTAAATGTCCTTTCCAACAACTTGTTCAAGAGTAATAATGAATTCTTTCTACATCAGTTTTCAGTAGATTACGATTTATTAATTGGTAGAAAACTGCTTTCAGAAGCTCAAGCCGTTATAGATTATAAATCACAAACTGTAATTTTATACAATAGAAAGTATAACTTAGTCAACAATATTACGATCACAAACCAAAATCATTTCTTAGCCAATCCTGAAACACAACATAGCGCTGACGAAGACAGTAGTAATTTAATTTGCATTACAGAGAAACCAATAAACACATTCAAAAGACAAATTATATTTTCTAAAGGCATTCCAAATATTAAAAAACAGAATTACTTCAAAAAATTAATAATTCACATTACATATGATAGCATGACTAAAGACAAAGCCGAAAAATATTTAATTGACTATTTTTGTACAAAGACTAGTGTAATGTTTATAGACAGTGATGCAGATTTCGAGATCATTCAAAACGCACACAAAGAAATTATCAACACTAACCATACTAAAATTCTACGAAGTCTCATTCATTTAAAAAATATAAACTCATATGCTGAATTTAAAGAACTTATCTTGAAGAATCATGAAAAACTCTTACACCCCGGAATTCAAAAAACAAATAAACTCTTTTGTGAAACTTACTATTTCCCTAACAGCCAATTACTAACACAAAACATAATAAATGAATGTAACATTTGTAACTTAGCAAAAACTGAACACAGAAAAACAAACATGCCGATGAAAATTACCCCCAGGCCCGAACATTGTCGCGATAAATTTGTAATAGACATTTATTCATCCGAAGACAAACACTATCTTAGTTGCATAGACATTTATTCAAAATTCGCTACTCTTGAAAACATTAAAACAAAAGATTGGATAGAATGCAAGAACGCATTAATGCGTATATTTAATCAGTTAGGAAAGCCAATATTATTAAAAGCTGACCGAGATGGCGCATTTTCCAGCTTAGCACTCAAGAAATGGCTTGAAAATGAAGGAGTAGAAATACAACTAAATACTACAAAAACAGGAATAGCAGACATCGAACGACTACACAAATCAATAAACGAAAAAATTAGAATAATCAATACTTTAAATGACGAAGAAAATAAACTCAGTAAAATAGAAACCATTCTTTACATTTACAATCACAAAACAAACATGACACAACTGGACAAACTCCTGCACACATATTCTTATATGGTGGACAACCAAAGTTAGACACTCAAGAAAAAAAGAAAAAGTTATAAATAAAATCAACAGTGACCGACAAGAATACGAAGTCGATACCAGATATCGAAAAGGACCATTACAAAAAGGAAAATTAGAAAATCCCTTTAAAGCCAATAAAAACGTTGAAAAAATAAATCCAGATCATTACCAAATTACTGACAGAAACAGAGTTACACGTTACTATAAAACACAGTTTAAAAAATTAAAGAAAATTAACCAAATTCAAAACCCACAGGTTTCTACTTCATAAGCATACTTCAATCAAACCTTCTACTTGAATTTATATCCCAATTGATTTTCAATCCACTAACACAATCAAAATTATCCCATATCCCGATCACAACTCAACCTGATTACATTACATTTCTATTATGAAAAAGATACAAAGAAATAATAAAATATATTACTTGAAACATAAATTAAAAAACAATATTGCAAAAAAAAAAAAAAAAAAAAAAAAAAAAAAAAATAATAATAATAATGTTAATCTTAAATTATAAGCAATAACTATTTTTAACCAGAAGTCGATCTTACACCATTGTATTTCCCAATAGAAATTATTAAAATCAAACTTATAAAGCATAATAATATTGTAAAATTTTATCACAAACTATTATCCTCACATATACAATCATTATAATCACAATAGTCATATTCATAGTTGTAATCTTATACTTTACTTATCTTGTGACCCCATAATATTAAGAAAAACATACAGTTATCGAGATGACACGATCAAATATAATTCTTCTGTGTCACCTTGACTCGCAGGCTCGCCTCTTGAGGAGAGGGAAGTAACATAATCATAATAATTATGTTCACAATACATAAAAAACTGTTCCCATAGCAACGTGCTAGCTCAGCTGAAATTTATTGGAATTGCCAATCCAGAATTAACTGGATAGAAAGAACCGTTGCATCAACGCGTCATGTTGCTAACGCGCCCGACCACCCGAATCCAGAATTAACTAGAAAGAACCGTTGCATCAACGCGTCATGTTGCTAACGCGCCCGACCACCCGAATCCAGAATTAACTAGAAAGAACCGTTGCATCAACGCGTCATGTTGCTAACACGCCCGACTAACGGTAAAAGAACCGTTGCAGCGACGCGTCATGTTGCTGCTGCGTAATTTCAACAGCATATAAATAAGCCTAGGATAAAAATATTCTTTAGTCTTAAGTTGTTTGTGAATAAAGCAAGTTGTCAAGTAAAATACAAATCGTGACTTCGTCTTTAAAAAATCACATCAACGTTACCATTAGCTTTTGGCGTGGTATTAGTTCGACTCAAATTTACTTATATTCAATTATATATATATTCTTCTTTTTCCTGTTAAACTATGTTTGTACATTATTTTAAACTAAATATTCTTAATTTCTTCACTACCTATCTTTCAATGATATCACTAACCATATTTAGCTGTGATTCGGGGAATAGCTCGCCGGCCTGACAAATAAAACACCCCCAGCGGGTGGTGATATCGTTGGTAACATTTTGTTAGTTTTAATTAATTACTTATTAGGGACACTCGTTTTGTCAATTATATAATAAATAAATAAATAAAATATTATTCTCTGCTCTCTTCTCTCTCAGTATCAAATATATGTATCTAAGAACTCACCAGCAGCAGCTCACAAAAACTGAAATTTGCGAGTTGTGGACCCCCTTCTTCATTTACGACGGTAGAGTATGCCAAACTGTTGACATGGTCTTGCAAAATGTTAACATATTGATTATTATTTATGGAAATAGTTGTTATATGAAAGTGTTGAGGCGCGTAATGAATTTGTTTTAGCGACGTGCAAGCACACACAATTTTAGTACTTACCGCTACAGCAGGTTACATGTATAAGGATTTTTGTGCCTGCGAAACTTTAGCTGCCAGTGGAAATTAACAAAAAAGTTTTTATCACAAGACACCTCTGCGCAAGAAGCCTTTGCCTCACTGCAGACATTCATGTTTTGTTTTGGACGGATAGAGGCGGACAGGGCTAAAATACTTGGCTTGTCTCCCTGATCAAGAAGATACATATATACTTTATGTGGCCTCCATATGCATCCTACATACATTTTCACAAAACCATTATACCCTTTTTCTCAATGAAACTATTGTTCAAGGTATAATAATGTAGGCTGATAAAATAATCAATCATCTACACAACACAATTTCAATAATATTAACTTTTCAGTTAAATAGGACCACTAAAGTGACCACTAAAGTTTATGTACTTTTACTCTTTTTCAATGTCTGCCGTCAAATTTTTTCTAAAAAGAGTATAGTTAACTCTAGATCTTTCAACCACATTCAACGAAGAAACAATAATATATCGATAAATACAACGCAGAGATCGATAAATACAACGTCGCATCAAGAATCTAGATGTTCCATTTAGATCTGTTGTTCCATCTGCTCTTTTATACTCAATTTTGCGCACGCAGACGTGAAATCAAACTTAACAATATAACTTTAAGCCGATACCTTGATTAATTGTAGTGGCTCACTCATGTACGCACTCGACATAAAAAAGCTTCTTTGTACAAAACTCTCTGAAAACAGAAAGCATTTAAGCATGTAGGTCAGCCATATTGGTTGGGAATTGTTGAGGGAATTAATAAATAAAACAAATTATCTCCAACATAATCAAGCGGTCAAAACGAGCTACAATTTGTGAAAAAGATTAAATAAAATATATAATTGTCTACTAGTTAAAACTCTCAGTTCATTAGCTTTGCTCTCCGCTATAAGTATAAAACAAATTAAACAGTGGATTAATTTCTTGACATGCTGTGTGTAACATAATTATAATATGTGTTGTACTGCTGTTACATATGTGAAAATAATTAATAGCTTCTTAATAAACATATATTGCAGGAAATTTATATATTAGTACATATATATGTATATTATACATATTTAATATAGATTTTATCTGTCTATCCAACTAAAAAAATGAAAAATATAGTTGTATATTGGGTGCTAATTTCCCTTAAAAACATTTCAAGTTTATTAAAACAGAAAAACACACGTTAAAAATAATCAATTAAACATCTGTTCTTTTATTTTTTAGTAGTTCCAGATAAAATAAATGTGTATAAATTATAAAATATTAATGCTGAGTACGATTGGTCATTTGTATGTATTCTGTATATTCGATCGAATTTTGAACCCTTTTTGCCTCTATCTATAATGGGGGACCGTGACATCCCAAGTGTCCCCGTCACTACATTAGCTGGCCTAACCAGCACTTCAGACTGTAAGTAAATGTGTTAGTATATTAACTTTTTTGTCATAATATATTTATTAATTTTTACCATAGTGCTCAGCGAGTTGCCTGTATCGAATTGTCTACAGAGCGCTGCATCTTTCAATAAATCGCTTCTTTTCCATTCGTTGGTGGCCAATGAATCCAATAATCTGTTGTCAGTCCGTGACGAAAATCTAGTAAGACAGTTGGTGAAAGCCATTGAGCAAACGAATTCTGACAATATGTAAGTTTACTTACGAATAAAATAATAAATGATAAAATTTTTTATTTTAAATTTAATTATAGAGAACTTAAGCCTCAATATGCCATACAACAACATGGTGCTAACATTAGTACGTATCCTGAACTACTGCAGGGTATTTACAACTATCGACCAACTGTATTTAACACTCCTCGGCGGACCGGTAATTTGATGTAAAATGTGAACCAGCTATTAAGCAATTAAAACTATTTTTTTTTTTTTTTTTTTTGTAGCAATAAATGACCACACGATTCAGCAAAACTTTTCGGAACGTTTACAAAAAGAAAATCCCACTCATTCCAGACAAATGGGCCTTGTTAATAATGTTAATGATATTTGTCACGAAACATACAATATAAATGCTGACCATGAGCAGCATATAAATGAATATATTCATCAGTCAATTAGGTGAGAAACTAAATTCCAATAAAAAAAAAAACCGTAGGAGAACTCTGCGAGGAACCGCTATTCAAAGTTTCTTTTAAATATATGTACATTACAAGCAACATATATATACATACACACACATATACGTAAGCACGTGCCTATGTTATGGGAAATTAAATGTTTAATAATTTTTTGTAGATGAAGAATCAAACTTTCTGCGAGTGATCTAAGTCATATGTGTGTATTTGCCAAAGCTCATGTGTAATATTTGTGGTTCTTAAGATTAGCGCGTTCAAACGGACAGACGGACAAGGCTATATCGAATCAGATCGTCGAGCTGATGAAGAATATATATATATATCTTATGGGGTCGCCATGTCATTCCATGTCGATAGGTAAACTGCGCATTTAGCAAAGCACGTTTTTATACGTATGCGCGTCTTTTTAGGTGTGCGTACTACATAAAAAATTGCTGGTCTTGATTTTATACGTTATAAGATCGACGCGCTCATATAATGACAAACGGACAGGGCTGAATCAACTCTGCGCATCACCCTGATCAAGATCACGTCTCCTACCTGTTACATTCATTTTAATCATTTTATTCATGTATTTAATTTTCCATTTTAAATGTGTAGGGGGTATAACAATAAGAAAATGTAGAGATAACTAACACAAGTTTAATTACTGAATCGGTTAAACTTCTTTGGTTGTTGAACAAAAGTCAAAAGTTTATGTGGCAATATATTCAAAATGAATCGTTATGTTTTAAAACTTTCAGAACTGATGTTAGATGCCACTTGCCTGATCAGCGTGATACGACGTCGAATAGAATTCAGGTCGAATCTATCGAAAATCTTATTGTAGAGCAAAGTGTCATGCCAGAAGCCGCAGTTTCGCGAAAAAATATAGTGATTCAAGAGGAAACGCAGTCGTCCCAAATTCAATCAATAAACACTAACCGGCATGAACAATTCCAAGTTTATTATAATCAATACCAACATCAAGATGCCATTAATATGCCAAAAAACAAGAGCTCAAATTCGACAATTGCCCAAATGCATCAGAACGCATTTCAAGCTCCGTCAACTTTTACATCAACAATTCAAGGAAATTTTGAAAATGTGCTGAACGTACAAAGACAGCATGTCGCCGATGGAGTGATATCACATCAAGAAGTATTGAAATCGCAGCAACAACTTACCAAACCTTCTTCACCTTCAACGACGATAATTACGCCTAATAAAAGTACTTTTGTGAACGACTTTAACCAATGCACAAATCTTACATCAACTGTCGCCTCAGCATCCACATCGTCAAGCGGCAAATCCCAGGTTCGGGTATGTATAAATCGTCTTAATATTGAGGATGTTCGTCTTATGCAACAGAGTATTAAAAAGTTTGTACAAAAGTCACCAGAAATGGCTAGAAATATGGGGTTACTACAGGAATCAACAGACAAGCACCCTGATAGTGAATATCTATCCTTGGCTGCTGATTTCAATTCAACTGAGATATCTTGTATGCCGATGACCGAGTCTACAGTCGCCAGTTCTTCACAATCATCAACAGACATGTTTGCAGTTATAAAAGCAGATGAGAAGCGTACTGGTACAAAAAGAAAAATAGCTATTTCTATTGGTGATATTCCTCCAGAGCAAATTTGTGAGTATTCATTCATTGAAAATTATTTTTGTTCCTAAGTGTTCGATCTAACTTATAATTTCATTCACTTTATAGTCTCTAAGCCTAAACTACGTAGGGTTGAACGTATATTGGCTCTACCAACATCAAAAGGAATTAAAGATGAAGTTATCCGTTCCCAAACATACCAACAGTTTATGAAAAATATGGAGCAAATAATTGAAATGCTAGATGATACAGAATCCCCAAATTTTGATACAGGTAGCAAATAATTCAACTGTGTAAACTAGTCAAAATATTCTCGTTTTTTCTATTCTGATAATTCTCTTAAATATAAAAAATTGTTTATATTTACAGAAGAAGTTGATGATAATATAGAATGCATTTCGCCAAAGCTTCTGAACACAATGAGTGATGATGTTGCCAAGTTAAAAGCAAAGCAAGCATTGGATTCAATACCTAAAAACAAATTGACTCTGCTTATTAACTACGCCATGCGAAATGTTTATTTGGCCAGAAATTATTCTGCTGGACAGGTACGAGATTTTTATGGTTTAATAACCATATTCCGTAAACTTATTTATTTTGTAGGAAGACGAAGATGATATAGTGGATGATGAAGTTATAGAAAAAATATTAAACGCAATGGATGCGTGCCTGCTCATATGCAACATATATTCAACAGTGAGCGACTTGAAGTTTTTGCAAGAAGATAACATTTCACATATAATAAAATTTGCTCAATTTCAACTACGTGAAACTATATTTCCCTTACACGATCCTGTCTATACTGTGAAAAGTGTTAAAAAAACTAGTCAACGTAAAAAAGCTAAGTCTCATCAAAGTCACCATCGCAGTTTACAACTTTTTTATTCTAAAGTTGTTGAGCTTTTAAAGGTATTCGTGGCACTCTTTGACAAATGTATATTCGTTGATACTATCGTACTACCGTTATCAACGCTAGCAATTGAGCCTTTCTTCGTTGATAATATTGAAACATTACAGTTTGTTTGCTTAGAACTGGTTACAACAGTAAGTACACTGTTAATATTTTTACTGTTTAATATTTGTTTACTGTTTAATATTTTCTCTATCATACATATCTTTGTATACCCAGTGCCCATTGAAAATGGAAAAAAAATATATTTATAAAAAGGGTGTTTTAATGACAAAGTATGTAACAGACAGAAGGAGGCGTGGCGAAGCCCATGAAGTATATATATTCTTGATCAGGGCGACATTCTTGAGACGATTTAGCCCTGTCGTCCGTCCGTTTGTCCGAATGTTTGAACGCGTCGATCTCAGAACCTATAAGAGCAAGACATTTTTAAAATTTTGTGTCGGTTCGTGCATAGCACGATTCTTGCAAAACACGTATTTCAAATACTAGAGACGTGTGCTTCGACACATACATATATGAATAACATAATCATGCCCTGAAAGTTTGAATAAGAAAGTCCTTCCAGAAAGAAGAATTTTCCACAATATAGGCGTTTTGCAGTCCAAGCGCAGTTGCTACGTCTACTGCGCAGTTGGCAGAGCGTATGCTTGTGCGTGCGTCTGTGTATGTGCGTATGTGTGGCTTGGGATGTACATACATATAAAAGAAACAGAATTCGCGGTAATGTAATGTAATGTAATTATACATTTCAACGAAACAATTATACCCTGATTTCCCAATTTCAATGAGTTCAGGGTATGAAAAACGAATGAATAGTTATTGATTTTTATAAAAGCGCGATCAACGCGTGCTTTATAAAATTTATGGAATTTTCATAAATTTAAAAAATTTCAAGTCTGAGATCGGCGCGTTTATAAATACTACACGCAGATGGATATGGCTATTCTCGACGCACGTCGTCGAGAATATATACATATACTTTGTTCGTCTTACGAACATTTGAACAAAACCATTATGCTTTGTATTTTTCTGGATATTATAAAAAAGTTTATTCGATATGTGAAATTTTATGCTATATTTTCGATTGTATTTAAATTTCTTATTTAAAATTTATATATATATATATTTTTTAGATATTTCGAAAGGAAAGATACGACAAAATACGGAACAGTATTTTAGGCGATATTTTATCATCAATCGATCGTTTGCCTTCTTCAAAAAAGAACCTACGTCCATATAAACTTACAAACAATGGTGGAAATATTCAAATGGTTACTGCACTTGTTCTCCAGTTGATACAGTGCGCTACAATATTGACAGATTTTCTTTGTGATAGCGGTAAAAATAACACAAAATTAATGCATCTAATTGATGATGATTTACCAAGCGGCGCCACACAAATCGTAAAACCTAATCAAGATATCCTTGTACTAAAAAAGTACGATGTCGCAGTTAGTATTGGTGGGAACTTTCTAACTACTTTTTTAAATAAGTGCAAATCTCGCACCAACGAAACTGACTTCCGTCCACTCTTTGAAAACTTCATTCATGATCTTTTGGCCACTGTTAACAAGCCAGAATGGCCAGCTTCAGAACTATTACTTTCCTTATTAGGAACAATGCTAGTTCGTTATGTATCAGATAAATCTATAGAACAGAGTATTCGCCTAGTTTCCTTGGACTATCTCGGGATTGTGGCAGCTCGTTTACGGAAAGATACTGTTGAGTCCCGTTGCAAAGTAAATATCATTGATTCCATGATTAAATCAATTAAAGCAGAGCAAGAGAAGGAAGGCGATCTACCTATAGCAAATGTATGTATTTCAATATTAAAACTTTTAACCGGTATTATAAAGCAATTTAATAATTATAGTCGAAAATCGAACTTCATCCTGAAGAGCAGCGCACAGAGTTTCTTCAAAAAATTCTTCTAGATTTTCTAGCTGTAAACGCACAAGAGGAGAACTTAATATGGGACTATGCAAGACATTTCTATTTGGCGCAATGGTACCGGGATGTAATCTACCAACGGCGCAGAATAAAAGAAGGCGATAAAGGCTTTGTTTTAAAGAAACCAAAATCTCGTTTAAAGCAAGCAAGTGGTAAGTTCTTTTAAAAAATTTAATTTAACTGATAATTACTGAATTTATTAGTTGGAAAAAGTAAAAACTTATTAAAAATGTCGTCAGAATTGATTTATTTATGTATAAACTTGACAAAACATGTCACTAATAAGTAATTAAATTAAAATCCTAAAAGTAACAAAATTAGTCAACGATATTTATTTATTATATAGTTGACAAAACGAGTGTCACTAGTAAGTAATTAACGTAAAAGCCTAAAATTAACAAAATTTTATCAATGATATCACCAACCTGATGGGGGTATTTTATTTGCCGGCCAGCTAAGAACCGAATCACAGTCAAATATGGTCAGTCAATTAATTAATCGAACTATGAAAGATTGAAAGTGAAGAAATTAAAAATATTTCATTAACAAATTAAACGTTACCTTAAAAAATAAAACTAAACAAGTAAGAAAACTCTAGTCGGCTTCTCGTACTAGGAGATCCAATGAATCCCGTTCGATCTGCGTTTTTATACCCTGAGCCCATTGAAAATGGAAAAGGGGTATAAAGTTTTTGTGAAAAAGTATGTAACAGGCAGAAGGAAGCGTGGCAGCCCCATAAAGTATATATATTCTTGATCAACGAGACAAGTCTGTCCTATCCCTATGTTTGAACTCTTCGATATCAGAACCTATAAGAGCTAGAGACTTGAAATTTTTTTGGAGGTTCGTGATTAGCACGATTTTATCGTGTTTAAAAAAAGTCAATAATGTTTCAATGTTATACCTATTTATTTTTAAAAATTTTATTTTTATTTCCATCTGTGTTGGATACAATTTTCAGTTTTTATTAAATACTAGAGAGTTGTGCTTTGGCAATTACACACATGAATATCACGCTCTGAAAGTTTGATCAAGAAAGTCCATCTACAAAATATGTGATCAAACATTGAATATAGTATAACATAGGCATCTTTCAACCTAAGGGCAGTCGCTACGTCAACTGCGCAATTGGCGGAGCTTGTGCTTGTGCGTGTGTATGTGTTGTTTATGAACAGTGAACCGCTATTCCGCGAATTCTGTTTCTTTTATATGTATGTACATCACAAGCAATACATACACACACATAGACGCACGAATAAGCACACGCTCTGCGCAGTTGCTACGTCAACTTGGGGTGCAAGACACCTATGTTGTGGGAAATTAAATGTTTTTTCTGGAAGGACTTTCTTTTTCAAACTTTCAGGGCATGATTATGTTATTCATATGTGTGTATGTGTCGAAGCACAAGTCTCTAGTATTTTCGTTTTCAAATTTAGGGCGACGGGAGCGCGGCAGGGATATACACAGTAAATTTAATGTCTCTAGCTCTTACGGTACGAAAAAGTGAAGAAAAGTTGTCGAAATTTATCGATAAAGACAGTACGGGAAGAGTTATCGAATTTTTGATAACGGGTATGCTATTCACATATCAAATTTTAGCTCTAGCTTCTGTGGTTTATGATATCGCAGCGTTCACACAGACAGACGGACAGCGACAGGGATATACCAACTCAGCTTATCGAGCTGATCAAGAATATATTATGGGGTCTGCCCCGTCTACTTCTGCCTGTGATGAGCGATGTATGCGAAAGTGACTACTGTACAGAACGGAAATTCAAAAAAATTCTTCTCTCCCATTTTAACGAGATAAATACAGATATTTCTGCCGCAAAATAATAAAAATAAAGTAATTTATTAATTGTTCCTTAAATTCATATATAAAGTATAAAATTCGTCTTTATAAGGGTTTTAATCGAGTGCATGGATTTTTCAGAAAACAAAAAACTTTAACATTGCTGATGATGAAAATAGTTGTTCGATCGACTTCATTGCTAGTCTGACCGAATTATTTCTCTCTTTGTTAAAAGCTTTTACTCTATCATGTCATAATCATCGCTGCATATCGTTGTGAATATTATGGTTTCGCTACGCCTTTCGAACGCACTCTGACTTAGCTTGTCGCCCTTATTAAAAATATATATACTTCATGGGGTCTTCCACGCCTTCTGACTGTTGCGTACATTTTAACTAAAACATTACACGACGATTTCCTATGGGTTCAATATTACCTAAATAAAATCTATAGTTTCTGATCAAAAGATCAATTTATCTATCTATCTATGTAGAAGTGCTACTAAAGGCTGTACTTTGAAGTCAACAATGTATTTCTTATCCTCGCGTCAATATGCAAGACTTCTCTACCATAAGTCGGAATTAAAGTTTATCTCAATTTATACTCCGCTCTCTTCTCTCTCATAGCAGCAGCTCACAAAAATTGAAATTTGCGAGGTGAGGACCCATTTTTATACCCTGAGCCCATTGAAAATGGGAAATCAGGGTATAATGTTTTTGTGAAAATGTATGTAACAGGCAGAAGGAGACGTCGCAGACCATACAAAGTATATATATTCTTGATCAGCTCGATGAGCTGAGTTGAAATAGCCCTGTCCGTCTGTCCGTATCGCATTGCATTGTATCGGACGGACGGGCTGGGCACCCTGGTTTATGGGGTCTTCCACTCCTCCATATGCCTGTTACATACTCTTTCACAATAACATACCCATTTTTTTCCCATTTTCAATGGGGGCCAAAATAAGCCATATTTGACGGGAAAAAGCAGAATTGACATCCCTGGTCTTGCGCAATGTTACGAGCTCTTAGGCACTTCAACACACCAGATCATCGTAAGAATAATACTAGGCAGTAATATGAAAACTCCAGAAAAGCGATTACGAGTTACGATTTCGCGTTGAAAATGAACTAAATTTTGGTGAATATATTCTTGATTCTGAATAGAACGCGCAGAGTGACTTTAAAAAAAAAAAACGATAATTCATCGTGTTTTAATGTAATCATTTAAATTATAATCGAAATTCCGTTATAAATTGATATCTGCGCGGTCTCTTGTTTAACATTTTTGTTTGTTATTTACTTCATGTCTATGCAATTTTTATTTTGAATACTGCTTCAAATTTGATCAAAATATTTAAATTGAAAGCCAGTCCCAAATAAATGCTATATGTGTTTGCATTTTTTATAAATTTGAAAATATTCAATAACATATATTTATCCTATGCTGAAAGCTTCTGTAGAAATTACAGAAATTAAAAAAAAAAAAAAACGTGCTGATCAGCAAAAACATGTGGCGCCACGCGTTAAATTCCACCATCTACAAAATTTTAAGAAATTGCAATTGTGTGCAATTATCAGCTGCTACCTTAGTTGTAAATTTGCTACTGCCATTGTAGTTCAATAGAGATGTTAGTAGAAACGGGTCGTTGACCTCTTCTTTCGATTAGTTTTACGCCTCTTGGGGTGTGAAAAATACTTGAATTGTTCGCAATAAGCATATAAATTTTTCATTTTTATACCCTGAGCCCATTGAAAATGGGAATTGAGGGTATAATGTTTTTGTGATTATTAATTAATAATAATTATAATAATTAATTATTTTCACCTAAGTATTATTTTATATATATGCATAATATTTGCAACTCAATAGAGCTAAAAGAACAAGTAAAATGTTCAAAATTAAAACAAGAATGCTCTAGTCGAGACGGCTCCACTAGGACGGCTCCACCCTGAGCCCTGCGAAGTGCCGACACTTCAAATATTCTATGTTTAGTTATTCTATGCTTTACATATTCATATATTGCAAGCAACACATACACACACACAGATGCATGCAAAAGCACACGCTTTGCCAACTGCGCAGCTGACGTAGCGACTGCGCTTGGGCTGCAAGAAGCCTACGCTATGGGAAATTAAATGAGCCCATTGAAAATGGGAAATCAGGGTATAATGTTTTTGTGAAAATGTATGTAACAGGCAGAAGGAGACGTCGCAGACCATACAAAGTATATATATTCTTGATCAGTTCGTTGAGCTGAGTTGATATAGCCCTGTCCGTCTGTCCGTCCGTCCGTCTGTGTGAACGCAGCGGTCTCGTAAACCACAGAAGCTAGAGAGCTGAAATTTGACATGTATACTCCTGAATACCATACGCTATACGAGTTTTTTTCAAAAATTCGATAACTCTTTCCGTTCTCTTTTTATCGATAAATTTCGATAACTTTTCGTCTCTTTTACGTACCGTTAGAGCTAGAGACCTGAAATTCACTATATAGATTCCTGTTGTAAATGCAGACATTTTGTAATTTTTGGTTTTTGGATGCCACGCCCCCTTCGCCCTAAATTTGCAAAAAACGCATTTCAAATACTAGAGACTTGTGCTTCGGCACATACACACATATGAATGACATAATCATGCCCTGAAAGTTTGAATAAAAAAGTCTTGCTAGAAAAAAAGTTATTAAACATTTAATTTCCACAACATAAGCCTCTTGCAGCCCAAGCGCAGTCGCTACGGCAACTGCGCAGTTGGCAGAGCGTGTGCTTGAGCGTGGGTCTGTGTGTGTGTATGTGTTGCTTTCAATATATGTATATGTAAACTAAGCATAGAATATTTGAAGTATCGGCACTTCGCAGGGCTCAGGGTATCTCCTATTCGAGCCGTCTCGACTAGAGCATTCTAACTTGTTTTTTAGATGGACCTTCTTAATTAAACTTTCAGCGCATGATTGTGTCATTTATATGTATGTATGTACCCCAAAGCACAAGTCTCTAGAATTTCGTAAATTTTGGCAAAAAGAGGGCGTGGCATCCAAAATTTTATAAAAATAAAAATGCTATTAGATACACAAAACTAAAAACAATATTTGAACACTCTAGCTATAAAGATTAATTATACAGAATTTTATAGCTGAATATCGATTTCGTTTTTAATCGATAACATTAAAATGGGATGAGTTATCGAATTTTTGACCTGCGCATGCTATATCAATCGGTATAAAAATAATTTAAAGACTACAATTTTATAATCGAATTTCGTTTTTAATCGATAACATTAACACGGAAACAGTTATCAATTTTTAAAAAATTCTCGATCGAATCGTGCTATCACTAATCAAATAACACATAGACAGGCCGTGCGCTAGGAAATTTTTCAGCGCGTGAAATATTCGCCCCGTTGTTGTCGATACGCCGTTTCGCTGGGTTTCCTTTACTTTTTTCTTAGGAGCAGCGAACATTTATAACAGCAGAATCAGTGCTTTGCGAGCACTCATTGATGATGGTACGATTTCTATACAAAACTTATCTATGCCACTCTGTATTATTCTGCTTATTCTCTAATCTCTTCTCTCTCATGTAGTCTTATTCTCCGCTCTCTCCTCTCTCAAATATACATATATATGCTAAGAACTCACCAGCAACAGCCCCGTTGTTGTCGATACGCCGTTTCTCCGGGTTCCCTTTGTTTTTGTTTCGGAGCAGCTAACATATATCTGTACTCTGAATTTTGCAAAAATCAGATACTCGGAATAGTATGCTTATTTTACATATATATCACAAGCACACACACGTAATCACCCACAAGCTCGCGAAAGAACAATTTAATTCTAGCTACGCTTAATTAAATTACGCTTTCGGAAAAGAAACAAAATATTTTATGTATGATTTAATTTCTTTATTCTACTACTATTTAAGGTGACTACTCTGATACATCAGATTCGGGGTCCTGTGATGAAAATGACCCTGAAGACTCTAATAAAAACGGGAATCGTCCTGGCGATGTTGTTGACTATGAGCTTAATCTTGAAATTTTTAATGTTTTAGAGGAACGGAAACAGTACTTGATCAGTAAAATTAAACCATATCCAGTGGGCGACCAAAATCATCAGCACATAAAAACTTACATAGACTATAATAATGCACAGTTAATAGCTCAATATTTAGCTACGAAACGGCCATTTAGTCAATCTTTTGATGGATGTCTAAAAAAAATTATTTTAGTCGTAAAGTAAGTATGCTTTTTTTTCTATAACATAACTTGATAATTTACATTTTGCAGTGAACCTTCAATCGCTGTTAGAACGCGAGCGATGAAATGTTTAGCGAATATTGTTGAGGTGGATCCTCTGGTACTAAAACGAAAAGACATGCAAATGGGTGTTAATCAAAAATTTCTAGATACCGCCATATCGGTGCGTGAAGCTGCAGTTGACCTAGTAGGAAAATTTGTTCTTAGCAATCAGGAATTAATAGATCAATACTACGATATGCTTTCTACTCGAATATTGGTAAAAGATCAAATTCAATATTTGAATATGTTAATTGATGATAAATAAATATATTTCCTTTCTAGGACACTGGGGTTTCAGTAAGAAAGCGTGTTATAAAAATTTTGCGTGATATTTGTATTGAATATCCCGATTTTGAAAAGATACCTGAAATTTGTGTAAAAATGATCCGGCGCGTTAATGATGAAGAGGGAATCCAAAAGTTGGTTACGGAAGTATTTATGAAAATGTGGTTCACACCTTGTGTTAAGAGTGACAAGGTCTGATTATAACATATATTGATATTGAAGAAAATATTAGGCTTATATCTATTTTATATTTGCAGCACGGTATACAACGGAAAATTAATCAAATCATTGATGTGGTGAATACAGCACACGACACTGGTACAACTTGGTTGGAGGGTCTTTTAATGAGCGTATGTAAAGCGTATAAATATATTTTGTAATATTTATTATATTTTTTTTTATTATTATAAAAATTTTTGTGTTTAGATTTTCAAACCAAAAGAAAATATGCTTAAGCTTGATGGAAGTGCCCAGGAAACGGTAAAAAAAAATACAGAGCCACCACAAGAGATTGTATTAGCTTGTCAGCAATTAGCTGATGGTCTTGTTGACACGCTAATTGAATTGGAGGACACTGACAATGCACGTATGCTTGGCTGTATAACTAC
Organism: Drosophila peninsularis; assembly: GCA_035047485.1. NCBI lineage: Eukaryota > Metazoa > Arthropoda > Insecta > Diptera > Drosophilidae > Drosophila > Drosophila peninsularis. The sequence continues at coordinate 562,021 of JAWNPN010000057.1, read as the reverse complement.
TCTGCATTTGCTAGCTAAAGTACGGCCTCAGCTTTTGATCAGACATGCTATGACAATAGAGCCCTATTTAAATATTAAGTGTCATTCAGCTTCTGCAGCTAAATTTATTTGTGCTGTTGCTGATATTCTCGAGAAGGTTGTGCCTCTAGTTAACAATGCGAGTGAATCATTTTTGGCGTCTTTAGAAGAACATCTGATGCTACTTGTAGTATCACGAAATCAAGCTGAGGTTACTAGTTGCGTTTCTTGTTTGGGAGCGCTCGTAAATAAGATTACAAAAAATTTTAAATTAATTCGGGACTGTTTTCAAAAGTATGTATAACTTAACTTTAATAAAACATTATTTTAATCTACCTTACTTTTAGGTTTTACCGCGTTTTAGAGCTGTCTCGAAATCAAGTTGAGCAAAATGGTTTTAATATTGATAATATTTATACACCTAGCTTTCGGAGAAGTCTATTTACAATTGGAATTTTGATGCGATATTTTGATTTTAATTCGCCAATAGCATTAGGTAAGTAGGTTTTTTATTAAAAACTATGTCGAACTTACCTTGAAAACTCTTTTAGGTGAAGCAAATAATGGGCTTCCTCCCACAATATGCGACAACGTATTTGAGTGTTTAATGTTCTTTTGTGGTTGTTCAAATCACGAAATTCGCAAACAAGCACTCATATCTCTTGGCTCCTTCTGTGTTATGAATGATGATTATCTGACACGCTCAGAGCTTAAGCAATTTTACTGTGATTTACTGAGGTCATCCTCAAATGACGGCGGAATAAAAATAATCTGTATGCGAAATATTTGGATTTATTTGACTGAATCTGAACTATTTATGCATAACAAAGAGAAAGAGTGTTAGTATAATTACAGTATACCTAAAATTTAATATTAATAGTAATTACATTACATTACATAGGGGAAAAACAATCGAAACACGAAGACCTGAAAGAAATGAATGATGTTTCGTCTGGTATGGCTAGTCGTATTATTCAGCTGTACTTGGAGGAAATTCTTGATTGCTTTCTTAATCGAGATGACGCAGTCCGGCTGTGGGCAGTAAAAGTTGTGCAAATCGTTCTTCGACAAGGCTTGGTACACCCGGTCAGAATGGTACCTTACTTGATATGTCTGAGCACCGATTTAAAGGTTGAGGTAAATTCAGAGAAATTGCAATTAAATGAAATAACTTTAATGACCTTTAATTTCAGTCTGCCCATAGAGCAGATGCATTGTTGAAAGATATTGATAAAACATATTCAGGGTTTGTGAATATGAAAGTTCAATTCGGACTTCAACTTTGTTTTAAACTACAGGAAATATTGCAAGTGAACAATAAGGCGAAAAATGAAATAATACGAGGTTATGCGTAAGTAAACTAACTATTCTCATATGATCAAAAATTAAAAAATTATTGTTTTCAGAAAACGTGGCCCAGATCAAGTAACAACAGCTTTGAATGACTTTCTGTATACATTACTCCGAACTACAAAACCACAGAGACGTGCGTTGGTTCAGACGGTTACGAAACAATTCGATGATAATAAAACATCATTGCAGCAAATGTTATATATCGCTGACAATCTTGCATACTTTCCATATGCTGTCCAAGATGAACCCCTATATCTAATCCATCAAATTGATTTACTTATATCGATGGCTGGTACACATCTCTTAACTACTTTTAAAGAGCATTTGAAACCAAGTGACAAGGGAGGAGATGTTCTTGAAGACGATGATGATGAGGACGATCCACATGTTCTTTTTAGTCGTCTTCCTGAAGATATGACCGAAATTAAGAAATGTATAACTTCCGCCCAAGCATGTATGCTGCTACTTGTACTAAAAGAGCATCTAAAGGAAATGTATGGTTTGACAGACGGCAAAATATCACGGTATTCGCCCTCTGAGCAGAAGTTATATGAAAAGTCGGTAACGCGTAGGATCGTTGCAGACTTTAATCCAAGAACAACAATAGATGTGATTAAAAAGCAGACTACTAAAAATTTTACAAGCACAGATACAGACTGTTTTTCTAGAGAACTATCTAATGACGAAAAATTAGACCTTGTTGTAAAATATTTGGACGTGAGTCACTCTAAAATCAAATTTGTTATTTTAATTAAATAGCTTTAAAATTTTAGTTCAAACAGTTAATGCTTAAACTCGATCCGGAAGATGCCGATTCTGATGCAGACGAATCTCGAGATAAGTCAAAATTGAATAATTCCGGATTGCCAGACGATAGCTCCTTCAACTCAACGAGGCCAAGTCAAATACTAAATGAAAAACTAAACCCCGTTTCTATTCCACCTATAACTTACTGTAAAATACAAGCATCGTCAACTACATTAACATCTGTAAGCTTATAATACATTTACGTGTTTCTAAAATCTAATATAAAGAAATCTACAATATAGGAATCGCCAAGCATTGATACATTGACTTTTCGAACTGCTAAGTCTGCACTTTCTCCTGCGAAACTAAATGCACGTAAACAAAACCAACAACGCAATAAAAAGAAACGGCGTAAAATTATGTCGTCTGATGAAGATGATGAATACAGTGGCGATGACTATTCGTGAGACGTTTTATTCTTGTTGGTTAAACCATATAATACAAAAGGGAACAGAAAATTTATAAGTTACTCTTGAAGTTTAGGCTTAAAAGATCTAAATTAAGGGATATAATATATGTATGTATTTATGTATAATTTATTATCTAAAGTTTAGTGTATAATAGTAAAGTAATCAATACCTGATAAGTTGAATCGTTTAAAGTTATCAAATTTATTTTATAATCAATTTATTTATTATATTAATCAATCATGCTGGAGAAAGTAAAACAAAATAAAGCTCATGTGTATTCTTCAAATCGTATAAGTATTTGTCAAATTATTTTGAAGTAACTGAAGTATTAGCGCTTGGGACAAGGCATTAAACAACTGCAATGATCCGGTGTAACGTAATGATTCGCGGAAAACATTTGAAACATTTATTTTCTGTACACAATCCGTTAAATATTTTTCAAGGTAGTTCAATCAAAAATATTTCGGTTTGCTTATAAATGAGACAATATTCAATATTCAACAGAAAATTATTTGCAAAACCAAAACTAACCTTATTTCGAAGAAAATATAAGGAATTCAAATAAAAACATTTAAACATCAACCTATAGTTTTGTTTTAAGTCACATGTATTGTAAATAAATATAATTGTGTTTTTAGAATATAGTAAATATTTATTTATAACTATATGTAGCTAAATAAAAGTTGATTGCAAATTATATTATAAATTCAATAGAATTGAAAACTAAATTATTTCTTCTTTAAAATTCAGTATGTAAATCTTCTATACCCTCGTCTTCTCTTTTTGATGATCCAGAATATATGTATGTATATACTTGATAGAGTGTATGCTTGCTACTGTTGCTACTTGCTACTTGCTACTTTATCTAAGAAATTCTGTCGCTTAGTTCTCTAACTCTGCTATTTATCATCTTCTTTCTAGAAAAATGGTTTTATTAAAATCTATGTCCGTCCGTCTCAGAACTTAAAAGAGGTATAGACTTGAAATTATGTATGAAGGGCCCTGTATAGAAAGCGCTGATCGAGTTACTTAAAAAAAATCTGTAACTGTTCCCCCTTAAATGTACCGGCAACAATTATTTAAGTTAAACGTCAGTTGCAAATTAATAAAAATTCAAATATATATATGTCATTCATATTTTCAAAGCACATATCTCTAGTATTTCCAATGGGTTTGTTTTTAATTTAGGGAAAATCAAAAATAACAAAATCTTTGTATTCAGTACACAGATCTTCACAGTGAATTATTTCTGCTTACATAATATGAATACGAATTGGTTAATAATAAATAAAGAGGGACAAAAATACACAATGTGCACTGTCTTGGAGACCTGACGGCTTGGAGGGCGGATGCACAGGCCTGGTTCCACCTTGAGCACGACGATCTTTCGAAGCGTCGAGTAAGGAACTTATAGGCGGATCGTTTCTCGACGTGGGCTTGATCATCATCCTTGCCGAGTCGCTTCGTAGACGGCGTCGCAACATTTGGAGCAACGAACCGCCGAATATATCAGGTGACCCTTAGGGCTCTACCGTAATCGGAGAATCGCCCGCTGAAATCGTCCTTGGGGACTAGTATGGCGGTGTGACAGTGGGCTCGGGGTTGCAATGGCCATACTTACTTTATGATGGGGAATGGAAGCGTTGTGGAGTTCTAGTTGCCGCAGTTAGATGATCTGAGGGTAGAGGCTGACATGTCGTCAATCCGGATCATAGCTGCAGGCAATAGCGTGGCCATCCTGAATTGACGAGGTAATGCTGCTGAGAGTGTGGGGACCTAGGAAACCGGGCTGTGGTGCGCACGTTGGTAGAGTGCGAATGGGCGACATGTGGAGTACAATGCACAGTGGAGCTGTCTTTCTTGCTGACCATAGGCGAAGCAGTCCAAGTACAAGCTTTGTAGCCTGATCACTTCGGCTCTCCTTGCATCGAACATATCAATCAAATTTGGGCAAACACTGATTGTATGATTCTCTTTGTTACAATGTTCACAGGTGCGTATGAGTTCATCCGCAGCAGTCACCATCGAACAGTCTTGTATTCAGTCTCGAAGCTCGACTAGCAAATGAGCTATGGATACGCAAAAATTTTAATCACTTAATGCATTTAAAAATCAACTATCAAAAATACAGAAGTAAAAAGTGTTTTGATTTAGATATTGCGGCCTCCAATCTAAATTGAATTATTGGTAGTATTTTAACAGCAACGAGAGCAAAATAAAATTAAAATAAATACTGCAACGTCTGTGTCTATGTATGTGTGTGTTTTCCGTTAACGTCAACGTTAATTCGTCGCTCGGAAAAAGTCAATAATCGTAAAGAGATAAAAGAAAGTACAAATTTGTCTCTAATCTCAGCAGACTTTATAAAAAACAAAATTAACAAAAACAAGAATTGAGGGGAACTTGAGTTTTTCAAGAAAAGAAGAAAAATTGTCAAGTTGCAATTGAAGATTCCAAGGAACAACACAGCGACAAGCGAAAAAAGTTCTATATCATCAAGATGGCGAATGTAGCAACCAAATCAACTGCACCGTCAACAGCGCTCGATCAGGTGGACAACAGTTCGAATGTCAACCGCTTCGACAAACAGTTCAAATGGCGGCAATAATTTTCCCGAGTTTGCGGTGCATAGACCGAGAGGCACTGAGTACTGTTATGGCTAATCAAGTAACTTTAAATGCTTTTAATGTATATGACCAGTGTCTTATATTTTTCATTTCACAGCTGTTTGCACTATCATTTTTGCGCACGCAGATAATAACTATTATCGCTAGGATCTGACCAACAGATTTCCAAGGCCATGCTTATCCAGTTAGTAATGAGCAAGGTTGTCACATGCTCAAGATGGTAATGATTGTGAAGTTTCTTTAAACAGACGCTATTAACATTTAACACTGTCCAGGGTCATGAGTGGAAAAAGAAGTGGAAAAACGTAATTAGCTGTAGCTCTTTAAAATCAGCATTTTGCTAATGCATTTTATTCAGTCTTGTTCATCATTCGCAGTAATACCGGGTCATAACCGCTTCAAATTCCGCTTTGTATTCATAGCTTGCGAAATGGACACTCGGTAGATGTTTGTATACCAGCTCACTGTCGTATTTGCTCGATGCCTTATTATTCAATGCTGCATAGATACACTTCGGAGGCTCCGCGTGCTACCCAAACTGTTGTACCAGCAGTTCCAAGGCCCACTATTCCACTATCCACTATTCAATTAGGATCATATCAACTAGGCAAATCCCTCTTAGACTCCTGCTCTTAGGTAAACTTTATCGCTGACGACTCTTCACTTACTGCACTTCGAAGCAGACAGGAAACGTAACTATTCTATTGTAATTGTGATTTCTTATAATGTAAAATGTAAAATGTTCGCTGCAGCCACGTACTTTATGTCAAATGGGTAAAGTTTTCCTTTAATAACTTAATGTATTTTAATAAATATTCTGCATATTTATTATATTTTCAACAGATCTTCAAATTGATGACGTTGATATGTAACAAAAATAAAGTTGTATAAAAAACAGATGAAACAGAGCATCGCTCGGACTTAAATTCTGTATTCAACAAAGCTGTGGATTTCGCTGAGCTCACGGTAAAACAGGGGTTTTACACTCAGTAATTTTGATTCGAACTTATCAGATAAATTACTTGATATAGAATCAAGATCTGCCTCCTCTAAGCTAGTGTGAACTGCATTAAAATTTCACTCTAGCGAGCGGTCTTTGGTTAAATTTGTCAACGCATTATTGGGCAAATGGCTTTTTAATTCTATCTGGTATTTAGTTTCCAAAATGTAACCTGATCCGCAAGCACTAATGCTGAGCATTAGATTAGAAACTATCGATATTAAAGATCGCAAGTTGCACTCTTCAAAACCTCTTGCAATTACGAAGTTCATAATAAAACCACCCTAGCTAACGGCGCTTTTAATATCCAAATTGCGTATATGTGCAAGTAACAAATGATTGAAATTGGAGTGCGAAAGATGGAGACAGCGCAAGCGTTGCATGAGCTTTTACTTACATATTTACGTGTGCCTATGACCGACAAGTTCATTCTTTTTTTTGCGCGTTTTCTACGCGCTGAAGATTTGTCTATGAATTCCAATTTTTAACACCGATGTGTTTCAACGAAATTGTTTATGAACATTTAAGGAACCAAAAATAATACGGAAGTATGTTTGGGTCATAAAAACGTTGGGAGCACCCGAGTTTTTTTTTCGGTATTTCTGAGCTCCAACAAGTATGAAAGAAATACGCAGTCGCTGACGAGTATTTGTAGTTATTGTAGTAAAAAAGTGTGGATTGACTGTATAAGTAATATAATATAATATGTAAGTAATAATATATTGATGAAGTAAAAATATTCTCAAACCAAAGAAGACCACGTCAAGCCTATTAAATAGGTTTTACGTAGTCAGAGAGACAGGTTTCCCAAAAAAAAAAAAAAATTGTTCATCAAAAAGAGCATAGAGTAAGTTTTGTTGTTTACCAAATTTTCCTATTTGACTTACCAATCAAATCTGTGAGTGAAGGCACAACACGCCCACCCAATGATCAACACCAAAAAATTTAAAATTATTTTGGAACGAGCTCTAGTCGATACTCACAATTTTTAGAGGTAAAGTATATATATATAAAGTATATGATATATTTTCTACCTACTCTCAATGAAACTAAGCAGTATAATAAGTGACGTGCACATAAAACATAAAATAAAAGAAGACGTCACAGAGCTACCGAAAGTGGATATACATTATTTTAATGGAAGTCCCAAAGAGTCACAAACGTTCTTCGAGCAAGCATCAAAGGAGAAGTTATAATGGTTGTAGGCCATTTATTAATAGGATTGTTTGGTAGCTAATATTCAGCATGGGACCAGTAATAACAATTTGCATCCGCGATAACAACTTTACATTCAAGGGATTGACAGCCCCGCTCAGCCCAGCTTGGCTAAGAAAAAGCGTAGCAAAGACAATTTCGTCGAAACTAGGGAAACAAGTAAGAGTGCTCTAGTCGACACTGCCCACTACGAGACCCCCGAACCCTGTTAAGGACCACTATTCTCGAACATGGACGTACTTTACAATTAACTTACACACATACACAGAGAAGCACGCACATGCACGCTTCGATAACTGCGCAGTGGACGTAGCGACTGAGCTTGAGCCGCAAGATGCATATGTTTTCGGAAATTGTTTAACAACTTTTTTCTTGGTCAAAACAATTATTTTATTCATATGTGTGTATTTGCCAAAGCACAGGTCCACGATTGAGTAACACTATGTTATGCAAAGCGATCTGTTCAGTTAACCGTGAAACGTCATTCTTCCAAAAATTGGGGGTGTGCGACGATCGTTGTATGAAAATTCACGAATTTATTCACGAATATTACCGTTATCTATCTCATAGCCAGTAGACAAAAAAAAAAACCTAAACTGTGGCCAGTTCCTAGTTGTAAAAAGATTACAAAATCGCGTAATATAAGGTTTATATTAAATTGCTTTAAGTAAATGAAAACTAAATAGTATTATTAAAAATAAGTTTACTTTCCATTACAATATTTAACATTGACAAGATACTTAATTGAACTTATTCAAATTTTTCAAATTGTGTTTCATAGGGCAATTTTTTCCCAGTGTACTGGTTGGTATTACCTTTACTGATATTTATTTATATATTTATAAAGTTGACAAAACGTCAGTTACTAATAAGTAATTAAAGGAAAAGCCTAAAAATAAAAAATGTATTAACAATATCACCAATCCGATGGGGGTATTATATTTGCCCGACCGGCGAGCTATGCCCCGAAGCACAGCCAAAAATAGTCAGTGATATTATTAAACTATGAAAGATAGGAAATGAAAAATTACTTAAAAACTTGAAAAATAAAAGGAAAACAAGTAAGAAAACTCTAGTTGAGACCGCTCGACTAGGACAACCCAGCGAGGAATAGCTATTCCATACATTCAAAGTTTATTTTATATATGTATGTATGTACATACAGTGATTCACAGCTTATTTCAACCTACACCATAAAAACAGTTCGTTGGGCTATAAAATCTAATCTAATCTAAATCTAGACATCTGAGATTTGAAATGTATACTCGTGTATACCAGTACGAGTTTATTTTTAAATTTCGATAATTTATTCCGTTCTCTTCTTATTATCGATCAATTTCGACATATTTATCTAAGTTTTCGCCTACCGTTTAAGCTAGAGACTTAAAATTTCCTGTGTATAATTTATATAATCATTACAAAGATTTTGTAATTTTTTTCTGAATGGTTTATCTTAATCAAATTTGCACAACGTGATTATGTCACTTATATGTGTGTATTTGCCAAAGCACAAGTCTCTAGTATTTAGTTGCTAAAGAGATGAATTTGATCTGAATATCGATTTCTATATCATTAAATCAGGATTTCTAGTCTCTAGCTGTTATAAATGCTGAGATCGACGCGTTCAAACATACGAACAGGCGAACAGACGAAAAACGGACAGACGGACGGGCAGACAGACGGACAGGGTTATGTTTTTTTCAAAAATTCGATAACTCTTCCCGTTCTCTTTTTGTCGATAAATTTCGATAACTTTTCTTCTCTTTTCTGTACCGTAAAAGCTAGAGACATGAAATTCACTGTGTAGATCCCTGTTATGAATACAATCAAGTAATTTTTGGATTTTGGATGCCACGCCGTTTGCCCTACATTTTCAAAAAAGGCATTTCAAATATTAGAGAGTCCTACTAGAAAATTTATTTCCACAACATAAGCCTCTTGCGCAGTCGCTACGTCTACGGCACAGTTGGCAGAGCGTGTGCTTGAGCGTGTTGTATGTGTTGCTTGCATCATATGTATATGTAAACTAAGCATAGAATATTTGAAGTATAGGCACTTCGCAAGGCTCAGGGTATCTCCTAGTCGAGCCGTCTCGACTAGAGCATTCTTACTTGTTTTCTTTTGCTTATATGATATATATGATTTATTTATTTATTTATTTATTTATTTATTTATTATATAGTTGACAAAACGAGTGTCACTAATAAGTAATTAAAGTAAAAGCCTAAAATTAACAAAATTTTATCAATGATATCACCACCCGCTGGGGGTGTTTTATTTGCCATGCCGGCGAGCTATGCCCCGAATCACAGCCAAAATGGTTAGTGATATCATTGAACTATGAAAGATAGGGAGTGAAAAAATTAAAATATTTAGTTTAAAAATTAATTTACAAACATAGCTTAACCAAAAAACAGGAGAAGAAGAACAATATTTATGTATTTAGAGAAATGAGAAAACACAACACAAGTAGGAAGAATTGCCAATTCCTGTACATTCTCACTCTTGGGCCCTGTGTGTGATTTCTCTGAGGTGAGCTGAAAGCAAGGATTTTATTAAAGAAAGAGAGAGTTCTGAAGCAAATACATAAAAATATTTATTTTAGGTAGTACATAAGACCTGAAACGCACTATGCAAGGAGTAATCAGATGTACATATAGGTAAATATAGAGGACGAAAGTGACGGGAAATACGAGAAGGTACTACAAAATTAATTTGCTTTAAAAGAGCAGGCGAATCAGTATTACCACTAATCAAATTATGTAGAAAAGCAATACCCAAGACTGTTCTACGGTTTATTAGTGACGGAAGATCTATAAGAAGAAGCCTACTATGATAAGAGGGTAAGCGAAGGTTACGATCCCAGTTAAGATTGCGTAACGCAAAGAGAAGAAACTGTTTCTGAACCGATTCTATACGGTCCTGATACAATCTATGCTGTGGCGACCATATAACTGAACAATATTCCAAAATTGGTCGAACCAGCGAAACAAAAAGGAGTTTGGTAACAAACGGGTCATTAAATTCTTTCGACCATCGTTTAATAAAGCCAAGAACACTTTTGGCTTTATTAATGATGGTTGATATATGGGAATTGAAACTAAGTTTAGAGTCAGAGAGCACCCCAAGATCTTTCATTGTAGAAATACGTTGCAAGGAATCATTATTGATTTTATAATGAGCAGTATATGGACAAATGCGACTAAAGGTCACTGTCATACATTTGGAGCAATTCAACTGCAATTGATTAGCCTTACACCAACATTGAAAGGAATCAAGATCATCTTGTAATCGTAGATGATCCAGTGAATTGTTGTATGAGAGACAGAGTTTTACGTCATCTGCATACATAAAAACCTTTGAATGAGAAATACAATTCGGAAGGTCATTTATAAAAAGGGAGAATAGAAGAGGGCCCAAATGACTAGCCTGAGGCACACCCGATGAGACAAATATGACCTTCGAAATAGATGTTCTTAACAAAACTCTTTGGGTTCTACCCTTTAAATAGGAAGCTATCCAAGACAGAAGTTTAGGCGAAAATCCGAAATGGTCAAATTTTTGAAGTAAAATATCATGCTGAACTGATTCAAATGCCTTACTAAAGTCAGTATATATAACATCAGTCTGCATTTTATTTAAAAAGCTTTCGTTGATTAGAGATGAAAATTCTAATAGGTTAGTTGAGGTTGATCGATTCTGAACAAAGCCATGCTGAGATGGTGAAATAATTTGAATTTTTGAAAAAAACTCGTATAGCGTATGGTATTCAGGAGTATACATGTCAAATTTCAGCTCTCTAGCTTCTGTGGTTTACGAGATCGCTGCGTTCACACAGACGGACGGACGGACGGACGGACAGACGGACAGACGGACAGGGCTATTTCAACTCAGCTCATCGAGCTGATCAAGAATATATATACTTTGTATGGTCTGCGACGTCTCCTTCTGCCTGTTACATACATTTTCACAAAAACATTATACCCTGATTTCCCATTTTCAATGGGCTCAGGGTATAAAAATAAGAGAGCAAATGAGAAAAAATACATAGAATAGATATGTATGTATACTAAAACGAAAACGAAAATTGCAAATTTAATATAATTACCAACGCTCACAAAACTATGTAAGTGACAAAACAAACACTATGTTTAGAAGCACAAATCACAGCAATTAAATAACTGCAACAATAAGTAAATATTAAAACAATTTAAAGCACAGAAAATATAAAAATACGGAGCGCAAACGAAATTACTTCTTACTCTCACGAACTTAGAACTCTCTCTGATGAGAATAACAATTTTGATTTTGTTATATATATATATATATATATATATATATATATATATATATATATATATATATATATATATATATATATATATATATATATATATATATAAAATCAAAATTGTTATTCTCATCAGAGATATATATACAAGTATATATACAAGTAAGAATGCTCTAGTCGATATATATATATATATAAATAGTGACATATGCATGCACGCACCCACACTACCAAAATCACAAATTGCTATCCTCTTCATTGGGGTTGATATTGCCGACGCGGCAAGCTACCCTAGCAACAGCCTAAAATTTCTGGCGTTCGCAATGACCGATCTGTCTTTTGCTCTAGAGTTAAAGGAAAGCTCAAAGCTCAAAGAGTGGTTTGCTAAGCGGTTGCAGCTTGGAGTATAATTAGTCTAGATTTATCATCTACTCCGTAGAGTTCAAGTTATTTAATAAAGTTATTTTGTATTTAATAAAATAGAGTTTTCATTTACATAAGTGGCGCAGCCGGTAGGATAATAGAATTAAGTCCTCAGGAAATATATCGGACAAATTCGACTAAAGGTCATTGTCATACATTCATTGCCATTGTCATTCAACTGCAACTGATTAGCCTAACAACATTGAAAGGAATTAAGATCATCTTGTAGCCATAGATGAATTATTGTATAAGAGACAGAGTTTTACATTATCCGCATACATAAAAATTTTTGAATGAGAAATACAACTGGGAAGGTAATTTATAAAAGGGAGAATAATAGTAGAGGGCCCAAATGACTACCCTGAGGCACACCCGACGAGACAAATATAACCTTCTCAACCAAACTCTTTGGGTTCTACCCTTTAAATAGGACGCTATCCAAGACAGAAGTTGAGGAGCAAATCCCAATTGATCAAGCTTCTGAAGTAAATATCATGCTGAACAGAGTCAAATGCCTTACTGAAGTCAGTATATATATAATATCAGTTTGCATTTTGTTTAAAAAGCTTTCGTTGATTAGAGATGAAAATTCTAATAGGTTAGCGGAGGTTGACCGATTCTGAACAAAGCCCTGCTGAGATGGTGAAATAAACGATTTGCAAAAATATTCCAAGTACGAAGTTAAAATTTTGTTAAATTACTTCGGAATAACAGAAAGTTTCGCAATATATAATTTATATTATATATAATTATCAGATATTCTTCCTTTTTTATAGAGAGGAATAATAAATGATTCTTTTCAAATAACGAGGTATCAAGGGACAAATTAAACAGTTTTAATAAAAGTGACCGCAAAGAAACACTGCATTCTTTAATCACACAACTACGAATACCATCTGCTCCAGGAGAGAACGATGATTTCAACGTCCGAATAGCGGATACGAGAGAAATGTTTGAAGCAATAATGGTATTTACACCCAATACACAAATCAAAGTTGGATGTGAATTGGTATTGGGAAAGGCAGAAGAGTAAGTGGATTACAAGTCTTGTCTAAACCCAGGAAAAGTGAGGAGGGCAATCCAGAAGATTGACGTTTCGAATTTTCAAATAAATAATACCTTTTCATTTTACGAACAAACTGCCTTCTACAGCGTAAGAGGTAATTCTCATAGCAACGAGAATTAAAAATATTGAAATTTGACTTTGCTAAAGAGTATTTAGACCAGTCAACAATTGAACCCGACTTTTTAAACTTTTTACAATATTTAGATTTAATATTTTTTAAATTCGAAAGATTCGGAGTAAAGCAGGGTGGTTTATTAGAAAGGGATTTAGAAATACATATAGAAACACAACTGTCTATATCACATATAAAAGATACAAGTCTGTTGCATTAATGAGATCATTAAGCAAAACAAATTTACGTTTATTAAAACAAGTAAGAATGCTCTAGTCGAGACGGCTCGACTAGGAGATACCCTGAGCCCTGCGAAGTGCCGATACTTAAAATATGCTATGCTTAGTTTACATATACATATAGTGCAAGCAACACATACACACACACAGACGCACGCTCAAGCACACGCTCTGCCAACTGCGCAGTTGACGTAGCGACTGCGTTTGGGCTGCACGAGGCTTATGTTGTGGAAATTAAATGTTTAATAACTTTTTTTTTAGAATGACTTTTTGATTCAAACTTTCAGGGCATGATTATGTTATTCATATGTGTGTATGTGCCGAAGCATAAGTCTCTAGTATTTGAAGTGCGTTTTTTGCAAATTTAGGGCGAAGGGGGCGTGGCATCCAAAATCCAAAAATTACAAAATGTCTGTATTCACAACAGGAATCTACATAGTGAATTTTAGGTCTCTAGCTCTTACGGTACGTAAAAGAGACGAAAAGTTATCGAAATTTATCGATAAAAAGAGAACGGGAAGAGTTATCGAATTTTTGAAAAAAAACCCGTATAGCGTATGGTATTCAGGAGTATACATGTCAAATTTCAGCTCATTAAGCTTCCGTGGTTTACGAGATCGCTGCGTTCACACAGATGGACGGACGGACGGACGGACGGACGGACGGACAGACGGACAGGGCTATTTCAACTCAGCTCATCGAGCTGATCAAGAATATATATACTTTGTATGGTCTGCGACGTCTCCTTCTGCCTGTTACATACATTTTCACAAAAACATTATACCCTGATTTCCCATTTTCAATGGGCTCAGGGTATAACAACGACGTTGTGTAAATGACAAGGGCGTAAAAATTGGTGGACAGTAAATAGGTATTAGAACCTCTAAAGTCGGATGATGCATATCCTCAGGAAAAACCCTAAGGATGTCATCATCATTGGTAAAAACAAGATCAAGAGATCGATTCAAATGATTAGAGATTGAGTTCATCTAAAGCATAGCAAGGTTCAACAATTCATCAAAAAGATAATGATCAATTGTTAGATAATTTGAATTGGGAAATGAGGCTCAGTGTTTGGTTTATTAAAATCACCCAATACAAGAAACAAGTCATTATCTGGAACATACGCATACATTTCTTTAATACAAGATATATGTTGACTATAAACTTGTAAATCAGAAGAGGGAGGTATATATAAACAAGTAACATACAGGGAACAAGACTGGAGAGTCATTTTAACTCCAATAATCTCAACATTGTGAAGTGATGAGAAGGTAAAAGATTCCGAGAGAAAGTGGGATTTAACAGCTATTAAAACTCCACCCCCTCTACGTGACAAACGATCAAGTCTATAAATAGTGAAATCATCTGAAAGAACCTCACTGTTATAAACATTTGGAGTTAACCATGTCTCAGTGAGGGCAATTTTACACTAAAGCTATACAGAAAAAGACTTCTTAATTTGGAATTAAGGCCACGAACATTTTGATAAATTAAGGATAGCTGACGAGAAGATGGTGTAATTAGTTTTTTGATACAGCCTCAGATGAAGGTTGCAACTACATGGGGTGGCCAAAATTTGGAGTCACATATAGTTGCGAAGAATTCTATAGGTACATTTATTTTAAATGAAGCAATTTCACGAGGAGTAGTAAAATTGAACTTCGAAATAAAAACCTTAGCTTTAGTTTTGCTTTCAATAAAAGCAGACACAGCATCACATGTAGCCTAGATAAGAAAACTTGCTTTCGAGGAGACACAACAGATAAATAGGGTACAGTAGGGTCAAGAGCAGATGTCTGAATATTTTTATTAGGTTGAACTACACTCGGAGTCACTTTAACTTTTTTATTAGGGGCCTTTTGAGTGTCTATTATGACACTGGTAGCAGATATTTCACCTGAGTCGTCGGATATCGGAATTGATATTTCCTGACACGGTGAAGACGGGGCAGACAAATTAGGTGATGGTAAATTAAATGATGGAGGAACTAACAGTGATGGAGTCATCACCTGATTAAGCGGAAATTCGAAACTATATTGATTTAATATTTCTTCGCCAGCTTTCAGTTCACCTGTTTAGAAATGTTAATCAGTTTTGAATACTGTACCCGCACTGTATTATACATCTTGGAAAAATTTAATTGTTTTTCCAAGCAATCGGGGCAAGACCAGCGTAGTCCACCACACCCACTTTTAGGTGCAGCCATGACTCTATCGCAATCACGCCCAGAGATGCCAGCACACTTTATATGCATTAGATTCTCACACAACCAGCAACCAACAAATTGCATTTGTGCAGAATCAGCGGCTTGCCTAAATGAGCAAGATTTCTTGCAGCAAGTCATATTGGCAACTGGGAAGTTAAGCTAAACAAAATTAGCGGATAAAGAATAAGAAAAATACAGATAAAGCGAGGATTAACTGTGTTGAATCACAAACAACAACAAACAGCTAAGACAGAGACCAACACCAACAGCTGATACAGTAAATAGAGCGGGAGAGATACAGCGATAAAAACGAAGAAAAATTTCGTATGACAAAAACAAACACTAAGCTGAGCGTGAGCGATCAACAGCGAACACACACACTAACAAGTGTAACAAGTAAGAATGCTCTAGTCGAGACGGCTTGACTAGGAGATACCCTGAGCCCTGCGAAGTGCCGATACTTCAAATATTCTATGCTTAGTTCACATATACATATATTGAAAGCAACACATACACACACACAGACCCACGCTCAAGCACACGTTCTGCCAACTGCGCAGTTGACGTAGCGACAGCGCTTGGGCTGCACGAGGCTTATGTTGTGGAAATTAAATGTTTAATAACTTTTTTTTTAGAAGGACTTTTTTATTCAAACTTTCAGGGCATGATTATGTTATTCATATGTGTGTATGTGCCGAAGCACAAGTCTCTAGTATTTTTTGCAAATTTAGGGCGAAGGGGGCGTGGCATCCAAAATCCAAAAATTACAAAATGTCTGTATTCACAACAGGAATCTACATAGTGAATTTCAGGTCTCTAGCTCTTACGGTACGTAAAAGAGACGAAAAGTTATCGAAATTTATCGATAAAGAGAGAACGGGAAGAGTTATCGAATTTTTGAAAAAAAACTCGTATAGCGTATGGTATTCAGGAGTATACATGTCAAATTTCAGCTCATTAAGCTTCTGTGGTTTACGAGATCGCTGCGTTCACACAGACGGACGGACGGACGGACGGACGGACGGACGGACGGACAGACGGACGGACGGACGGACAGACGGACAGGGCTATTTCAACTCAGCTCATCGAGCTGATCAAGAATATATATACTTTGTATGGTCTGCGACGTCTCCTTCTGCCTGTTACATACATTTTCACAAAAACATTATACCCTGATTTCCCATTTTCAATGGGCTCAGGGTATAAAAATAAAAAATACTAGAAGGGGCCGTGGCATCGAAAATCCAAAAATTATAAAATGTTTGTGTGAGCTGATCAAGAATATACAGTTTGTCAAAAAACTCTTTACACACCGGAAAAAATTAATTTTTTTTTTTACTTTATATCCATATATATAACAGACTTTTATTAACATTTCATAACTATTTTTGAATGCTTAATTGTTTGATGATTAATTTTAAGTTACATTATCAAAAACAGATTGCAAAACTAACAATGTGTAACAAATTAAACAACAAAAACAACAACTCACTTTTCAGGCTGTCAAGAAACTTTTTACACATTGCCTTGTTCGTATCTATTTTGCTGAATTCTGAGATATAACGGCGCTTTACCGGTATCAATGCTTTGAGCGTTGCTTGATGTGAGTTTGAATTATCTGAGCAGTTGTCGATATCAAGAAAAATAATTTACAATGTCTTAATTCGCGCGGAAAAGGAAAAGGAAGTCCGACTTGGAGAAAAGGGTACAGGTGGACGTAAACGAAAGATTTACAGTCGGGTTGATCGTTCAATTATGCGGAAGATTGACCGAAATCCCCAATTACCAGTACGAACACCTCCGAAAATTTTAAGTATGAATGTGACTTAGTTGTGTCATATGAAACAGTGCGCCAACCATCCTACGGCATAGGTACGCTTCAAGAATTGCACGAAAGAAACGGATGCTTTCATAGCTAAATCTAGAAAAGCGTTTAAATTTTTCTGTAAACATGATTGGGCAGCCGACAGGATGCTGACACGACGTAATATTCTGCGACGCTTCAAATTGATAATAACCCACCCAGGGTATGGTGCAAGTTATTGACAGCATTAGAGAACAGAAACATAATTCCAACTGTGAAATTTGGCAAGCTCTCTGCTATGGTTTGGGGGTGTATTTGCAGCAGAGGGGTCGGAGTACTGGTATACATAGAAGACACTATGAATGCAGGTCAGTAACTCCAAATTTTGAAATCAAATTTGATTTATAAACACCAAACTAGCCAACATTCAAATTTTATCAGGACAATGACCCCAAACATAAAGGGCTTACTGTGCGGACCTGGCTTTTATACAACTGTGGAAAGGTTCTGGATACACAACTCCAAAGTCCCGATCTGAACCTCATTGAACATTTGAAGGAATACTTGAAGAAAAGATTGGGAAAACGGGGCCCAAAGAACCACGAACAGCTAAAAGCTGCTATTACAGAAGAATGGCAAAATATTCCCGTAGAATATTTAACTAAATTGGTAAATTCCATGAACACGTCTCCAACATGACTTAGATGCCAAGGAAGGGCATACAAAATACTAAAATTATAAATATTAGTTTTAAATTTAGATTAAGAACTAATTCAGTATTTTGTGTAAACAGTTTCTTGACAGTCTGAAAAATAAGTCATAGTTGTTTTTGTTGTTTATTTTGTTACGCATTGTTAGTTTTGCAATCTGTTTTTGATAATGTAACTTAAAATTAATCACTAAACAACTTAGCATTAAAAAAAAATCCGAAAAGTTTATAAAAAGCTTTTATACATATATGGATCTAAAGTCAAAAAATGTAATTTTTTTGCGGTGTGTAAAGAGTTTCTTGACAAACTGTATATACTTTGTGGGGTCTGCGATGGCTCTTTCTGCCTGTTACTTACATTTTCACAAAAACATTATACCCTCATTTCCTATTTTCAATGGGCTCAGGGAATAACAAGTAGCACAACGCGAAGGAATGTATGAAAATAATAAATATGATAGCCAAAAATATCAAAATAATTTTAAAACTAACCATGTTAATCGTAATAAAGGACATAACTCAAATTATTTTCCTTCTTCTTCAAATATAATGTCTTCAAACCAAAGCTCACGTAATGATAACACTGATAATAATCAAACACTTCATCAAGAATTTGAATAAAGCTAGAGCTAGTAACCCAATGAACTTTCAAAATCAATCTCAGCCTCAGAGACAGAATCCAAATTTTAAAAGACAGCGTGAAAGCATGAGCGACCAGAGAATGGACACATCAGAAAATTTTATTCTAAAAGCCTTGGACCAAGAAAACTAAACCCTTTTATCGTTATTGTGTTCAATGACCAATATTTAAAATTTTATGTAGACACAGGGTGAAGACCAACCAACTGTGCCTCAATTAATAAATTAAAAGAAACAAAAGAGTTCATATAAGATCATCTCAATAACGAAGAAAAACAAAACTTTCTAAAATTCTCTTTGAGTTTCGTGACATTCAGTACGAAAAAAGTAATAATTTTACTTTTACTAGTACAATTAAGCATGTCATCAAAACTAAATATGAAGATGCAATTTGTAAGCGTACTTGTAAATACCCTCAAACTTACGACGAAGAAGTCAAAAACAAATTAGGGAAATGATTAAACAAGGAATTATCCGAAAATCAAAGTCACCTTATTGCTCACCGATTTGGAAAGTTCCGAATAGTTGTTGACAATCGAAACCTGAACGCAATAACAATTGATAAATATCCTATTCCAGTAATGGATGATATATTAGATAAACTAGGTAAATGTCAACTAACGTTTTCATCAAATTCAAATGGAAACGAAATGTTTTCCTAAAACAGAATTTTCAACAAAAAAAATTAAGAGTGTATTTTATACATTACGAATATACTCGAATGCCTTTTGGCCTAAAAAAGCGCCCCAGAAACTTTGCAACGTTGTAAGAACAACTTACTAGAAGATCTTATTTATAAAGATTTATTAGTATACATGGATGATATAATTGTATATTTCACTTCGTTGGAAAAACACTTAATATCATTAAAGGAGTATTTAGTAAATTCAGCGAAGCAAACTTGCAATTGGAACTTGACAAATGTGAATTTTTGAGAAAAGAAACAGGATCCCTACTTAGGTCAAGTCATAACCACTGAAGGTATTAAACCTAACCCAAGCAAAGTTCAAGCAATAATAAATTTTCCAATACCAAAAACACAAAAAGAAATAAAATCATTTTAAGATTTGTGTGGGTTTTATAGCCAACATTGTCAATACATTTCGTTTACCGAAAGGCCAATAAATTATTATAACAACAATTGCTCTAGTCGAGACCCCTGAGCACTTCGAAGTGCCGATACTTCAAATATTTAGTTAGTTTATATATACATATATTGAAAGCAACACATACACACACAGGCACACGCAAAAGCACACGCTTTGCCAACTGCGCAGTTGACGTAGCGACTGCGCTTGGGCTGCTAACGACTATGTTGTGTAAAACTAAATGTTTAATAACTTTTTTCCTTTTATACCCTGAGCCCATTGAAAATGGGAAATCAGGGTATAATGTTTTTGTGAAAATGTATGTAACAGGCAGAAGGAGACGTCGCAGACCATACAAAGTATATATATTCTCGATCAGCTCGATGAGCTGAGTTGAAATAGCCCTGTCCGTCTGTCCGTCCGTCCGTCCGTCTGTCCGTCCGTCCGTCCGTCCGTCCGTCTGTCCGTCCGTCCGTCCGTCCGTCCGTCTGTGTGAACGCAGCGATCTCGTAAACCACAGAAGCTAGAGAGCTGAAATTTGACATGTATACTCCTGAATACCATACGCTATACGAGTTTTTTTCAAAAATTCGATAACTCTTCCCGTTCTCTCTTTATCGATAAATTTCGATAACTTTTCGTCTCTTTTACGTACCGTAAGAGCTAGAGACCTGAAATTCACTATGTAGATTCCTGTTGTGAATACAGACATTTTGTAATTTTTGGATTTTGGATGCCACGCCCCCTTCGCCCTAAATTTGCAAAAAATACTAGAGACTTGTGCTTCGGCACATACACACATATGAATAACATAATCATGCCCTGAAAGTTTGAATAAAAAAGTCCTGCTAGAAAAAAAGTTATTAAAAATTTAATTTTCACAACACAAGCCTCTTGCAGCCCAAGCGCAGTCGCTAAGTCAACTGCGCAGTTGGCAGAGCGTGTGCTTGAGCGTGCGTCTGTGTGTGTGTATGTGTTGCTTTCAATATATGTATATGTGAACTAAGCATAGAATATTTTAAGTATCGGCACTTCGCAGGGCTCAGGGTATCTCCTAGTCGAGCCGTCTCGACTAGAGCATTCTTACTTGTTATTCATATGTATGTATGTAAGTTAACGAGTGTCCCTCACTCAGTTGTTTAGACAAAACAACTGCACGCACAAGTGCTGACTTTGCAGAAGCTCAGTCCAGCGTTCGGGTAGCAACGGTCAGCGGCGGTAACTTGATACTTTGCATGGGTCGCAAGAGAAGCGTTGTCAATTATGGATGCTTGTATAAGTATTCTTGGTAACGTTTGATTCTTTTAGCTATTAGTTTGGTTTGTCAAATCAATTTAAGTCAGTTTTGTTCGTACAACGAAGAGAAAAGCTCGTTCAATAAACTTAGCTCCAGCAACAAGCTGTTAAACTTTGAATTATTAATTCTATATCACTGTACCACAAGGCCAGTGATAAGAGAGACCAGTAATCTCTCCACCGTAATCTTCCTAAAGGATCATAACCCTACGGAACACCTACATCATCCCAACAGCGCTGGATATCAGCTATAGATACCAGCAGCAACAACACACTAAAAGGATAATTGGCGCCCAACGTTATATATAAGAACTCACAGGGAACGTTTGAATAGCTGGGCATAAACATGTATACATTTTGTTTTAAAAGCTAATGAGCAACTTGTACTCATACAGGGAAATTAAGCAAGAATACGATAGTGACGACGGGTGGGATTTTGAATCAGAAGATTTTCGCTCAACGCAAGAAAACCAGACAGACATGGACGTGAGTCAGTTGCAAGCTCTAGTAGCGGGCGCTGTTAGCCAGGCCCTGGCTCAACAGGAAGCATGGCTACAGGAAAGATTTGATAGTCAACTTAACCAGTTGAGAGGACAAGTTTGCGCATAGAAGTGCCGCAGGTCGAAACTTACCAAAGAATATCCGTAGACCCAAATATCCCATGTGAAATAAAGATTGACATTATAAAATCAGTACACGAATTCAGTGGTTCACAAGATGATTACGTAGCCTGGAGGCAATCTGCCACAGATGCGTACGAACTTTTTAAGTCATTTGTAGGTAGCAGCGCGCATTATCAAGCTGTTACAATTATTAGAAACAAAATCAGGGGTCCAGCGAGATCATTGTTGGTATCGCATAACACGGTACTCAATTTTGACGCTATAATAGCTAGGTTAGATTGCACATATGCTGATAAGACATCGCTATGGCTCTTACGTCAAGGACTATAGATGGTAAGACAAGGAAATTCCAGCCTCATGCAATATTATGATGAGGTTAAACAAAAGTTGACACTCATTGTTAACAAAATTATAATGATTCATGAACCTGACACAGCCACACTGCTTAACAAAGAGGTCAGGGACGATGCATTGCATGCATTTATTTCAGGACTTAAGAAGCCGTTGAAGTCGGTTGTGTTTCCGGCCCAACCCAAAGACTTACCGTCTGCCTTGGCTGTAGCTAGGGAGGCAGAAGCCAGCATAGAGCGTAGCATGTTTGCAGCTATGTACGCAAAAGCTATGGAAGATAGAACCCAGGCAATTGAATATAGTAGGAACCATATGAAACCTCATGAAAAGCAGGGAAAGAATTCCGGGGTCGAAAATACCCAAGACAAAAATCCCATTTTCAAAAAACAAAATAAGCAGCATAATAGTGTTAATCAGGCTTTTAAAAGGGAACAAGGCTAAACATCAGAGCCTATGGACATAGGATCTACTATGTCAAAATTCAAACAAACCACTTCATTTGGAAATGGCCAATGTACCAACGTACAAAATGAAGGAGAGCAGGGCCGAAAAAGTCAAGGTTCCGAACGCATGACTGTCCAAAGGCGCCAGCGATTGCAAAATACTATACAACATGCCACTACTAGCCAAGAGACAGACTACAATAACACTGCCACAGCCACAGTTGTTGAGGTTGATGAAGATAATCACTCCATAAGTGGAAACGATTCGGTAAATTTTTTTTGGGTACGCTCCCGGCTACCGTTCATTGAACGACAGATGGCTGGGAGGAAACTAAAAATCCTGATCGACACTGGAGCTGCCAAAAACTTGAATACTGATAATGATACAATCAATTATGGTTCTGTGTCCGAAAAACTACAGCTACTAACGTAAATGATATTATCGTGCCGTATCGTATCGGGCAGTGAAAAAAGAATTCAGAACCATGATCTTGAAGAGATCAAAGGCATTTTCGACCTCAAACGAGGTATTGCCATTCAATACGTCTGTAGTTGCTAGAAGGTTGCGATGAGCAGGGTAACAAAAATAAGCGCATGGTAATATATTTTAGGAAACTAAATGAGAAAACCATTGCCGACAATATCCCCATGATATTGGCAAATTTGGGCAAAGCCAAATATTTTACAACATTGGATTTTAAATCCGGATACCATCAAATATATTTGGCTGAACACGACCTTGAAAAGACTCTGTAAAATACGAGTTCTGTCGACTCCCATTCGGTTTGAAAAATGCAGGTAGCATATTTCAAAGAGCGATTGACGACGTCTTGCGTGAATAAATTGGTAAAACTTGCTATGTTTATGTAGATGACGTCATTATTTTTTCTGAAAACGAAAATGACCATGTTAAGCATATAGACTGGGTTCTAAAGAGCTTGTTAGATGCAAACATGAGAGTTTCCAGGGAAAAACTCAATTTTTCAAGCAAAGCGTAGAATACCTTGGGTTTATAGTAACCATGGGTGGCGCAAAAACTGATTCAGAATAGGTAAGAACCATACAGGATTATCCATAACCAAAAAGCTTATACGAGCTGAGGTCATTCCTGGGATTAGCCAGCTACTACCGTTGCTTCTTAAAAGAATTTGCTGCAATTGCAAGACCTTTGACAAATTTGCTTAAAGGAGAAAATGGGTCCATAAGCAAACATATATCAAAGAAGCATTCGAGAGACTGAGAAACGTTTTGACTTCTGCAGATGTAATTCTTAAGTATCCAGATTTCAAGAAGCCATTAGATCTAACGACGGATGCTTCCGCAAACTGTATCGGTGCTGTTCTATCACAAGAAAACAGGCCCATCACCATGATTTCTAGAACACTTAAAGAAAGCGAGTCACACTATGCTACCAACGAAAGGGAATTGTTAGCCATAGTGTGGGCTGTTGGAAAGTTACAACAATACCTGTACGGTACTAGGGACATAACTAACAGAAATCCACAGTGAGTTATCGGTAACTTACACGATAGAAGCTTCGGAAAACCCTGTGAACGTTTTTAGAAACCAAATAGTTTTGGAAGAAGCCCAATTTGCTCTAAAAAGAAATTTTATCCTGTTTGGCGAAAAAACACGCCATATAATACATTTTACCGGAGAAAACAATGTCTTGAACGAAGTAAAGGCGGTAGTTAATCCCAATGTAGTGAATGCATTACATTGTGATCTCCCAACACTGGCTAGTATCCAGCACGAGTTAGTGCATAGTTTCCCATCGACAAAATTTCGATACTGTAAGAAAATGGTAATTGACATTCCTGATAAAACAGAGCAGAGGGAAATAGCACTAACTGAATATAACCGTGCGCATAGGGCAGCACAAGAAAATTGCAAGCAAATTTTGGAAGAGTATTATTTTCCAAAAATGAATAGAATTTTAACAGAAATTGTAGCAAATTGCAAAATCTGTACCCGCTCCAAATATGAAAGGCATCCTAAGAAACAGTTCCTCGATGAGACGCCAGTTCCGTCACACTCTGGCGAAAGGTTGCACATCGATATTTTTTCAACCTACAAAAATCAGTTCTTGACATGTATTGATAAGCTCTCGAAATTTAAAATCGTGCAACCAATAGTTTCTCGTACTATAGCGGATGCAAAAGGACCAATCCTACAAGCCGTGAATTTTTTTCCAAAAACTAAGATCATTTACTGTGACAATGAAGCGGCATTTAGTTCAGAAACCATTACTTCACTGGCATAAAATGCCCGGTGTCTTAAATTGAAAAAAAAAAAATGATCGACGACACAGTCGAACTAATTCTACACGCGACACGAGAATACAATAGATCGCTGCACTCAGTAACTGGCATGAAATCAATTGAAATAATTCACTCATCTACTGATGAATTTAGGGAGACCATCACAAACAAGATCGAAAAAGTTCAACAATTACAGTTAGAAAGAATAAATCCGAACAGAAAAAGTAGAGTGTTTGATGTAGGGAAAAAAGTATTTGTGAAGTCAAATAAGAGACTGGGAAACAAGCTATCACCCCCGTGCACGGAGGAAGTGATCCAAGCAGACGTAGGAACGTCTGTGCTCATTAGAGGGAGGGTGGTAACCGCTCGGGTCACCGACTATTGACATTCCGATTACATTCCCATAATACTGGTATGGGAACAATGATACTATGTCAGGCACTCAAGCAAATTATCCGAATTCACAAAGATAGTAGAAGAAACAGAAAAATTGTCCGAGTTATTCCTCAATCTCACATGCGAAAACTGTAAATGTTGACGCTAATCACATTAAAAGTCTTTTTTCCGTTTTAAAAATTCATCATAGAATTGCCAGAAGTTTAGATTTTTTAGGCACAGTACTCAAAATTGTGGCTGGTATACCTGATGCCACAGATTTAGAAAGAATCAAAATTACTGAATCAAAATTGATAAGACTCAAACAATAGACAGGTAGTAATAATCTATGAAGCTCAAAAGCAAATAAACCAGCTTACAAATTCCGTTAATCAAATAATAAAAGTCAAGAAAAATGAGTTGACAGTAAGGCATTACTAGCGAAAAATAAAATGTTAATAACAGAAATTCAAAACTTAATGCTCACAATTACGCTTGCTAAAGCCAACATTATAAATCCAACAATTGTCGACCAAGACGATTTAATGTCTGTGCTCATTGAACATCCCACAAAAGTACCCATAGTAAGTTTAATAGAAGCATCTAATGTTAAGGTCCTCCAGTCTGAAAACATTATCCATACTCTAATTGAGTATCCCAGCCTAGCCACTTGAAACCTATCACGGTTGTAGATGATGGCATCGTGGTGGCAAATGAAAGCCCAGCGCGAATCAGCACCGATGACAGCCCCGAGATCGCAGTCAACGGCACCTTCCTCGTCACCTTTGAACGAGCAGCCTGCATAAATGGTTCTAAGTACATAAATCGGCGTGATATTCTAAACAGAACCCCGGGCATAGCAGTTTTACCATTGCTCAACATCATTAGCCATGAACCAAGTCTGAGCATGCCGCTCCTACAGAGAATGAACAACCACAACCTTCATATCATCAACAAACTTCAAGGGGAAGTAGCATCGGCCGGATCATTTAAAACTTGGTTCATCACTGGAGCTGGTCTCGGCCTCGTCTTCAGCGGTTCCATCCTACTCTTCCAGAGTCTAAGGAGAAAACGAGCTTCAAATATGATACAAGAGATCGTCAACAGCTATAAAATGAACGAGGACGGTCATGGTTCTGAGGGGGAGTATTTAACGAGTGTCCCTCGCATTCAGTTGTTTAGAGAAAACAACTGCACGCACAAGTGCTGACTTTGCAGTAGCTTTGTTTAACGTACGGATAGCAACGGTCAGCGGCAGTAACTTGATACGTGTCGCAAGAGAAGCGTTATCAATTATAATGAGTCTGCTTGCCGACCGGATGCTTGTATAAGTATTCTTTGATTCTTTTAGCGTTTAGTTTGTCAAATTACTTTAACTCAGTTCTGTTCATACAACGAAGCGAGAAGCTCGTTCAATAAACTTAGCTCCAGCAACAAGCTGTTAAACTTTGAATTATTAATTCTATATCACTGTACCACAAGGCCAGTGATAAGAGAGACCAGTAATCTCTCCACCGTAATCTTCCTAAAAGATCATAACCCTACGGAACACCTACATCATCCCAACAGCGCTGGACATCAGCTATAGACACCAGCAGCAACAACACACTAAAAGGATAATTTGTATGTGCCGAAGCACAAGTCACTATCATATATCTATGTGTGTATTTGTTAAAGCACAAGTACACAAGCACAAGTATTTGAAATACGTATTTTGAAAATTTAGCGCGAAGTGGGCGTGGCATCCAAAATTACAAAATGTTTGTATTCATACAAGAATCTAAACAGTGAATTTCAAGTCTCTAGATTTTACGCTACGTGAATACGTGAAAAGTTATCGAAAACAAAAAAAGAAAGTTATAATTAATGAATAACACAAACTAATTAACATTAATCAAAACAAATATAAGAAACTACTTAATAAAGAAATGAACGGTATTATAATTATTCAACGTCTTACATTCCACTAGAAATAACAAATACAGCACTATTTCAAATGAAACCGTACCCCGACGAAAATAATAATATACTGACAGAAACTATACATGACACAAAATATTTTCTATTATATTATGAATTTTTTACGGCTAAAACTAAAGACTGTAATAAATAAATGCATAACAAAAATATTGAATCAAGAGTAAGCAGAATGTAAAAATTTTGACATTAAATCGTAAAACCAAATATAATGGTAACATATAACTTACCGAAAACTATTCTAAATCAAAATTGTTTAAAAAGGCAAATTGAAATTGAAGAAAACAATATGTTAGACCTATACACAGAGAATCTACATAAATAATAATGTTACCAAGTTAGAACAAATATCTCATATATGTACATACATAGATTTTAAACAGATTTTACAAGAACATAAACGATTAACTATATTAATAATCATTTTAATAGTTATAATATTATATTTTATTTACAAATATAAAATGTTTATCAGCCTAGACAATGATAAAGAACCAAAATCGCAAACAACTGTAAATGAAACAGAATACATTATAATATAAACATATCCGACACTTTACCCTAAGTTATCCGCCTGAGGACAGGTTATTTTATACCCTATACGAGTTTTTATTTAAAAAATTCGATAACTCTTCCCGTTATCTTTTTATTGATAAATTTTGATAACTTTTCTTCTCTTTTACGTGCCGTAAGAGATAGACACCGTGCTGAGCGTGCGCCTGTGTGTGTGTATGTACATATGTATGTACATATGTAAACTAAGCAAAGAATATTTGAAGTATCGGCACTTCGCAGGGCTCAGGGATCTCCTAGTCGAGCCGTCTCGACTAGAGCACTCTTACTAGTTTGAAGTGATTTTGAAATTCGATCTGAGCGTGCTATACGGGGACCTACATACATACATACATAAATAATTTTAAGACTCTACCTCTCATAGCTTCGGAGTTCGGCGGGGTCTGCCACATCTCGTTCTCCCTGATAAATATGTACATACATACATATGTACATTTCAACAAAACCTTTCTATTTTGAAATGGGATCAGGGTATTAAAACTCATGCGCTTACATATGTACATACATATATGTTCTATGATTGAAGTATTCGCACATACGGATATAAAATAATAATAATAGATTATTTGGTCGGGTGTTGTGTTGTCCATTAATAGTTTTAGGAATTCATTGTCTAATGATTCTGAGTTATGTATGTATGTATATTTTCTTCGTTGAACGCGTGCAAATGTGAACATGGACGAAAGTTTGTGATATTGCTGTCATTTTGTCATAAACAAAAATTAGTACATTACACACATACATGTATGTATGTACTTACATACATATGTACATCTTATGCCCCATATTGCAGCGAAAACTTATGTATTAATACTGCATATGGCATATATTATATGACTGTACTCACTTTTATTTGATAAAAGCCTTAACTGAAAACAACTTAGAAAATAGGGGGAGTGTTATACAGTGATATTGCAGAGTATTAGTAATTTTTAAGAGAACGTATTGAACTTTTCTCTTTTAGCTGAATCATCCCCAGTTTGTATGCATACAGACATACGTACATACATACATACATACATACATATATCTCAAATGTTTCCCTTTAGAATCGGATATCTTCCAAACGGTGCTGGCCGAAGCACATACATTTGTGTTTCTTAAATCTAGATCGAATTTAATTTACATTTGTATCAAATAATCTCAACGTGCTTATATGTACATATGTGTGTATATTCAAAATTTAGTTGCTGATGCTGTTTTTCCATTATCATAAAATATATACAAAATATTTAGAATATAATTTTTTAATTATTTCAATGTTATTTTTATGTAAAATTGCACACCTAATTAAATTCACATGTATTTTTATTAACATACGTACATTTATAAAAGGATTTTTTGAAATGCAAACACATATGTACATACATACATGAATATGTATAAGCATAAATATGTACATTGATGTAAATACAGAATTGGAGTGCGCAGTGTACATAGATGCAAAAGTGAATACAACACTGTTTTCAGTACTGTTAAATATAAGGTGCGGGATGCGATTGCGTGAGTTACGTAGAGTACTTGTCAACTCTTCCGTAGTCTTCATTGCGTGCTTCAAAAAAGAGGACGTTTACGTATAAAAAAAATTAATATAGCGAAAAAATGGGATGAAACTTTATGAAAATACAACTTGTGATTTAAATAAATTTTGCACATGTGTATTGTATAAAATTAGATTTTAACGTTCTTAAAGTTGTACAAATGTTTTATGTACATACATACATACATACATATAGAATATATATGAACATATAGAACTCCTTTGTTAAATAAGTAAAAGTGTATGTAAGGCTTTTTGTGAAGTTTTATTGTCAACATGCAAAATTTCGACTCACCTATGTATGTATGTATGTATGTATTACAATCTTACATATTTGTGTATAATGCATATTTTACCTAAATATGCATACATACATACGTTAAATACATATGTATATATTATATATTTACTTACGTATATGTACATATACATATGTATGTGGTTTAGCAAGCAAAATATTGGTTTTGTTATATGTACATACATATATACATATACATACATATGTATGTACATATGTATACATATACTGCGAGTCATCAGGATAACACACCAATTGCGATTGTAATTTCAACAGCTCTACAAAAACAAAAATATATTTATGTACATACATATATATACATACATGTATGCACATATATTCATTTTGGCATGATGGTGAAAATACTAATTATAAGATAATGTCAATCTATTTTCCATGCAAAGATCCCTTTTACCTCTAACTTCTTTCTCAACTTGAAATTTTACCATGTAAAAGTATCTATGTATGTAAATATGGTGGTTAAAAATTTAAAGATTGTGAATGATAATAATATCAGCAAAAAAAATCAAACTTTAACAGATAATTAATAGAAAACTAAGCGCAGATCATATTCATACATACGCTTTCATCTTGTATCTACATACATATGTATGTAGGATAACCGTATACAAAATTTTAGTTTGAAAATCAATAGCTTCATTTAGCAATTTAATACTAAAGTATTAAATAATAATTCACAATCAGCAGTAGAGGCATTTTATTAAAAAATGCGAATATAATCCAATATTTACAAAAATTAATGTAATATTAATTGTATAATATAATATAGAAAATCCTAATGTAAAATTGTGTGACCCGCTCCACAGACGTAGGATATATGTACATACATATGTATGTATGTATAACTGATACATATACATATAACAAGTGAGGAAACTCTAAATACCCTGAACCCTGAGATGACCTATTCCGCACATTCAACATTTCTTTTATATAAATGTATGTATGTATGTATGTACATATATGCACCAATTAAAAGTAACACACACACATATGCACCTACGCACAAGCAAGCATGTTCGATGCAATATATTTAATAAGTTTATTTGCCGACCGACTTTCTTGATTTTCAGGGCGTGATAATTTAATATGATAATATGAGATGGGTTTTTGCGATATCTGGCAAATAACAGTTGACCGGTTTCTTCTTAAGCTCTCGTTGCGAGCACAAACGAAAAATTTCATACTCTCCCTCGCTCTGAGCAAGACACTCTTGCTGACTTCATTTACATATATTTTCTGTTGAGCAAGCATGAATCTTTGAAATTTTAAAACAAACTCTTCAGGTATACATTTCAAATTACAGATCGCTAGCTTTTGTGGTTTGCGTGATCGCTGTTTTGACCATTTATGTACATATATAATACTTACATATACTTGATGGGGTCTGTCACTCCTCCATCTGCATTTTACATATGTATGTATGTACATACATATGTACAGTTTGTCAAAAAACTCTACACACCGCAAAAAAATTACATTTTTTGACTTTAGATCCATATATGTATAAAAGCTTTTTATAAACTTTTCGGATTTTTTTTTAATGCTAAGTTGTTTAGCGATTAATTTTAAGTTACATTATCAAAAACAGATTGCAAAACTAACAATGCGTAACAAAATAAACAACAAAAACAACGATGACTCATTTTTCAGACTGTCAAGAATCTGTTTACACAAAATACTGTATTTGTTCTTAACTTAAATTTAAAACTAATTATTATACTTTGAGAATACCCTCCCTTGGAGACGTGTTTTCATGGAATTTACCAACTTAGTTAAATATTCTACTGGAATATTTTGATATTCTTTTTGTGCGCGGTCCTTTGGGCCCCGTTTTCCCCACTCTTTTCTTCAAGTATGCCCACACATGTTCAATGGGGTTTAGATCGGGACTTTGGGGTGGTGTATGCAGAGCCTTTCCACAATTGTATAAAAGCCAGGTCCGCACAGTAAGCCCTTTATGTTTGGGGTGATTGTCCTGATAAAATTTTAAATTTCAGAAATGTTAATAAAAGGCTTTTATATATGGATCTAATGTCAAAAAATGTAATTTTTTCGTGGTGTGTAAAGAGTTTCTTGACAAACTGTATGTATGTATATACATTTCAAGAAAACTATTTTACAATGATTTCCAATTTTCAATGTATTTACCGGTAAATATTAAAACTACCACTCCGTGTTATGAAATGATGTTGTATATTGAAACGAAGACGTACAAAGATTTTATAGATTAACCTGACGGTGCCTGATTTTGAACCCGGGATATAAATTCTACTAACACCGCCACTGCAAGATCAAACACGCTGTAGCTAATCCGGACAGCTGATAAATCAAACACATTTTAATCGCCGCGTTTTTATACCTATTGAAAATGGAAATTGATTTTGTAAAAAAGTATGTAAGGCAGAAAGAGGTGTGACAGACCCTATAAAGTATATATATTCTTGATTAGAGAGACAAGAATCGATTTACCCCATTTCGACTGTCCGTATGTGTGAACGCATCGATCCCAGCATCCATAAGAGCTAGAGAGTTCAAATCCCTGTATAGCACGCGCAGGTCAAGTTAAAAATTCGATAACTCATCCCGTTTAGTTTAATCGATTAAAAACTAAATCGATATTTAGCAAAAACATTATATCTATCTAATTAATCTTTATGGCTAAGTCTTACAAATTAGTTTTTGTGTTTTATACAATTTTGATTTTTTAAATTGTGGACACCGTGGTGTCCCCCTTCGCCCTAAATTTGATAAAAATATATTTCGAATACTAGGGAACTGTGCTTCGGAAAATAAATATGTACATGCTTATGACATAATCACGCCCTGAAAGTTTAATTAAGAAAGTCCATCCAGAACAAAAAAGTGATTAAACATTTAATTTCCCACAACATAGGCGTCTTGCAGCGGAAACGCTTCGACAACTGCGCAGTTGGCAGAGATGTGCTTGTGCGTGTGGCTGTGTGTGTGTTTATGTGTTGCGTGTGATGTACATTTATATAAAAGAAATAGAGAATTTGGGGAATAGCGGTTCTTCATTGGATTAAGAGTATCCTCTTGTCGGGCGCCACGGACTAGAGTTTTCTTACTTGTTTGATATTTTGTTTAATAAGTTCTGGGTAATATAGTAGATTTTAATACAATTTTCTGTAGATAATCTAAATATACTATTGAATACTCGGAATTGCAATAAAAAAGTACAAATTGTTTCATTATTGGCATCATCTGATCTTAAACGCTAAGTTGGAAAAAATTTAAACCTTCAATTCAACTCTGAATATATGTGACTTCATTTGTGACTGACTGACGGACGGATATTGCTAATTCTACAGAGCTCATTGTCCTGATCAAGAATATATATTTTAATGGGTCTACCTCCAGCTTTTGTATATAACGTACATTTATTTAGCATAGATCTTATACTATAATAGCTAAATATCAATCAGATTTATTTATGTAGTTATATTTTATTAATGCAATCTGTAGTGCCGTATGTTTTTTCCTTATACTAGAGATTGCAGTTATTCCAAATATATGAATGTATATACAAATTTGGTTTACGCCCTGCTAGTTTGAGTAACAAAGTTAATCTAAATATTTATTCAACAATTAAGATCAAATAGTATAGTATATATGTACATAGTCGCTGAGTGAACTATACTATATACTAATATATAAACCGTCTATAATCGTAATCGCATCGTATAACCAATAATAATTAACTATGAACGTTTAATTCATTATTTTAACATGTTTGAAAAAACAGTGAAAATGTTTTATGCTTGTTAAATCCAACTCGAAAGCTGTTAACGAAATAAGTGTTAAAATAATGGAACCGGAAAAATTCAATATACGAATATATTTGTGTTTTCTATTAATCACCTCATCATACTCAAGTAAGTCTGTGTATATATTAATAATTGATTTCAACTTATATATTATATATGTATATATATTGGTGTCTGTCTTGCTATCCGTCCGTATGTTCGTATGAACAAAAACAATTTTGACACAATTAAAGTTACAGACTTAAAACTACATGTGTCTGATAAAGTGTTAAGATTTTCCCGATACGTCGGTATCTCAAAAGGACTACTAGTTCAAGTGCTAGACAGTAATACGTCTGACAATATGAGCTGCAATATTTTGAAAGTTAAGTCCCTAGTGACTTTATGGGTCGCTGTTCCTGTCATTTTTACTTTCTAGCCGTCAATAAAACATTTGGAAACAATTAATGGCGAGGCAGATCGGGGAATTCATATCTTTGAAACTGGGTGCTGGGCCTGAATAAGTGTTTCGCAGTCGGTACCGAACGAACACGCTTCGGATTAAATTTTGAGAGCTGACTAATATCTTAAAAGAGCTATTTAGTGAGCTAGAAGCTGGAGAGGTATTATTAAGCCAATATAATTTAGATACTTCTGAAATAGAAACTGCACCTTCTACACAAATAGTGTCTCCTAATTTATTAGCGCCTCCTCCTGTTCTTATTCATAATTGCCTAATTCAGCCTTCTTCCAGCTCGTCAGGGTCACCAATGGTTACTGTTGTTGTGGACATCCAAAAGTCAATACAGACTCCCAAGTCCAAATTGACATCTTCTCCATATATTGCTCAAACAATGAAAAACATTTCGGTTACTTCTCCCACACTTCCAACAGCTCCTATACCCATTTTATCTGTCGTTTCTCCGCGTAAGCAAATATTCCTACCAAAGCTTTCGCCGGATGCGGCATGTGAGGTTTTATCTGCGTCTATTTTTTTTTTTTTTAAATCAAACCAATGCTTATATATTAAAGTTCAATTTTCGGACAACTCGTGAAATTGCTTCCTTTAAAATAAAGGTGCCTGTTGAATTCTAGGGGTTTTATATAGGTGTTAAATTTAATATTCTCTCTCAGTCATTCATTTTTTCTTCATCTAATGATGTCAACGCTTTTAGGGACACTTGCTACCTATATATTACATGTTCTTGTGATGTTCACGTTTATGCGCAACACATAACTTGCATCGATGAAATTTATAGACATGTAAAGGATAAAGATACCAGTTAAAGTCCCCTTATTCCTACACTTGATCATTTTGTATACCTCGAACCCATTGAAAATGGGAAATCGGGCATAATGGTTTTGTTAAAATGTATGTAACAGACAGAAGGAGACGTGGCAGGGTAAAGTATATCTATTCTTGATATAGCAAAACCCCTCCAATCCTGTTCTCTTATTACCGATAAGTTTCGATACATTTTTTTTCGTTTTTGCGTACCGTTAAAGTTAGAGACTTCTAATTCACTGTGTAGATCTGTGTAATGAATGCAAAGATTTTGTAATTTTTTGATTTTTGATTAAACGCTCCCTTTGCCCTAAATTGAAAAAAAAATCGCAAGCGCACTTTTTTCGTAAATCGTCCAGTTTACGTCCTACCTTCTTCCTTATCAGATTTTTTCCAATCAACTTATTCATCTGCAGGACCCTATACAACTTCATACCCTTATTCTCTTTCATCAACAAATACTAGTAATGCTTTAAATATTTCCACTGCTTCTTTGATTTCAGCCATCGGTCGTTGAAATCACCTTTCTCTCTTGGAGAAGATAATATTCCGAGTTGTGTGATTAAAGAATGCAGCGTTCAATTACTAATGTTCCCTTGCATCGCATTTTCGCAGTCAAAGATCTTTGTGTACAAGTTAATTTCTTAATTTATTTGAATGATAAAAAAATTGTTTTTATTCTTAAACGAACCACGTCCGTCTCATTCAAATCTAAATTTGCAAATTTGCACGAAATTTGTTCGTCTCGAGATTATTGAAAGTCCGGTTGCTAATTGAAATGGACTCATTGGTGAAGCGAATGACATACGTGCCATTCAACATTACATTACATAAAATAAAGTAGTTGTTTGTGAAATGTGAATTCGGGTATTGGGGTTTCGTCCCGTTCGGTTTCGTTTGTGAAAGCTTTAACCTGTGATGGTGAGAACGTAATTTTATAATTTTTGAAGTGTATCGGGTATATGGTTTGTTATTTGTATGAGGACATTTGTCGTGTAGCTTGGCTGCGTTATTATGTGCCTATGGAAAGTTGGGAATGGTATATAGAATCTGTAGTCTGTTTTGTCGGCCTTTTCTAGAAATATCTGGTTTTTGAATACAATTATGGGTGCTTTGATTCTAGGTATTAAGTTATGCCTTGAACTGTCTGCGCTGTGTTTGGTGGAGGCTAACGACCTGATATTCGAGATAGTGCATCGACTACAATATTGTCTCTTCCTGATTTATAAAGTAATTCATAGGCGAATTCTTCTAAATATGCCTTCCATCTTTTTATTCTAGCGTTTCCGTTCCAGCTACGTAACGAATGTGTTAATGGCTGGTGGTTTGTGTATATTTTTATACCCTGAGCCCATTACCCTGAAACCATTGGGAAATCAGGGTATAATGTATAATGTTGTGAAAATGTATGTAACAGGCAGAAGGAGACGTCGCAGACAAAGTATATATATTCTTGATCAGCTCGATGAGCTGAGTTGATAAAGCCCTGTCCGTCTGTCCGTCCGTCCGTCCGTCCGTCCGTCTGTGTGAACGCAGCGATCTCGTAAACCACAGAAGCTAGAGAGCTGAAATTTGACATGTATACTCCTGAATACCATACGCTATACGAGTTTTTTTCAAAAATTCGATAACTCTTCCCGTTCTCTATTTATCGATAAATTTCGATAACTTTTCGTCTCTTTTACGTACCGTAAGAGCTGAAATTCACTATGTAGATTCCTGTTGTGAATGCAGACATTTTGTAATTTTTGGTTTTTGGATGCCACGCCCCCTTCGCCCTAAATTTGCAAAAAACGCATTTCAAATACTAGAGACTTGTGCTTCGGCACATACACACATATGAATAACATAATCATGCCCTGAAAGTTTGAATAAAAAAGTCCTGCTAGAAAAAAAGTTATTAAACATTTAATTTCCACAACATAAGCCTCTTGCAGCCCAAGCGCAGTCGCTACGTCAACTGCGTAGTTGGCAGAGCGTGTGCTTGAGCGTGCGTCTGTGTGTGTGTGTATGTGTTGCTTTCAATATATGTATATGTAAACTAAGCATAGAATATTTGAAGTATCGGCAGGGTTTAGGGTATCTCCTAGTCGGGCCGTCTCGACTAGAGCATTCTTACTTGTTACTTTTGATTTACCGTCCAGGTAATGTTTGAGTGCTTTGAGAGCCCAAGTGATTGGTAGCATTTCTTTCTCGTTTGTAGCGAAATTTTCTTCCGCTTTTGAACGAGTTGTAGAAAGGAATGTAATTGGATGGCGATTTTGAGAAAAGACGGCTCCAATGGCAAAGTTGGATGCGTCTGTTGTTAAGCGAAATTCTTTCTCGACGTCTGGGTAGTGAAAAATCACTTCGCTGGAAACTAAAGCGTTCTTTATTTTATTGAAGGCATCTACCGCTTCATTCCATCTTCCCTTAGTAAGGAGCTAAGGGGTCTTGCCAACTTAGTGAAGTGCTTAATAAATCTTTCGTTAATAACTTGAGAGACTCAAAAATGATCTCAAGTCTTTAAGGGTTTTCGGTTGCGGGTATTTGATTATCGCTTCCACCTTTTGTGGATTTGTTTCGACTCCTTTATCAGATATAACAAAGCCAAGAAACACGACTTTGTTTTTAAACCACTCAAATTTGTCCAATTGACGTTTTATATTTTCTTCTTGCAGAGTTCTGAAGATTCTGTCCAGATTTCTGAAATGTGACTCATTATCTTTGCTAAAAATGATGATGTCATCTATGTATATGAAACATATTTTGCCGATATGTTCATGAAGAATGTCGTCTAACGCCCTTTGGAAAATAAAAGTTGTGTTTTTCAGACCGAAAGGTAGTCGGGTAAATTCACATTTGCCATAATTAACTAAAAATAATGTTTTTTTAATGTCACCATCTTTTAGAGGAATTTAATGGAATCCACTTTTTAAGTCTAGCACTGAGAAAATTGTATTATTTCCAAGTTGTGCTAGTACTTCATTGATTTCTGGAATAGGGTATTTGTCAGCTATAGTTTCCTTATTAAGCTATAATCATTAACCATTCTATATTTTTTCTCTTGGGAGCGTCCATTTTTTTTGGGAACAATCCACACGAGTGAATTGTAGGGTGATCGGAATGGGCGAATGATTCCGTCCTCTAAGAGCTCTTGTATTTGTTTATGGACTTCGTCTTTCAAAGACATTGGGAATTGGTAGAATTTGGAATATACGGGTGAATCTGTCCAGGCTCGAATTTCTGCCCTTACCTTTGTTGTGTGAGTTAATTTTTCGTTTGGGGTGGCAAATAAATTGGGGTATTTTTTAATTAACTGGTGTAATCTTTGCTTCTGGCAAAGGCATGGAAAACAACGCAGACCAGCTGGTTGCAACTGCTGTTGCTGCTGTTCTGGCAACATTTGGGCAGCAGCAGTTGCAACCAGCTGGTCTGCGTTGTTTGCCATGCCTCTGTTTGTAAGTGTTCGTTCTGGCGGTTAATGTGTTGTTGCTGTCTATCGATGTTTTGTCTGCCTACCTGAGGTTGTTCAACTAGAACTGGGGGTCTAATCAAATTATGTTTGTTAGCCATACGTCACAAACTGACTTTGTATAAATTTTTTTTTTTATTTATTTATTTTTTAATTTGATTGCTTTACGCTATTTTATTCTTAGTGTTAGCGAATTGAATCGAACGTCGAATTTAATCAACGTGAGTTGCTTCGATTGCTTTCGCACAGACTCTGTAGTTCTTTTACAGTTTCGTGCACTTAGAGTATTGTCACTCTCACGTATCACAGTCTGTTTTTATCGATTTTAAAGTTAAGCCGTCGTGCTCGTACAAGCGTTTTGCTGTATTGTAGCTTGATCGACTTTTCACTTGAACCGATTTTATAGAATTTGTGATCACACTGTCGCGTTCGTACAGGCGTTTTGCTGTGTTGTAACGCGATCGAATTTTCACTTTTTAACCGACTCTGCTTTGATCTTGCAGTATCACGCACGTACAAAACGTTTTGCTGTATTTGCGCAGCCGGTCCCTGCTTAATTTAACCGGTCCCGGTTAATTTCTTAATTTATTAGAATGATAAAAATAATGTTTTTGTTCTTAAACGAACAACGTCCGCCTCATTCAAATCGAAATTTGCAAATACTAACTTAAATCAATTCTATCCCTAGTTAGGCTGTGGTTCAGTCAACGGCGTTGGCAGTGGCGTCGCTCTTGGCGTTGTTGAACCGTTGTTCTTAGAAGTACTGCAACTCTGGTTGGCGTGTGCAAGAAGTTCGCCAGAAGTCGCGCCAGCAGATTTCGGTTTCTTGGTCTGATCAGCCTTCCATTTTCACTGCAACAATTTCCTTTGGATATTGTTGCTATGCAGAATATTTTCGTTGTTGACTTACACTTTGACTCAAAAGTTCGTTTCCATACTCACGTTGGTCAAACGAGTTTAATGATCCCTTTGTAATTAAACTCCATTATATTTCGTTGGTTCGACCTATTTTAGAATAGTGTTCAGTAATATGGTCTCCACAACACAAATTGTATCAGGATCGTATTAAATCAGGCCAAAAGCAGTTTCTACTCTTTGCCCTTCGTGATCTAGTATAGATGGTAGTATAGATTCGTCTTGCATGTTAATGCAACTTAATATCTCTTTTCCTTCCAGAACAACCAGAAACTTTCGAAGTTCGACCTACATTGATGAGCCTATGTTGAATTGGTAGATAATATATTATCGCGAAATTTCAAGTGCTGTAAACAATCTGGCATAGCCATGTAGTTTTAGTCTTAGTGTTTAATTTAATTTAAAATTTTAATAAATAACCTTGGGGTTTTCAATTCCTTTGGTTTTTTCACCCAAATAGTTGTCATCGCATACACCATATGTCATGTCTGTAAATAAATATCTATGCAGAAAAGGCCTTGTTCTAGTCTAAATTCTTAAAATACTGTTAGATACCATTCACAAACAAAACTATATAAGAAAGAGTGAAATAAAATGAAAGGAAAATAAATCTTTAAGTTTGCGTTTTGCGAAGTGCCGCTACTTTAAATATTAAATATATATATATATATATATATATATATATATATATATATATATATATATATATTATGTGTATGTGCCGAAGCACAAGTCTATATATAAGTATATATATAAGTCTATCAAATTCTTTGGTTTACGAGATCGGTGCGTTCACACAGACGGATGGACGGACGGGCATCAGCTCATCGAGCTGATTAAGAATATATATACTTTTTGGGGTCTGCGACGTCCGAAAATGCGTGTCTCTTGTGTCGTTAAATCCACAATCTTCATCCAATTGTGTAGAGTAGTTTTAGTGTTCGATTTTATATTGAGCAGAAAAACTAGCTCTGCTCTGACTAAGTTTCTCTGCACTGTGTCTTCTTCAGTGGTGTTAAATCAAATATGTCTTTTAAATTAACTCCTTCATCTTTCCTACTTATTACATGTTTACATATCCCCCCACTTTTGATGTGCGAGTTTCAGCTCAACACTTAACTTTCATTAAAAAAATGTATGGATATGTAAATGATAATGATTCATTTCTCGTGTTTGGTGACTTCAAACTGCCTAACAATTCTTGTATCTCCCATTTACAATTTCAATATCATTTTATCTTGAATTTTTATTTATGATTTCTATATTTCAGATGAACACGATTTTAAATTATCTGAATTTGTCACTTGACCTAGTTTTTATTATTGATGACTTATGCATTAATGGTTCGAGATCATCCCCTTTATGTATACCTGGGATATACATCTCCCCACACTACTATCCATAAGTATTCCTCCACTTTGGCACCTATACCATCAAAACTATTAAACTAGTCAAAATTTTTTAGTCTGCTTCAATTTTCAACAAGTTTAAATATTCCATAGCTAAGTAAAATTTAAATTATTTATTTATTTATTTATAAAAGTTAACTATAATTAAA
Organism: Drosophila peninsularis; assembly: GCA_035047485.1. Lineage (NCBI taxonomy): Eukaryota > Metazoa > Arthropoda > Insecta > Diptera > Drosophilidae > Drosophila > Drosophila peninsularis. Next base: position 521,274 of record JAWNPN010000057.1, on the reverse strand, counting down.
ATTAAAGCTAACTTGGCAATTAAAGCACTGGCTGCTAAGGCCTTCGGCTTGACTATTGTGTTAGCCTATTTTTATACCCTGAGCCCATTGAAAATGGGAAATCAGGGTATAATGTTTTTGTGAAAATGTATGTAACAGGCAGAAGGAGACGTCGCAGACCATACAAAGTATATATATTCTTGATCAGCTCGATGAGCTGAGTTGATATAGCCCTGTCCGTCTGTCCGTCCGTCCGTCCGTCCGTCCGTCCGTCTGTGTGAACGCAGCGATCTCGTAAACCACAGAAGCTAGAGAGCTGAAATTTGACACATATACTCCTGGATACCATACGCTATACGAGTTCATTTCAAAAATTCGATGACTCTTTCCGTTCTCTTTTTATCGATAAATTTCGATAACTTTTCGTCTCTTTTACGTACCGTAAGAGCTAGAGACATGAAATTTACTGTGTAGATGCCTGTTGTGAATGCAGACATTTTGTAATTTTTGGATTTTGGATGCCACGCCCCCTTCGCCCTAAATTTGCAAAAAAACGCATTTCAAATACTAGAGACTTGTGCTTCGGCACATACACACATATGAATAACATAATCATGCCCTGAAAGTTTGAATTAAAAAGTCCTTCTAGAAAAAAAGTTATTAAACATTTAATTTCCCATAGCGTAGGCGTCTTGCAGCCCAAGCGCTGTCGCTACGTCAACTGCGCAGTTGGCAGAGCGTGTGCTTGCGCGTGCGTCTGTGTGTGTGTATGTGTTGCTTGCAATATATGTATATGTAAACTAAGCATACAATATTTGAAGTATCGGCACTTCGCAGGGCTCAGGGTATCTCCTAGTCGAGCCGTCTCGACTAGAGCATTCTTACTTGTTTACATTTACATTTTTACAAATTTTTATAACTATGCTTATATCTATGTTTTTAGATGAGGTTGTATATGTTGCCGAATCTTATGATTTTATGTATGTTATCGGGGGAGGGGTTTGTGAGGATCGACATGGGACAGCTGTTATGGAAGATTTGGGATTTAAGGTCTGATGTGGCGGGACAGTTGGTGAGTATATGTTGGATGGTGAGATCTGTGGTGGTGTTGCAGTCTATGATGGCATGCACTCCAACTCTGTCGAATGCCCTTGAAAAGTCAAGGGTAATGACTAAGATGTGCTTTTTGGACTGAAGTGATCCAGTTATCAGATGGTCTGCAAAGATCAGACTGTCTGTAACGGATTTGCCTTGTTTAAAACCTGTCTGATTTGGATGTATCAGTTTGTTTTGTGTAACAAACCACCAGAGGCGTTTGGCAATTATTTTTTCTATCGAAAGAAAGGTCTTTGGGTGAATGTGTTGTGGGTAGAAAAGTGAGTTGGAGAGCCGTCGTTGAGTATGGTGAGGTTGGAGTTTTGAATAAATTTGGATAAAATTCTGCCTGTTCTGTCGACTGTTAAAGTCACCTAAAATGTTTTGATTACTGTTGTTATGTGTTTTAAAGTGGTAATGTAGGCATTTTTTTTTATTTTTTATATAATTTCTATTGCAAGAGTTTCTAAGTGTCCAGGTTGATTTAATTGTTTGTGTTGTATGGATTTATGTATTTATATGGAACCGCTAAATCCGTTGGAATCTGTATTGGTGTAAATTTGGTAGTTTATTGGAATATGGATGGGATTGTTTATGTGGTAATAGTGTGTTTCTTGGAGACATATAATTTGTGGTGAATATTTTTAATAATAGTTAAGAGGTCATTGTAGTTGTTTGTATAACCTTAGATGTTCCATTGTAGTATTTTTAGCATTGCTATAGTTTTTAAGTTTTAGTGTATGTAATTGAGTATTTGTTTTTGTTTGGAGCTTAAAGTGTGTCGCTGTCGCTGTCGCTATTGTTTGTGTGTTGGTTTTTACTTGGGGGTTTAGTTTTAGTTTTGGTTTTAGAGGGCTTAAAGTTAGTAGTTAGGGTGTTGGATTTATCTTTAGTAAATATTCTTAGTTTTAGATTTTTATAAGATTTGTTTTCCATGTTAGAGTGGTTACCGTCAGTTTCCATGTCTTCTGTTTGATGTTGTTGATGTGGGTTGATTGTTGGGTGGGTTGTGGCTGGTTGTGTTGTAGCTGTGCTCTTGCTCGGGAGCTTGGGTTGCTGTATTGCATTTATCTGTTTGTTTCTACTTTGGGCATTGGATGGCGTATAGGCTGGTGTGTGTGTTGTTGATGCTTGTGTTGTTGGCTGCGCAAGCGTTTTAGCGAAGGTATTTCTCAACTGTATATAATGTCTTTTATAGTATATTTCGGCTGCTGTTTTGTGATCTACTTTTTCTGTTATTTTTATTGCTGTTAGCTCCTGTTGTTTGAGGAATGTTGGGCATTTCCGATCGAGTGGGCTGTGTTGGTAGAAGTTGGGTTGGAGAGCCGTCGTTATTGATTTCTGCGTTGTTTTTGCAGTTTAGGCAGCTTTGCGTGTTTTTGCATTGCTCACCTTCGTTGGTGTGTTTGTTCTCAGAGCAGTTTTTGCATGTTTCTGGGCTTTTGCAGATGCCCGTCGGGTGTCCACAGCGAAGACAGTTTTTGCACCGTAGTGGGAGAGGTATGTAGGGTCTCACACGGATGGATTGCCTTTTTAAGATTTTACATACTTCTGTAACTTTTTGTGATTCGAGTTCTTTTTGGATTATATTTTCACTTATGTTGCGCAGGTCATTACAATATATAACACCTTTAGAGAAGTTTAATGTTTTGTGCTCTGTTGCAGTAATTTCGATGTCTATCATTTTTGTAAGTTTAAGAAATTTCAAAGCTTGAAAATTTTTTTTTGTTTTAATGAGTAGGCAGCCATCCCTGTTTTTATACCCTGAGCCCATTGAAAATGGGAAATCAGGGAATAATGTTTTTGTGAAAATGTATGTAACAGGCAGGAGGAGACGTCGCAGACCATACAAAGTACATATATTCTTGATCAGCTCGATGAGCTAAGTTGATACAGCCCTGTCCGTCTGTCCGTCCGTCCGTCTGTGTGAACGCAGCGATCTCGTAAACCACAGAAGCTAGTGAGCTGAAATTTGACATGAATACTCCTGAATACCATACGCTATACGAGTTTTTTTCAAAAATTCGATAACTCATCCCGTTGTCTTTTTATCGAAAAATTTCTATAACTTTTCGCCTCTTTTACGTACCGTAAGAGCTAGAGACCTGAAATTCACTATGTAGATTCCTGTTGTGAATACAGACATTTTGTAATTTTTGGATTTTTGATGGCACGCCCCCTTCGCCCTAAATTTGCAAAAAACGCATTTCAAAGAGACTTGTGCTTCGGCACATACACACATATGAATAACATAAACATGCCCTGAAAGTTTGAATAAAAAAGTCCTTTTAGAAAAAATGTTATTAAGAATTTCATATCCACAACATAATTCTCTTGCAGCCCAAGCGCAGTCGCTATGTCAACTGCGCAGTTGGCAGAGCGTGTGCTTGAGCGTGCGTCTGTGTGTGTGTATGTGTTGCTTGCAATATTCGTATATGTAAAGTAAGCATAGAATATTTGAGGTATCGGCACTTCGCAGGGCTCAGGGTATCTCCTAGTCGAGCCGTCTCGACTAGAGCATTCTTACTTGTTTTAACTTTTCATTTGACTTATATAGATCCTAATTCCATTATTTTATTTCATCATCTAACAATTATAAATAATTCAAATGTTTCCACGGCTTGGCTGATTTGAACCCAGTTGCGTGATTAAAGAATGAAGTGATTCCCTTCAATTATCTTTGCTAAAACTTTTTAGCTTGTTTCTTTAAACCTCTAAGTTCTCTTCTACTTGGAAAGTCTTTTATATTCCTCTATAACTGACGAAACTATATGATATTCTGCAGATATATACTTCCCTAGTTAATAACAAGTAAGAAAGCTCTAGTCGATTTCCAATTTTCAATGGGTTCAGGGTATAAAAACGCAGATCAGGCAAGAATTTCCTAGTTGGGACACCTTCAAGAGTTAATCTATTCTGCTATTTGTACATAGCACCAAAATATAAAAAAATAATAAAAGTTATGTAATTTCCACATACAATAAGGACGTCTACTAAATCTAAGCTAAAGCTAGAAGTCATATGTTTCAATGTATGTGTACAAACGATTCGGAAAGGTGCGTACGTTTCGCCGCGCTTTATCCAGTTTTGTTGAAGTTGATCAACATGTTACCTAATGGAGGAAATCCGATGTAATATTCAGCATGTGATGAAATGATGAATGATTAAATAAATATTTATTGTTTTACCATGTAGAATACATCTTACACTTTGGACTAGTAGACTGTTGCATCTTGTGTTATAAATACCTGAAGGAGTTAAATACATCTCGGCAAATTATACACTGATTATTTCTCTGAAGGGTTCAGAGTATACAAATTAAAATGTTGGATAAAACTGTCTTATCTACTTTACAGAGGATTATCTGTACAAGTTTCATTAATCGGTTAATATTTTTACAATTTACCTCTTGAGTTACTAAGAATGCCACAGTCCATAGTGCTATGAACGATTCTGACATATGAATCGTTTGGCAAAATGCAAATACTGCTCCTGAGTGCTCATAGTTTGGTGATATATCTATAATATTGGCCATTGCTCCAGCGTACCATGCCGTAATAAAAATAACAGCTACCAGCTAACCAAATTGACAAGAGAAACGTTATATTATCTATATATCCTAAACATCATATAAGTAACCCAGGGACAACTTTCGATATGGCCGTGAACAATTTTCTTACCCTAGTAAGGCTCAAGGCCCCGACTAGGGGATACCCTGAACCCAGCGAAGTACCGCTGTTCCACAAATGCTCTGTTTCTTTTATATGTACATAGGTACATCACAAGGATCACACAGGCAGAGACCGTTGGGTTGGGCTGTAAGACGCCTATGTTATGGCAAGTAAAATGTTTAATAAATTTTTTTCTGGATGGAATTTCTTAATTATTCGAATGTATGTTTGGCAAAGCACAAGTCCCTAGTATTCGAAATACGTGTTTTGCAAATTTTAGGCAAAGGGAGTGTGGCTCCCAAAATTAAAAAAAAAAAATTTTATGAAACACACATGCAACTAAAAACAGTGGAGGCTCTAGCTATAAATATGAATTAGATTTTATAGCTGAATATGAATAAAATTCGGAAATTTAAGCTTCAAAACGTGAAAGATATAATTTTAGGACACAAATTCTTTTAAAACTTTTAAATCGATAACTTTAAAACGGAAATTGTTATCGAATTTTTAAAACAAACATGACTTGCGCGTGCTATACAGGGACCTACATAAACAATTTCAAGTCTCTGGCTCTTATAGGTGCTGAGATCCACGCGTTCACACATTTGGACAGACAGACAGACACGGACAGGGCTAAAACGACTCGTCTTGTGTCCCTGATCTAGAATATATATACTTATTGGGGTCACACCTCCTTCTCCATGTTACATGTCTATTAATTTTTTGTCTTGTGCGAATCCATTCGTGTTTATAATTTATTGGAATCACTACCATCAGTAAAATTTTACATGTATGCTCGTGATCCGTGTGATCCATGTAGTGAATAAAAAAACAAGTAAGAATGCTCTAGTCGAGACGGCTCGACTAGGAGATACCCTGAGCCCTGTGAAGTGCCGATACTTCAAATATTCTATGCTTAGTTTACATATACAAATATTGCAAGCAACACATACACACACACAGACGCACGCTCAAGCACACGCTCTGCCAACTGCGCAGTTGACGTAGCGACCGCGCTTGGGCTGCAAGACGCCTACGCTATGGGAAATTAAATGTTTAATAACTTTTTTTCTAGCAGGACTTTTTGATTCAAACTTTAAGGGCATGATTATGTTATTCATATGTGTGTATGTGCCGAAGCACAAGTCTCTAGTATTTGAAATGCGTTTTTTTCAAATTTAGGGCGAAGGGGGCGTGGCATCCAAAATCCAAAAATTACAAAATGTCTGTATTCACAACAGAAATCTACATAGTGAATTTCAGGTCTCTAGCTCTTACGGTACGTAAAAGAGACGAAAAGTTATCGAAATTTATCGATAAAAAGAGAACGGAAAGAGTTATCGAATTTTTGAAAAAAAACTCGTATAGCGTATGGTATTCAGGAGTATACATGCTTACGAGATCGCTGCGTTCACACAGACGGACGGACGGACAGACGGACAGGGCTATTTCAACTCAGCTCATCGAGCTGATCAAGAATATATATACTTTGTATGGTCTGCGACGTCTCCTTCTGGTTGTTACATACATTTTCACAAAAACTTTATACCCTGATTTCCCATTTTCAATGGGCTCAGGGTATAATTATGCAATTTCTGGTCGTAAATTTTGAGAAATTAAACATATTTTAAATACTAGACTTTTGAAAATATAAACATATGAATAACGGAAAATGAAGGTCCTTGTCAAGTCCGTCCATATGAACGCGCAGAACTCGCAATCCACAAAAAAATGTCTATAAGTTACATTTTGTATTAATCTCTTACCTATATAGCTTAAGACGCGCATTTGCTTAATGGGAGTATATATTATTCGAAAAATTTCAGATGTTGGAAAAATGACTTCATCGCAAAATCTCTTTGGAAGTACTGTGCCGAGTCAATTTAATACCAAAAATAATACGCGTGTCATCGCTCAAAAAGGAGGACTTGCAATATTGCCATGTGTAGTTAAAGTTAACTCTCCGGCTACGGTAAGTCAATTTAGAAAGAAATTGATAAAACAAAATATAATATAAAATAAACATAAAATTTCAAATAAACATTTGACAATTCATACGTGTTATTTATAAACTTCCTCGTTTTTGCGGACTATAAGAGCTAGAGACTTGAAATTCACTACGTAGATCCTTTCGCCCCAAATTTGCAAAAAACGAATTGGAAATACTACTGAAATACGTCGTTTCGCCGTGCTATCTCATCTTCTTTGTCATCGTGAAATGCTATTCGCCCTGGTAACATTGCGTGAGCCGCGTGCCGGCTCCTTTGTACTCCGCTGCACAGCTTCGGCGACCAAGTCCTCCAGTGGAAGCATTTCTGCTATGACGAGCGCCGTGAGAGACTGTTCGAAAACAGCAGCTCACTCGGATTGCGCTCAATCGGTTGGTGGAGCGAATACCTCGACTGTAGCTGGGAGTAGCCATTGCTTATGACTAAATTGGAGCTGCTTATAGGATGACGGACCTCATGAAGCTCATAAGAACTAGGCGTGGTTGTTGCTTTGGTTACCCCATTATTACCCCAAGATACTTAGAACTTTACATGGGCTCTTTCCAGTTTCTTGCGACTGCTGACTAATACAACCTCGGTTTTGTGCGCCGCACGGTCGTGTCCAGCTATTGTCAGCCAGTCTCGGATGCGACTGATACTTGCGCTGCACATATCCTTTGCATCCTTGAGTTCTTTACCTATGGCGACGACGGCAACGTCATCAGCAGAGCCAATGCTATGAGCACCCGCTGGTAGTTCCATGCGCGCTATTCAGTCGTACATACTATTTCATAGGAGAGGCTCTAGGACTGATCCTTGAGGGACTCCAGCTGACACTATGTGAGCTTGTGGGCCCTCACTGGTGTTATACGTAAGTGTCCTTCCTCTGAAGTGGCTCTTTATTATCTCTTTTAGATATTTAGGGATATTATATTGTGCTAGGGCATCCAGTATCATATCTCAGCTAGCTTTATTAAATGCGTTCTTCACATCAAGAGTCGCTATGATGCAATACTGCTGCGAACCATGTTTCCATCTGGTACCTTGAATGGCGGAGATTTCGGGGCTAACAACTTTGCTCAGTGCATCCGTTCTTGACCTGGAATTCCGGAACCCGTGAATGACGGAGATTGCGAGGCCAAAAACTTTGCTCAGTGCATTCGTTGTTGACCTGGCTTTTGGGAACCCAAATTGGTGTGGGGACAGACCGCCGGCGGTCGAGATTGCAGCTTCCAGTCTCGAACAGACCATTCCCATGGTGTCTTAGGGACAGATTGGACAGTAAGAAGATTGTATAACTCTGTAAACGTTGTTGGGTGCAATGGTCAGCTTTAACGCTGGGTTGGGAATCCCATCCGGCCCAGGTGCACAGTTGGGTCTTAGATTCCTGGGAGCATCTGTTGCTAGAACAGTGTGATCGCTGCTCGAGTCCCACCTTGCTGATATATATAGTCAGGCCCATGAATGGACCTAAATCTATCCATTTCCACAATTGTCTTAAGCTAAGTACTTATCGATCCATAGGCTGCACTTGCTTGCACGAAGATAATTGATCGAAACTTATCGATTGATAAGAGAACTGGTTAAACAGTATAAAAACGCAGATCGGGCGAAGATTTCCTAATTGGGACGCCAACAGGAATTTTCTTAATTGTTAAATCTATTCTGATATTTGTATATTGCACCAAAATATGAAAAAATAAATTCGCCCTGCTGCCACACGCTTTTGCCAGTTTTCTTGACGTTGATGTTACTTAATGAATGAAATCCGATGAAATATTCAGCATGTATAGCTCGCAAATAACAGTTGATCGTTCTTAAGAGGCTTAACGATATGCTTGTCTATGCGTGTGCATGTGTACGAATACATACGCAAAAGACTTTTTACTTCACTTAACATGACGAAACGGTCTTGGAAAAACCAGAGCAAAATATAATAGAAAACAAGTAAGAAAACTCGAGTCGGTGGCGCCCGACTAGGGGATACCCTAAACCCAGTGAAGAAACGCTATTCCGCGAATTCTGTTTCTTTTATATGTATGTACAAGCAACGCATACACACACGTAGGCGCAGGGACTATCACACGCTCTGCCAACAGTTGACGTAGCGACTGCGATTGGGTTGCAAGACGCTTATAGTGTGGAAAAGTAAATGTTTAATTACTTTTTTTCTAGCAGCATTTTCTTATTCAAACTTTCAGGGAATAATTATGTTATTCATATGTGTCTATTTTAAATACGTTTAGGGCGAAAGGGGTCGTGGCATCCAAAATCCAAAAATTACAAAATGTTTGTATTCATAACAGTCATCTACACAATGAATTTCATGTCTCTAGCTGTTACGGTACGCGAAAGAGAAGAAAAGTTATTGAATTTATCGATAAAAAGAGAACGGGAAGAGTTATCGAATTTTAGAAAAAACTCGTATAGCGTATGGTATTCAGGAGTATACATGTCAAATTTCAGCTCTCTAGCTTCTGTGGTTTACGAGATCGCTGCGTTCACACAGACGGACGGACGGATGGACAGACGGACGGACAGACGGACAGGGCTATATCAACTCAGCTCATCGATCTGGTCAAGAATATATATATACTTTGTGGGGTCTGCGACGTCTTCTTCTGCCTATAACATTTTCACAAAAACATTATACCCTGATTTCCCATTTTCAATGGGCTTAGGGTATAAAAACGGTTACGCTCCGAGCGTATCTACTAAATCCGTTGCTCGCTGAGCCTTTTCGTAAAGGGTCAGAAAAATACACTTATTTGCAGACAACGAGAAACTGTCGACAGTTATTTGCGAGCTCTGTTATTTGCATGTGATCTGCATATCAAATGAAATATTGCTTTACAATATATAATACATCCTACACTCTCTCTAGCTCATTTAGTTAGTTAGTCTGAGAGCGATGGGGTTTGACATTTGGACTAGTAGACTGTAAATAATTGATGGGGTTAAAAATATGTCGGCAATTATACACTGATTATAGTACTGATTTAATGGGTTCAGGGTATACAAATTAAAATTTTGTATAAAACTGTCCTAACTACTTTACAGAGGATTATCTGTGCAAGTTTCATTAATCGGTTAATATTTTAGTGCTTATTACAATTTACCTCTTAAGTTACTTAGAATCCCACAGCCCATGGTGATATGAAAGATGCTGACATATGAATCATTTGGCTAATACTGCTCCTGAGTGTCCATAGTTTGGTGATATATCTATAATATTGGCCATTGCTCCAGCGTACAATGCCGTAATAAAAATAACAGCTACCAGCTAACCAAATTGACAAGAGAAACGTTATATTATCTATATATCCTAAACAACATATAAGTAACCCAGGGACAACTTCCGATAAGGCCGTGAACAATTTTCTTACCCTAGTAAGGCTCAAGGCCCCGACTAGGGGACCCCTGAACCCAGCAAAGATCCGCTATTCCGCAAATGCTCTCTTTCTTTTATATGTATGTACATCACAGGCAACAAACACAGACGCACGCCCAAGCACATGCTCTGCCAACTGCGCATGTTGTGGCAATTAAATGTTTATAACTTTTTTATTCAAACTTTCAGGGCATGATTATATTATTCATATGTGTGTATGTGCCTAAGCACAAGTCTCCCGTATTTTAAATGCGTTTTTTTTTTTTCAAATTTAGGGCGAAGGCGGCGAGGCATCCAAAATCCAAAAATTACAAAATGTTTGTATTCATAACTCTTATGGTACGCAATTACGAAGAAAAGTTAAAGAAAGAGTTAAAGAAGTTTTGAAAAAACGCGTATAGCGTATGGTATTCACGAGTATACATGTCAAATTTCAGCTCTCTAGCTTCTGTGGTTTACGAGATCGCTGCGTTCACACAGACGGACGGACGGACAGGGCTATATTAACTCAGCTCATCGAGCTGATCAAGAATATATATACTTTGTATGGTCTTCGACGCCTCCTTCTGCCTGTTACGTACATTTTCACAAAAACATTATACCCTGATTTTCCATTTTCAATGGGCTCAGGGTATAAATATGTGCCAGGTAAAGAAAATTATGGTGCAGATGCCTTATCCAGAGTTAAATTAGAAGAAAATCTGTTAGGAGAAACGTCGAACACTAAAGCAGCAACTATTCATACTGTTAAAGAAGACAATAAAAATTACATTTCGGTTATCGAAAGACTAATAAATTATAAAAATCAAATTGTATTCGAAAAAAATAGTTATACCAGTATAAAGCAATATTTCCATAAAATACAAATTACTATAAACTACACAGAAATTACAAATGAATATGCAAAAGAAATAATTAAAGAATATTTATGTTCAACAGAACAGTGTTATTTACTTCAACAACGAAGCAGATTTCTTAATTTTCTCAATAATCAATCCAAACAACATTATCAAAGTAATGAGATCTACTAAGAAATTGATCCATATACAGAATTCAAAGAACTTATTATTCATACACATAAAAAACTATTGCATCAAGGCATAGACACATTAACACAATTATTTAAAGAAAAATATTACTACCCAGGTCGTCAAAATATAATTCGAAATATAATTAAGGAATGTAAAGCCTTTAATATAGCTAATACATAGAATAAGTACCAAGTTAACATAAAACAAGTAAGAATGCTCTAGTCGAGACGGCTCGACTAGGAGATACCCTGAGCCCTGCGAAGTGCCGATACTTCAAATATTCTATGCTTAGTTTACATATACATATGTTGCAAGCAACACATACACACACACAGACGCACGCTCAAGCACACGCTCTGCCAACTGCGCAGTTGACGTAGCGACTGCGTTTGGGCTGCAAGAGGCTTATGTTGTGGAAATTAAATGTTTAATAACTTTTTTTCTAGAAGGACTTTTTTATTCAAACTTTCAGAGCATGATTATGTTATTCATATGTGTGTATGTGCCGAAACACAAGTCTCTAGTATTTGAAATGCGTTTTTTGCAAATTTAGGGCGAAGGGGGCGTGGCATCCAAAAACCAAAAAACACAAAATGTCTGCATTCACAACAGGAATCTACATAGTGAATTTCAGGTCTCTAGCTCTTACGGTACGTAAAAGAGACGAAAAGTTATCGAAATTTATCGATAAAAAGAGAACGGGAAGAGTTATCGAATTTTTGAAAAAAACTCGTATAGCGTATGGTATTCAGGAGTATTCATGTCAAATTTCAGCTCTCTAGCTTCTGTGGTTTACGAGATCGCTGCGTTCACACAGACGGACGGACGGACGGACGGACGGACAGACGGACAGGGCTATTTCAACTCAGCTCATCGAGCTGATCAAGAATATATATACTTTGTATGGTCTGCGACGTCTCCTTCTGTCTGTTACATACATTTTCACAAAAACATTATACCCTGATTTCCCATTTTCAATGGGCTCAGGGTATAAAAAGTAGAAAAGATACCGAAATTGATCGAAAACAAGAGAACGGGATAGGTTATCGATTTTTTGAAAAAAAAAAAAAACTCGTACTGCATATGTAATTCACTAGTGTACAGGTTAAATTTCAGCTCTAAAGCTTCTGTGGTTTACGACATCGCTGCGTTCACACAGACGAACGGACAGACAGAGGGACAGGCTTATATCAACTCAACTCATCGTGCTGATCAAGAATATATATACTAAATATGACAGCCATCTCTGCTTCTGCGTCTTAAATACATTCCCCATTTTCAGTGGGTTTAGGATATAAATACCAAAATTATTTAAATATTTGATTACATATGTACAATGAATTTACAGAATTGAACATTTACAGGTTTCTTGGATACGAAGAAAAGACTTCCAATTACTTACGGTCGGTTTATCAGCACATAGCAGTGACAAACGATTTTTGGTCGAGCACACACGTCACATGGGGCATTGGTCGCTTAGAATTAAGGCCGTGAGGGAAGATGACAAAGGATTTTATGAATGCCAATTGTCAATTTACCCTACGCAATCAATATTTATTGAATTAAAAATAGTTGGTAAGTGTATATTAGTAAACAATTAATGAAATAAAACATATTTATATATATTTTTTCAAATCAGTAGAGGAGTTAAACAGTAACATTGGCCATTCATTAGAAACCCTCTAGAGAAACGTAACTGTAAAATATAGGAGCTTTACAGCTGTGAAAAATTTATGCCAACTGTATATCAGATATGCAATTTCGACATTAGTAGATATAAAGTTTTGCGCTTCGACACACCACTAATATGCCAGATATATCCGCCATAATATACGCAGAACCCAGTGAAAATGGGAAATCAGGGTAAAAGATTATTTTGAAAAAGTATGTAACAGGCTGAAGGAGGCGTGGCAGACCCCATAAAGAATATATATTCTTTATAAGAGAGACAAGACGAGTCGATTTAGCCCTGTCGGTCTGTCTGTCCGTCCGTCTCTCCGTATGTTTGAACGCGTCGATCTCAGAACCTATAGGAGCAAGCACAATTCGATCGAATTTGGTTTTATAAATTCGATAACTATTTCCGTGTTAATGTTATCGATTAAAATCGAAATCGATATTCAGCTATATAATTCTATCTTTATAGCTAGAGTCTTAAAAATTTGTTTTTAGTTTCATGTGTATTTAATACAATTTGGATTTTTTTCAATTTTGGATACAACGCTCCCATTGCCCGACCTTTGCAAAAATGCAAATACTAGAGACTTGTGCTCATATGAATATCATAATCATGCCCAGAAAGTTTAAATAAGAAAGTATTTCCAGAAAAAAGTTAATAAACAATTAATTTCCCATAGCGTAGACGTCTGCCAGCCCAAGCGCAGTAGCTACATCAACTGCGCTGTTGGCAGAGCGTGTGCTTGGGCGTGCGTCTATGTGTGTGTGTGTGTGTTGCTTGCATCATATGTACATGTAAAATAGGCACACACACACACACATTTCCAATAACATTGCAGCTTGAACCCATTGAAAATGGAAAATCAGGGTATAGTGTTTTTGTGAAAATGTATGTAACAGGCAGAAGGAGACGTCGCAGACCGCACAAAGTATATATAATCTTGATCAGCTCGATTAGCTGAGTTGATGTAGCACTGTTCGTCTGTCCGTCCGACCGTCTGTGTGAACGCAACGGTCTCGTAAACCACAGCTAGAGCTGAAATTTGACATATAGACTCGTGAATACCATACGCTATACGAGTTTTTTTTTTTTAAATTCGAAAACTCTTCCGAATATCTTTTTATCGATAAATTTTGATAAATTTTCTTCTCATTTATGTACCGTAAGAGCTAGAGACATGAAATTCACTGTGTATAACCCTGTTATGAATACAAACATTTTGTAATTTTTGGATTTTTGATGCCACGCCCCTTTGCCCTAAATTTACAAAACACACATTTCAAATAGACATATATGAATAACATAATTATTCCCTGAAAGTTTGAATAAGAAAGTGCTGCTAGAAAAAAAGTTATGAAACATTTAGTTTTCCACAACATAAGCGTCTTGCATCCCAAGCGCAGTCGCTACGTCAGAGCGTGTGCCTGAGCGTGCGCCTGTCTGTGTGTGTGTATGTGTGCTTGCATCATATGTATATGGTAAACTAAGCATAGAATATTTGAAGTATCGGCACTCAGGGTATCTCCTAGTCGAGCCGTCTCGACTAGAGCATTCTTACTTGTTTTTTTTATACAATGAATCCATTGAAAATGGGAAATCAGGGTATAATAGTTAAGTTGACATGTATGTAACAGGAAGAAGGAGGCGTGGCCGACCCCATAAAGTATATCTATATTTTTGATCAGCGAGACAAGCCGAGTCGATTAAGCCCTGTTGACTTGAAATTTTTTATGTACGTCCCTGTATAGCACGCGCAGGTCAAATTTTTGTTTTAAATTCGATAACTCATCCCGTTTTAATGTTATCAATTAAAAACGAAATTCATCTATAAAATTCTATCTAATTCATCTTTATAGCTAGTGTTAAAATTTTGATTTAAATTTCATATATATTTAATACAATACAAAATTAGAACAAGTAAGAATGCTCTAGTCGAGACGGCTCGACTAGGAGATACCCTGAGCCCTGCGAAGTGCCGATACTTCAAATATTCTATGCTTAGTTTACATATACATATATTGCAAGCAACACATACACACACACAGACGCACGCTCAAGCATACGCTCTGCCAACTGCGCAGTTGACGTAGCGACTGCGCTTGGGCTGCAAGAGGCTTATGTTGTGGAAATTAAATGTTTAATAACTTTTTTTCTAGAAGGAATTTTTTATTCAAACTTTCAGGGCATGATTATGCTATTTATATGTGTGTATGTGCCGAAGCACAAGTCTCTAGTATTTGAAATGGGTTTTTTTCAAATTTAGGGCGAAGGGGGCGTGGCATCCAAAATCCAAAAATTACAAAATGTCTGTATTCACAACAGAAATCTACATAGTGAATTTCAGGTCTCTAGCTCTTACGGTACGTAAAAGAGACGAAAAGTTATCGAAATTTATCGATAAAAAGAGAACGGAAAGAGTTATCGAATTTTTGAAAAAAAACTCGTATAGCGTATGGTATTCAGGAGTATACATGTCAAATTTCAGCTCTCTAGCTTCTGTGGTTTACGAGATCGCTGCGTTCACACAGACGGACGGACGGACGGACAGACGGACAGGGCTATATCAACTCAGCTCATCGAGCTGATCAAGAATATACATACTTTGTATGGTCTGCGACGTCTCCTTCTGCCTGTTACATACATTTTCACAAAAACATTATACCCTGATTTCCCATTTTCAATGAGCTCAGGGTATAAAAACACGTAATTCAAATACTAGAAACTTCTGCTTCGGCACATACACACATATAAATAGCATAATCATGCCCTGAAAGTTTGAATAAGAAAGTCCTTCCAGAAAATAGTTATTAAACATTTAATTTTCCATAACATTGGCGTCTTGCAGCCCAAGCGCAGTTACTACGTTAACTGCGTAGTTGGCAGAGCGTGTGTTTGTGCGTGGTCTGTGTGTGTGTGTGTACATGTTGCTTGTGATGTACATACATATAACAGAAACAGAATTCACGGAATAGTGGTTCTTCGCTGCGTTCAGGGTATCCTCTAGTCGGGCGCCACCGAGTAGAATTTTCTTACTTGTTTTATTCGTTTATTAACAATGAGTTACATTGTTGCGCGACTGCCGTAAGGTATTGCTTCGCAAGCACTGCTTCTCTGCTTCTCTCTGATTGAAGCAGCGAAGGCTCCAAGCTGCCTCGAACTCCAGCATGATCGCAACAAAGTTCTACTTACTGATAGAGCGGCCCATTGTTTCTCGAAGATTGTGTGTCCTTGCCCACACCAGTCGCGCATCTCAGCCGTCACGGCCAAACCGCTTTAGATAAAACTGAAACATCCGTGACCAGAAAGAATCTGCGGAAGATATAAATTAATTTCGCCATGGGCCATGTCCTGGCTAACATGGCTTATGCTCCGGGATGATCGAGTGCTTCCTTCGTCCTTTCTTCGAGATATCCCACACGTATTTCGAATACTAGGGTATACACACGCACACACGCACACACACACACATGCATACACACACATGCATACACACACGCACGAAAAACTAGTAACAAAATCTAGACACGATTGGACAAATAACCAGCATCAGGTGCACTCACTCTAACAGCTGTTAGTAGTGCTGGAAACTGCAACGGATAATCAGCTGTGTCTGATCTGTAGCAAAGACAGCGACCTAGCAGCTGCAGTGACACACGTCAAAAAACAAAACAAAAAAAAAAAAATTGCATACTTTCGGGCTCAACGTGAAATTGGTCCGATTTTCCGCAGTTTATTTTTTTAAAGTCTACCTAAAATATAGGAGTCAGGAGCTGCCCACTACAGGTTCCACGCCTTGGTAGTCGGAGCAAAAATGGAGGCCACGATGGAGGATGAGCTTCAAGCCTTTGCTCGTCGCTCTGTGTTGCAGCGATCACCGCAGCAACAGCAGATAGCGAAGCAGCAGCCGGCTTCTGCTGACCAGTCTCCTTTGGTCGAGTGTGAGGCTCCAACCACTCTGACGAGTACTATCCAAAAAATTGGAGCTGCGTTAGAGGGCCTGACGGCATTATTTGGAGGCCAGCGGCATATAAATGCCCTAATGAGGGAAGAGCTTGCCAGGCTGGTCAAGCTGCACAAGTCGGCGGAGCAGTTTTGCAACCGCAAAGTTAAAAACTGCGAGGTGCAGACCTCTCCCCAAAAAACTTGTGGGCACCTTAAGGCTGCCACCGCGATCGCGCCTTCAGGCAACAACACGCCCAAACGTTCGAGAGATAGGGCTTCTGAGCAACGGAAGACCCCTTCAAAAAAGCCCAGGCCCAACAAACCAAAAATGGGCGCAAAGGAACAAATTGCTGTCACTGTTAATAATGAGGCAGGGTAACAGAGCAAGCCAGAGAATTGGACTGTGGTTAAAGGACGCAAACCGCAGCAGAAGCGACCCAGGACTGAGGCGATCAGTTTCCGGGGTGGAGGGCTGCAGCTACGCGGACATGCTAAGAGTCGTAAGAAGCGATCCGAGCCTGAAACACCTTAGTGGGGATGTACAGGGCATAAGGAAGACTGCAAAGGGAGATTTGTTGCTGCAGCTGAGCAAAAAACCGGAGCATAGTGCAGAGGTCCTCCAGGAAGCTGTTGGCAAGGCCCTGGG
Organism: Drosophila peninsularis; assembly: GCA_035047485.1. Lineage (NCBI taxonomy): Eukaryota > Metazoa > Arthropoda > Insecta > Diptera > Drosophilidae > Drosophila > Drosophila peninsularis. Next base: position 503,853 of record JAWNPN010000057.1, on the reverse strand, counting down.
CGAACGCGCGGTGGTTAAAACGCTGACCGAATCCGCGCAAATCAAGATCCGCGATCTGGACGAGCTAGCGAGCAAGAACGAGCTTATCGCGGCCATCAAAGAGACGTTGAACGATAGCTCGATTAAGTCGCTACGACCAGCCTACGGTGGCCAACAAAGAGCCACTGTCGTCCTACCAGTAGGCAAGGCCTAGAACCTTGGTTGATCTCGCCAAGATCCGAGTTGGATGGGTGGTCTGCTGTATTCGCGCTGCGGACCAGCCTAAGCGTTGCTTCAAATGTCTGGACTACGGACATATCGCTGCAAACTGAAAATGCGACTGCGACCTAAAAGGTGCTTGTTTCAGGTGTGAAATAATGGGTCATACCGCTAAAAACTGCGATAAACCAGCCAAATGCAGTCTCTGCGCCCGGAAAGGCGAAAAGTCGACTGACCACGCGGCAGATAGTTTTAAGTGCCCGTCATACAGCGAAGCTGTCCGAAAAATGAAATGTTAGAGTTTCTACAGCTTAACCTGAACCATTGTATAGGTGCTCATGAGTTGCTTGAGCAGACTATAAGAGAAAAGGCCATTGACATAGCCATTCTGTGCGAGCCCCATCATTGTATGACCAGCTGCCCCAGGGCTTCATGGGCTTCTGACACCAGTGGCAAAGCGGCGCTGTGGGTATGCGGCAACCCAGTGAATGGTCTAGCTAATGTTAAGTCATTCAATGGGTTTGTGCGCACTCAATACGGCAGCGTATGGATCTACAGCTGCTATCTGGCGCCCAGCATGCAGCTCAATGAGTTCACATCGGTGCTCGACGAACTTGCCGAGGATGCAAGAGGCCGGAAGGCTATCATAGCCGGGGACTTCAACGCTTGGGCCTTGGAATGGGGCAGCCATTTAACAAATGCCAGAGGTCGCACTCTACTAGAGATCTTTGCGACGCTGGATGTGGCTCTTCTCAACTCCGGACACGAGTCCATAATCGACATAACTTTTGTGGCTTCGTCCCTTTTTCGCGAGGCAAAGTGGAGGATCAGCGATAGCTACACGGGCAGCGATCACTCCGTGCTATTGTTCAAAATGGAGGGAGGGTTATCGGCTGGATACCTTCAACCCGACAACATTCTTGGAGGCCATCCAGGCTCTGGGCACATCTGGCAATGCTGAAGCCACAGCTTGCCAAATGGTGTCCCAAATACAATACGCCTACAAGGCTAGTATGCAACGACGCAAACAGTACATACGACACCAAGCGCCTATGTACTGGTGGACCGAGCTTATAAGCGAAATACGGAGTATCTGCGTCCGCGCGAGAAGAAGCTATCATCGAGCCCGCGGAAGGCCTACGTTTGCAGAAAAACAGCTAACATACAAGGAAGCAAGACGACAGCTGAAGAAAGCTATACGGTCTGGTAAAAGAGACAATTATCTAGACCTATGCGACTCAGCCGAATTTGACCCAATCTGCCTCTTAGACACCATGGGAAAGATGTTTGAGAAATTGGTCTGCCTGAGACTGGAAGCTGCAATCTCGAGTGCAGGCGGTCTGTCCCCAAACCAATTTGGATTCCGGAAAGCCATGTCAACAACGGATGCACTGAGCAAAGTTGTTGGCCTCGCATCCTCCGCCATCCAAGGGGCCAGATGGAAGCTCGGCTCGAAGCAGTATTGCACGGATGTGAATAACGCATTCAATACAGCTAGCTGGGATATGATACTAGATGCGCTAGCACAATATAATATCCCTAAATATCTAAAAGAGATAATTAAGAGCTACTTCAGAGGAAGGACACTTATGTATAACACGAATGAGGGCCCCCAAACCCATATAGTGTCAGCTGGAGTCCCACAAGGATCAGTCCTTGGGCCTCTTCTATTTAATATTATGTACGACGGAGTGCTGCGCCTGGAGCTACCAGCGGGGGCACACAGCATTGGTTTTGCTGATGATGTTGCAGTCGTCGCCATAGGAAAGGAGCTCAAGGATACCGAGGATATGTGCAGCGCAAGTATTAGGTGCATCCGAGATTGGCTGACAGGAGCTGGACTCGACCTCGCGGCGCACAAGACGGAGGTTGTCCTAGTCAGCAGTCGCAAAAAAGTGGAAACGGCCCATGTAAAGATTGGCAGTATCAGCATTGCGTCAAAGAGGGCGATAAAGTATCTTGGGGTCATGTTAGACACACGATTAACTTTCCGCGAGCACTTGGAATACGTGCATAAAAAAGCAGCAGATTCGTGTAGAGCACTCTCTAAATATCATGCTAAATACGCGGGGACCAAAGCAACAACGACGCCTCCTTCGTATGAGCGTCATGAGGTCCGTCATCTTATACGCAGCGCCAATTTGGTCACGAGCAATGGCTACTCCCAGCTACAGCCGACGTATTCGAGCCACCTACCGACTGAGCGCAATCCGAGTCAGCTGCTGTTTCAGAACAGTCTCTGATGACGAGGCAGGGCGAGCAGCATCACACGATGGCAAAGAAGATGGGACAACTCGACGAAAGGACGATGGACGTACATGCTGATCCCGGCGCTGGAGCCATGGCTAAATCGTAAGCATGGCGAGATTAATTTCTATCTTTCGCAGATCCTCTCTGGACAAGGAAGCTTTTCGGAGCTACCTAAAACGGTTTGGCCACGACGACTCTGACGAGCGCAACTGGTGCGGACAAGGACTGGTGGAAGACGCCAGACACTCAATCTTCGAGTGTGAACGCTTCCTGGTAGAGAGGCGTGGTCTAGAGGCAGCAGTGGGCCGCTCCATCAAACCGGAAAACCTGGTGGAGATCATATTGGAGTCAGAGTCAGCTTGGAAGTTGATAAGCTCCTTCGCTGCCTCAGTCATGGTGGAGTTAAGGTCGAGCGAAGAAGACGACAAACTCCCCTTGTTTAAGATAGCGCAAAGCGCTTGCGAAGCAATACTTCACGGTAGTCCCGCAAGAATCGCGCGCTACTCTTAAACCCAATATAAATTCATTGTATACCAAATTGTAAATAAAACGAATATAAAAGAAAAAACACACACACGCACACACATTGAGCTGCAAGCATCTAGCAAATTCTAAGATCTAAAAGTTTTGGTGCGTGTATAGGCTAGATGGTTTGTGTATTAGCTACTGCTCCTTCGAGTCGAACCATAAATGGCGCTATAGTTCAGGGGATCTCCTAGTCGGGGCGCCCGCTTAGAGTTTTCTTATTTATTAAATCTTGGATTGTCAACCCTTGATCGTGGTTTCTGTCAACCAACGGCATACAATTCTAATTTATCTTTAATGGGCCGTAACTACGTAACAGTAACTCACGTGCCTAATTGAGATGTTCCAGATCTAAAAAATAACCCGAGTGCATAAATTCAGAATTTAAACTATGTAGCAGTTTAAATAGTAGCTACCGGATATAATACATGTTTTTAGATGATTTTCTACGCACTTATTGGGAAAACTTTAGTCTCACGCTTCAATAGCGTCGCAACGATATGCATTCACAAAAACATACTAACTGACAAAAACAACTATTAACATTAATTAACATTTCTTAATACATCTTAAAATTTAAAAAAAAAAAACAAAACATTTTTTATAGAAGCTGTTGCGGAAATTTCTAATGCTTCTGATATTCTTATCGACGAAACTTCAACTCTCCAACTGCAATGTAAGCTTAAGGGTGCCACTGAAAATCCATCATTTGTATTTTGGTAAGTAATTTCTAGTAATATAAGCTTACTGATGCATAAGCGTTTCGATAACTTTTTCAGTTTTATTGTTATCTATTAAAATATGAATCGATAACCACTTAGAAAATTTTTATCTAATTCATCTTAGAGTCTTAGCTTGAATCTTCAAAATGTATTTTTTGTTTTATGTATGTTTTATACAATTAAAATTTTTATTGATTTTTTTATTCGATGTCAAACTTTCTACAATTTTCAAAGCACTTATTTAAAATACTAGAGACTTGTGCCCTGGCAAATACACATTTCCGATAACATTGCAGCCCAAGCGCAGTCGCTACGTAAACAGCGGAGTTAGCAGAGTGTGGGCTTATGCATATTTTTTTTTTATGCCGTGAATCCATTGAAAATGGCAAATCAGGGTATAATGGTTAAGTTGACATGCATGTAACAGGAAGAAGGAGGCATGGCCGATCCCATAAAGTATATATATATTTTTGATCAGAGAGACAAGCCGAGTCGATTTAGCCCTGTTCGTCTGTCTGTCTATCCGTATGTGTGAATGCGTCAATCTCAGCATCTATAAGAGCTAGAGACTTGAAATTTTGTAGGTCGCGCAGGTCAAGTTTGTTTTAAAAGTTCGATAACTCATCCCGTTTTAATGTTATCAATTAAAAACGAAATTCATCTATAAAATTCTATCTAATTCATAGTGTTCTAGTGTGCTAGTGTTAAAATTTTGATTTAAATTTCATGTATATTTAATACAATACAAAATTAGAAAAACACGTAATTCAAATACTAGAAACTTGTGCTTCGGCACATACACACATATAACAAGTAAGAATGCTCTAGTCGAGACGGCTCGACTAGGAGATACCCTGAGCCCTGCGAAGTGCCGATACTTCAAATATTCTATGCTTAGTTTACATATGTATACATATATTGCAAGCAACACATACACACACACAGACGCACGCTTAAGCACACGCTCTGCCAACTGCGCAGTTGACGTTGCGACAGCGCTTGGGCTGCAAGACGCCTACGCTATTGGAAATTAAATGTTTAATAACTTTTTTTCTAGAATGACTTTTTTATTCAAACTTTCAGGGCATGATTATGTTATTCATATGTGTGTATGTGCCGAAGCACAAGTCTCTAGTATTTGAAATGCGTTTTTTTCAAATTTAGGGCGAAGGGGGCGTGGCATCCAAAAACCAAAAATTACAAAATGTCAGCATTCACAACAGGAACCTATATAGTGAATTTCAGGTCTCTAGCTCTTACGGTACGTAAAAGAGACGAAAAGTTATCGAAATTTATCGATAAAAAGAGAACGGGAAGAGTTATCGAATTTTTGAAAAAAACTCGTATAGCGTATGGTATTCAGGAGTATACATGTCAAATTTCAGCTCTCTAGCTTCTGTGGTTTACGAGATCGCTGCGTTCACACAGACGGACAGACGGACACGGCTATTTTAACTCAGCTCATCGAGCTGATCAAGAATATATATACTTTGTATGGTCTGCGACGTCTCCTTCTGCCTGTTACATACATTTTCACAAAAACATTATACCCTGATTTCCCATTTTCAACGGGCTCAGGGTATAAAAAGCATAATCAGTTTAAAAGCATCATAAGTTTGAATAAGAAAGGCCTTCCAGAAAATAGTTATTAAACATTTAATTTTCCATAACATTGGAGCTGCAGCCCAAGCGCAGTTACTACGTAGTTGGCAGAGCGTGTGCTTGTGCGTGGTCTGTGTGTGTGTGTGTACGTGTTGCTTGTGATGTACATACATATAACAGAAACAGAATTCGCGGAATAGTGGTTCTTCGCTGCGTTCAGGGTATCCTCTAGTCGGGCGCCACCGAGTAGAGTTTTCTTACTTGTTGTATTCGTTTCTTAACAATGGGTTACATTGTTGCGGGACTGCCGTAAAGTAATGCTTCGCAAGCGCTGTGTGCTATCTTAAATTAGGACAGCTTGTCATCTGCTTCTCTTTACTCTGCCGAGCTTCATCATGATTGAAGCAGCGAAGGAGTTTATTAGGCTCCAAGCTGTCTCCGACTCCTACATGATCGCAACAAAGTGCTCCTTACTGATAGAGCGGCCCATTGTTTCTCGAAGATTGAGTGTCCTTGCCCACACCAGCCGCACTCATCTCAGTCGTTACGATTGAGCTGGCTGACATGGCTTAAGCTCCGGGATGATCGAGTGCTTCCTTCATCCTTTCGTCGAGCTATCCCATCGTCTTTGCCATCGTGAAGTGCTGTTCGTCCTGGTTGCCATACATGGGCTACCTATAGACTTCTGCGCATTCCGCTCCACATCTTCGGTGACCAAGTCCTCCAGTGGTTGCATACCGGGTATGACGAGCGCCGCCGTAATCACAGACCGTTCGAAAGGAACAGCTGATTGCTGATCTTGACCAGATTGACGCTGCATAAGGATAATTGACATCATGACACTCAGAAGTCAGAAGTCGTCGGTACTGTTTTGGTCCCTGAGTGTTCAGCAAGATTCTAGAGAGAGCTCCCAGATACTCAATCGGCCTCTTTAACCCAATGCAGATATTGCTAATCTTTATATAAGCCGTTTACACTTTCTTTCGAGTGCTGACAAGGGCGACCTCCGTTTTGTGGGCTGCTAGGTCGAAGCCTGTCAGCCAGTCTCGATTGCGCTCTTATACTTGCGGTGCACATATCCTGTATATCCTTGAGCTCTTTTTCTATGGCGATGAGGGCGACATCATCAGCAAAGGCAATGGTGTATGCAGCCACTCATAGTTTCAGGATCGTACATATTATTTCATAGGAGAGGCCCCAAAACTGATCTTTCGGGGACTCCAGCTGACACTTTGTCAGTTTGGAGGCCTTCGCTCGTGTTGTACTTAGGTATATTTCCACTGCAGAAGCAAGAGCTTCTTTAGATATTTAAGGATATTATATTGTGCCAGAGCATGTAGTATCATATTCCATATAGCTGTGTTCAACGCATTCTTCATATCCAGAGTCCCTATGATGCAGTACTACTTCGATCAGGCCGCAGGCACTCGCGACCGCAGTCTCCATTCTCGAACAGACCAATCTATCAAACACTTTTCCCATGGTGTCAAAGGTCTGTTCGATGATGACTCCTCCGATGGTTTGCCAGCTAACACTAACTGCTGGATCTTCCATGATCTGATGCAGAGGCTATATTTTCCTGGTTTATCGCAGTTTTTAGCGGCATGACCCATTATTCCGCACATGAAGTGGGCACCTTTCATCACAATTGCTCTTGCAATTAGCAGCAAGTATGTATGCCTAAACGTGTGTAAAATTTTGTTTCTAATTTTCCCGCGAAATAAATGGAAAACTCTAAACTGACGATACCACTAAGACTCCCCACTCCAGGGCTCCAGCATTGACTATTGACGTAAACCGCCTCTGCTTTACTCCGCGTTTTATTGTTATTTAATGAATACTTCCGAATATTTTAAATTCTTTTCTTACTAATATGATATAATTTATACTATTTATTAGGTATCACGAAAACAAGATGGTCAACTATGATGCTCAAGGCGGATTTCTTGTCACTTCTGTTGTAGAAAATACACTTCCTAATGGACAAAACGAACAGACTTTACAGTCCAAAGCAAATGGTGTGAAAAGTAAATACTTTCGGGGAGCAACGGAACTCAATGCCAACAGCACCAATTCAACTAGTGATGCGAGCACTTCTCTTTATACTTCAGCCATGACTCCTTTTTCGACCTTTGAAGTCCAACAGTATAAGTCCCCATATATTCCAAATCCATCAATGAGTGTGCTCACCATAAAAACGGTAAAATTTCATCATGCTGGTAACTATACATGTGCACCATCAAATGCGCGACCCGCAAGCATTACAGTACATGTCTTAAGAGGTGAGCAAGAATGACTTGAATCTTTGAAATTTAATTAATTAGTTTAATATTTAGGAGAAAGACCAGCTGCTATGCAACATGGAAACCGCAGTGTTCTTGATGGCGAAAATAATTGGAACACCACTGTTAGCCTAACCATTTTAAAAGGATTAAATGGTACAAATAGTCTTCATACTACTGTACCATTACTATTATTACCTTTTCTATATCTGTTAGCAAATATACCTTCCAAATTCCACTTACAAAAACATACCACAATAATATTTTTTTTATTTATGTCATGTAATTTGAATAGCTGAAACTGTTCTTAATAGTAATTTCAGTCAATTAATTTTATCAATTGTATTTATATAAATATACATTGTATATACATAATATAAAACTGCACGATAATAATATTAAGATATAAATTTGTTACAATTGTAAAATGGACTGGCCTATAATCTACATAAATATCAGTATTTGTTAGAAATTTAAAACAAATATGCCGATTTAGACGTACATTATAATAAAAGTATTTTATTAGTAGCCACATAAATGATAGTTTCCATTCCAGTTAATATATTAATGATATATGCATACATACATATTTCAAAATTGCGTCTTTTGGAGTCAATGTGGGTGTCAGTATTTAAACTGTGATATAATTTAACGCGCTAAGAATAAAATAAAAATATATTTATTTTAAATCGGGCTGTTCATTTGTATTTTAAGTCTTCGATAAGTTATTTCGAGTTCTTAATATAAACGTCATAATACATATTTTATATATGTAAATAATTTGGTGGTTAGGGTATTTGTCAAATCGTAACAAATTTATAAGAACACGCGTTATTTTTAAAATAGGTTACACCCACTATCCAAAAAACAAGTAGATGGATCTCAAGTAATTTTGTTAACATACAATTTGATCCTTAACTGCCATCCAACTTTGTATTTTCTCGGGTGGTTTACTGAGAACGCACAGAATAATTTGTTTCCTTGTTTTCTCTCAATATATACACTGTGTCACTGTACCCTCGATTCAGTTTCACGAAACATGCTGTAGCTGTCAATTTTTGTATAAAACAAAATAATAATAATAAAATGTAAAATGTTCTATAATCTACACAATATAATTTAAATTATATCAACATTTTTTTCAGTTTCCTATTATAAGTAAACAACTACGAACTTTGCAGTCGGACGCTAACGACTACGAAATTCATGTTTGTAGCAGACCCCATAATTTTATCCATAAGTATATTATTGATCAGCTCGACGAGCTCAGTTGACATAGTCATGTCCATATGAACGCGTTCGAAAACCACAGAACCCAGAGACCTACAATTTAAAACAAGTAAGAACGTTTCAGTCGGTCTCAAATTTGATATTTAATTTTCTTTGTATTTCATACAATTTTGATTTTTGTCATATACCACCATTTTCAAATTTAAGATCAGTTGAAAATATAATAAACTGCTTAAATTTCATTAAAATCGATTAAGAAAGAACTTATGAAATTAAATCGTTAGCATTTCGTCAATTGGCAGTGGCAGAGTTTTATATTATAAAAAATCACAAATACAATAGAATTATACTGGAATGAGTAGGTCTTAATTAAACCTTCCTTAGTAGCGGTGTTAGTAGAAGCGATGCGCATCGATCGTAGACGCTAGGTTCGAGTCGCGGCCTAGTTAGCTTTTATTTATTCATTTATTGGCAACACTTAAAATTGAACTGCGAATCAGTGCCATGTAGTGAAAATATAATGTGGCGACGTCATAGCGATGACCGATGTACATAGGTGTGAGTTTGAATCCCATTGCGGAGGTGTGAGTTTTTCTTTTATTTTATTGTTACAGTTACATACCTGTGCACATGTTCTAGGAGATCCCCTGAACCTAGATCGATTTGTTATTAAAAATACTGCAGAGCTTGCACATAGCATAAAACCCATTGAAAATGGGAAATCATGGGAAATGTTTTTGTGAAAATGTAAGTAACAGGCAGAAGGAGATGTCGCAGACCATACAAAGTATATATATTCTTGATCAGCTCGATGAACTGAGTTGATATAGTCCTGTCCGTCCGTCCATCTGTGTGAACGCAGCGATCTTGTAAACCACAGAACTGAAATTTTGACATGTATACTCGTGAATACCATACACTACGCCAGTTTTTTTTTTTTTAATTCGATAACTCTTCCCGTTCTCTTATCGCTAAATTTCAATAACTTTTCTTCGCTTCTGCGAACCATAAGAGCTAGAGACATGAAATTCACTGTGTAGATGCCTGTTATGAATACAAACATTTTGCAATTTTTGGATTTTGGATGACACGCCCCCTTCGCCCTAAATTGCAAAAAACGCATTTTAAATACTAGAGACTTGTGTTCGGCACATACACACATATGAATAACATAATCATATCCTGAAAGTTTGAATAAGAAAGTCCTAGAAATAAAGTTATTAAACATTTAACTTTCGCTACGTCAACTGCGCAGTTGGCAGAGCGTGTGCTTGAGCGTGCGTCTGTGTGTGTATGTGTTGCATGCAATTTATGTATATGTAAACTAAGTATCGGAACTTAGCAGGGCTTAGGGTATCTCATAGTCGAGAGACTGAAGCACTCGTACTTGTTCTTACTTGCTTTTTTGTTGCTTGCAATACATACAGTTTGTCAAGAAACTCTTCACACACCGGAAAAAATTACATTTTTTGACTTTAGATCCATATATAAAAACCTTTTATTAACATTTCTGAAATGTTTTTAATGCTAAGTTGTTTAATGATTAATTTTAAGTTACATTATCAAAAACAAAAAACAGCAAAACTAATAATGTGTAACAACAAAAACAACGATGACTCATTTTTCAGACTGTCAAGAAACAGTTTACACATTGCCTTGTTCGCATCTAATTTGCTGAATTCTGGGATACAATGGTGCTTTACCGGTATCAATGCTTTGTGCGTCGCTTGAATCGAGTTTGTTTTGGCAAATCTTGTAATTTGGTTCTAATGAGTTTACACAGAATAGAGAATTATTTAAAATTTTGAAATGCCTGGCCAAAGATTAAGCTTTGATGTGGTCCAATTAATTTATTTTAGTCACAAGTTGGGAAAATCCGCTACAGAATTAATTTTTTTATAGCCACAAGTTGGGAAAATCCGCTACGGAATTATCTTAACAGTTGTCTACAGCAAGAAAAACAATTTACGTCTTAAATCGCGCGGAAAAGGAAGCCTTGGACTTTGAGAAAAGGGTACAGGTGAACGTAAACGAAAGATTTACAGTTTTATGCGGAAGATTGACCAAAATCCCCAAATATTGGTACGGCCACTTGGGAAAGACCTTAAGGCTGAATGTGACTTAGTTGTATCATATGAATCAGTGTGACCATCCTACGGCATAGGTACACTTCTAGAAATGCACGAAAGAAACCGCTGCTTTCATCGCTAAATCTAGAAAACCGTTTAAATTTTGCTGTAAAGATGATTGGGCAGCCGACAAGATACTGGGACTACGTAATATTCTGCGACGAATCAAAAATAATATTAAACTATGATAATGACCCACCCAGGGTATGGCGCAAGCCATTGACAGCATTAGAGAACCAGTGTCGCAACACTGGTATTCATGGACACTATAAATGCAGCTCAGTACCTCCAAATTTTAAAATCAACTTTGAGGCAAAGTGATAATTTGGGTTTATGAACACCAACAAGCCAACATGCAAATTTTATCAGGACAATAAAGGTATTACTGTGCGGACTTGGCTTTTATACAACTGTGGAAAGGTTCTGGATACACCACCCCAAAGTCCAGATCTAAACCCCGTTTAACATGTGTGGGCATACTTGAAGAAAAGGGTTGGAAAACGGGGCCCAAAGAACCGCGAACAACTAAAAGCTGCTATTACAGAAGAATGGAAAAATATTCCCGTAGAACTAAATTGGTAAATTCCATAACAACACGTCTCCAACATGTCTTAGATGCCAAGGGAGGGCATACAAAATACTAAAATTATAATAATTAGTTTTAAATTTAGGTTAAGAACAAAGACAGCATTTTGTGTAAACAGTTTCTTGACAGTCTGAAAAATGAGTCATCGTTGTTTTTGTTGTTTATTTTGTTACACATTGTTAGTGGTGTAATCTGTTTTTGATAATGTAACTTAAAATTAATCATTTACAATATTTCAGAAATGTTAATAAAAGCCTTTTATATATGGATCTAAAGTCAAAAAATGTCTTTTTTTTTTGCGGTGTGTAAAGAGTTTCTTGACAAACTGTATGTAAAATAAGCAGAGAAATATTGGCTCCTCGCCAACCCCTCGCGGGCTTCAGAGTATCTTGTAGTCGAAATTAGTAGTTTAAGAACTAAAACTTAAGTCCATGGAAGGGAACGTTATTGGCTCCAATAGTCTTCGTACAGTAAAATGTTCAAAATTAAAACAAGAATGCTCTAGTCGAGACGGCTCGACTAGGAGCTACCCTGAGCCCTGCGACGTGCCGGTACTTCAAATATTCTATGTTTAGTTTACATACACATATACTACATGCAACACATACACACACACAGACTCACGCTCAAGCACAGGCTCTGCCAACTGCGCAGTTGACGTAGCGACTGCGCTTGGGCTGCAAGAGGCTTACGTTGTGGAAATTAAATGTTTAATAACTTTTTTTCTTGCATGACTTTTTTATTCAAACTTTTAGGGCATGATTATGTTATTCATATGCGTGTATGTGCCGAAGCACAAGTTTCTAGTATTTGAAATAGTGTACCTACCGCTGGTAAATAAAGCTTTTCGAAAAGTTTGGTTGTCTGGTTGCACGGCTTTACTACTTAACTGTAGAAGCTCTGGACTTATAAAATTTGCGCTAAAAATGGATCCAAGGCTACAATCCTCTTAATATTTAGCCGATCTCCGTTGGTCGCCCATCAAGACTTAGGCTTATTTTCCAATCGCCCTTTAATATTTAAACCTAATTTCGCATTTTCAATGAAGTCAGGATATACAAATTTTAATTTGTTCACCCATGTCTTTCATTGCAAGAATAGAGTATACCAAACTGTTGATGCTAAAAAAATGTTGACATATAATCAATTTAACTTTTTTAATAAATTAACACAATTTGGGAAAACTATATTCGTTTTGATAAACATTTAATTTTATTGCACTTATTAATTTAATTGTCGGAATGTTGATTTCTTTCCGTTTTCTTTTGACAATATTTTTATCACTTCACATCTCTGACTGCTAGGTGGTTGGATATTCCAAAATTGTATTTCAGCAGTACCAAAGCACTGATAAAATATATATGTCAATACCGAAATAAACCCTGACACTTCAAAAACTGTTCTCCATTGATCTATTGAATCCTAAAAAAAAAACGGAAAACTTAATTTTAATTACAATGTATGTGGACAAGTAAGAAAACTCTAGTCGACACTGCTCGACTAGGAAATCCTAGTCCCTTAGTTCCCTCGGTCCCTGAAACCAGCGTAGAACCGCTAATCCTCCAATTATGTTTCTTTTATATGTATGTAAGTTAAATATTAATTAACAATAAATAAGTTAATTTCAACAGTTTTTCCGCCCTTAGAATTTTTAACTGGTTGTGACCGGCAGTTCATGCAGCCCAAAACATAATTAATTATATTTATATTTAAAACGCTGCGGATCACCTGAATAAAGATTGTAAAACTATCTAGCTTAGTGCTAGAGACTTATTTCTGAATCATTTCTAATTCATTTAGTGCTCGTGACTACTCATTGTGATCGGAGTCCCAATAATTAAATAATTGGCACCCAACGTTACGTACTATTAGTGGTATTAGATTTCGCATACGTGCAAAAAAAAAAAAAAAAAAACAAGAAAACTTAGTCGGTGACGCCCGACCAGCGGATACCCTGAACCCAGCGAAGAACCGCACTTTCTTTTATGTGTATGTACATCACAAGCAACACACACAAGCCAACTGTCGACGTAGCGACTGCGCTTGGACTACAAGACGCCTATGTTATGGGAAAACGCGTCGATCTCATCATCTCTAAGAGCTAGAGACTTGAAACTTGTTATGTGTATAAAACGCGCAAGTCAAGTTTGTTTTAAATATTCGATAACTTATCCCGTTTTAATTTTATCGATTAAAAACGAAATAGATATGCAGCTAAAAAATTATATCTAATTCATCTGTATAGCTAAAGTGCTCAAATTGATTTTAGTTTTGTGTGTGTTTAATACAATTTTGATTTTTCTTAAATTTCAGCTGCCACCTTCGCCCTAAATAAGCAAAAAACGTATTTCAAATACTAGAGACTTGTACTATGCACACGCATAGGCGAGCAAATCGTTAAGCGTCTGTTTTGCAGACGAAATGTGTATATGTATATGTATGTGAAGACCGTTTCTGTTCAGATTTTTGGCTCAATCGTTCTTTTGCTGAGTCTTATTGTGCGAGCGAAATACAAAGAGCTCAGCGAAAACGCTCAACAGACAACATAACTGAAAACAGCAAGAGTCTCTTGCTTAGAGCGAGACCGAAAGAGTATGAATTTTTGGTTGTGCTCGGATCGAGAGCGCAAGAAAAAAAAAAAACAAAAACGGTAAACTAATATTTGTGAGCTATGCATAAATGTGAACCATACGAAGGTTCTTTACATGGGTGTACATTCCATAGTAAAACCAAAGTTCTTGCAGATGCTTAAAAGCAACTGTAAGGCATTCGCCGACCCTAAAGAGTCGGTGCCATACAACACTGCAGTAATTGCCACCATTAGAACAACGGACGATGAACCAATCTACTCTAAATTTTATCCGTACTCAAGAGTTGTAGATTAGTTTGCCGCCTCTGAGATCATAAGTTTTCTACAGAACGGTGTCATATGGAATTCTCGGTCCCCATATAATAACAGCAACATGAATAAACGTCTAGTAATCAATTTCAGGAAACTGAATCAAAAAACAGTCACTGATAAATACCCAATGCCGAGCATAATAATGATCTTAGCAAACATAAGTAGAGCAAGATTTTTTTTCAACGCTTGACCTCCAGTCTGGATACCACCAGATAAGTCTGGCGGAACAAGACATGGAAAATAAAGCTTTTTCAATGAATGGCGGTAAGTAAGAGTTTTGTCGACTCCCGTTCGGTCTAATAAATGCTGGTAAACATTTTTCAAAGAGCCTTAAAAAAAAACGATATGCTAATGTACCCTTTGATCTACCTACCAATGCGTTAGCGCACGGCATTGGTGCAGTTTTATTACAGAATGGAAGGCCCCTACCTTAAAGGACTGGGAGGAAAACTACGCTGCTAACGAGGGTGAATGGCTACCCAGTACGTAACGGAAAGCAGTTTTTAACAGACAATTACAATGAGCAAAATAGCAAACGAAGTAGTGCTTTATTGCAAGGTTTGCACAAAAGCAAAGTACGATAGACACCCAAGGAAACAAACACTAGGTAAACCACAAATACCTACGTGTATGGGACAAATCCTACGATATTGATATCTTTACAACAGATCGTAACTTATTGCTCACCTATATCGACAAACATTCAAAGTTTGCTGTTGTCCAGCATATTCTCTCGTACTATAGAAGATTTACGATCATGAAAATTTTCCCTTGCCAAGCAAATATATTGTGACGATGAGACATCTCTCAAGACATAGACTATAACTTCTCTACTCTTTAACAGCTTTGGGATTAGTATGGTCAATACTCCTCCCTTGCACAATACCTCAAACGGACACGTTGAGCTAGAGACTAGAGATAGCCAGATATTAAGCAACAAAGGGGGATAAATAGTACAATCGAACTAGTACTACAAGCTAAGATAGAATATAATAAGTCAATACAATCAGTGACTAATAAAGGCTAACCGATATCAAATATCACGCTTCTCATGAAACTCAGCAAATGGTTAAGAGAGAATAGACGACGAACAGATGGCGTAGAATACCAAAATTGACCAGATTAGGTTAAAATAAACCGACGACCAGGGAATAAACTCACTTCGTTGTGTAACGAGGAGAAAATTGATGCGGACTTGGGGACAACGGTCCTTCGTCGAGTTATAGCACATGAGTTTCAAGTTTTTCAGTACAGCAGTACCTAGACTAGCAACGCCATAGAGATCAACCCTAGAACACACGATCAGACTAACTTACTAAACGGCATGGTCAATAAAAGTTAAAGCAGATGATACTGCTCAACTATATGAAAGCTTGTTATCCACGAATAAAATTTTCATCACTGAAATTCGGACTACCATTATTGACTTATTGGACGTAACTAGCATCATGATCTTACAATCTTCGAACGTAATGCAGATCATTATCTTATTATTAAGTATTAAGTATCCCCGGTTGTTACGCAGTTGATGACTTACGCTGTGGCCGTGACAGTCAAGCAGCCCAAAAAAAAACATAATTCATTATATTTACTTTTAAAACGCAGCGAATCACCCGAATCGAAACATAGATGTCGATATAGGCTGACAATTTAAAATTGAATTATGTATCCGTTTATGCTAGGTGCTACCATTGCAATATTTTAAACAAGTAAGAAAGCTGAAGCTGAGGATGAAGCTGAAAGCTGAGATACCCTGAACGCTTCTATGAAGCGCAATTGCATACATTCAAAGTTTCTTTTATTTAAATATATATATGCATATTGCAAGAAACATATACTCATCACACAGTCGCATGTACAAGCACTCGATCTTCTAACTGTGCAGTTTTGCCTAAAAGGTATGCAAAAACGAATTTCCCCTGATTTCCCATTTTCAATGAGTTCAGGATATAAAAACGCAGATCGGACGTGGATTTCCTAGTTCTGACGCCTTCAAAATTTTTCTTAATTGTTAAATCTATTCCGGTATTTATAAATAGCACCAAAATATAAAATATATAAAAATAAAATATATAAAATATAAAATAAAAATAAAATAAATAAAGTTTTGTAACTTCTACATGCAATAAGGACAAAAACTTTGTATAAAACTGTCTTAACTACTTTACAAAGGATTATGTGTGCAAGTTTCATTAACCGGTTAATGTTTAATTGCTTTAGAATTTACCTCTTGAGTTACTAAGAATCCCACAGTCAATGGTGATATGAAAGATGCTGACATATGAATCGTTTGGCAGAATGCTAATACTGCTCCTGAGTGTCCATAGTTTGGTGATATATCTATAATATTGGCCATTGCTCCAGCGTACGATGCCGTAATAAAAATAACAGCTATAAACCAAATTGACAAGAGAAACGTTATATTATCTATATACCCTAAACAACATATAAGTAACCCAGGAACAACTTGCGATAAGGCCGTGAACAATTTTCTTACCCTAGTAAGGTTCAAAATATTATTCAATAATAGTTTATCTGCAATATAACAAAAAAATACCGACGATATGTATGAGCAAAGAAAAGGCATTCCTGACAAAATTCCATTAGTACCAAATTCAAACTTCAGAATATTATTCATAAAAGCCGGCCCATTAACTATAAAAACATAGTGAACGAATATTCTACCAAATGTTGTAACTGCAATCGCCCAAACTGGCAATGATCTAAATATATGTGCCCAAGGGACTTTTACAGTTAATGATTTTCGTATATCTTCCCCAATATGAAGCTCTATATAATTTAATTCCTCATTTGTTATACGGGGATGTTCTTGTGGTGTGTCAAACGCTAAAATGTACCATAGGGCACACCACCCAATTCCCAATGCACCAGTCGTATAAAAAACAATTGGCCACCCAAACGTTGTTATAATAAATCCACATAGTGGGTACGTTAGTCCAATGCCAATACTAAATCCTTGAAAGCTTGACATAAAACGAGAACGCTCCGTCGTTGGTATCCAGTAACCCACCATAGCATACATTGCAGGCCAAGTTAATCCAGATGCAAATCCCTGAATTGAGCGTAAGAATATAACGACAGCGTAATGAAATTCTGCACCCAATGGCATAAGCAGACTGCATAAAGCAGTTGTCAACTGTGACCATCCAAATACACACTTTGTACCAAAAGCTTGCGTAGCAACACCACCAACTACTTGAGACAGCACATAACACCAGTAAAACGAGCTTATAATCACAGATTTTACTATTGATGTATGATCTTCTGCGCCGTTACCCTGAAATTTAGACTAAGATATAATGATTGGAACGAATATCAGTATACAGGAATTTGTTACCATATTCAATGAATAAAACTCATTTTCTTTTTGATTCTGTGTTTCATTTTCCTTTGATATCATAGCAACCAAAGCAAAATTCATATCATTACGCATCATGAATGACACCAGAAAACCAGACCAGGAGAGAAAATATAAAACCAGTCTGGCTGGAATTTTATCTGCAATAATATAATTTTAAAAAATAGTTATTCGTTTTTTTTTTTTCAATTTTATCAGATTTACATCAGCATGTTTTTTATACAAGGAAGCCATTGGAAATGGGTAAATCAGGGTATAACAATTTTGTGAAAATGTATGTAACAAGCAGAAGGACGCGTGGCAGACCTCATAAAAACATCTTAAGGTATTCTTGATCAGCTCGATGAGTTGAGTTGGCATCCATATCCGTTGTCTGAACGCAGCGATCTCGGAAACCACAAAAGCACTCTAAGTCAAACCGGACATGTATACCAGTGTATACCATAAGCAGTACGAGTTTTTTTTTAATTCGATAACTCTTCCCATTCTCTTATTATCGATTAATTTCGATAACTTTTCTACGCTTACGCGTACCATAAGAGCTAGAGACATGGAATTCACTATGTAGATGCCTGTTATGAATACGTTTGTACGTTTGTCATTTTGTAATTTTTGAATTTTGAATGCCACGCACCCTTCGCCATACATTTGGAAAAAACCCATTTCAAATACAAGAGCCTTGTGCTTCCGCACATACACGCATATGAATAATATAATGATGCATGTTTGAATAAGAAAGTACTTCCAGAAAAAAAGTTATTAAACATTTAATTTTCCACAACATAGCCGTCTTTCAGGTCGTGGAATCCAAAATTTAACAAATATCCAAATTCAAATCACATAAAACAAAAAACAAAATTTGAACACTGTAGCTACAAAGAAGAATTAGATAGAATATTTAAGCTGAATATATATTGCGTTTTTAATTAAAACGGGTGAGTTATCGAATTTCTAAACCTGACCTGCGCGTGCTATACGGGGATCGAAGCGTTCACACATACGGACAGACAGACAGACGGACAGGGCTAAATCGACTCGACTTTATGGGGTCTGCTACGCCTCCTTCTCCCTGTTACATACATTTTCACAAAAATTGTATAAAAAGGGAGAATAGTAGATGGCCCAAATGACTACCCTGAGCTACACCCGTCGAGACTTTTATAACCTTCGAAATAGCTGTTCTCAACAAAACTGTTTGTGTTCTACCCTTTAAATAGGAAGCTATCGAAAATCCCAATTGGTCAAACATTTGAATTCAAATATCATGCTGAACAAAGTTAGCTGCCTTACTGAAGTCAGTATATATAACATCAGTTTGCAATTTAAAAAGGTTTAATTGATTAGTTATGAAAATTCTAATAAGTTGGTTGAGGTTGATCGATTATGAACAAAGTCACGCTGAGATGATGAAATAATCGATTTGCAAAAATGTTGCAAGTTCGAAGTTATAATTTTTTCAAAGAATAGGGTATAATGTTTTTGTGAATGTATTTTGTGAATGAGTATGTAAGAGGCAGAAGGAGACGTCGCAGACCCCACAAAGTATATATATTCTTGATCAGCTCGATGAGCTGAGTTGATATAGCCCCGTCCGTCTTTATGACGGGGTATCCCCTAGTCGGGCGCCACCGACAAGAGTTTTCTTACTTGTTTTTGGATGTTTTGTCTTCCGCATCAGCGGGTCGTTTGCACTGCACAATTATTATACCCTGAGCCCATTGAAAATGGGAAATCAGGGTATAATGTTTTTGTGAAAATGTATGTAACAGGCAGAAGGAGACCACACAAAGTATATATACTCTTGATCAGCTCGATGAGCTGAGTTGATACAGCCCTGTCCGTCTGTCTGTCCGTCCGTCCGTCCGTCCGTCCGTCCGTCCGTCCGTCCGTCCGTCTGTGTGAACGCAGCGATCTCGTAAACCACAGAAGCTAGAGAGCTGAAATTTGACATGTATACTCCTGAATACCATACGCTATACGAGTTTTTTCTAAAATTCGATAACTCTTCCCGTTCTCTTTTTATCGATAAATTTCGATAACTTTTCGTCTCTTTTACGTACCGTAAGAGCTAGAGACCTGAAATTCACGGTGTAGATGGCTGTTACGAATACAGACATTTTCTAATTTTTTGATTTTAGATGCCACGCCCCTTTCGCCCTAAATTTGCAAAAATCGCACTTCAAATACTAGAGACTTGTGCTTCGGCACATACACACATATTAATAACACAATCATGCCCTGAAAGTTTGAATAAAAAATTCCTGCTAGTAAAAAAGGTTTTAAGCATTTAATTTCCACAACATAAGCCTCTTGCAGCCCAATCGCAGTCGCTACGTCAACTGCGCAGTTGGCAGAGCGTGTGCTTGAGCGTGCGTTTGTGTGTGTATTTGTTGCTTGCAATATATGTATATGTAAACTAAGCTTAGAATATTTGAAGTATCGGCACATCGCAGGGCTCAGGGTATCTCCTAGTCGAGCCGTCTCGACTAGAGCATTCTTAATTGTTTTACTTATATTTTCGGCTGCTGTCTTTGTCTGGTCACGGAAGATAAAAAAAGAGAAGAGAAAAATGACCCTAACCTCCGCCAGGCTTCCATGTAGGAAAAGTAGAGGCGTGGACGTTAGGGTTTTATACATATATGGTTCGATCGGAGTCTACTGAAAAAAATGAGAAATGGGTACATAGTACATAAAATGGTACATAGAAAAACTAAGCCGACGACGATAATCAAATTTTTCTGATTTTTTTATTATTTAAAATATTTTTTCTTTTGCCAAAAATTTCATTGAATAAAAAGGTCCCAGCCGGTGAAAGAAAAAGAGAGCATTTGGCATTTGACAGCCTTTTTATATGGCCACATTCCTGTGAGAATTTGATCTAATGTTCATGGTTTCATTTAATGCCTGATCAAAGCTCGCCTGCGCAGCGGCGCAAAAGATGGCTCTCATGCACAATAATGCAGAAGCTGCTTGCTAGCTGTGGAGCGCAAGCTCGCTCACAAAAGCTCTGCTTTGATCTATTGCTCTATTACTCTTTGTTTTCTCCTATCGTCTTCTCTCCATGTTACAAAGTTGTCAGCTTCGCTTTACTTAACTTTTTGCATATGATCAACTTATTTTTGTTTATTTTCTGAAATTTACAACAACTGGCCACCAGACGTCGCAAATAACTGTCGACCGTTTCTCGTTGTATGCAAATAAGTGTCTTTTCCGGACAGTTTACGAATAGACTCAGCGAGCAACCGATTTATTGGGTCTTAAATAATCTTTTTTCTATTATGTTTGGTTCTGGTTGTTCCAAGACCGTTTCATCGTGTTCAGTGAAGCGAAAAGTCTTTTACGTATGTATTGGTATACATGCACACGTATAGGCAAGCAAATCGTTAAGCGTCTGTTTTGCAGACGAAATATGTATATGTATATGTATGTAAAGACCGTATGCGTTGAGACCTTTGCAGAAAAGCAGTTAGCTTACCAGGTAGCAAGGCGCTGAAGAAGGCTATGCGGAATAGTAAACGAGACTACTTTCTAGACGACTCAAAAGACTTTACGATGGCAAGACCGGAGCTTAAGACAATCGTGGAAACGCTGTTTTCCATTCATGGACATCAGCAAGGTGGGATTCGAGCAGTAATCACCCTGTTCTAGCAACGGATGCACTGAGCAAAATTAATCAAAAAAATTCAAGGTACCAGATGGAAGCATGGATCGAAGCAGTATTGCATCATGGCGACTGTTGAAGTGAAATACGCTTTCAATACAACTAACTGGGATATGATACTGGATGCGCTTGCACAATATAATATCCCTAAATATCTAATAGAGATAATAAAGAGCTACTTCAGAGGAATCACACTGATGTATAACACAAGCTCACATAGTGTCAGCTGGACTCCCTCAAGGATACAGAAGATAAGTGCAACGCAAGTATCAGTCGCATCCAATGGCTGACAAGGGCTGGGCACGACCGTGCGGTGCACAAAACGGAGATTGTACTAGTAAGCAGTCGCAAGAAAGTGAAAGCGGCCGATGTAAAGATTGGAAGCATTAGCATTGCGTCAAAGAGAGCGATAAAGTTTGGGGTCATGTTAGACACAAGATTGACTTTCCGCGAGCACCTGTAATACGTGTATAAAAAGCAACTCTATAGAGCAGCAGTATAGAGCTCTCTCTCGAATCATGCTAAACAAGCGAGGACCAAACCAAAAACGACACCTTTTTCTTATGAGCGTCATGAGTTCCGTCATCTCATACGCAGCGCCAATCTGGTCAAGAGCAATAGCTACTCCCAGCTACAGTCAAGGTATTCGCTTCGATTGAGCGCAATACGAGTCAGCTGCTGTTTCCGAACATTCTCTGATGATGCGGCGGTCGATATAGCAGGAATGGTTCCACTGGAGGACTTGGTCACGCGGCTCACGCAATGCTGCCAGGGCAAACAGCAACTCGCAATGGCAGAGAAGATGGGATAGCTCCGCGAAGGGACGATGGACGCACTCGCTCATCCCGGAGCTGTAGCCATGGCTCAATCGTAAGCATGGCGAGATAAATTTTAATCTTTCTCAGAATCTCTCTGAACACGGATGTTTTCGGAGTTACCTGAAAGGACGCTCTATGGAAGAGAGGCGTGGCCTAGCAGCAACAGTGGGCCGATCTATCAGACAGGAGAATCTGGTTGAAATCATGCTAGTGTCAGAGGCAGGGTACTCTCAAACTCAAAAGCTAATTGTGAAACTCTTCGGAAAGTGTGATTAGAAAAGTCCTTTCAGCAAAAAGTTATTAAACATTTTTAATTTCCCATAACTTAGGCGTCTTGCAGCCGAAGCGCAGTCGCTACGTCAACTGCGCAGTTGGCAGAGCGTGTGCTTGTGCATAAGTCTAAGTGTTCCTCTCTTGTTTCAGGGTATCCTCTAGTCGGGCGCCAATGACTAGAGTTTTATATTTTTATGTTTTATCTTGGATCGTTAACCCGAGTATATATGGCAAGTCTCAAGTATGTAGAATTAATAGAGCTGAATATATACGTGTGAATGCGGGTTCATGTGTTGCTTCCAATATAAATGTCAGTTTAAGATCACCATTTCACCCTGATTTCTTATATATTCTGAATAGAAATTTTAGAAATAGCTTACCTCCAACACTCGAAGCTGTTCCGCGTACTTTCTTTGAAATCGTAGACATTATTTCTGAATATGACGTCCTTATGATAAAAGTAACTAAAAATACAATTTTTTTTTTTAATAATTAAATTAATAAAACAAGTGAGAAAACTCTAAACGGTGGGAAGTGGCGACTGCGCTTGGGCTGCAACACACCTCTGTTATGGGAAATTAAATGTTTAATAACTTTTTCACGGGATAGCGGTTCTTCGCTGAGTTCAGGGTATCCCGTACTCGGGCGCCACAAATAAGGGATTTTTTTTCCTTGTTTTTATTAGTTTTA
Organism: Drosophila peninsularis; assembly: GCA_035047485.1. Lineage (NCBI taxonomy): Eukaryota > Metazoa > Arthropoda > Insecta > Diptera > Drosophilidae > Drosophila > Drosophila peninsularis. The sequence continues at coordinate 480,606 of JAWNPN010000057.1, read as the reverse complement.
TTTCTATTTTATGAAATTTACGATAAGAGAACGAGAAGAGTTATCGAATATTAAAAAAAAAAGTCGTACTGCGTATTGCATTCACCAGTATACATGTCAAACATTAACTCTCTAGCTTCAGTGGTTTACGAGATCGCAGCGTTCACACAGACGGACGGAGAGACAGACGGACTGGGCTATATGAACTCAGCTCATCGATCTGATCAAGAATATATACATACATTTCAACAATACCCTTAATCCCTTATATCCCATTTTCAATGGGATCAGGGTATAAAAATTTATTAAACATTTAATTTCCCATAACATAGGCGCCTTGCCCCGAACGCAGTCGCTACGTCAACTGCGCAGTTGGCTGCGCTTGTGGGTGCGTCTGTGTGTGTATATTCGTTGCTTGTGATGTACATACATATAAAAGAAAAAGAATTCGCGGAATAGCGGTTCTTCACTGGATTCAGGGTATCCCCTAGCCGGGCTCCACCGACTAGAGATTTCTTGTTTTTATTGACCTTCCCAGTCGTATTTCTGTATTAAAAAAGATTTATGTTTGCAGATGACGTAAAACTCAGTCTCTCATACATTAATGCCTACATGAAGATCTTAATTCCTTTCAATGTTGGTGTAAGGCAGTTGCATTTGAATTGCTTTATATCAGAGCTCGCAAATAACGAAATTACGAAGAGACTCAGCGAACAATCGATTTATTGGTTCTTAAATGAGATCGCTCACAATCCCATCGAGCGGAACCATCTTTTTCTATTATGTTTCGTTGTGTTCAGTGAAGCAAAAAGTCTTTTGCGTATGTATTGGTATACATGCACATGCATAGGCAAGCAAATCGTTTAGCTTCTGTTTTGCACACGAAATATATATATATGTATATGTATGTAAAGATCGTTTGCGTTGAGTTTTTCGGTCAATCGGTCTTTTGCTGAGTCTCATAGAAAAAAATAGTTATTTATATAAGTTAACGAGTGCCCCTCGCACTACCAACGGTAACCTGATGTCTCGCACATGTACAAGATCATCGTTATCACTTATGCCCAGCGTCTTGACGACTGTAGTTTTATAGTAGTACATATATTTTGTAGCTTTGTAGTCCTTAGCAACTAAGTACTGTTGGTTTAGCTGACGCCCCAGCTTGCTGGTGGCTCCTAGTTTTAGTTTTGTTCTGACAACGAAAGCGAAAGGTTCGTTTAATAAACTCTGCTCCGGCAACAAGCCATAAACACTTGGAAATAATTATTTCTGCATTGCTGTGGCTCAAGCTCAGTGATATGAGAGACAAGTAATCTAATAGACCTAAGAACTGCAGCGCAGTTACAGTTACGACGAACGAAAGGTTGTAAAGAGACGGCGGACAATCGGACGCTGGCAACAACAGTTAACAGCTGCAGCTCTGGAGATCGTCTACAGCAAGGTGGGACAACACACCACATATTTAATTGGCGTAACGTGTAAGTGGAATGTTTGATCAAAACAGGTTAAAAAATTTAATTAAATAAATTAAATGAAATAAAACGAATTGTATAAGTGATCGTGAATCAAGCCGAATATATTCGTTTTCTATAACGAATTCTTGCTAAAAGCAAGAATATATTAAATTTCTGTTCAGGTAATGCACATTGCAGTATATACTTACTCGGCCGTGATTTAATGTGAACTGTCCCTAATGACTAGCTAATGACTAGTTTTGGCCCATATAGGGAAGTAAAGAAAGAAATAGGAAGTGATAGTGAAGGTGAAAACGAGTGGGAATACGATCAAGTACGCTTTCAACCAACAGTTACCATGGACCAAGTGTAAGCGTTAGTAGCGAATGCTGTCAGTCAGGCATTAGCGGCGCAAGAAATCAGGTCGAAACATATTAAAGGATTAGCGTAAATCCAGACATCCGGTGCGATATAAAATTAGACATTATAAAATCAGTGCCCGAGTTCAATGGAACTCAGGATGATTATGTGGCATGGAGATAATCCGCCTACGAACTTTTTCAGCCATTCGTGGGTAGTAGCGCGCATTACCAAGCGGTAACTATTATTCGGAACAAAATTAGAGGTACAGCAAGAGCACTATTGGTGTCACATAACACTGTACTAAATTTTGACGCCATAATAGCAAGGTTGGACTGCACATACGCAGACAAGACGTCACTTAGGCTCTTGCGCCAGAACCTGGATATGGTCAGACAGGGAAATTCCAGCACCATGGAATACTACGATGAGGTTGAACGCAGATTGATAATGGTTGCGAATAAGATCGTGATGACGCATCAAGCGGATACAGCAAAACTCCTCAACGAAGAAGTCAGAGCTGATTCTTTGCATGCCTTCATTTCAGGCCTTAAGAAATCGCTGAAAACAGTGGTATTCCCGGCTTAGCCCAGAGATTTGCCATTTGCATTAGCTTTCGCCAGAGAGGCAGAAGCGAGTATAGAGCGCAGCCGAATATAGCCAAGATAGAAACCCACATTTTTTCAAAAAAAAAAAAATAAGCAACAACAAAGCAACAGTAATCAGACTCCTAAAGAGGACAAAAGGTCAGCACCAGAACCAATGGATACGGGATCTGCCATGACTAAGTTTAGACAGCCTACAGCATTTGGACTGAATCAAGGGGCTAACACCCAGATCGAAAACTCGCAGGCTCAAAAGAGGCAGCGTTCTGAACGAATGATGGGCCAGAGACGTCAGCGTGTGCAGAACACCATTCAGCAAGCGAACAATGACCAAGACCAAGATTATTATAGGGCAGCCGAAGCCGCTGTCGCAGAAGCCCATGATGAATCTGAAACAGCAAGTGACAATGACTTGGTCAATTTTTTAATGAGTGCTCCCGGTTGCCGTTCGTCGAACGACAGCTGGCTGGGAGAAAACTAAAGATATTGATTGACACAGGAGAGGCTAAAAACTACACCAACCCCGTAAAGGAGCTAAAAAATGTAATCCCGGTCAGCTCCCCTTTCACAGTTAGTTCCGTCCACGGTTCTAACAAAGTAACCCATAAGTGTTTAATGAACATTTTCGGGAAATCAGCAAATTAGCTGAAAAAAAAAAAAAAATTTTTTTTTTATTAGACTCCTTAACACCATGTGATGGTATTATAGGTTTCGACTTGCTAACGCAAGTAGGAGCAACCCTAGATACCAAAAATGGTACAATCAATTATGGATCTGTATCTGAAAAGCTACAGCATCATTATTGTACAGCATCACGACCTCTAACGAGGCGTTGCCGTTCAATACATCTGTTGTGGCTACGATCCGTACAGAGGACGATAAGCCAGTTTATTCAAAACTATATCCGCATCCCATGGGGGTGAATGACTTTGTAACAAAAAAAAATTAAAGATTTGCTGCAGAACGGCATCATTAGGCCTTCAAGGTCACCCTACAATAACCCAACATGGCTCGTTGACAAAAAGGGTTTAGACGAAAGTGGGAACAGGAATAAGCGACTGGTAATTGACTTTAGGAAACTAAATGAAAAGACCATCGCAGATAAGTATCCAATGCCCAACATATCCATGATATTGTCGAACTTGGGTAAAGCCAAATACTTTACGACGTTAGATCTTAAGTCCGGCTATCACCAAATTTACTTGGCAGAGCAAGATCGCGAGAAAACAGCTTTCTCCGTAAACGGCGGAAAGTATGAATTCTGCAGACTACCGTTCGGATTGAAGAATGGGGGAAGCATCTTCCAAAGAGCGATAGACGACGTGCTGCGTGAACAAATTGGAAAATCTTGTTATGTTTACGTAGACGACGTGATAATTTTTTCTGAAAATGAAAAGGATCATGTAAAGCACATAGATTGGGTTCTAAAGGGCTATGCGATGCCAACATGAAAGTTTCGAAAGAGAAAACCCATTTTTTCAAAACGAACGTAGAATACTTAGGGTTCATCGTGACTCTGGGTGGCGCTAAAACAGACCCGGAAAAGGTAAAGGCTATACAAGAATATCCAGAACCGAAATCCCTGTATGAGCTTAGGTCATTCCTAGGATTGGCCAGCTACTACAGATGTTTTGTTAAAGACTTTGCAGCAATTGCAATGCCATTGCGTCAGTAAACACATGTCAAAGAAAACAACCATAGATTCTGGTACTCCAGAGCGAGATGCGTTCGAAAAATTAAGGAATGTTCTAGCCTCAGAGGATGTTACTCTCAGATACCCAGATTTCAGGAAACCATTCGATTTGACAACGGATCCCTCTGCTCATGGTATTGGCGCAGTTCTGTCTTAAGACAACAGACCCATAACTAAAGGACAGTGAATCACATTATGCCACCAACGAGAGGGAACTATTAGCTATAGTTTGGGACCTGGGAAAATTACAACAATACCTATATGGTACAAGGGACATTAACATATACACAGACCACTAGCCATTAACGTTTACGGTGTCTGATAGAAACCCAAATGCAAAGATAAAAAGATGGAAAGCGTATATCGACGAGCATAACGCAAAAATCCACCACAAACCGGGTAAAGAAAACCACGTAGCAGACGCACTCTCACGACAGAACGTGAATGCTCTGCAAAGTAAAGTAGTATCCGATGCAGCAACAATTCATAGTGAATTGTAACTTATACAATATACTGTAACTTATACAATAGAAGCTACTGAGAAACCTTTGAATTGTTTCAGAAACCAGATAGTTTTAGAGGAATCAAGGTTCTCTCTAAAACAAAACTTCATATTCTTTGGCGAAAAAACACGCCACAAAATTCACTTTTCTGATAGAAACGAAATCCTAAAGGAAGTTAACGCAGTAGTTAATCCTAGCGTGGTCAATGCTATACACTGTGATCTGCTGACGCTGGCTCCATCATGAATTAGTGAAAACATTCCCGTCAACAAAGTTATGGTATTGTAAAAAACCGAACAAAGGGACATTGTCATAGCAGAGCACAATCGGGCACACAGAGACGCACAGGAAAACATCAAGCAAATTTTAGAAGAGCATTTCTTTCCGAAAATGGCCAGGCTGGATAAGGAAGTTGTGGCCAACTGCAGAACTTGCACTAAGTCCAAATACGACAGGCACCCGAAAAAACAAATTCTCAGAAAAACGCCAACGCCACCATTTCCGGCGAGCGGTTGCACATTGACATTTTCGCGACCGATAAGAAGCAATTTCTGACATGTGTAGATAAGTTTTCTAAATTCGCAATACTGCAACCAAAAATATCACGTACTATAACAGACGTGAAAGGCCCTATCATCCAAATTATAAACCTTTTTCCCAAAACAAAGATTGTGTATTGTGGTAATGAGGCAGCATTTAATTCCGAAACGATTATGTCACTGTTAAAGAACAACTTTGGGATCGAAGTGGTAAATTCGCCACCATTACATAGTACTTCTAATGGCCAAGTGGAACGATTCCACAGCACACTGTCGGAAATTGCTAGATGCATTAAGCTGGAAAGAAAGATCGACGATACGATCGAAGGTATCCTACTTTCAACTCTAGAATACAACCGTTCACTTCATTCAGTGACAGGCAAGAAACCGATAGAAGTGATACATTCATCGACTGATGAAGATACAACTGGACAGAAACAATCCACACAGGCAAAACAGGGTATTTGAGGTAGGAGAAAAAGTCTTCATCAAATCCAACAAGAGACTTGGAAACAAGCTTACCCCCTTGTGCTCAGAAGAGGTATTACAAGCAGACCTAGGAACATCTGTACTCATTAAGGGGAGGGTGGTCCACAAGGACAACATAAAATAGGAATTAGATTAGTGATTATAAGTTAGTATTAGAACTACAAAAACACAGTAGGACACCGGACGCTAAAGATTTAGAAAAATCTGAATGACCGAAAGAAGATTAATTGAATCAAACAACAAACAGGTAGTAAATAAACACAGAAACACAGAAGCAGATAAATCAATTAACCGATACATTAAATAAGATAATTAAAGCAAAGAAAATTCATCTAATAGACACGCCACATTTGTACGAGGCATTATCGGCCAGAAATAAAATGTTAATAAATGAAATCCAAAATTTAATGCTCACAATCACTTTTGCAAAAGCCAGCATAATAAGTCCAATAATCTTTGATCACGATGATTTAAAATCTGTGCTTATCAAACATCCCGCAGAAATTCCTATAGTTAGCCTGATGGAGGCATCTAATATTAAGATTTTCCAGTCCAAAAATATTGTCCACATTTTAATCGAGTATCCCAGAATTAAGTTTATATATAGTAAGGTCAAAATTCTCCCGGTGTCCCCAGAGCACACTGTACTTCAGCTTCAAGATGACACCGTAACTGAATGCGACAATGACGCTTTAGCGGTAACAAGCTGCACCACAACAACTTACGCCTCGATCTGCAAGTTGCCAACGCATGACACCTGCGCACACGAATTGCATGCCGGAAGCACAGCGCATTGTAACACGCAGCCTAGTCACCTGGAGCGTATTACAAGGGTAGATGACGGCATGATGGTCTTAATCATCCAAGAACTTCAGAAGGAGGTAACATCGGTCGGGTTCAGCCTGAGTCTCAGCGGTTCCATTCTCCTCTACCAGAGTTTGAGAAGAAGACGAGCCTCACAGAAGATACAGGCGATCGTGGACAGCTATAAGATGAACGGGGATGGTCATATTTCGGAGGGGGAAGTAGTTAACGAGTGCCCCTCGCACAACCAACGGTAACCTGATGTCTTGCATATGTGTAAGATCACCGTTATCACTTATGCAGAGTCGGGTCGCCGGCTGTAGTATTGTAGATTTAGTACATATATTAAGTACCGTTCGTTTAGCTTACACCACAGCTTGCTGGTGGTTCCTAGATTTAGTTTTGTTCTTACAACGAAAGCGAAAGGTTCGTTTAATAAACTCTGCTCCGGCAACAAGCCGTAAGCACTTGGAAATAATTATTTCTGCATTGCTGTGGCACAAGCTCAGTGATATGAGAGACAAGTAATCTCTCCACCATAATCATTCTAAAGAACGGAACCTTACGGAAACTATGCTCCCACGTCAACAGCTGTAGCTCTGGAGATCGTCTACAGCGACGTCATACAATAAAATGGCATAATGCCTAATTTTTGAAAGAAGTTCAATTTTTATACCCTGAGCCCATTGAAAATGGGAAATCAGGGTATAATGTTTTTGTGAAAATGTATGTAACAGGCAGAAGGAGACGTCGCAGACCATACAAAGTATATATATTCTTGATCAGCTCGATGAGCTGAGTTGAAATAGCCCTGTCCGTCTGTCCGTCTGTCCGTCCGTCCGTCCGTCCGTCCGTCCGTCCGTCCGTCCGTCTGTGTGAACGCAGCGATCTCGTAAACCACAGAAGCTAGAGAGCTGAAATTTGACATGTATACTCCTGAATACCATACGCTATACGAGTTTTTTTCAAAAATTCGATAACTCTTCCCGTTCTCTTTTTATCGATAAATTTCGATAACTTCTCGTCTCTTTTACGTACCGTAAGACCTAGAGACCTGAAATTCACTATATAGATTCCTGTTGTGAATGCAGACATTTTGTAATTTTTGGTTTTTGGATGCCACGCCCCCTTCGCCCTAAATTTGCAAAAAACGCATTTCAAATACTAGAGACTTCTGCTTCGGCACATACACACATATGAATAACATAATCATGCCCTGAAAGTTTGAATAAAAAAGTCTTGCTAGAAAAAAAGTTATTAAAGATTTAATTTCCCATAGCGTAGGCGTCTTGCAGCCCAAGCGCTGTCGCTACGTCAACTGCGCAGTTGGCAGAGCGTGTGCTTGAGCGTGCTTCTGTGTGTGTGTGTGTGTTGCTTGCAATATATGTATATGTAAACTAAGCATAGAATATTTGAAGTATCGTCACTTCGCAGGGCTCAGGGTATCTCCTAGTCGAGCCGTCTCGACTAGAGCATTCTTACTTGTTTTTATTAGTAAAAGAAAAACAAGTAAGAATGCTCTAGTCGCGACGCCTCGACTAGGAGATACCCTGAACCCTGCGAAGTGCCGATACTTCAAATATTCTATGCTTAGTTTACATATACATATATTGCAAGCAACACATACACACACAGAAGCACGCTCAAGCACACGCTCTGCCAACTGGGTGGGCTTGGGCTGCAAGAGGCTTATGTTGTGGAAATTAAATGTTTAATAACTTTTTTTCTAGCATGACTTTTTTATTCAAACTTTCAGAGCATGATTATGTTATTCATATGTGTGTATGTTCCGAAGCACAAGTCTCTAGTCTTTGAAATGCGTTTTTTGCAAATTTAGGGCGAAGGGTGCGTGGCATCCGAAATCCAAAAATTACAAAATGTCTGTATTGGGCAGAAGCCCAAGATGAAGCTGAAACAGCAAGTGACAATGACTTGGTACATTTTTTAGTGAGTGCTCCCGGTTGCCGTTCGTCGAACGACAGATGGCTGGGAGAAAACTAAAGATATTGATTGACACAGCGGCCAAACACTACATCAAGCCCGTAAAGGAGCTAAAAAATGTAATCCCGGCCACCTCCCCTTTCACAGTTAGTTCCGTCCACGGTTCTAACAAAGTAACCCATAAGTGTTCAATGAACATTTTCGGGAAATCAGCTAATTTTTTTTATTAGACTCTTTAACACCATTTGATGATATTATAGGTTTCGACTTGCTAACGCAAGTAGGAGCAACCCTAGATACCAAAAATGGTACAATCAATTATGGATCTGTATCTGAAAAGCTACAGCATCATTATTGTGACAACGTCAATTTCACCAACGTGAATTATATTGTCGTACCGAAAGACGTAAAAGCTGAATTTAGGAGTATGATTTTGAACAGAGCTAGAGCATTTACGACCTCTAACGAGGCGTTGCCGTTCAAAACATCTTTTGTGGCTACGATCCATACAGAGGACGATAAGCCAGTATATTCAAAACTATATACTACTTGTAAAAAAAGAAATTAAAGATTTGCTGCAGAATGGCATAATTAGGCCTTCAAGGTCACCCTACAATAACAAAAAGGGTTTAGACGTAAGTGGGAACAGGAATAAGCGACTGGTAATTGATAAGTATCCAATGCCCAACATATCCATGATATTGTCGAACTTGGGTAAAGCCAAATACTTTACGACGTTAGATCTTAAGTCCGGCTATCACCAAATTTACTTGGCAGAGCAAGATCGCGAGAAAACAGCTTTCTCCGTAAACGGCGGAAAGTATGAATTCTGCAGACTACCGTTCGGATTGAAGAATGGGGGAAGCATCTTCCAAAGAGCGATAGACGACGTGCTGCGTGAACAAATTGGAAAATCTTGTTATGTTTACGTAGACGACGTGATAATTTTTTCTGAAAATGAAAAGGATCATGTAAAGCACATAGATTGGGTTCTAAAGAGCTTTGCGATGCCAACATGAAAGTTTCAAAAGAAAAAAACTCATTTTTTCAAAACGAACGTAGAATACTTAGGGTTCATCGTGACTCTGGGTGGCGCTAAAACAGACCCGGAAAAGGTAAAGGCTATACAAGAATATCCAGAACCGAAATCCCTGTATGAGCTTAGGTCATTCCTAGGATTGGCCAGCTACTACAGATGTTTTGTTAAAGACTTTGCAGCAATTGCAATGCCATTGCGTCAGTAAACACATGTCAAAGAAAACAACCATAGATTTTGGTACTCCAGAGCGAGATGCGTTCGAAATATTAAGGAATGTTCTAGCCTCAGAGGATGTTACTCTCAGATACCCAGATTTCAGGAAACCATTCGATTTGACAACGGATCCCTCTGCTCATGGTATTGGCGCAGTTCTGTCTTAAGACAACAGACCCATAACTAAAGGACAGTGAATCACATTATGCCACCAACGAGAGGGAACTATTAGCTATAGTTTGGGACCTGGGAAAATTACAACAATACCTATATGGTACAAGGGATATTAACATATACACAGACCACTAGCCATTAACGTTTACGGTGTCTGATAGAATCCCAAATGCAAAGATAAAAAGATGGAAAGCGTATATCGACGAGCATAACGCAAAAATCCACCACAAACCGGGTAAAGAAAACCACGTAGCAGACGCACTCTCACGACAGAACGTGAATGCTCTGCAAAGTAAAGTAGTATCCGATGCAGCAACAATTCATAGTGAATTGTAACTTATATAATATACTGTAACTTATACAATAGAAGCTACTGAGAAACCTTTGAATTGTTTCAGAAACCAGATAGTTTTAGAGGAATCAAGGTTCTCTCTAAAACAAAACTTCATATTCTTTGGCGAAAAAACACGCCACAAAATTCACTTTTCTGATAGAAACGAAATCCTAAAGGAAGTTAACGCAGTAGTTAATCCTAGCGTGGTCAATGCTATACACTGTGATCTGCTGACGCTGGCATTCATCCATCATGAATTAGTGAAAACATTCCCGTCAACAAAGTTATGGTATTGTAAAAAACCGAACAAAGGGACATTGTCATAGCAGAGCACAATCGGGCACACAGAGACGCACAGGAAAACATCAAGCAAATTTTAGAAGAGCATTACTTTCCGAAAATGGCCAGGCTGGATAAGGAAGTTGTGGCCAACTGCAGAACTTGCACTAAGTCCAAATACGACAGGCACCCGAAAAAACAAATTCTCAGAAAAACGCCAACGCCACCATTTCCGGCGAGCGGTTGCACATTGACATTTTCGCGACCGATAAGAAGCAATTTCTGACATGTGTAGATAAGTTTTCTAAATTCGCAATACTGCAACCAAAAATATCACGTACTATAACAGACGTGAAAGGCCCTATCATCCAAATTATAAACCTTTTTCCCAAAACAAAGATTGTGTATTGTGGTAATGAGGCAGCATTTAATTCCGAAACCATTATGTCACTGTTAAAGAACAACTTTGGGATCGAAGTGGTAAATTCGCCACCATTACATAGTACTTCTAATGGCCAAGTGGAACGATTCCACAGCACACTGTCGGAAATTGCTAGATGCATTAAGCTGGAAAGAAAGATCGACGATACGATCGAAGGTATCCTACTTTCAACTCTAGAATACAACCGTTCACTTCATTCAGTGACAGGCAAGAAACCGATAGAAGTGATACATTCATCGACTGATGAATATACAACTGGACAGAAACAATCCACACAGGCAACACAGGGTATTTGAGGTAGGAGAAAAAGTCTTCATCAAATCCAACAAGAGACTTGGAAACAAGCTTACCCCCTTGTGCTCAGAAGAGGTATTACAAGCAGACCTAGGAACATCTGTACTCATTAAGGGGAGGGTGGTCCACAAGGACAACATAAAATAGGAATTAGATTAGTGATTATAAGTTAGTATTAGAACTACAAAAACACAGTAGGACCCCGGACGCTAAAGATTTAGAAAAATCAGAATGACCGAAAGAAGATTAATTGAATCAAACAACAAACAGGTAGTAAACAAACACAGAAACACAGAAGCAGATAAATCAATTAACCGATACATTAAATAAGATAATTAAAGCAAAGAAAAATCATCTAATAGACACGCCACATTTGTACGAGGCATTATCGGCCAGAAATAAAATGTTAATAAATGAAATCCAAAATTGAATGCTCACAATCACTCTTGCAAAAGCCAGCATAATAAGTCCAATAATCTTTGATCACGATGATTTAAAATCTGTGCTTATCAAACATCCCGCAGAAATTCCTATAGTTAGCCTGATGGAGGCATCTAATATTAAGATTTTCAAAAATATTGCCTACATTTTAATCGAATATCCCAGAATTAAGTTTATATGTAGAAAGGTCAACATTCTCCCGGTGTCCCAAGATGACTCCGTAGCTAAATGCGACAACCACGTCTTAGCGGTAACAAGCTGAACCACAATAACTTACGCCTCGATCTGCAAGTTGGCAACGCATGACACCTGCGCACGCGAATTGCATGCCGGAAGCACAGCACATTGTAACACGCAGCCTAGTCACTTGGAGCGTAGTACAATTTTAGATGACGGCATCATGATCTTAACCCAGAGTCCTGCCAGTATCAGCACCGATGACGGCGCAACAGTATCAGTCAATGGTACTTTCCTCATCATATTCAAGCGCGTTGCTGTCATAAAAGGAACAAAGTATGTGAACCGGCGTGAAATCATAAACAAGACGCCGGGAATAGCAGCTTCGCCGGTATTGCAGATCATTGGCCTCGACCCAGTCCCGAACATGCCTTTACTACAAAGGATGAACAACCACAACCTAAATATCATCCAAGAACTTCAGGAAGAGGTTATCTGTGCCGGCCGGCCGAGTCGCCTAAAGCATGGTTTGCTGCCGCAGTCGGGTTCAGCCTGAGTCTGAGCGGTTCCATTCTCCTCTACCAGAGTTTGAGAAGAAGACGAGCTTCACAGAAGATACGGGCGATCGTGGACAGCTATAAGATGAACGGGGACGGTTATACTTCTGAGGGGGAGTAGTTAACGAGTGCCCCTCGCACAACTAACGGTAACCTGATGTCTTGCACATGTACAAGATCATCGTTATCACTTATGCCCAGCCGGCTTGATGGCTGTAGTTTTGTAGCTGTAGTACATATATTATGTATCTTTGTAGTCCTTAGCAACTAAGTACCGTTGGTTTAGCTGACGCCCCAGCTTGCTGGTGGCTTCTAGTTTTAGTTTTGTTCTGACAATAAAAGCGAAAGGTTCGCTTAATAAACTCTGCTCCGGCAACAAGCCGTAAGCACTTTGAAATAATTATTTCTGCATTGCTGTGGCACAAGCTCAGTGATATGAGAGACAAGTAATCTCTCCACCATAATCATTCTAAAGAACGGAACCTAACGGAAACTATGCTCCCACGTCAACAGCTGTAGCTCTGGAGATCGTCTACAGCGACGTGAGACAATAAAATGGCATAATGCCTAATTTTTGAAAGAAGTTCAATTTTTTTTATTAGTAAAAGAAAAAAAAAGTAAGAATGCTCTAGTCGCGACGCCTCGACTAGGAGATACCCTGAACCCTGCGAAGTGCCGATACTTCAAATATTCTATGCTTAGTTTACATATACATATATTGCAAGCAACACATACACACACAGAAGCACGCTCAAGCACACGCTCTGCCAACTGGGTGGGCTTGGGCTGCAAGAGGCTTATGTTGTGGAAATTAAATGTTTAATAACTTTTTTTCTAGCATGACTTTTTTATTCAAACTTTCAGAGCATGATTATGTTATTCATATGTGTGTATGTTCCGAAGCACAAGTCTCTAGTCTTTGAAATGCGTTTTTTGCAAATTTAGGGCGAAGGGTGCGTGGCATCCAAAATTCAAAAATTACAAAATGTCTGTATTGGGCAGAAGCCCAAGATGAAGCTGAAACAGCAAGTGACAATGACTTGGTACATTTTTTAGTGAGTGCTCCCGGTTGCCGTTCGTCGAACGACAGATGGCTGGGAGAAAACTAAAGATATTGATTGACACAGCGGCCAAACACTACATCAAGCCCGTAAAGGAGCTAAAAAATGTAATCCCGGCCACCTCCCCTTTCACAGTTAGTTCCGTCCACGGTTCTAACAAAGTAACCCATAAGTGTTCAATGAACATTTTCGGGAAATCAGCTAATTTTTTTATTAGACTCTTTAACACCATTTGATGATATTATAGGTTTCGACTTGCTAACGCAAGTAGGAGCAACCCTAGATACCAAGAATGGTACAATCAATTATGGATCTGTATCTGAAAAGCTACAGCATCATTATTGTGACAACGTCAATTTCACCAACGTGAATTATATTGTCGGACCGAAAGACGTAAAAGCTGAATTTAGGAGTATGATTTTGAACAGAGCTAGAGCATTTACGACCTCTAACGAGGCGTTGCCGTTCAAGACATCTGTTGTGGCTACGATCCATACAGAGGACGATAAGCCAGTATATTCAAAACTATATACTACTTGTAAAAAAAGAAATTAAAGATTTGCTTAATTAGGCCTTCAAGGTCACCCTACAATCACAAAAAGGGTTTAGACGTAAGTGGGAACAGGAATAAGCGACAGGTAATTGACTTTAGGAAACTAAATGAAATGACCATCGCAGATAAGTATCCAATGCCCAACATATCCATGATATTGTCGAACTTGGGTAAAGCCAAATACTTTACGACGTTAGATCTTAAGTCCGGCTATCACCAAATTTACTTGGCAGAGCAAGATCGCGAGAAAACAGCTTTCTCCGTAAACGGCGGAAAGTATGAATTCTGCAGACTACCGTTCGGATTGAAGAATGGGGGAAGCATCTTCCAAAGAGCGATAGACGACGTGCTGCGTGAACAAATTGGAAAATCTTGTTATGTTTACGTAGACGACGTGATAATTTTTTCTGAAAATGAAAAGGATCATGTAAAGCACATAGATTGGGTTCTAAAGAGCTTTGCGATGCCAACATGAAAGTTTCAAAAGAAAAAAACTCATTTTTTCAAAACGAACGTAGAATACTTAGGGTTCATCGTGACTCTGGGTGGCGCTAAAACAGACCCGGAAAAGGTAAAGGCTATACAAGAATATCCAGAACCGAAATCCCTGTATGAGCTTAGGTCATTCCTAGGATTGGCCAGCTACTACAGATGTTTTGTTAAATACTTTGCAGCAATTGCAATGCCATTGCGTCAGTAAACACATGTCAAAGAAAACAACCATAGATTTTGGTACTCCAGAGCGAGATGCGTTCGAAAAATTAAGGAATGTTCTAGCCTCAGAGGATGTTACTCTCAGATACCCAGATTTCAGGAAACCATTCGATTTGACAACGGATCCCTCTGCTCATGGTATTGGCGCAGTTCTGTCTTAAGACAACAGACCCATAACTAAAGGACAGTGAATCACATTATGCCACCAACGAGAGGGAACTATTAGCTATAGTTTGGGACCTGGGAAAATTACAACAATACCTATATGGTACAAGGGATATTAACATATACACAGACCACTAGCCATTAACGTTTACGGTGTCTGATAGAAACCCAAATGCAAAGATAAAAAGATGGAAAGCGTATATCGACGAGCATAACGCAAAAATCCACCACAAACCGGGTAAAGAAAACCACGTAGCAGACGCACTCTCACGACAGAACGTGAATGCTCTGCAAAGTAAAGTAGTATCCGATGCAGCAACAATTCATAGTGAATTGTAACTTATACAATATACTGTAACTTATACAATAGAAGCTACTGAGAAACCTTTGAATTGTTTCAGAAACCAGATAGTTTTAGAGGAATCAAGGTTCTCTCTAAAACAAAACTTCATATTCTTTGGCGAAAAAACACGCCACAAAATTCACTTTTCTGATAGAAACGAAATCCTAAAGGAAGTTAACGCAGTAGTTAATCCTAGCGTGGTCAATGCTATACACTGTGATCTGCTGACGCTGGCATTCATCCATCATGAATTAGTGAAAACATTCCCGTCAACAAAGTTATGGTATTGTAAAAAACCGAACAAAGGGACATTGTCATAGCAGAGCACAATCGGGCCACAGAGACGCACAGGAAAACATCAAGCAAATTTTAGAAGAGCATTTCTTTCCGAAAATGGCCAGGCTGGATAAGGAAGTTGTGGCCAACTGCAGAACTTGCACTAAGTCCAAATACGACAGGCACCCGAAAAAACAAATTCTCAGAAAAACGCCAACGCCACCATTTCCGGCGAGCGGTTGCACATTGACATTTTCGCGACCGATAAGAAGCAATTTCTGACATGTGTAGATAAGTTTTCTAAATTCGCAATACTGCAACCAAAAATATCACGTACTATAACAGACGTGAAAGGCCCTATCATCCAAATTATAAACCTTTTTCCCAAAACAAAGATTGTGTATTGTGGTAATGAGGCAGCATTTAATTCCAAAACCATTATGTCACTGTTAAAGAACAACTTTGGGATCGAAGTGGTAAATTCGCCACCATTACATAGTACTTCTAATGGCCAAGTGGAACGATTCCACAGCACACTGTCGGAAATTGCTAGATGCATTAAGCTGGAAAGAAAGATCGACGATACGATCGAAGGTATCCTACTTTCAACTCTAGAATACAACCGTTCACTTCATTCAGTGACAGGCAAGAAACCGATAGAAGTGATACATTCATCGACTGATGAAGATACAACTGGACAGAAACAATCCACACAGGCAAAACAGGGTATTTGAGGTAGGAGAAAAAGTCTTCATCAAATCCAACAAGAGACTTGGAAACAAGCTTACCCCCTTGTGCTCAGAAGAGGTATTACAAGCAGACCTAGGAACATCTGTACTCATTAAGGGGAGGGTGGTCCACAAGGACAACATAAAATAGGAATTAGATTAGTGATTATAAGTTAGTATTAGAACTACAAAAACACAGTAGGACACCGGACGCTAAAGATTTAGAAAAATCAGAATGACCGAAAGAAGATTAATTGAATCAAACAACAAACAGGTAGTAAACAAACACAGAAACACAGAAGCAGATAAATCAATTAACCGATACATTAAATAAGATAATTAAAGCAAAGAAAAATCATCTAATAGACACGCCACATTTGTACGAGGCATTATCGGCCAGAAATAAAATGTTAATAAATGAAATCCAAAATTGAATGCTCACAATCACTCTTGCAAAAGCCAGCATAATAAGTCCAATAATCTTTGATCACGATGATTTAAAATCTGTGCTTATCAAACATCCCGCAGAAATTCCTATAGTTAGCCTGATGGAGGCATCTAATATTAAGATTTTCAAAAATATTGCCTACATTTTAATCGAATATCCCAGAATTAAGTTTATATGTAGAAAGGTCAATATTCTCCCGGTGTCCCAAGATGACTCCGTAGCTAAATGCGACAACCACGTCTTAGCGGTAACAAGCTGAACCACAATAACTTACGCCTCGATCTGCAAGTTGGCAACGCATGACACCTGCACACGCGAATTGCATGCCGGAAGCACAGCACATTGTAACACGCAGCCTAGTCACTTGGAGCGTAGTACAATTTTAGATGACGGCATCATGATCTTAACCCAGAGTCCTGCCAGTATCAGCACCGATGACGGCGCAACAGTATCAGTCAATGGTACTTTCCTCATCATATTCGAGCGCGTTGCTGTCATAAAAGGAACAAAGTATGTGAACCGGCGTGAAATCATAAACAAGACGCCGGGAATAGCAGCTTCGC
This sequence comes from Drosophila peninsularis, assembly GCA_035047485.1. NCBI lineage: Eukaryota > Metazoa > Arthropoda > Insecta > Diptera > Drosophilidae > Drosophila > Drosophila peninsularis. The sequence goes on along the minus strand of JAWNPN010000057.1, from coordinate 463,438 downwards.
CGGTATTGCAGATCATTGGCCTCGACCCAGTCCCGAACATGCCTTTACTACAAAGGATGAACAACCACAACCTAAATATCATCCAAGAACTTCAGGAAGAGGTTATCTGTGCCGGCCGGCCGAGTCGCCTAAAGCATGGTTTGCTGCCGCAGTCGGGTTCAGCCTGAGTCTGAGCGGTTCCATTCTCCTCTACCAGAGTTTGAGAAGAAGACGAGCTTCACAGAAGATACGGGCGATCGTGGACAGCTATAAGATGAACGGGGACGGTTATACTTCTGAGGGGGAGTAGTTAACGAGTGCCCCTCGCACAACTAACGGTAACCTGATGTCTTGCACATGTACAAGATCATCGTTATCACTTATGCCCAGCCGGCTTGATGGCTGTAGTTTTGTAGCTGTAGTACATATATTATGTATCTTTGTAGTCCTTAGCAACTAAGTACCGTTGGTTTAGCTGACGCCCCAGCTTGCTGGTGGCTTCTAGTTTTAGTTTTGTTCTGACAATAAAAGCGAAAGGTTCGCTTAATAAACTCTGCTCCGGCAACAAGCCGGAAGCACTTGGAAATAATTATTTCTGCATTGCTGTGGCACAAGCTCAGTGATATGAGAGACAAGTAATCTCTCCACCATAATCATTCTAAAGAACGGAACCTTACGGAAACTATGCTCCCACGTCAACAGCTGTAGCTCTGGAGATCGTCTACAGCGACGTGAGACAATAAAATGGCATAATGCCTAATTTTTGAAAGAAGTTCAATTTTTTTTATTAGTAAAAGAAAAACAAGTAAGAATGCTCTAGTCGCGACGCCTCGACTAGGAGATACCCTGAACCCTGCGAAGTGCCGATACTTCAAATATTCTATGCTTAGTTTACATATACATATATTGCAAGCAACACATACACACACAGAAGCACGCTCAAGCACACGCTCTGCCAACTGGGTGGGCTTGGGCTGTAAGAGGCTTATGTTGTGGAAATTAAATGTTTAATAACTTTTTTTCTAGCATGACTTTTTTATCCAAACTTTCAGAGCATGATTATGTTATTCATATGTGTGTATGTTCCGAAGCACAAGTCTCTAGTCTTTGAAATGCGTTTTTTGCAAATTTAGGGCGAAGGGTGCGTGGCATCCAAAATCCAAAAATTACAAAATGTCTGTATTCACAACAGGAATCTACATTGTGAATTTCAGGTCTCTAGCTCTTACGGTACGTAAAAGAGACGAAAAGTTATCGAAATTTATCGATAAAAAGAGAACGGGAAGAGTTATCGAATGTTTGAAAAAAACTCGTATAGCGTATGGTATTCAGAAGTATACATGTCAAATTTCAGCTCTCTAGCTTCTGTGGTTTACGAGATCGCTGCGTTCACACAGACGGACGGACGCACGGACGGACAGACGGACAGGGCTATATCAACTAAGCTGATTTCAAACTTTCAGGGCATGATTATATTATTCATATGTGTGTATGTGCCTAAGCACAAGTCTCTAGTATTTGAAATGCATTTTTTGCAAATTTAGGGAGAAGGGGGCGTGGCATCCAAAATCCAAAAATTACAAAATGTCTGTATTCACAACAGGCATCTACACAGTGAATTTCAAGCTCTTTGGATTTCTCTAGCTCTTACGGTACGCAAAAGAGACGAAAAGTTATCGAAATTTATCGATAAAAAGAGAACGGGAAGAGTTATCGAATTTTTGAAACAAACTCGTATAGCGTATGGTATTCAAGAATATACATGTATACATATCAAATTTCAGCTCTCTAGCTTCTGTGGTTTACGAGATTGCTGCGTTCACAAAGACGGACAGACGGACAGACGGACGGACGGACGGACGGACAGACGGACACAGCTATATCAACTCAGCTCATCGAGCTGACGAAGAATATATATACTTTGTGTATATATTATATATGTATATTTGTATATATATATTTGCTTGATGTGGTCCAATTAATTTATTATAAATACAAGTCACAGAGAGAGTTCTAAGTTCGTGAGAGTAAGAAGTAATTTCGTTTGCACTCCGTATTTTTATATTTTCTGTGCTTTAAATTGTTTTAATATTTACTTATTGTTGCAGTTATTTAATTGCTGTGATTTGTGCTTCTAAACATAGTGTTTGTTTTGTCACTTACATAGTTTTGTGAACGTTGGTAATTATATTAAATTTGCAATTTTCGTCTTCGTTTTAGTATACATATCTATTCTGTGTATTTTTTCTCATTTGCTCTCTTATTTTTATACCCTGAGCCCATTGAAAATGGGAAATCAGGGTATAATGTTTTTGTGAAAATGTATGTAACAGGCAGAAGGAGACGTCGCAGACCATACAAAGTATATATATTCTTGATCAGCTCGATGAGCTGAGTTGAAATAGCCCTGTCCGTCTGTCCGTCCGTCCGTCCGTCCGTCCGTCCGTCCGTCCGTCCGTCCGTCCGTCTGTGTGAACGCAGCGATCTCGTAAACCACAGAAGCTAGAAAGCTGAAATTTGACATGTATACTCCTGAATACCATACGCTATACGAGTTTTTTTCAAAAATTCGATAACTCTTCCCGTTCTCTTTTTATCGATAAATTTCGATAACTTTTCATCTCTTTTACGTACCGTAAGAGCTAGAGACCTGAAATTCACTATATAGATTCCTGTTGTGAATGCAGACATTTTGCAATTTTTGGATTTTGGATGCCACGCCCCCTTCGACCTAAATTTGCAAAAAACGCATTTCAAATACTAGAGACTTGTGCTTCGGCACATACACACATATGAATAACATAATCATGCCCTGAAAGTTTGAATCAAAAAGTCCTTCTAGAAAAAAAAGTTATTAAACATTTAATTTCCACAACATAAGCCTCTTGCAGCCCAACCGCTGTCGCTACGGCAACTGCGCAGTTGGCAGAACGTGTGCTCGAGCGTGCGTCTGTGTGTGTGTATGTGTTGCTTGCAATATATGTATATGTAAACTAAGCATAGCATATTTAAAGTATCGGCACTTCACAGGGCTCAGGGTATCTCCTAGTCGAGCCGTCTCGACTAGAGCATTCTTACTTGTTACACTTGTTAGTGTGTGTGTTCGCTGTTGATCGCTCACGCTCAGCTTAGTGTTTTTTTTTTTGTCATACGAAATTTTTGTTCGTTTTTATCGCTGTATCTCTCCCGCTCTATTTACTGTATCAGCTGTTTGTGTTGGTCTCTGTATTAGCTGTTTGTTGTTGTTTGTGATTCGCTCGCTCAACACAGTTAATCCTCGCTTTATCTGTATTTTTTCTTATTTTTTATCCGCTAATTTTGGTTTGCTCAATTTCCCAGTTGCCAATATGACTTGCTTCAAGAAATCATGCTCATTTAGGCAAGCCGCTGATTCATTTGTGCAGAATCAATTTGTTGGTTGCTGGTTGTGAGAGAATCTAATGCATATAAAATGTGCTGGCATCTCTGGGCGTGATTGCGATAGAGTCATGGCTGCACCCAAAAGTGGGTGTGGTGGACTACGCTGGTCTTGCCCCGATTGCTTGGAATAACAATTAAATTTTTCCAAGATGTATAATACAGTGCGGGTACAGTATTCGAAACTGATTAACATTTCTAAACAGCTAACAGGTGAACTGAAAGCTCGCGAAGAAATATTAAATAAATATAGTTTCGAATCCCCGCTTAATCAGGTGATGACTCCATCGCTGTTAGTTCCTCCCTCATTTCATTTACCATCACCTAATTTGTCTGCCCCTTCTTCACCGTGTCAGGAAATATCAATTCCGATATCCGACGACTCAGGTGAAATATCTGCTACCAGTGTCATAATAGACACTCAAAAGGCCCCTAATAAAAAAGTTAAAGTTACTCCGAGTGTAGTTCAACCTAAGAAAAACATTCAGACATCTGCTCTTGACCCTACTGTACCCTATTTATCTGTTGTGTCTCCTTGAAAGCAAGTTTTCTTATCTAGACTTTCATCAGATACTACATGTGAGGCTGTGTCTGCTTTTATTGAAAGCAAAACTAAAGCTAAGGTTTTTATTTCGAAGTTCAATTTTACTACTCCTCGTGAAATTGCTTCATTTAAAATAAATGTACCTATAGAATTCTTCGCAACTATATGTGACTCCAAATTTTGGCCACCCCATGTAGTTGTGCATGAATTCAAAATAGAAGATTCGGAACAGAATTTCCCCGGTCTCTTTGATTTCTGCTTCGGTACAACCTTCATCTGAGGCTGTATCAAAAAACTAATTACACCATCTTCTCGTCAGCTGTCCTTAATTTATCAAAATGTTCGTGGCCTTAATTCCAAATTAAGAAGTCTTTTTCTGTATAGCTTTAGTGTAAAATTGCCCTCACTGAGACATGGTTAACTCCAAATGTTTATAACAGTGAGGTTCTTTCAGATGATTTCACTATTTATAGACTTGATCGTTTGTCACGTAGAGGGGGTGGAGTTTTAATAGCCGTTAAATCCCACTTTCTCTCGGAATCTTTTACCTTCTCATCACTTCACAATGTTGAGATTATTGGAGTTAAAATGACTCTCCAGTCTTGTTCCCTGTATGTTACTTGTTTATATATACCTCCCTCTTCTGATTTACAAGTTTATAATCAACATATATCTTGTATTAAAGAAATGTATGGGTATGTTCAAGATAACGACCTGTTTCTTGTATTGGGTGATTTTAATATACCAAACACATCTTGGGCCTTATCTCTCAATTCAAATCATCTTATTCCAACAATGGATCATTATCTTTTTGACGAATTGTTTAACATTTCCATGTTTCAGATGAAATCGATCTCAAATCATTTGAATCGATCTCTTGATCTTGTTTTTACTAATGATGATACCATCATTGGGGTTTTAAGATCACCTCCCTTTTGTATTCCTGAGGATATACATCATCCGACTTTAGAGGTTTTAATACCTATTGACTGTCCACTAATTTCAACGTCTTTATCATTTAAACAACGTCGTTGTTTTAAAAAATGTAATGTAAATGTAACGGACTGGTCCCCTTTGTATGAGGCAACTGAGGTTGATTTAGCAGTTTCTATATTTTATAGTACTTTAAATTCTATCCTAGACAGTTGTGTTCCTATATGTATTACTAAATCCCTTTCTAATAAACCACCCTGGTCTACTCCGACTCTTTCGAATTTAAAAAATATTAAATCTAAATATTTTAAAAAGTTTAAAAAGTCGGGCTCAATTGTTGACTGGTCTAAATACTCATTAGCTAAGTCAAATTTCAATATTTGTAACTCTCGTTGCTATGAGAATTACCTCTTACGCTGTAGAAGGCAGTTTGCTCTTGACCCTAAAAGGTTTTATTCATTTGTAAATCCGAAGTGTAAATCTTCTGCCCTCTTCATTTTTCTTCGGTTTACACAAGACCTGCAATGATCAAGATGCCTCTGATCTATTTGCAGATTTCTTCCAATCCACTTACTCTTCTGCCATAACCTATACCAAATCACATTCAACTTTGCATACTATAATGAATGTAAATTCCATTATTGCTTCAAACATTTCGTCTCCCTCTCTCTTATCCGCTATTCGGACTTTGAAATCATCGTTCTCTCCTGGAGCAGATGGTATTCCAAGTTGTTTGCTTAAAGAATGCAGTGTTTCTTTGCGGTCACCTTTATTAAAACTGTTTAATTTGTCCCTTAATACCTCAGTATTATCTTCAATTTGGAAAGAATCATTTATTATTCCTCTGTATAAAAAAGGAGGAAGATCTGATATTTCCTATTATAGAGGTATTGCGAAGCTTTCTGTTATTCCGAAGTTATTTGAAAAAATGATAACTTCGAACTTGCAACATTTTTGCAAATCGATTATTTCACCATCTCAGCATGGCTTTGTTCAGAATCGATCAACCTCAACTAACCTATTAGAATTTTCATCTCTAATCAACGAAAGCTTCTTAAATAAAATGCAGACTGATGTTATATATACTGACTTTAGTAAGGCATTTGACTCAGTTCAGCATGATATTTTACTTCAAAAGCTTGACCATTTCGGATTTTCGCCTAAACTTCTGTCTTGGATAGCTTCCTATTTAAAGGGTAGAACCCAAAGAGTTTTGTTAAGAACATCTATTTCGAAGGTCATATTTGTCTCATCGGGTGTGCCTCAGGGTAGTCATTTGGGCCCTCTTCTATTCTCCCTTTTTATAAATGACCTTCCGAATTGTATTTCTCATTCAAAGGTTTTTATGTATGCAGATGACGTAAAACTCTGTCTCTCATACAACAATTCACTGGATCATCTACGATTACAAGATGATCTTGATTCCTTTCAATGTTGGTGTAAGGCAATTGCAGTTGATACAATCAATAATGATTCCTTGCAACGTATTTCTACAGTTAAAGATATTGATATTTTGCTCTTTGACTCTAAACTTAGTTACAATGCCCATATATCAACCATCATTATTGAAGCCAAAACTATTCTTGGCTTTATTAAACGATGGTCGAAAGAGTTTAATGATCCATTTGTTACCAAACTTCTTTTTGTTTCGCTGGTTCGACCAATTTTGGAATATTGTTCAATTATATGGTCGCCACAGCATAAATTGTATCAGGACCGTATAGAATCGGTTTTGAAACAGTTTTTTCTCTTTGCGTTACGCAGTCTTAACTGGGATCGTAACCTTCGTTTACCCTCTTATCATAGTAGGCTTCTTCTTATAGATCTTCCGTCACTAATAACCCGTAGAACAGTCTTGGGTATTGCTTTTCTACATAATTTGATTAGTGGTAATACTGATACGCCTGCTCCTTGAATGCTAATTAATTTTTTAGTTCCTTCTCGTATTTCCCTTTACTTTCGTCCTCTATATTTACCTACAGTTTGTCAAAAAAATATTTACACACCGCAAAAAAATTATTATTAAATTTTTTGACTTTAGATCCATATATAGAAGCCTTTTATTAACATTTCTGCAATATTTTTATTGCTAAGTTGTTTTGTGATTAATTTTAAGTTACATTATCAAAAACAGATTGCAAAACTAACAATGCGTAACAAAATAAACAACAAAAACAACGATGACTCATTTTTCAGACTGTCAAGAAACTGTTTACACAAAATACTGAATTTGTTCTTAACCTAAATTTAAAATAATTATTATAATTTTAGTATTTCGTATGCCCTCCCTTGGCATCTAAGACATGTTAGAGACGTGTTTTCATGGAATTTAACCTATTTAGTTAAATATTCTACGGTAATTTTTTGCAATTCCTCCGTAATAACAGCTTTTAGTTGTTCGCAGTTCTTTGGGCCCCATTTTCCAACCCTTTTCTTCAAGTATGCCCAAACATGTTAAACGGGGTTCAGATCTGGACTTTGGGGTGGTGTATCCAGAACCTTTCCACAGATCTATAAAAGCCAGGTCCGCACAGTGTTTGGGTTCATTGTCCTGATAAAATTTGAATATTGGCTTGTTGGTGTTTATAAACCTAAATTATCCTCACTTTGCCTCAAAGTTGATTTCAAAATTTGTAGGTACTAAACTGCATAGTGTCTTCTATGAATACCAGTTCTCCGACCTCTCTACTGGAAATTCACCCCAAACCATAGCAGAGAGCTTACCAAATTTGACAGTTGGAATTATGTTTCTGTTCTCTAATGCTGTCAATGGCTTGTGCCATACCCTGGGTGGATCATTATCATAGTTTAACATTATTTTTGATTCGTCGCAGAATATTACGTCGTCCTAGTATCCTGTCTGCTGCCCAATCATGTTAACAGCAAAATTTAAGCGGTTTTCTAGATTTAGCGATGAAAGCAGCGGATTCTTTCGTGTACATATGCCGTTCCAGACGTGTACATATGTCGTAGGATGGTCTGGCGCACTGTTTCATACGATACAACTAAGTCACATTCAGTCTTAAGGTCTTTCCCAAGTGTCAATACTGATATTTGGGGATTTTTGTCAATCTTCCGCATAATTAAACGATCTGCCCGACTGTAAATCTTTCGTTTACGTTCACCAGTACCCTTTTCTCCAAGTCGGGCTTCCTTTTCCGCACGATTGAAGACGTAAATTGTTTAACTTGATGTAGACAACTGTTGAGATAATTCTGTAGCGGATTTTCCTAACTTTTTTTTTTATTTTATTTTTTTTTTTATTTATTTATTTATTATATAGTTGACAAAACGAGTGTCACTAATAAGTAATTAAAGTAAAAGCCTAAAATTAACAAAATTTTATCAATGATATCACCACCCGGTGGGGGTGTTTTATTTGCCATGCCGGCGAGCTATGCCCCTAATCACAGCCAAATACGGTTAGTGATATCATTGAACTATGAAAGATAGGTACTGAAGAAATTAAAAATATTAAGTTTTAAAATGAATCTACAAACATAGCTTAACCATAAAAATAGGAAGAAAAATAAAATATATTTATATATTTTACAGAAATGAGAAAACACAACACAAGTAGGGAGAATTACCAATTCCTGATCATTCTCACTCTTGGGCCCTGTGTGTGATTTCTCTGAGGTAAGCTGAAAGCAAGGATTTTATTAAAGGAAGAGAGAGTTCTGAAGCAAATACATAAAAATATTTATTATAGGTAGTACATAAGACCTGAAACGCACTATGCAAGGAGTAATCAGATGTACATATAGGTAAATATAGAGGACGAAAGTGACGGGAAATACGAGAAGGTACTACAAAATTAATTTGCTTTAAAAGAGCAGGCGAATCAGTATTACCACTAATAAAATTATGTAGAAAAGCAATACCCATGACAGTTTTACGGGTTATTAGTGACGGAAGATCTATAAGAAGAAGCCTACTATGATAAGAGGGTAAACGAAGGTTACGATCCCAGTTAAGATTGCGTAACGCAAAGAGAAGAAACTGTTTCTGAATCGATTCAATACGGTCCTGATACAATTTATGCTGTGGCGACCATATAATTTAACAATATTTCAAAATTGGATGAACCAACGAAACAAAAAGAAGTTTGTTAACAAACGGGTCATTAAACTCTTTCGACTATCGTTTAATAAAGCATAATAATAAAGAACACTTTTGGCTTCATTAATGATGGTTGAGATATGGGCATTGAAACTAAGTTTAGAGTCAAAGAGCACCCCAAGATCTTTCACTGTAGAAATACGTTGCAAGGACTCATTATTGATTGTATAATGAGCAGTATATGGACAAATGCGACTAAAGGTCATTGTTATACATTTAGAGCAATTCAACTGCAATTGATTAGCCTTACACCAACATTGAAAGGAATCAAGATCATCTTGTAAGCGTAGATGATCCGGTGAATTGTTGTATGGGAGACAGAGTTTTACATCATCTGCATACATAAAAACCTTTGAATGAGAAATACAACTCGGAAGGTCATTTATAAAAAGGGAGAATAGTAGAGGGCCCAAATGATTACCCTGAGGCACACCCGATGAGACAAATATGACCTTCGAAATAGCTGATCTCATCAAAATTCTTTGGGTTCTACCCTTTAAATAGCAAGCTATCCAAGACAGAAGTTTAGGCGTAAATCCCAAATGGTCAAGCTTTTGAAGTAAAATATCATGCTGAACAGACTTAAATACCTTAGTGAAGTCAGTATATGTATATAACATCAGACTGCATTTTATTCAAAAAGCTTTCGTTCATTAGAGATGAAAATTCTAATAGGTTAGTTGAGGTTGATCGATTCTGACCAAACCCTTGCTGAGATGGTGAAATAATCGATTTGCAAAAATGTTGCAATTTCGAAGTTATCATTTTTTCAAATAACTTCGGAATAACAGAAAACTTTTCAATACCTCTATCAGATCTTCGTCCTTTTTTTTATAGAGAGGAATAATAAATGATTCTTTCCAAATAACGAGGTATTAAGGGACAAATTAAACAGTTTTTATAAAGGTGGCCGCAAAGAAACACTGCATTCTTTAAGAGGAAGAAATTTGCAAATAGATATACAGGCATCTTGATCATTACAAGTCTTGTCTAAACCCACGAAAAATGAGGAGGGCAATTCAGAAGATTTACGCTTCGAATTTACAGATGAATAAAATCTTTTCGTTTTACGAACAAACTGTCTTATACAGCGTAAGAGGTAATTCTCATAGCTACAAGAATTAAAAATATTGAAATTTGACTTAGCAAAAGAGTATTTCGGCCAGTCAAAAATTGAGCCCGACTTTCTAAACTTTTTAAATTATTTAGATTTTATATTTTTTACATTCGAAAGATTCGGTTTATTAGAAAGGGATTTAGAAAGACGACTCGGTTAGAATTTCAAGTACTATAAAATATAGAAACCGCTAAATCGTGAAAAATAGCGCACAGTAAATAGGTATTAAAACCTCTAAAGTCGGATGATGTATATTCTCAGGTTTGTATTCCTGAGCGAGGTAATCTTAAAATCCTAATGATGGCATTAGTAAAAATAAGATCATGAGATTGATTCAATTGATTAGATTGAGTTCATCTGAAACAAGGAAAGGTTAAGCAATTCATCAAAAATAAATTGGTCAATTGTTGGAATAAGATAATTTAAATTGAGAGACGAGTCCCAAGAACTGGTATATTAAAATCACCCAATACAAGAAACGATCAATATTGCACATACATGCCATATTAGGGTCCCAAACTGTGCTGTGGTACCGAGGTGCGTTCGCTAGGGTGACGCCCAACGAGAAAATTATAAAAGCGAAGTTTTACACATGTATATAAAAGTTACAAAGTGTTCTTGGATTTATTAAACGATGGTCGAAAGAGTTTAATGACCCGTTTGTCCCAAAACTTCTTTTTGTTTCTCTGGTTCGTCCAATTTTAGAATATTGTTCAATTATATGGTCGTAACAGCATAAATTGTATCAGGACCGTATTGAATCTTCTCTTTGCGTTCCGCAATCTTAACTGGGATCGTAACCTTCTTTTACTTTCCTATCATAGTAGGCTTCTTCTTATAGATCTTCTGTCGCTAATGAACCGTAGAACAGAATTGGGTATTGCTTTCCTACATAATTTGATTATAGTTAATATTGATTCGCCTGCTCTTCTAATGCAAAGCAATTTTTTTTCCTTGCCGTATAGCGTCACTATCGTCCTTTATATTTACCTAAATGCACATCAGATTACTCCTTGCATAGTGCGTTTCATGTTTCGTGTGCTACTTATAATAAATATTTTTATGTATTTTAGTCAGAACTCTCTCCTTTAATAAAATCCTTGCTTTCAGTTTACCTCAGAGAAATCAAACTGAATCACAGCCCTGTGAGAATACACAGAAGTCGGAATTTCTCCCTACTTATGTATGTAGTGATTTCTCATCTCTGTTTAATTGATTTTTTACTTATACTTATGGTTATATTTTTAAGTTTCATTTAATTTGTTAACTCAATATTTTTTATTTCTTCTCTCCGTAGTTCAATATCACTAACAATATTTGGCTGTGATTCGGGGCTTAGCTCGCCGGCCTGGCAAATAAAATACCCCTATCGGGTTGGTGATATAGTTGATAAACTTTTGTTATTTTTAGGCTATTGCTTTAATTACTTATTAGTGACTTACGTTTTGCCAACTTTATATAAATAAACAAGTAAGAGTACTCTAGTCAAAACGGCTATACCCTGAGCCCTGTGAAGTGCCGATATTTGCAGTATTCTATGCTGAACTACTATATACATATATTACAACCAACACATACACACACACACAGACGCATGCTCAAGCACACGCTATGCCAACTACGCAGTTGACTTTGCGACTGCGCTTGGGCTGCAAGACGCTTATGTTGTGGAAAATTAAATTTATAATAATTTTTTTTTCTGGAAAGACTTTCTTATTCAAGCTTTCAGGGCATGATTATGTTATTTATATGTGTGTATGTTCCAAAGCATAGGCGTAGGCGTATTGCAGCCCAAGCTGAGTTGCTATGTCAACTGCGCAGTTAGCAGAGCGTGTGCTTGAGCGTGAGTCTGTGTGTGTGTATGTGTTGCTCAGGATGTACATACAAATAAAAGCAACAGAATTAGCGGAAATAGAGAATTCTTCGCTGGGTTCAGGGTATACCTACCGTTTTATTTCTATTTTATGCAATTTTGATTTTCGTTAAATTTTGAATACTGAAGATAGTTGCAAATAAAGCAAATATTTGAATGATTACAAGTTTATAAATTGGAAAAAGTTCAAATAAATAGATAAACACGTAGATGATATGCTGAAAATTTCATTAGCATCCATTCAGTCAGACAGAAGTGAATAAGAAGAAACAAAACGCTTGTATAGTCTGCGAACACGTGGTTAGCAACGCTAAGTGTTGGCAGTTTTTCTACACGTGTGCACTCACACACACACACAAATTTAATTGCGAGTACTTAACAAATTCTAAGGACTGCAAATTTGGTGTGTGTATCGGGTAGATGGCTTTTGTACTGCTCCATCAAACCATAGATGGCGTTATTAGACAAAAATTTTAAATTTAATTTTTTGTATACGTATATGCTATTTGCAAGCTCTGCAGTATTTTTAAAAACGCAGATCGAACGTGATTCAGGGGATCTCTCAGTCGGGGCGCCCGACTAGAGTTTTCCTACTTGTTATACGCTGAGGCAATTAAAAATTGGAAATCAGGGTATAATGTTTTTGTGAAAATGTATGTAACAGGCAGAAGGAGACGTCGCAGACTACACAAAGTATATATATTCTTGATCAGCTCGATGAGCTGAGTTGATATAGCCCTGTCCGTCTGTCCGTCCGTCCGTCTGTGTGAACGCAGCGATCTCGTAAACCACAGAAGCTAGAGAGCTGAAATTTGACATGTATACTCCTGAATACCATACGCTATACGAGTTTTTTCTAAAATTCGATAACTCTTCCCGTTCTCTTTTTATCGATAAATTTCGATAACTTTTCGTCTCTTTTAAGTACCGTAAGAGCTAGAGACATAAAATTCACTGTGTAGATGCCTGTTGTGAATACAGACTTACAGAATTACAGATTTTTGGATTTTGGATGCCTCGCCCCTTTCGCCCTAAATTTGCAAAAATCGCATTTCAAATACTAGAGACTTGTGCTTTGGCACATACACCCGTATGAATAACACAATCATGCCCTAAAAGTTTGAATAAAAAATTACTGCTAGTAAAAAAGGTATTAAACATTTAATTTCCACAACATAAGCCTCTTGCAGCCCATGCGCTGTCGCTACGTCAACTGCGCAGTTGGCAGAGCGTGTGCTTGAGCGTGGGTCTGTGTGTGTGTATGTGTTGCTTGCAATACATGTATATGTAAACTAAGCATAGAATATGTGAAGTATTGGCACTTCGCAGTGCTCAGGGTATCTCCTAGTCGAGCCGTCTCGACTAGAGCATTCTTGTTTAATTTTAAATCCAATCCCCCCTTCGCCACAAATTTGTAAAACACGTATTTCAAATACTAGAGACTTTTACTTTTGAAAATACTTTCATACGAAGAAATGAACTCTACTACGTACAATTATTTAAATGTATTGTGTATGTACATAATTATACACAGATTATTTTATTAACCTGTATCAAAATAAGTTTATTTTATAGAAATCTTACTAACATCAGTGATTTGTGAATATGTATGACTTTACTGGCACACTGTATGCACACAGCTGTTTAAAAATTTGTATATGTATAAACATACATATATAAATATTTACCGTTTAAAGGATAAGAATGTTATGGTCGAAACCGGCTGCAGTAATTTCACTAATACCACAAATATAAAACTACAAGTGCACCCCAGCTGATATTTTCTGCACATGGGTCAGCACCAGTGTTGCTAATATAGCTATTTTCCCGACAGTTTTCATAAAAATCGTGATACTTGTAATGGCTCATGGACTTTATATAACCAATTGATTGAATATTTATAGTGAATGAATTATAGTGAATTGTGGGAAAAATTAATGTTTTGTAAATAATCATTCTAGCTGAATATTCCACCCCAGTCACCGGACCTTAATCCGATCGAGCATTTGTGTGATTATCTGGATCCGCGAGAGGACAATAACATCGAATGAAATGTTAAAAAAAAAGTTTTGATTAGTTTCATCAATGCCAAAAAGATTGGAGGAGACTAGGAAACGGAAGGGAAATCCAACGTCCTACTAATTTCTTCGTTTTTCTTTGAAAAAAGTTACTTTGTTTTAATTTTTTAGTTTGTATGCATACTTTTTCTAAGTAAAAATGCGTTGTTGTTTCATAACATTAAATAAATAAAAATAAGTTTTCTATATAATTAAATTAAAATTTATGATAAACGTTTATAATTAATGTGTTCTTCGGTAAAAAATAATACAATTCTGAAATCATATTTACACCGTTTAAAGTTGCGCATTATGTTTGTACGCAGACTTTCTCTTGCAAGTGTATATATATATATATATATATATATATATATATATATATATATATATATATATATATATATATATATATATATATATATATATATATATATATATATATATATATATATATATATATATATCTGTCTATCCGTATGTGTGAACGCGTCGATCTCAGCATAAGAGCTATCAACTTGAAATTTGTGATGTAGGTCCCTGTATAACACGCGTAGGTCAAGTTTGTTTTAAAAATTTTGTAACTTATCCCGTTTTGATATTATCGATTAAAAACGAAATCGATATTTAGCTACAAAATTCTGTCGAATTCATCTTTATAGTTAGAGTGTTCAAATTATAAGATTTTCAAATCTCTAGATCTTAGAGCTCAGAACCTATAATAGAATGGTATAGAATATCGACGCGTTCACAAATACAAACTGGGCGAAATTAATAATCGTAATTAAAAGGCCAATTAAGGTTTTGATGGCAAACTTGGCTCTGGACATTATTGTGGCTATATCTGTACATAGATTTTAGTACAGGTATTAGACGTCGACTTTCCTTGACGTAAATAGTTATATTTTTAACACACTATTATTATTTATAGTACATACATACATATATTTAAGAGAGAAGGCAATTGATAAGATTATATGAGAGAGAAGATATCAGAGAATATCGATGAGTACTGTTTATTCTGTCATCAATGTTCTCTGCTCGTATCAAAAACTTACCCATCGATACGGCAAAATTGACAAAAACGGGGCTCATTATAAAAATTGTTGAAGCACTCATTTCTTGGAAATGTGTACGATGTGAATAGGCCACAATTTAATTACACGATAAGCGATTTTTTTTAGAATAATTCTGTTTTGTAATTTTTTATCCGCATATCGAGTACCTTTGATTGGAAAAGGACTTACACTCCAAAGTCAATGTTTCGTCGCTTAATATTTGTAAGTTTCAGATATGCTATGTCTACATTCTAATTTAACGATTGATTAACTATTTTTAGCCAATATGTCTTCGGAATTGATTGCAATAGTTTTTGTTGCAATATCATTAAGGTCTATTATATCAATGAACTCCTACTCTGGATTTAACAAGCCGCCGATGTTTGGTGATTATGAAGCTCAGCGACATTGGCAAGAAATTACAGTAAATTTAGAAGTAAATCAGTGGTATACCAATGGTACACACAATGACCTGCAGTACTGGGGCTTAGATTATCCACCCTTCACAGCATATCACAGTTACCTACTTGGCCGAGTAGCTAAAAAAATTAATTGTAGTTATGTTGAATTATATAGGAGTAGGGGTTTCGAATCGAGAGATCACAAGAGTTTCATGCGCTTTACAGTCTTAGCAGCGGATGCGTTCGTTTTTATTCCTGCTATATTGGTTTTGTCTTTTAGCATGGATCACATCTATAAAAAAAACAGGAAGCAACAACTACAACTACTCTTCGCAGTTTACCCAGGCCAAGTTCTAATCGATAATGGACACTTTCAGTACAACAACGTATCGCTTGGATTCGCAGTTCTAGCTGTCGCTGCATTACTTTATGGCCGAAACTATGTTGCCGCTTTCACCTTTACTTTGGCTTTAAATTATAAACAAATGGAATTATACCATGCCTTGCCGTTCTTTGCATACTTCCTCAGTACATCTTTATCCAAAAAAAGGTATATCATCCGCATTTTTATTAATAATTTTAATGTTCAATGGTCAAAATCAATTGACCGAACCTTCTTATTATTTATTTATTATATTGTTGGCAAAACGGGAGTCACTAAAAGTAATTAAAGTAAAAGCCTAAAAATAACAAAATTTTATCAAAGATATCACCACCCGTGGGGGGTGTTTTATTTGCCAGGCCGGCGAGCTATGCAAAATATGGTTAGTGATATAATTTAACTCTGAAAGATAGGGAGTGAAGAAATAAAAAATATTTAGTATACAAATTAGTCTACAAACATAGCTTCAAAATAAAAAGATAAAAAAGGAAGAAATAGAAAAAATATATATATTTATATTTTACATTTTACAGTGATGAGAAAACACAAGTAGGGAGAATTGCCAATTCATGTGCATTCTCACTCTTAGGCCCTGTTTGTGATTTCTCTAAGGTAAACTGATTTTATTAAAAGAAGAAAATACATAAAAATATTTATTATGGGTAGCACATAAGACATGAAACGCACTATGCAAGGAGTAATCAGATGTACATATAGGTAAATATAGAGGACGAAACTGACGGAAAATACGAGAAGGAACTAAAAAATTAATTTGCATTAAAAGAGCAGGCGAATCAATATTACGACTAATCAAATTATGTAGAAAAGCAATACCCAAGACTGTTCTACGGTTTATTGTGACGGAAGATCTACAAGAAGAAGCCTACTATGATAAGAAGGTTACGATCCCAGTAAAGATTCATTGTCATACATTTAGAGCAATTCAACTGCAATTGATTAGCCTTACACAAACATTAAACGGAATTAAGGTCATTTTGTAAGCATAAATTATCTAGTGAATTATTGTATGAGAGACAGAGTTTTACATCATCTGCATACATACAAATTTGTGAATGAGAAATACAACTCGGAAGGTCATTTATAAAAACGGAGAATAGTAGAGGGCCCAAATGACTATCCTGAGGCACACCCGACTAGACAAGTGTGACCTTCTAAATAGCTGTTCTCAACAAAACTCTTTGGGTTCTACCCTTTAAATAGCAAGCTATCCAAGACAGAAGTTTAGGCGAAAATCCCAATTGGTCAAGCTTTTGAAGTGAAATATCATGCTGAACAGACTCAAATACCTTAGTGAAGTCAGTACACAGTAACATCAGTTTGAATTTTATTTAAAAAGCTTTCGTTGATTAGAGATGAAAATTCTAATAGGTTAGTTAAGGTTGATCGATTCTAAACAAAGCCATGAAAATAGTGAAACATTCGATTTGCAAAAATGTTGCAAGTTCGAAGATATAATTTTTTTCAAATAATTCGGAATAACGGAAATCTTCGCAATACCTCTATAATTTGAAATATCAGATCTTCCTCCTTTTTTATACAGAGGAATAATAAATGATTCTTTCCAAGGGAATACCGAGGCATCAAGGGACAAATTAAACAGTTTTAATAAAATCCTGATCCCATTGAAAATGGGAAATCCGTATGTTTTATATAACGTTCAGAAGGAGGCGTATAAAGTTTATACATACGCTACAACTAAAGTATCAGGGGTACACATTACCCAAAACACGCTGTAACTTCCTTTCACTATTTTGCACTGTCTGGCGCCAACGTTCATATTATAAGTAATCGGGACTTGTGAAATATCGGCAACATTTATTCTACTTGCTGTGTTTAAAATTCGCCCAACATAAGTAATGTACACCAGTAATATTTTAAACCTAATACACATATTTAAATAAAAATAGATCTACTTTAAAAAACAAGTAAGAATGCTCTAGTCGAGACGGCTCGACTAGGAGATACCCTGAGCCCTGCGAAGTGCCGATACTTAAAATATTCTATGCTTAGTTTACATATACATATACTGCAAGCAACACATACACACACACAGACGCACGCTCAAGCACACGTTCTGCCAAATGCGCAGTTGACGTAGCGACAGCGCTTGGGTTGCAAGAGGCTTATGTTGTGGAAATTAAATGTTTAATAACTTTTTTTCTAGAAGGACTTTTTGATTCAAACTTTCAGGGCATGATTATGTTATTCATATGTGTGTATGTGCCGAAGCACAAGTCTCTAGTATTTGAAATGCGAAATTTTTGCAAATTTAGGGCGAAAGGGGCGTGGCATCCAAAATCCAAAAATTGCAAAATGTCTGCATTCACAACAGGAATCTATATAGTGAATTTCAGGTCTCTAGCTCTTACGGTACGTAAAAGAGACGAAAAGTTATCGAAATTTATCGATAAAAAGAGAACGGGAAGAGTTATCGAATTTTTGAAAAAAACTCGTATAGCGTATGGTATTCAGGAGTATACATGTCAAATTTCAGCTCTCTAGCTTCTGTGGTCGCTGCGTTCACACAGACGGACGGACGGACGGACGGACGGACAGACGGACAGGGCTATTTCAACTCAGCTCATCGAGCTGATCAAGAATATATATACTTTGTATGGTCTGCGACGTCTCCTTCTGCCTGTTACATACATTTTCACAAAAACATTATACCCTGATTTCCCATTTTCAATGGGCTCAGGGTGTAAAAATTCGTAGGTTGCAAATAGCATATATGTATACAAAAAATTCAATTTTCAATTTTTAGCCAATAGCGCCCTCTATGGTTAGACTCGATGGAGCAGGATAATACACAAACCATCTAACCTATACACACATTTAAACTTTCTGTTCTTAGAATTTTCTAGATGCTCGCAGTTGTCTGCACACGTATAGGAAAAGTGCGAACGCTTTGCGTTTTAGAACCTTTTTTTTTAATAAGTTCTGTGTGATTCAATGGAATTTAATGATGTTAATTTTAGCATCTATCTACATTTTTTATTGAATTGAAATACAAAACTCATTCAATATTGTCTGCATTTGCAACTACCTTAAATTTAAATAATTTGGAAAATTTTGAGCCAGTATCCAAAATTGAATAAAAAGTCAAAATTGCATAAAATAGTAAAAAAAAAATGTGGAGACTGCTTCAAAGACGTAGGAGATATAATTTTTTCAATGGAATTTAATGATGTTTATTTTAGCATCTATCTACATTTTTTATTGAATTGAAATACAAAACTCATTCAATATTGTCTGCATTTGCAACTACCTTCAATTTAAATAATTGCGAAAATTTTGAGCCAGTCTCCAAAATTGAATAAAAAATCAGAATTGCATAAATAGTAAAAAAAATGTGGAGACTGCTTCAAAGACGTAGGAGATATAATTTCAAAACTCGATTTCGATAAATTTTTTAATTGGTAACAATAAAACGAAAAAAAAACTTGACCTTCGCGTCCGTATACGGAGACCTAAATAAGAAATTTTAAGTCTAGCCCTAAAAAGTTACTTGTTTCTTAAAAGTTAAACTTCCCTATCTGGTAGGTCTAATATATGGCAGCTTTTAAGCCTACGTATTATTACATTATTATCTACGAGGTTTGAAGCTAGTCTATATTGATGAATATGTAGCCTTGTAATATATAATAATATAATATAACATGTAATTATATAATATAAATTTAGGCTTACCCCTCTTTTGGGGCATTTTGATTCGAACCTAAACCGATGTACATACATACATACATATGTATACATACATAGCAACGGGCATCACCACGACGTTGCCACATTATATTTGCATTGCATGGAATTGCAATTCTCAATGTTGTAAATTAATTAAAAACAAGTAAGAAAACTCTAGTCGGTGGACCTGAACCAAGCGAAGAACCGCAAATACTCTGTTTCTTTTATACATATGTACATAAGTACATCACACGCAACACATGCACACACACAAGCACACTCTCTGCCAACTGCGCAGTTCACGTAACGGCTGCTCTTGGGCTACAATATCACTATGTTGTTTAAAATTAAATGTTTAATAACATGTTATACCCTGAGCTCATTGAAAATGTTAAATTAAGGTGTAATGTTTTTGTGAAAATGTATGTAACAGACAGAAGGAGACGTCGCAGACCCCACAAACTTGATCTTGATCAGCTTGATGAGCTGAGTTGATATAGCCCGCAGCGATCTTGTAAACCATAGAAGCTAGATAGCTTAAATTTTACATGCCCTGAAAGCTTGAATAAGAAAGTCCTGCTAGACAAAAAGTTAATAAACATTTAATTTTTCACTACGTAAGCGTCTTGCAGCCCAAGCGCTGTCGTTACGTCAACTGCGCAGTTGGCAGAGCGTGTGCTTGATTTTTGTGTGTGTGTATGTGTCGCTTGCAATACATATATGTATGTACATATGTATATGCAAACTAAGCATAGAATATTTGAAGTATCGGTACTTCGCAGGGCTCAGGGTTTCTCCTAGTCGAGCCGTCTCGACTAGAGCATTCTTACTAGTTTTTTTTTCTTGATTCTTGATTGATATGACTTTGTTTGAATTATTAGCTATTATTTTGGTTTTGAATTAGTATTCGAGCTGTGTGGTGGCCATGTTGCTAGGTCGGAGCCCTGTTGTTTATTTTTTGTGAAAAAGTATTCGATTGTGAAAATGTAAGTTCGAAAAATAAAGACTTCGCATTTTATATACCAACTTAACTCTCGGCAACAACAAATACAAATAGCAACAGTTTCAGCGTTATGATAAAAACTATTTCCACAAGAGGACCTCAGTCGCAAAAAATTGCTAATTTTTTGTTTATTCTCAGAGGAACTCAGAGGAAACGTGTTTATTTTTCTTCAGATCTCGCTGCAGACGAGTAAGGCAGAACAAGAATAGTGGGTCAAATTGAATTACCAGAAACAAAGATTTCCACTTTATGCTAGAACAATTATAAATATAAATCGCATAAATAAAATATTTTTTCAATAATTATTAAGCTTATTGTCATTTTATACTTTTCTTTATTAACTGTTAATTTAAATACTAAAATATTATGTCGTTTTTCAGTTTGAAGTCGGCCTTCAAAGAGCTTACAATTGTAGGTACCATCGTGCTATCAACTTTTTTTATCTTATGGTATCCTTGGTTAAGTTCAATTGACGCCACTTCAGATGTATTGCACCGTCTTTTTCCAGTTGGACGGGGTGTATTTGAAGACAAAGTTGCCAATTTTTGGTGCAGTATTAATACCATTTACAAATTAAAGTAAGATTATATATTTATTTTATAATAGATCAAATTTAATTTTATGCATTTATTATTAGAACAAAAATTTATAATCACAAAATGGCTTTAATTTGTTTGGGAACCACATTAATGGCAGCACTACCCATTAATGTACATCTCTTTTTGCGGCGCAGTAAATACGTATTTATATTAACTTTATTTAATACGGCAGCTGCATTTTTCTTGTTTTCGTTTCAAGTAAGTTTAAATAATATTATATTCAATTCGATTTAATTGTAATTGTAATTGTCATTTATTTTTTCTTTTGCCAGGTTCATGAAAAGACAATTTTGCTTCTCGTGCTGCCATCAGTTTGCTTGTTTTACTGGTGGCCAACAGAAATGCTATGTTTTTTTAAAGTATCAGTTTTTAGTATGATACCACTTTTCGAAAAAGATAATTTGTTGGTTCCTACAGTGGCCTTAATGAGTATTTTTCATTTCGCTTTAAATAGTAGGTTTTTTAAAACACATAAAATTGACACATCTAAAAGGAGACTTAAAATGTTAATCAGCCAGGTCTCAGAAGCTTTAATGATTGTCATATTTTTAATGTTTTTATTAATAGAACCACCGTCTAGGTTTCCAGATACTTGGGCTTTAATAATCTCTATAATAAGTTGCGTTTATATTTTAATATTTCTAATTTGGGGGTATTCCAAACAGTTTACTTAAATCTTATTATTAATAAACGTGAAGAATCAAATATTATTATTTTATTTCCCATAAACATAGTAAATCAAGTAACAAAACTCTGGTCGTGTCGCGTCCCATAACATAGGCGTCTTGCAGTCCAAGCGCAGTCGCTACGTCAACTGCGCAGTTGGCAGAGCGTGTGTTTGGGCGTTCGTCTTTGTGTGTGTATGTGTTGCACAAGTCTCTAGTATTTGAAATGCGTTTTTTGCAAATTTAGGGCGAAGGGGGCGTGGCATCCAAAATCCAAAAATTACAAAATGTTTGTGTTCACAACAGGCATCTACACAGTGAATTTCATGTCTCTAGCTCTTACGGTACGTAAAAGAGACGAAAAGTTATCAAAATTTATGGATAAAAAGAGAACGGGAAGAGTTATCGAATTTTTGAAAAAAACTCGTATAGCGTATGGTATTCAGGAGTATACATGTCAAATTTCAGCTCTCTAGCTTCTGTGGTTTACGAGATCGCTGCGTTCACACAGACGGACGGACGGACAGGGCTATATCAACTCAGCTCATCGAGCTGATCAAGAATATATATACTTTGTGTAGTCTGCGACGTCTCCTTCTGCCTGTTACATACATTTTCACAAACACATTATACCCTGATTTCCCATTTTCAATGGGCTAAGGGTATACAAATTACATTTGAGAAATCTACCAAAGAATAAACGAGCTAGAGTCAACCAAAGTTCAAGTGAGTTTTTTTTTTGTTTTAGAGCCAAATCGTGGCCTATACTCGGATTAAATGCGTTTCAAAATGGTATGCCACTATAGTAGTTGCAGTAAAATATTGACAAAATGGTAACAATTTTTGAAAAAAACTTTCAATCGCTGATCACCATTCAATGGTATTGCTTATAAAGAACCAAAAACTACAGTTTAGATTGAAATCTGACAAAGAATACCCGAGCTAGAGTAATTTTTTCAGAGCCAAATGAATATTTTGTAAAGTTCTTGAGCAGCGCAAAATCTTTGAATGCAGATCGATACTCGGATTAAATACGTTCTAAATTTTATTGTACTCAATCCGATTGTTACTATAGTTATAGTGGGTTGAAGTACAAAATTGTCAAAATGGCAAAAATTTCAAAAACACTCAAACACTGATGGTATTGCATATAACGAACCAAAAAGTACAGTTTAGATGGAAATCTGACCAAGAATACCCGAGCTAGAGTCATGCAATCATCAAGTGATTTTTATTTCAGAGCCAAGTCAAAGTTGTTGAACAATTGAAAATCTGCGAATGCCGATATTCGGATTAAATACGCTTCAAAATGGTTTGCCACTATAGTTGTAGGGGGTTTCAGTACAAAACTGTAAAAATTGCAAATAAATTCGAAAATAATTTTCAAACGTTGATCATCATCAGTATATATATATTTGAATCAATATACAATAGTATTGCTTATAATGAACCAAAAAGAACAGTTGAGATTGAAATCTGACAAAGAATCCCGTGCTAGAGTCATGTAAAGTTCAAGTGATTTTTTTTTTCAGAGTCAAATAAATATTTTGAAAAGTTCTTGATCAACGGAAAATCTGGGAATTAAATACGCTTCCAAAATGGTATGCCACTATAGTTTTTTTTTTTTTATTTATTTATTTATTTATTATATAGTTGACAAAACTAGTGTCACTAATAAGTAATTAAAGTAAAAGCCTAAAATTAACAAAATTTTATCAATGATATCACCACCCGCTGGGGGTGTTTTATTTGCCATGCCGGCGAGCTATGCCCCGAATCACAGCCAAATACGGTTAGTGATATCATTGAACTATGAAAGATAGGGAGTGAAGAAATTAAAAATATTAAGTTTTAAAATGAATCTACTAACATAGCTTAACCATAAAAATAGGAAGAAAAAGAAAATATATTTATATATTTTACAGAAATGAGAAAACACAACACAAGTAGGGAGAATTGCCAATTCCTGATCATTCTCACTCTTGGGCCCTGTGTGTGCTTTCTCTGAGGTAAGCTGAAAGCAAGTATTTTATTAAAGGAAGAGAGTTCTGAAGCAAATACATAAAAAATTTATTATAGGTAGCACATAAGACCTGAAACGCACTATGCAAGGAGTAATCAGATGTACATATAGGTAAATATAGAGAACGGAAGTGACGGGAAATACGAGAAGGAACTACAAAATTAATTTGCTTTAAAAGGGCAGGCGAATCAGTATTACCACTAATCAAATTATGTAGAAAAGCAATACCCAAGACTGTTCTACGGGTTATTAGTGACGGAAGATCTATAAGAAGAAGCCTACTATGATAAGAGGGTAAACGAAGGTTACGATCCCAGTTAAGACTGCGTAACGCAAAGAGAAAAAACTGTTTCAAAACCGATTCTATACGGTCCTGATACAATTTATGCTGTGGCGACCATATAATTGAACAATATTCCAAAATTGGTCGAACCAGCGAAACAAAAAGGAGTTTGGTAACAAACGGGTCATTAAATTCTTTCGACCATCGTTTAACCTTAGCTTTAGTTTTGCTTTCAATAAAAGCAGACACAGCCTCACGTGTAGTGATGAAAGTCTAGATAAGAAAACTTGCTTTCGAGGAGACACAACAGATAAATAGGGTACAGTAGGGTCAAGAGCAGATGTCTGAATGTTTTTCTTAGGTTGAACTACACTCGGAGTAACTTTAACTTTTTTATTAGGGGCCTTTTGAGTGTCTATTATGACACTGGCAGCAGATATTTCACCTGAGTCGTCGGTGCTAACAGTGATGGAGTCATCACCTGATTAAGCGGGGATTCGAAACTATATTGATTTAATATTTCTTCGCCAGCTTTCAGTTCACCTGTTAGCTGTTTAGAAATGTTAATCAGTTTCGAATACTGTACCCGCACTGTATTATACATCTTGGAAAAATTTAATTGTTTTTCCAAGCAATCGGGGCAAGACCAGCGTAGTCCACCACACCCACTTTTGGGTGCAGCCATGACTCTATCGCAATCACGCCCAGAGATGCCAGCACATTTTATATGCATTAGATTCTCGCACAACTAGCAACCAACAAATTGCATATGTGCAGAATCAGCGGCTTGCCTAAATGAGAAAGATTTCTTGCAGCAAGTCATATTGGCAACTGGGAAGTTAAGCAAAACATTATTAGCGGATAAAGAATAAGGAAAATACAGATAAAGCGAGGATTAACTGTGTAGAGCGGGCGAATCACAAACAACAACAAACAGCTAAGACAGAGACCAACACAAACAGCTGATACAGTAAATAGAGCGGGAGAGATACAGCGATAAAAACGAACAAAAATTTCGTATGACAAAAACAAACACTAAGCTGAGCGTGAGCGATCAACAGCGAACACACACACTAACAAGTGTAAAAACAAGTAAGAATGCTCTAGTCGAGACGGCTCGACTAGGAGATACCCTGAGCCCTGCGAAGTGCCGATACTTAAAATATGCTATGCTTAGTTTACATATACATATACTGCAAGCAACACATACACACACACAGACGCACGCTCAAGCACACGCTCTGCCAACTGCGCAGTTGACGTAGCGACTGCGGTTAGGCTGCAAGACGCCTACGCTATGGGAAATTAAATGTTTAATAACTTTTTTTCTAGCAGGACTTTTTGATTCAAACTTTCAGGGCATGATTATGTTATTCATATGTGTGTATGCACAAGCCTCTAGTATTTGAAATGCGTTTTTTGCAAATTTAGGGCGAAGGGGGCGTGGCATCCAAAATCCAAAAATTGCAAAATGTCTGCATCCACAACAGGAATCTATATAGTGAATTTCAGGTCTCTAGCTCTTACGGTACGTAAAAGAGACGAAAAGTTATCGAAATTTATCGATAAAAAGAGAACGGGAAGAGTTATCGAATTTTTGAAAAAAACTCGTATAGCGTATGGTATTCAGGAGTATACATGTCAAATTTCAGCTCTCTAGCTTCTGTGGTCGCTGCGTTCACACAGACGGACGGACGGACGGACGGACGGACAGACGGACAGGGCTATTTCAACTCAGCTCATCGAGCTGATCAAGAATATATATACTTTGTATGGTCTGCGACGTCTCCTTCTGCCTGTTACATACATTTTCACAAAAACATTATACCCTGATTTCCCATTTTCAATGGGCTCAGGGTATAATAAGAGAGCAAATGAGAAAAAATACACAGAATAGATATGTATACTAAAACGAAGACGAAAATTGCAACTTTAATATAATTACCAACGTTCACAAAACTATGTAAGTGACAAAACAAACACTATGTTTAGAAGCACAAATCACAGCAATTAAATAACTGCAAAAATAAGTAAATATTAAAACAATTTAATGCACAGAAAATATAAAAGTACGGAGCGCAAACGAAAATACTTCTTACTCTCACAAACTTAGAACTCTCTCTCTTATAGGGGATTACATCACAAAACTGTCAAAATGGCAAATAAATTCGAAAATAATTTTCAAACGTTGATCATCATCAGGTATATATTTAAATCAATATACAATGGTATTGCTTATAACGAACCATAAAGTACAGTTGAGTTTGAAATATGAAAAAGAATAGGTGAGTGACTTTAGGTGAGTTTTTTTTTTCAGATCCAAGTCAATATTTTAATAAGTTATTGATCAATGGAAAATCTGTGAATGCAGATGGAACGAACCAAAAAGTACAGTTGAGATTGAAATCTGACAAAGAATACCCGAGCTAGAGTCATGCAACCATTGAGTGATTATTCGGAGACAAGTCAAAGTTTTTGAGCAATGGAAAATTTGCGAATACCGATACTCGGATGAAATACGCTTCAAAATGGTATGCCACCATAGTTATAGGAGGTTGCAGTAATAAATTGTTAAAATGGCAACTAATTCGAAAATAATTTTCAAATGCTGATCATCATCAGTTACAGTTGAGATTGACGTCTGACGAAGAATACTCGAGCTAGAGTCATGCAAAGTGCAAGTGATTTTTATTTTTTTCTTAGAGCCAAAAATCTGTGAATGTAGATCGCTAATCGGATTAAATGGTAGGCCATACAAAAATGGGATGAATAATTCTCCAGGACGGACAGACGGACAGAGCTATATCAACTCAGCTCATCGAGCTGATCAAGAATATATGTATATACTTTGTGTGGTCTGCGAGGTATCCTTCTGCCTGTTACATACATTTTCACAAAAACATTATACCCTGATTTCCCATTTTCAATGGGCTCAGGGTATAAAAAATATTGTATGAGCGGTTAATTAAAACTAGCATTGACGACTTAATCCAAAAACTACCTACAAATATATGCATTCGAATTATAAATTCTCGATTTAAGATCTTTAATAAACATATAACCAGAAAAAACGCTTATGATGAACCCTGCCCAGAATCAAATCACAGTAAAAGAAGATACAAATTTCAAAAATTTCCCACATTTCTTCAACCAAACCATCCTTATGTCCCATATCAACAACTATATCTTCCACCAATACCAACACCAACACCTAATTATACTAACAATAACATTTTTTCACCTAATCATTATTCACCTCGACCAATACAACCAATACCTTATCATCCACCTAATCATTATTCACCTTGACCAATGCAACCAATACCTAACGCAGTCAGACCAATTTTAAGATCGAGCCAATTTGACAATAATCGTTTCGGACAACATACACAAGGAATTCCACAACAAGCTGCAGAAAGTGGACAAAGAAAATGAGCATAGAAGAAGAAACTAGAAATCAAGAAGAAATAAATTATCACGATTATATTTATTTATTTATTTATTTATTATATAGTTGACAAAACGAGTGTCACTAATAAGTAATTAAAGTAAAAGCCTAAAATTAACAAAATTTTATCAATGATATCACCACCCGCTGGGGGTGTTTTATTTGCCATGCCGGCGAGCTATGCCCCGAATCACAGCCAAAATGGTTAGTGATATCATTGAACTATGAAAGATAGGGAGTGAAAAAATTAAAATATTTAGTTTAAAAATTAATTTACAAACATAGCTTAACCAAAAAACAGGAGAAGAAGAACAATATTTATGTATTTAGAGAAATGAGAAAACACAACACAAGTAGGAAGAATTGCCAATTCCTGTACATTCTCACTCTTGGGCCCTGTGTGTGATTTCTGTGAGGTGAGCTGAAAGCAAGGATTTTATTAAAGGAAGAGAGAGTTCTGAAGCAAATACATAAAAATATTTATTATAGGTAGTACATAAGACCTGAAACGCACTATTCAAGGAGTAATCAGATGTACATATAGGTAAATATAGAGGACGAAAGTGACGGGAAATACGAGAAGGTACTACAAAATTAATTTGCTTTAAAAGAGCAGGCGAATCAGTATTACCACTAATCAAATTATGTAGAAAAGCTATTGACTGTTCTACGGTTTATTAGTGACGGAAGATCTATAAGAAGAAGCCTACTATGATAAGAGGGTAAGCGAAGGTTACGATCCCAGTTAAGATTGCGCAACGCAAAGAGAAGAAACTGTTTCTGAACCGATTCTATACGGTCCTGGTACAATTTATGCTGTGGCGACCATATAACTGAACAATATTCCAAAATTGGTCGAACCAGCGAAACAAAAAGGAGTTTGGTAACAAACGGGTCATTAAATTCTTTCGACCATCGTTTAATAAAGCCAAGAACACTTTTGGCTTCATTAATGATGGTTGATATATGGGAATTGAAACTAAGTTTAGAGTCAAAGAGCACCCCAAGATCTTTCATTGTAGAAATACGTTGCAAGGAATCATTATTGATTTTATAATGAGCAGTATATGGACAAATGCGACTAAAGGTCATTGTCATACATTTGGAGCAATTCAACTGCAATTGATTAGCCTTACACCAACATTGAAAGGAATCAAGATCATCTTGTAATCGTAGATGATCCAGTGAATTGTTGTATGAGAGACAGAGTTTTACGTCATCTGCATACATAAAAACCTTTGAATGAGAAATACAATTCGGAAGGTCATTTATAAAAAGGGAGAATAGAAGAGGGCCCAAATGACTACCCTGAGGCACACCCGATGAGACAAATATGACCTTCGAAATAGATGTTCTTAACAAAACTCTTTGGGTTCTACCCTTTAAATAGGAAGCTATCCAAGACAGAAGTTTAGGCGAAAATCCGAAATGGTCAAGCTTTTGAAGTAAAATATCATGCTGAACTGAGTCAAATGCCTTACTAAAGTCAGTATATATAACATCAGTCTGCATTTTATTTAAAAAGCTTTCGTTGATTAGAGATGAAAATTCTAATAGGTTAGTTGAGGTTGATCGATTCTGAACAAAGCCATGCTGAGATGGTGAAATAATCGATTTGCAAAAATGTTGCAAGTTCGAAGTTATCATTTTTTCAAATAACTTCGGAATAACAGAAAGCTTCGCAATACCTCTATAATTAGAAATATCAGATCTTCCTCCTTTTTTATACAGAGGAATAATAAATGATTCTTTCCAAATTGAAGGGAATACTGAGGTATTAAGGGACAAATTAAACAGTTTTAATAAAGGTGACCGCAAAGAAACACTGCATTCTTTAATTAAACAACTTGGAATACCATCTGCTCCAGGAGAGAACGATATGCAGCAAGAATATTATAATCAAGTAGCTTCTTATTCTGAATAATATCCTCAATATTATCAAAGCTCAAACAACACATACATACAAACAGCCACAGTCGAATATGAGACAGAACAATTAAATGTAATATTATTATTAATTAAATAATCGAGAAAGCCGAAAATTTTTCAGCTGCCAGCTTCCGAAACCAAAAATACATAACTATCACTTATAAGTGCATAAATTTTAAATGTTTAATAGACACAGGATCTACTGTCAATATGATGACATCTAATGTTTTTAATTTACCAATTCATGATACCGATTGTCTTGTTCAAACCAGCAATGGACTTTTAACAATCACACAAATAGTGAATGTCCTTTCCAACGAGTTGTTCAAGAGTAATAATGAATTCTTTCTACATCAATTTTCACCAGATTACGATTAATTGGTAGGTAATAAATTACAAACTGTAATTTTATACAATAGAAAGTATAAATTAATCAAAGATATTCAGATCACAAACTAAAATCATTCTTAGCTCAACCAAATCCTGAAATTAATCAACATTTCAACAATCCAATCAGAGATAATTCAAGAATATGCTAACCCCAGTCCTTACCGACTAGAAGATTCAAATGAAGAAGAAAAATTTAATTTAATAAGCTTGTTGAAACAATATCAACACATTCAATTCAAAAAAGACGACCAACTTAGTTTCAGTAATCAAGAAAAACATGTTAACACTACTCACAATTCACCTTTGCATGCAAAACCATACAGTTATCCACAAGCATACGACCAAGAAGTTGAACTGCAAATGTTAGATCAAGGTATTGTACGCCCCAGTAATTCCCCTTATAGTAGTCCTATATGGATCGTACCCAAAAAAACAAGATGCTTCAGGTAAACAAAAATTTAGAATCGTAATCGACTACAGGAAATTAACAACGTAACTATAAATGACAGACATCCAATACCGATTTTCCGATATTCCACCCAATATTAAATTTCTTTAAGAAAACAATTACACTCACTGCAATTAGTTTTCGAGAAGCTTTCTGAAGCAAATCTCAAATTACAACTTGACAAATGCGAGTTTCTAAAACAAGAAACTACCTTCCCAGGAAACGTCGTAACTAAGGATGGAATAAAACCCAACCTTGATAAAATCAAGGCAATTCTAAAATATCCTATTCCCACAAAAAATAAATAAAAGGTTTTCTTGAATTAACCGGATATTATAGAAAGTTTATTCCAAATTTTGCAGACATAGCCAACCCAATGACAGCAGTACTTCGAAAAGATTCAAAAATAGATATTTTGAAACTAAAACAACTTATTTCCAATGATCCAATTTTAAAAATTCCTGATTTCAAAAATAAATTCATTCTAACAGCTTACGCAACTAATGTAGCCCTTGGAGCTGTACCGTCTCTAGACGGACGTCCTATCAGTTTTATCAGCAGAACCCTCAATGACCACGAAACTAACTACAACGCTATAGAAAAGGAACTCTTAGCTATTGTATGGGCAACACTACCTTCTAGGTCGACATTTCGAAATCAATTGTGACCATCAACCATTATGTTGGTTGTATAAAATGATAGGCCAAATTCAAAATTAACCCGATGGAGAGTAAAATTATCAGAATACGATTTTGATATAAAATACATAAAAGGAAAAGAAAACCACATAGCTGACGCGCTATCGCGAGTAAAAATAGAAGAGACTTATTTCGGAGAAGAAACACAACATAGCGCTGACGAAGACAATAGTAATTTAATTTGCATTACAGAGAAACCAATAAACACATTCAAAAGACAAATTATATTTTCTAAAGGCATTCCAAATATAAAAAAACAGAATTACTTCAAACAAGTAAGAATGCTCTAGTCGAGACGGCTCGACTAGGAGATACCCTGAGCCCTGCGAAGTGCCGATACTTCAAATATTCTATTCTTAGTTTACATATACATATACTGCAAGCAACACATACACACACACAGACGCACGCTCAAGCACACGCTCTGCCAACTGCGCAGTTGCCGTAGCGACAGCGGTTGGGCTGCAAGAGGCTTATGTAGTGGAAATTAAATGTTTAATAACTTTTTTTCTAGCAGGACTTTTTGATTCAAACTTTCAGGGCATGATTATATTATTCATATGTGTGTATGTGCCGAAGCAGAAGTCTCTAGTATTTGAAATGCGTTTTTTGCAAATTTAGGGCGAAGGGGGCGTGGCATCCAAAATCCAAAAATTACAAAATGTCTGCATTCACAACAGGAATCTATGTAGTGAATTTCAGGTCTCTAGCTCTTACGGTACGTAAAAGAGACGAAAAGTTATCGAAATTTATCGATAAAAAGAGAACGGGAAGAGTTATCGAATTTTTGAAAAAAAACTCGTATAGCGTATGGTATTCAGGAGTATACATGTCAAATTTCAGCTCTCTAGCTTCTGTGGTTTACGAGATCGCTGCGTTCACACAGACGGACGGACGGACGGACGGACGGACGGACAGACGGACAGGGCTATTTCAACTCAGCTCATCGAGCTGATCAAGAATATATATACTTTGTATGGTCTGCGACGTCTCCTTCTGCCTGTTACATACATTTTCACAAAAACATTATACCCTGATTTCCCATTTTCAATGGGCTCAGGGTATAAAAATTAATAATACACATTACATACGATAACATGACCAAGGACAGAGCTGAAAAATATTTGATTGACTATTTTTGTACAAAGACTAGTGTAATGTTTATAGACAGTAATGCAGATTTCGAGATCATTTAAAACGCACACAAAGAAATTATCAACACAAACCATACTAAAATTCTACGAAGTCTCATTCAATTAAAAAATATAAACTCATATGCTGAATTTAAAGAACTTTTTTGAAGACTCATGAAAAACTCTTACACCCCGGAATTCAAAAAACAAATAAACTCTTCTGTGAAACTTACTATTTCCCTAACAGCCAATTACTAACACAAAACATAATAAACGAATGTAACATTTGTAACTTAGCAAAAACCGAACACAGAAATACAAACATGCCGATGAAAATTACCCCCAGGCCCGAACATTGTTGCGATAAATTTGTAATAGACATTTATTCATCCGAAGGCAAACACTATCTTAGTTGCATAGACATTTATTCAAAATTCGCTACTCTTGAAAACATTAAAACAAAAGATTGGATAGAATGCAAGAACGCATTAATGCGTATATTTAATCAGTTAGGAAAGCCAATATTATTAAAAGCTGACCGAGATGGCGCATTTTCCAGCTTAGCACTCAAGAAATGGCTTGAAAATGAAGGAGTAGAAATACAACTAAATACTACAAAAACAGGAATAGCAGACATCGAACGACTACACAAAACAATAAACGAAAAAATTAGAATAATCAATACTTTAAATGACGAAGAAAATAAACTCAGTAAAATAGAAACCATTCTTTACATTTACAATCACAAAACAAACATGACACAACTGGACAAACTCCTGCACACATATTCTTATATGGTGGACAACCAAAGTTAGACACTCAAGAAAAAAAAGAAAAAGTTATAAATAAAACAAGTAAGAATGCTCTAGTCGAGACGGCTCGACTAGGAGATACCCTGAGCCCTGCGAAGTGCCGATACTTCAAATATTCTATGCTTAGTTTACATATACATATGTTGCAAGCTACACATACACACACACAGACGCACGCTCAAGCACACGCTCTGCCAACTGCGCAGTTGACGTAGCGACAGCGCTTGGGCTGCAAGACGCCTACGCTATGGGAAATTAAATGTTTAATAACTTTTTTTCTAGCAGGACTTTTTGATTCAAACTTTCAGGGCATGATTATGTTATTCATATGTGTGTATGTGCCGAAGCACAAGTCTCTAGTATTTGAAATGCGTTTTTTGCAAATTTAGGGCGAAGGGGGCGTGGCATCCAAAATCCAAAAATTACAAAATGTCTGCATTCATAACAGGCATCTACACAGTAAATTTCATGTCTCTAGCTCTTACGGTACGTAAAAGAGACGAAAAGTTATCGAAATTTATCGATAAAAAGAGAACGGGAAGAGTTATCGAAATTTTGAAAAAAACTCGTATAGCGTATGGTATTCAGGAGTATATGTGTCAAATTTCAGCTCTCTAGCTTCTGTGGTTTACGAGATCGCTGCGTTCACACAGACGGACGGACGGACGGACGGACGGACGGACGGACGGACGGACGGACGGACGGACAGACGGACAGGGCTATTTCAACTCAGCTCATCGAGCTGATCAAGAATATATATACTTTGTATGGTCTGCGACGTCTCCTTCTGCCTGTTACATACATTTTCACAAAAACATTATACCCTGATTTCCCATTTTCAATGGGCTCAGGGTATAAAAATCAACAGTGACCGACAAGAATACGAAGTCGATACCAGATATCGAAAAGGACCATTACAAAAAGGAAAATTAGAAAATCCCTTTAAAGCCAATAAAAAAGTTGAAAAAATAAATCCAGATCATTACCAAATTACTGACAGAAACAGAGTTACACGTTACTATAAAACACAGTTAAAAAAATTAAAGAAAATTAACCAAATTCAAAACCCACAGGTTTCTACTTCATAAGCATACTTCAATCAAACCTACTTGAATTTATATCCCAATTGATTTTCAATCCACTAACACAATCAAAATTATCCCATATCCCGATCACAACTCAACCTGATTACATTAGCACTAATTTCTATTATGAAAAAGATACAAAGAAATAATAAAATATATTACTTGAAAAATAAATTAAAAAACAAAATTGCAAAAAAAAAAAAAAAAAAAAAAAAAAAATATCATATTACAAATAAATCACAAAATTACAAGCAATAACTATTTTTAACCAGAAGTCGATCTTACACCATTGTATTTCCCAATAGAAATTATTAAAATCAAACTTATAAAGCATAATAATATTGTAAAATTTTATCACAAAATATTATCCTCACATATACAATCATTATAATCACAATAGTCATATTCATAGTTGTAATCTTATACTTTACGTATCTTGTGACCCCATAATATTAAGTAAAACATACAGTTATCGAGATGACACTATCAAATATAATTCTTCTGTGTCACCTTGACTCGCAGGCTCGCCTCTTGAGGAGAGGGAAGTAACATAATCAATATGCAATACGAGCGGAGTATGCGCTTAAAGACGTGGACGAAGCATTCCAGCTATCCAGCAGCCGCTTTGCCAACGCACTGGCCACCCACGGCAACCAGGAAGCCCGAAAGCTGGTGCTGGACCCATATGTTCCGGCCCGCCTACAAAGACCCCGATACATGGAACAACAACAGCAGCACATCTGCCCGCTGCAACCGCAACGTGGACAACAGCAGCAACAACAGCAGCCCACGACCACAACGCAGCAAATCCGGGAATCGCTCCCCACATTGCTTCGCTTGGAGTGGGACGAAGCTGAGCGAATAAAGAACAGGAGAATCCGGGAGCAGCACAACAGGGAATTGCTAGACCGCATCCTGAGGCCTCAACCCAGATTCTTCGAAGCACACATAAACGAACTCAGCAGAGGACTTAGACATGGCCGAATCACGAGAGAGGAAGCAGTCGAGAGAATACAAGGGCAGCCACTTGCGATTCAAAGAATCATACTGCCCGACTATTCAGAAGAGGAGCAAGTGGAGCTGCTTGCGCGAGCTCTTGCCTTCTCGACTAATGCGGATACTCCATAACCAACTATAACCTAAAAATAAAGTGAAAGCATATGTTAACATATTGTTTACAATTCATAGACACATATAATTCACTTACCTGCTTAAAGATGATGGCTTACCATGACTGGATGCCTTCTGTGATGCTCCAGATTCGTCCACGACTGGCACCCTGATGGTGCCGCCATGACCGATGCCTATGATGACACCAATCTGGATGACCTGCAAATAAAGCGAGAGCATGTGTTAGTGAATTGTTTACAATTCGCAGACACATATATTACACTTACCTGCTTAATAATGATGACTTGCCATGCCTGGATGCCTCCTGTGATGCCCTCAGATTCGTCCACGATTGGCACCCTGTTGGTGCCGCCATGACCGATGCCTATGATGACACCAACCTGGATGACCTGAAAATAAAGTCCAAGCATGTGTTGACGAATTGTTTACAATTCAAAGACACATATATTCCACTTACCTGCTCAAGGAAGATGACCTGTCACTGCCTGGATGCCTACAATGATGTCTCCAGATTCGTCCACGACTGGCGCCCTGATGGTGCCGCCATGACCGATGCCTGTGATGACGCCAATCTGGATGACCTGCAAATAAAGCGAGAGCATGTGTTAGTGAATTGTTTACAATTCGCAGACACATATATTACACTTACCTGCTTAATAATGATGACTTGCCATGCCTGGATGCCTCCTGTGATGCCCTCAGATTCGTCCACGATTGGCACCCTGTTGGTGCCGCCATGACCGATGCCTATGATGACACCAACCTGGATGACCTGCAAATAAAGTCCAAGCATGTGTTGACGAATTGTTTACAATTCAAAGACACATATATTCCACTTAACTGCTCAAGGAAGATGACCTGCCACTGCCTGGATGCCTACAATGATGTCTCCAGATTCGTCCACGACTGGCACCCTGATGGTGCCGCCATGACCGATGCCTGTGATGACACCAATCTGGATGACCTGCAAATAAAGTCCAAGCATGTGTTGACGAATTGTTTACAATTCAAAGACACATATATTCCACTTACCTGCTTAAGGAAGATGATCTGCCACTGCCTGGATGCCTGCAATGATGTCTCCAGATTCGTCCACGACTGGCGCCCTGATGGTGCCGCCATGACCGATGCCTGTGATGACACCAATCTGGATGACCTGCAAATAAAGCGAGAGCATGTGTTAGTGAATTGTTTACAATTCGCAGACACATATATTACACTTACCTGCTTAATAATGATGACTTGTCATGCCTGGATGCCTTCTGTGATGCCTCCAGATTCTTCCACGATTGGCGCCCTGTTGGTGCCGCCATGACCGATGCCTATGATGACACCAACCTGGATGACCTGAAAATAAAGTCCAAGCATGTGTTGACGAATTGTTTACAATTCAAAGACACATATATTCCACTTACCTGCTCAAGGAAGATGACCTGTCACTGCCTGGATGCCTACAATGATGTCTCCAGATTCGTCCACGACTGGCGCCCTAATGGTGCCGCCATGACCGATGCTTGTGATGACGCCAATCTGGATGACCTGCAAATAAAGCGAGAGCATGTGTTAGTGAATTGTTTACAATTCGCAGACACATATATTACACTTACCTGCTTAATAATGATGACTTGCCATGCCTGGATGCCTCCTGTGATGCCCTCAGATTCGTCTACGATTGGCACCCTGTTGGTGCCGCCATGACCGATGCCTATGATGACACCAACCTGGATGACCTGCAAATAAAGTCCAAGCATGTGTTGACGAATTGTTTACAATTCAAAGACACATATATTCCACTTAACTGCTCAAGGAAGATGACCTGCCACTGCCTGGATGCCTACAATGATGTCTCCAGATTCGTCCACGACTGGCACCCTGATGGTGCCGCCATGACCGATGACCATGATGACACCAATCTGGATGACCTGCAAATAAAGCGAGAGCATGTGTTAGTGAATTGTTACAATTCGCAGACACATATATTACACTTACCTGCTTAATAATGATGACTTGTCATGCCTGGATGCCTTCTGTGATGCCTCCAGATTCGTCCACGATTGGCGCCCTGTTGGTGCCGCCATGACCGATGCCTATGATGACACCAACCTGGATGACCTGCAAATAAAGTCCAAGCATGTGTTGACGAATTGTTTACAATTCAAAGACACATATATTCCACTTACCTGCTCAAGGAAGATGACCTGCCACTGCCTGGATGCCTACAATGATGTCTCCAGATTCGTCCACGACTGGCGCCCTGATGGTGCCGCCATGACCGATGCCTGTGATGACGCCAATCTGGATGACCTGCAAATAAAGCGAGAGCATGTGTTAGTGAATTGTTTACAATTCGCAGACACATATATTACACTTACCTGCTTAATAATGATGACTTGCCATGCCTGGATGCCTCCTGTGATGCCCTCAGATTCGTCCACGATTGGCACCCTGTTGGTGCCGCCATGACCGATGTCTGTGATGACACCAACCTGGATGACCTGCAAATAAAGTCCAAGCATGTGTTGACGAATTGTCTACAATTCAAAGACAC
The DNA here is from genome assembly GCA_035047485.1 of Drosophila peninsularis. Classification (NCBI taxonomy): domain Eukaryota; kingdom Metazoa; phylum Arthropoda; class Insecta; order Diptera; family Drosophilidae; genus Drosophila; species Drosophila peninsularis. The sequence goes on along the minus strand of JAWNPN010000057.1, from coordinate 425,658 downwards.
ATATATTCCACTTACCTGCTCAAGGAAGATGACCTGCCACTGCCTGGATGCCTACAATGATGTCTCCAGATTCGTCCACGATTGGCGCCCTGTTGGTGCCGCCATGACCGATGCCTGTGATGACACCAACCTGGATGACCTGCAAATAAAGTCCAAGCATGTGTTGACGAATTGTTTACAATTCAAAGATACATATATTCCACTTACCTGTTCAAGGAAGATGACCTGCCACTGCCTGGATGCCTACAATGATGTCTCCAGAATCGTCCATGATTGTACCCTGGTGGTGCAACCATGACTGACGATAACCCAGATGACCTATAATTCATAGAGATATTATTAATTGTAGGGTGGCCCCTCTGCGCTAATGCTAAATGCCCAGTGCTAGTACGCTAACACTGAGCATTTATTCACGGAGCGCACAAGATAAAAAGCGCTCCACCCTCAAGCCAAACGGCGCCAAGTAGATAAGTGCATGTTGTCTAATTGAGGACAATCATACTTATCGTGCCCTCCAAAGCAGTCGGCTGGGCCGCCGACTGCATTAGCGTTAGTACTAAATAAGATACTAATGTAAAAAAAATATATATATAATGAGAGAGTCAATAAAAATTAAAAAAAAAAAAAAAAAAAATATATATTACAAATAAATCACAAAATTACAAGCAATAACTATTTTTAACCAGAAGTCGATCTTACACCATTGTATTTCCCAATAGAAATTATTAAAATCAAACTTATAAAGCATAATAATATTGTAAAATTTTATCACAAAATATTATCCTCACATATACAATCATTATAATCACAATAGTCATATTCATAGTTGTAATCTTATACTTTACGTATCTTGTGACCCCATAATATTAAGTAAAACATACAGTTATCGAGATGACACTATCAAATATAATTCTTCTGTGTCACCTTGACTCGCAGGCTCGCCTCTTGAGGAGAGGGAAGTAACATAATCATAATAATTATGTTTACAATACATAAAAAACTGTTCCCATAGCAACGTGCTAGCTCAGCTGAAATTTCTTGGAGACGCTGAATGTAACGCGCCCGACTAACGGCAAAAGAACCGTTGCATCAACGCGTCATGAATACTGAGAATAACGCGCCCGACCGTCCGAATCCGGAATTAACTGGATATAACGCGCCCGACTAACGGCAAAAGAACCGTTGCATCAACGAGTCATGTTGCTTTTCTCCGAACACTGAGAATAACGCGCCCGACCGCCCGAATCCGGAATTAACTGGACATAACGAGCCCGACTAACGGTAAAAGAACCGTTGCAGCGACGCGTCATGTTGCTGCTGCGTAATTTCAACAGCATATAAAAGAAGCCTAGGACAAAATATTCTTTAGTCTTAAGTTGCTCGTGAATAAAGCAAGTTGTCAAGAAAAATATAAATCGTGACTTCGTCTTTAAAAAATCGCATCAACGTTACCATTAGCTTTTGGCGTGGTATTAGTTCGACTCAAATTTACTTATATTCAATTATATATATATATATATATATATATATATATATATATATATATATATATATATATATATATTTATTTAAATATATATATTTATATATAAATAAATAAATACAAAAAATAAAATATATATATCTACATATTACATGTGTAAGCAATCCATTGAGTTTTAAGGTTAAGATATTTCCTCTACAAATACCGTTCATTAAGAACACATACAGTCCACTTCATGTTGTTTTTCTTGGCGTTTCGGTCCGAGAATATCCTTTCTCCTCCTTCCTTAAGGTTCCCGGTTGCGGCGACACTTTGTCCGAAACTCCATCAAAACCTAGTGCAGTAACTTCTAAGCGCTCTCACATCCGTGCCTCCTCGACAACGTCTCGTAGCCACAGCGTTTCTCCAACGTCAATCCAATATGTCGTTATCCGACTTCATTGCGACAATGAAAGTGAAGCTGTAAGTGGGGAAGTCCCCCTCTATTCCATAAAAATGTACTTAGAGCAGCTAAAGTCACTTTGGTCGAATTTCTCAGATTACGGGAGAGCACTCAGGGTCACCGCATATGTTCGGCGGTCCCCCCAGGATACAGCTCGGCAACGATAAGTTGTTAGCCGCCGAGCGGGTCCTTGTATGCTTCCGATTTGGCCCTCATCGAGAAGAGTCCGATTCCGTCTTCAAGCTCCTTGCTCAATTTAAATCCCTTTCTCGATCAGCACGGGTTCCTCCGCTCATGCGGCCGACTATGAGCAGCTGAGTCTCTCAGCTATGATGAGCGTCACCCCATCCTTCTCCCTTATGTAGCTCATTTTACCCGGCTCCTTTTTAAAGTTTGCCCACCGCATCACCCTGCATGGTGGTAGCCAGTTTATGGTGCGGTACTTGCGTACCAAGTTCACGATCCCAAGAATAAAGAACTTAATCAAGGCTCAAGGATAGTTGGGGTTGATCGATTCTGAACAAAGCCATGCTGAGATAGTGAAATAAATGATTTGAAAAAAATGTTGCAAGTTCGAAGTTATAATTTATTCATATAACTTCGGAATAGCAGAAAGCTTCGCAATACCTCTACAATATGAAATATCAGATCTTCCTCCTTTTTTATACAGAGGAATAATAAATTATTCTTTCCAAATTGAAGGGAATAACGAGGTATCTAGGGACAAATTAAACAATTTTAATAAAGGTGACCGCAAAGAAACATTGCATTCTTTAATCACACAACTTGGAATTCCATCTGCTCCAGTAGAGAACGATGATTTCAACGTCCAAATAAGAGAAGGAGGCGAAATGTTTGAAGCAATAATGATATTTACATTCATTATAGTATTCACAGTTGGATGTGATGTGGTATCGGGAATGGAGCACCTCTCTGCAAATAGATCAGAGGCATCTTGATCATTACAGGTCTTGTCCAAACCCAGGAAAAATAAAGAGGGCAATCCAGAAGATTTACGCTTCGAATTTACAAATGAATAAAACCTTTTGGGGTCGCAAAAAACTGCATTCTACAGCGTAAGAGGTTTACATTAAATTTATTAAAACAACGACGTTGTTTAAATGATAAGGACGTTGAAATTAGTGGACAGTCAATAGGTATTAAAACCTCTACAGTCGGATTATGTATATACCCATGAATACAAAAGGGAGGTGATCATAAAACCCTAATGATGGTATCATCATTGGTAAAAACAAGATCAACAGATCGATTCAAATGATTAGAGATTGAGTTCGTCTGAAACAAGGAAAGGTTAAACAATTCATAAAAAAGATAATGATCCATTGTTGGAATAAGATAATTTGAATTGAGAGATGAGACCCAAGAAGTGTTTGGTATATTAAAAGCACCCAATACAATAAACTAGTCATTATCTTGAACTTGCACATACATTTCTTTAATACCAGATATATGTTGAAGAATCAAGATATATTTTGAATAAATCAGAAGAGGGAGGTATATATTTAACGTACAGGGGACAAGACTGCAGAGTTATTTGAACTCCAACAATCTCAACATCCTGAAGTGATGAGAAGGTAAAAGATTCCGAGAGAAAGTGGGATTTAACAGCTATTAAAACTCCACTTCTACGTGACAAACGATCAAGTCTATAAATAGCGAAATTATCTGAAAGAACCTCACTGTTATAAACATTTGGAGCTAACCACGTCTCAGTGAGGGCAATAACTTCAGATTTGACACTGAAGCTATACAGAAATAGACTTTTTAATTTGGAATTAAGGCCACGAACAGTTTGACATATTAATGATAGCTGCGGAAAAGCTGATAATGAAATTATTTTTTTGATACAGCCTCAGAGGAAGGTTGTATCGAATCAGAAATTAAAGTGACCAAATCTTATGTTTGAATTCAGGTACAACTACATGGGGTGGCCAAATTTTGGAGTCACATATAGTTGAGGAGAATTCTATAGGTAGGAGATGTCTGAATGTTGTTCTTAGCTTGAATAACACTCGGAGGTACTTTAACTTTTTTATTAGGAGATGTTAAATGAAATGACGGAGGGACTAACAGAGATGAAGTCATCACTTAATAAATCTGAGATTCAAAACTATGTATATTGATTTAATATTTCTTTGCCAGCTATTTCTTTCTTAGCTGTTTAGAAATATTAATCAGTTTCGAATACGGTATCCGCACTGTATTATACGTCTTGAATAAATCTAATTTTTTTCCAAGCAATCGGGGCAAGACCACCGTAATCCACCACACCCACTTTTTGGTGCAGCCGTGACTCTATCGCAATTACGCCCAGAGATGCCAGCACATTTTATATATATATTTAGATTCTCATACAACCAGCAACCAACAAATTGCATTTGAGCAGAATCAGCGGCTTGCCTAAATGAGCAAGATTTCTTGCAGCAAGTCATATTGGCAACTGGGAAGTTGAGCAAAACAAAATTAGAGGATTAACTATGTTGAGCGAGCGAATCACAAACAACAACAACAGCTTAGACAGAGACCAACACGAACAGCTGATACAGTAAATATAGCGGGAGAGATACAACGATAAAAACGAACAAAAATTTTGTTTGACAAAAACAAATACTAAGCTGAGCGTGAGCGTGAGCGATCAACAACGGACACACACACTAACAAGTGTGGTTCCTAGATTTAGTTTTGTTCTTACAACGAAAGCTTCGTTAAATAAACTCTGCTCCGGCAACAAGCCGTAAATACTTGGAAATAATTATTTCTGCATTGCTGTGGCACAAGCTCAGTGATATGAGAGACAAGTAATCTCTCCACCATAATCATCCTAAAGTACGGAACCTTTGTTCCCACGTCAACAGCTGTAGCTCTGGAGATCGTCTACACCGACGTGGAACAACATAACTATTTAATTGTACAAAGTACAACATACGATCAAAACCGAATAGACCGAAGAACTGCAGCGCAGTTACAGTTACGGCGAACGAAAGGGTGTAAAGAAACGGCGAAAAATCGGACGCTGGCAACAACGGTAAACAGCTGCAGCTCTGGAGATCGTCTACATTAATTTAGATACACACACATACCTTTATAATTGGCGCCCAACTTTTAAGAATCCCACACCCAGGGTAGAGGATAAGAACTTTAGTTCAGAAAACATGTAAGTGTAATACAGATTAAAAAATTTAATTAAATAAATTGAATGAAATAAAACAAATTGTATAAGTGATCGTGAATCAAGCCGAATATAATATTGGTTTTCTAAAACTTTTCTATCTGCTAAAAGCAAGAATATATTAAATTTCTGTTCAAGTTATGCCCATTGCCGAATATACTTACTCGGCCGTGATTTAATGTAAAGTGTCCCTAAAGAGATCAATTACGAAAAAACTAATGACTAGTTTTGGCCCGTATAGGGAAGTAAAGAAAGAAATAGGAAGTGATAGTGAAGGTGAAAACGAGTGGGAATACGATCAAGTAGGCTTTCAAGCAACAGTTAACATGGACATGAACCAAGTACAAGCGTTAGTAGCGAATGCTGTTAGTCAGGCATTATCGGCGCAAGAAATCAGATTTAATGCGCAGTTTAATTTACTAAAACAAGATATTCAAAAATTACACATAGAGGCACCTCAGGTCGAAACATATCAGAGGATTAGCGTAAATCCAGACATCCAGTGCGATATAAAATTAGACATTATAAAATCAGTGCCCGAGTTCAATGGAACTCAGGATGATTATGTGGCATGGAGACAATCCGCCAATCTGTGGCGCATCTGCCTATGAACTTTTTCAGCTATTCGTGGGTAGTAGTAGTAACAAAAGGTCATCACCAGAACCAATGGATACGGGATCTGCCATGACTAAGTTTAGACAGCCTACAGCATTTGGACTGAATCAAGGGGCTAACACCCAGATCGAAAACTCGCAGGCTCAAAAGAGGCAGGGTTCTGAACGAATGACGGGCCAGAGACGTCAGCGTGTGCAGAACACCATTCAGCAAGCGAACAATGACCAAGACCAAGATTATTATAGGGCAGCCGAAGCCGCTGTCGCAGAAGCCCATGATGAATCTGAAACAGCAAGTGACAATGACTTGGTCAATTTTTTAATGAGTGCTCCCGGTTGCCGTTCGTCGAACGACAGCTGGCTGGGAGAAAACTAAAGATATTGATTGACACAGGAGAGGCTAAAAACTACATCAAGCCCGTAAAGGAGCTAAAAAATGTAATCCCGGTCAGCTCCCCTTTCACAGTTAGTTCCGTCCACGGTTCTAACAAAGTAACCCATAAGTGTTTAATGAACATTTTCGGGAAATCAGCTAATTAGCTGAAAAAAAAAAAAAAAAAAATTTTTTTTATTAGACTCCTTAACACCATTTGATGGTATTATAGGTTTCGACTTGCTAACGCAAGTAGGAGCAACCCTAGATACCGTGAATGGTACAATCAATTATGGATCTGTATCTGAAAAGCTACAGCATCATTATTGTGACAACGTCAATTTCACCAACGTGAATGATATTGTCGTACCGGAAATCGTAAAATCTGAATTTAGGAGTATGATTTTGAACAGAGTTAGAGCATTCACGACCTCTAACGAGGCGTTGCCGTTCAATACATCTGTTGTGGCTACGATCCGTACAGAGGACGATAAGCCAGTTTATTCAAAACTATATCCGCATCCCATGGGGGTGAATGACTTTGTAAAAAAAGAAATTAAAGATTTGCTGCAGAACGGCATCATTAGGCCTTCAAGGTCACCCTACAATAACCCAACATGGGTCGTTGACAAAAAGGGTTTAGACGAAAGTGGGAACAGGAATAAGCGACTGGTAATTGACTTTAGGAAACTAAATGAAAAGACCATCGCAGATAAGTATCCAATGCCCAACATATCCATGATATTGTCGAACTTGGGTAAAGCCAAATACTTTACGACGTTAGATCTTAAGTCCGGCTATCACCAAATTTACTTGGCAGAGAAAGATCGCGAGAAAACAGCTTTCTCCGTAAACGGCGGAAAGTATGAATTCTGCAGACTACCGTTCGGATTGAAGAATGCGGGAAGCATCTTCCAAAGAGCGATAGACGACGTGCTGCGTGAACAAATTGGAAAATCTTGTTATGTTTACGTAGACGACGTGATAATTTTTTCTGAAAATGAAAAGAATCATGTAAAGCACATAGATTGGGTTCTAAAGAGCTATGCGATGCCAACATGAAAGTTTCGAAAGAGAAAACCCATTTTTTCAAAACAAGCGTAGAATACTTTCGGTTCATCGTGATTCTGGGTGGCGCCAAAACAGACCCGGAAAAGGTAAAGGCTATACAAGAATATACAGAACCGAAATCCCTGTATGAGCTTAGGTCATTCCTAGGATTGGCCAGCTACTACAGGTGTTTTGTTAAAGACTTTGCAGCAATTGCAAGGCCATTGACAAATTTGTTGAAAGGAGAGAATGGGTCCGTCAGTAAACACATGTCAAAGAAAACAACCATAGATTTTGGTAATCCAGAGCGAGATGCGTTCGAAAAATTAAGGAATGTTCTAGCCTCAGAGGATGTTACTCTCAGATACCCAGATTTCAGGAAACCATTTGATTTGACAACGGATACCTCTGCTCATGGCATTGGCGCAGTACTGTCTCAGGACAACAGACCCATAACAATGATTTCGAGATCACTAAAGGACAGTGAATCACATTATGCCACTAACGAGAGGGAACTATTAGCTATAGTTTGGGCCCTGGGAAATTTACAACAATACCTATATGGTACAAGGGATATTAACATATACACAGACCACCAGCCATTAACGTTTGCGGTGTCTGATAGAAACCCAAATGCAAAGATATAAAGATGGAAAGCGTATATCGACGAGCATAACGCAAAAATCCACCACAAACCGGGTAAAGAAAACCACGTAGCAGACGCACTCTCACGACAGAACGTGAATGCTCTGCAAAGTAAAGTAGTATCCGATGCAGCAACAATTCATAGTGAATTGTAACTTATACAATATACTGTAACTTATACAATAGAAGCTACTAAGAAACCTTTGAATTGTTTCAGAAACCAGATAGTTTTAGAGGAATCAAGGTTCTCTCTAAACTTCATATTCTTTGGCGAAAAAACACGCCACAAAATTCACTTTTCTGATAGGAACGAAATCCTAAAGGAAGTTAACGCAGTCGTTAATCCTAGTGTTGTCAATGCTATACACTGTGATCTGCCGAAGCTGGCATTCATCCAGCATGAGTTAGTGAGAACATTCCTGTCAAAAAAGTTTTGATACTGTAAAAATATGGTAACCGACATAGTTGTAAAAATATGGTAACCGACATAGTTGACAAAACCGAACAAAGGGACATTGTCATAGTAGAGCACAATCGGGCGTACAGAGCCGCACAGGAAAACATCAAGCAAATTTTAGAAGAGCATTACTTTCCGAAAATGGCCAGGCTGGCTAAGGAAGTTGTGGCCAACTGCAGAACTTGCACTAAGTCCAAATACGACAGGCACCCGAAAAAACAAATTCTCAGAAAAACACCAACGCCATCATTTCCCGGCGAGCGGTTGGCCATTGACATTTTCTCGACCGATAAGAAACAATTTCTGACATGTGTGATAAGTTTTCTAAATTCGCAATAGTGCAACCTATAATATCACGTACCATAACAGACGTGAAAGGCCCTATCATCCAAATTATAAACCTTTTTCCCAAAACAAAGATTGTGTATTGTGGTAATGAGGCAGCATTTAATTCCGAAACCATTACGTCGCTGTTAAAGAACAACTTTGGGATCGAAGTGATAAATGCGCCACCATTACATAGTACTTCTAATGGCCAAGTGGAGCGATTCCACAGCACGCTGTCGGAAATTGCTAGATGCATTAAGCTGGAAATAAAGATCGACGATACGATCGAAGTTATCCTACTTGCAACTCTAGAATACAACCGTTCACTGCATTCAGTGACAGGCAAGAAACCGATAGAAGTGATACATTCATCGACTGATGAATTTAGGAAAGCCATTAGAGCAAAGATTGAGAAAGCTCAACAGATACAACTGGACAGAAACAATCCACACAGGCAAAACAGGATATTTGAGGTAGGAGAAAAAGTCTTCATTAAATCCAACAAGAGACTTGGAAACAAGGTTACCCCCTTGTGCTCAGAAGATGTAATACAAGCAGACCTAGGAACGTCTGTACTCATTAAGGGGAGGGTGGTCCACAAGGACAACATAAAATAGGAATTAGATTATAAGTTAGTATTAGAACTAAAGAAACACAGTAGGACACCTGACGCTAAAGATTTAGAAAGATCAGAATGACCGAAAGAAGATTAAACGAATCAAACAACAAACAGGTACATAGTAATAAACACAGAAACCCAGAAGCAAATAAATCAATCAACCAATACAGTAAATAAGATAATTAAAGCAAAGAAAAATGATCTAATAGACACGCCACATTTGTACGATGCATTATCGGCCAGAAATAAAATGTTAATAAATAAAATCCAAAATTGAATGCTCACAATCACTTTTGCAAAAGCCAACATAATAAATCCAACAATTTTTGATGATGATTTAAAATCTGTGCTTATCAAACATCCCGCAGAAATTCCTATAGTTAGCCTGATGGAGGCATCTAATATTAAGATTTTCCAGTCCAAAAATATTGTCCACATTTTAATCGAGTATCCCAGAATTAAGTTTATATATAGTAAGGTCAAAATTCTCCCGGTGTCCCCAGAGCACACTGTACTTCAGCTTCAAGATGACACCGTAACTGAATGCGACAATGACGTTTTAGCGGTAACAAGCTGCACCACAACAACTTACGCCTCGATCTGCAAGTTGCCAACGCATGACACCTGCGCACACGAATTGCATGCCGGAAGCACAGCGCATTGTAACACGCAGCCTAGTCACCTGGAGCGTATTACAAGGGTAGATGACGGCATGATGGTCTTAATCATCCAAGAACTTCAGAAGGAGGTAACATCGGTCGGGTTCAGCCTGAGTCTCAGCGGTTCCATTCTCCTCTACCAGAGTTTGAGAAGAAGACGAGCCTCACAGAAGATACAGGCGATCGTGGACAGCTATAAGATGAACGGGGATGGTCATATTTCGGAGGGGGAAGTAGTTAACGAGTGCCCCTCGCACCTGATGTCTTGCATATGTGTAAGATCACCGTTATCACTTATACAGAGTCGGGTCGCCGGCTGTAGTATTGTAGCTTTAGTACATATATTAAGTACCGTTCGTTTAGCTTACACCCCAGCTTGCTGGTGGTTCCTAGATTTAGTTTTGTTCTTACAACGAAAGCGAAAGGTTCGTTTAATAAACTCTGCTCCGGCAACAAGCCGTAAGCACTTGGAAATAATTATTTCTGCATTGCTGTGGCACAAGCTCAGTGATATGAGAGACAAGTAATCTCTCCACCATAATCATTCTAAATAAAATGGCATAATGCCTAATTTTTTAAAGAAGTTCAATTTTTTTTATTAGTAAAAGAAAAAAAAAGTAAGAATGCTCTAGTCGCGACGCCTCGACTAGGAGATACCCTGAGCCCTGCGAAGTGCCGATACTTCAAATATTCTAAGCTTAGTTTACATATATATATATTGCAAGCAACACATACACACACACAGACGCACGCAGAGCGTAGTGACTACGCTTGGGCTTCAAGAGGCTTATGCTGTGGAAATTAAATGTTTAATAACTTTTGTTCTAGCATGACTTTTTTAGTCAAACTTTCAGGGCATGATTATGTTATTTATTTGTGTGTATGTGTCAAAGCACAAGTCTCTAGTATTTGAAATAGGTTTTTTGCAAATTTATGGCGAAGGAGGCGTGGCATCCAAAATCCAAAAATTACAAAATGTCTGTACTCACAACAGGCATCTACACAGTGAATTTCAGGTCTCTAGCTCTTACGGTACGTAAAAGATACGAAAAGTTATCGAAATTTATCGATAAAAAGAGAACGGGAAGAGTTATCGAATTTTTGAAAAAAAACTCGTTATAGCGTATGGTATTCAGGAGTATACACGTCAAATTTCAGCTCTCTAGCTTCTGTGGTTTACGAGATCGCTGCGTTCACACAGACGGACGGACGGACGGACAGACGGACAGGGCTATATCAACTCAGCTCATCGAGCTGATCAAGAATATATATACTTTGTATGGTCTGCGACGTCTCCTTCTGCCTGTTACATACATTTTCACAAAAACATTATACCCTGATTTCCCATTTTCAATGGGCTCTGGGTATAAAAATACGAAGCGCAAACGAAAATACTTCATACTCTCTAACTCTTTACCAAAGCACAAGTCTCTAGTATTTGAAATACGTGTTTTGCAAATTTTGGGCGAAGGGGGCGTGGCATCCAACATATATGAAAAATCAAAATTGTATTAAACACACATAAAACTAAAAATAAAATTTGAACACTCTAGCTATAAAGATGAATTAGATAGAATTTGATAGCTGAATATAGATTTCGTTTTTCATTGAATTTTTAAAGCAAACTTGACCTTTCAGGGACCTATAATACAAATTTCAAGTCTTTAGCTCTTATAGATTCTGAGATCGACGCCTTTACACATACGGACAGATGGACGGACGGACAAACAGAGAGGCGGACATTGCTAAGTCGACTCGTCTTGTCTCCCTGATCAAGAATATATATACTTTATGGGGTCTGCCACAGTTCCGTACATTTCAACAAAACCATTATACCCTGATTTATCATATTCAATGGGAGAATGAAGGATGATCGAGACGTAGACTCCTTACCATGTGTTGCGCTGTGTTACAGGAATTAGCCGATATCATCCACATGATTGTGGAAATTCCATCCACAGACTGCGACAACTGTTCCGCTGGCAAGCTACTAGCAGTGGCAGTATCTCGTCTCCAAAAGGGAAAGAGAGAGAGATCTCCTGTCCCACATAGCAAAGTCTTGGATCAAGCAGGCGCCCTTGGTAACTATAACCAAACAAGTAAGAATGCTCTAGTCGAGACGGCTCGACTAGGAGATACCCTGAGCCCTGCGAAGTGCCGATACTTCAAATATTCTATGCTTAGCTTACATACATTTATATTGCAAGCAACATATACACACACACAGACGCACGCTCAAGCACACGCTCTGCCAACTGCGCAGTTGACGTAGTGACAGCGCTTGGGCTGCAAGAGGCTTATGTTGTGGAAATTAAATGTTTAATAACTTTTTTTCTAGCAGGACGTTTTTATTCAAACTTTCAGGGCATAATTATGTTATTCATATGTGTGTATGTGCCGAAGCACAAGTCTCGAGTATTTAAAATGCGTTTTTTGCAAATTTAGGGCGAAGGAGGCGTGGCATCCAAAATCCAAAAATTACAAAATGTCTGTATTCACAACAGGAATATACATAGTGAATGTCAGGTCTCTAGCTCTTACGGTACGTAAAAGCGACGAAAAGTTATCGAAATTTATCGATAAAAAGAGAACGGGAAGAGTTATCGAATTTTTGAAAAAAAAACTCGTTATAGCGTATGGTATTCAGGAGTATACACGTCAAATTTCAGCTCTCTAGCTTCTGTGGTTTACGAGATCGCTGCGTTCACACAGACGGACGGACGGACGGACGGACGGACGGACGGACGGACAGACGGACAGGGCTATATCAACTCAGCTCATCGAGCTGATCAAGAATATATATACTTTGTGTGGTCTGTGACGTCTCCTTCTGCCTATTACATACATTTTCACAAAAACATTATACCCTGATTTCCCATTTTCAATGGGCTCAGGGTATAAAAAGAAAATATATTTATATATTTTACAGAAATGAGAAAACACAAGTAGGGAGAATTGCCAATTCCTGTGCATTCTCACTCTTGGGCCCTGTGTGTGATTTCTCTGAAGTAAGCTGAAAGCAAGGATTTTATTAAAGGAAGAGAGAGTTCTGAAGCAAATACATAAAAAATTTATTATAGGTAGCACATAAGACCTGAAACGCACTATGCAAGGAGTAATCAGATGTACATATAGGTAAATATAGAGAACGGAAGTGACGGGAAATACGAGAAGGAACTACAAAATTAATTTGCTTTAAAAGGGCAGGCGAATCAGTATTACCACTAATCAAATTATGTAGATATGATAAGAGGGTAAACGAAGGTTACGATCCCAGTTAAGATTGCGTAACGCAAAGAGAAGAAACTGTTTCTGAACCGATTCTATACGGTCCTGATACAATTTATGCTGTGGCGACCATATAATTGAACAATATTCCTAAATTGGTCGAACCAGCGAAACAAAAAGGAGTTTGGTAACAAACTCATTAAATTCTTTCGACCATCGTTTAATAATGCCAAGAACACTTTTGGCTTCAATAATGATGGTTGATATATGGGCATTGAAACTAAGTTCAGAGTCATCACTTTCGTTAATTAGAGATGAAAATTTTAATAGGTTAGTTGAAGTTGATCGATTCTGAACAAAGCCATGCTGAGATGGTGAAATAATCGATTTGCAAAAATGTTGCAAGTTCGAAGTTATTATTTTTTCAAATAACATCGGAATAACAGAAAGCTTTGCAATACCTCTATAATTAGAAATATCAGATCATCGTCCTTTTCTATACAGAGGAATAATAAATGATTCTTTCTAAATTGAAGGTAATACTGAGTTATCAAGGGACAAATTAAACAATTTTAATAAAGGTGACCGCAAAGAAACACTGCATTCCTTAATCATACAACTAGGAATACCATCTGCTCCAGGAATAATGTTTGAAGCAATAATGGTATTTACATTCATTATAGTATTCAAAATTTAAGTTGATTTGGTATCGGGTATGGTAGAAGAGTAAGTGGATTGGAAGAAATCTGCAAATAGATCAGAAGTATCTTGATCATCACAGGTCTTGTCTAAGCCCAAGAAAAAAGTAAAAGTAATCCAGAAGATTTACGCTTCGAATTTACAAATGAATAAAACTTCGCCTTGCTTCCTTCTGCTTGTTACTTACAATTAATAAAACCATTATATAATATATATAATATAATATAATCTTTAAAAAAGTTGAAAATAATTTTTCTAAGCGATATCATTACGTTTTTATTTGAACAAGTGTGATGGTGACAAAGAATTTTTGTAAAGTATTATCAATATTTATTTTGTTTACAATTGTTTATACCTTTTGTTTTATCTCTATTTAGCTGGTAATTAGACAATGAAACTTGGAATACAATGTATTGCTCATGTTTCCGTCAAGTTCCTCCGCAAGTTGAACTTTTTATTGAATTGGGTGGAAATTGTCCACATGACTTCAGCTCAGTAAAAACTTCCGTGAAAAATGCTGGTTCTGCATTTATTTTCAACATCTTATTACTTAGTCTGTTTACAATGAATAAACACCTGAAATAAATACACATATATTTGATTTGAAATAAAATTGATGTTATACAATAATATGATTCTTTAGAATATAATATCTTATCCCTCCTATTTATGAGAGTCAATATATTGCTAAATGTAAGAAATTTTCTCGTGAATTCAATGTTCTGAAAAAGTGGAATATTTTCGTATATGTACATGCTATTTGCAAGTTCTGCAGTATTATTAAAAACACAAATCGAACTTAGTTCAGGGGATCTCCTAGTTGGACGCCCGACTAGATTTTTCTTACTTGTTATACTGTAAACCCATTGAAAATGAGAAATCAGGGTATAATGGTTTAGTAAGTAATCTATGTAACAGGCAGAAGAAGCATTGGCAGACCATACTGCGTAATCACGAGTATACATGTCAAATTTCAGCTATCTAGCTTCTGTGGTTTACGAGATCGCTGCTTTCACACAGATGGACGGGCAGGGCTATATCAACACAGCTCATCGAATTGATACTTTGTGGGGTCTGCGTCTCCTTCTGCCTGTTACATACATTTTCACAAAAACATTATACTATGATTTCAAATTTTCAATGGGCTCAGGGTATAACAATTAAGAAAACTGTAGTAGGTGGCGCAGCGACTAGGGGATACCCTTAACCCAGCGAAAAACTACTATTCCACTAATTCTGTTTCTTTTATATGTATAAACATCACAAGCAACACACACACAGAGACGCACGCTCAAGCACACGCTCTGCCAACTGCGCAGTTGACGTAGCGACTGCGATTATGTCATTACTTCAGGGTATCTCCTAATCGGGAGCCACCGACTAGAGTTTTCATACTTATTTTATTTTTCAATCAATTAGTAAACATACTGTATGTATTAAATCAAAGCAGCAGAAGCTAACTATTTAAATTTACTCTCTCAGGTGTCATTTCTTCTCTTGGAAGAGTAGAGTATACGAAAAGGTGGTCAAACGTACATGCAAAAGGCTCATACTGTCCTTATTGTTAATGGAATGCACTTACATTTACATGCTCTTGTTCACACGTAATAGAATTTGTGTGCTTGTATACGAAATATACCCGTAAGAGTGACTTCTGCCTCCCTGACAGTAATAACGCCTTTTTAAGATATTTTGTAATTTATCAGTTATGAATAACAACTAAAGACAAAGTAACCAAGACGGAAATATGTAAAATCAAAATACTAATCCATTGGTAGAATATACTTCGAATTTTTACTAACATTATTTTTTAGCTTACCTGTCCCAAAAAGTTTCTTTCGAATCCTCAACAAGGAATGGTTTAAGTGGATAGCTTATTTCATTACCCATATATGAATATGATAAATACAAACAGGTAAGTACAGATGCTTGAAGATCTGATTCCTTTGCTTCATCTCCATTAACAAGCTCGCGTACTAACATGTATACAAACACAACATTTGCTGGATTGATGAATGCCACGTCCTTAAATAATAAAAATATTAACAAGATATCGATTATCAAATTAGTAAAACTATTGCTAACAAACATATATTTTAATATACATGACTATTGAATTATTTGTTTTACCATATTTATATTTATCAATGCGAGCTATGTACATATGTAGTTGTATGCATCATATTAACTTATATATCATATTAACTTGTAGAAAGCATTTACTGCGGAAATTCAATGGGCGACGCATATTGTCTTTAACTGAAAACTGAACACTGAAAACTGAAAACAAGTAAGAAAGGAAGGAAGGCAAAGGAGGCGTAGGATTCAAAATTGAAGAAAAATCGAAATTGTAATAAACACATAAAACTAAAAACAAAATTTGAACACTCTAGCTATAACGATGAATTAGATAGAATTTTATAGCCGAATATCGATTTTGTTTTGAACCGATAACCTTAAAACCGGATGAGTTATAGAATTTTTAATACAAACTTGACCGGCGCGTGCTATACAGGGACCCACATACTAAATTTTAAATCTCTATGGATGCTAAGAACGACGCGTTCACACATACGGGTAGATGGACAGGGCTAAATCGACTCGTCTGTTCTCCCTGATCAAGATTATATATACGTTATGGGGGTCTGCGACGCCTCCTTGTCCCTGTTACTTACATTTTAACAAAACCATTACACCCTAATATCCTATTTTCAATGTGTCAAATGTAATAAACACCCGATTGCCCTGGTTTTCGAACCTGGACTGTTAATGAAACAAAGCCACTGCATTTCAGAACAACGAAAAACTCAATTAGAACCAAGTCATTAAAGCAAAATTCTGTTGTATTTGTGATTTCATAGAATATAAATTTGTTTACTTAATGGACTCTAATGAAATTTTCATAATATTGATTTTATTTTCATCTGATCTTCAATTTGAATTGTATATAAAATACAAAATTTGGGAGCAATTAATGGCGAGGCAAATCGGAAAATTCATATCTTAGAGTGATTTGGAACAGGGTGCTGGGTGCTGGTGCTGGGTGGTTACGTCCCGTTACTTCTTTACAGAAGTATTTCATAGTCAGCAAAACTTTCTCACTTGATTTTAATTTAACATATGTATATATACTAAGAAATCTATGGGGTAGGTTTTTAGGACTCATAAATAATTTTCAAACGGGGCTTACAAAGAACAATTGTAAGGATGGAATATTTACCTGCCAGCCTTGCAGTAGCAAACTTCGATCGACTGCTCTTAGCCACATGACTGCATCCCCAGGATCAAAATTGTTTAGTCTATGACATCGGTAATGTAGAAAAAGACCTAGACATTTTAAAAGTTCTGAAGTCGATGCCTGAAAATTTCACCTCAATTTTAAAAAATTTTAATTTGGAACATTTACTAATTACCTGAATAACAGTTTTACGTGGAATAAAGTTCTGATTGGTGTTTTTAATTTGAATTGATGATATCTGCAACTGCTGAGGGCGGGTCAGAGCTAACGGTTGTTTTTGAATTAATTTATTGTGATTGGTTATTGAATTTGTATTATTAACTCTGCCCTGTTCTTTCGCTGTCGATAGCTTTTGTGTTTTAGTAGAAGGAAAAAATGGAAGCTCCTGTATGATCTGACTTTGATTACAGTTGTGTTGATGATCTTCAATATGAGTACAGTGGAGTTGAATATTTTTATTTTTATCCGATGATGACGAATAGGTAGTTTCTAAAAGCTGAGCCTTAAAGCATGTAGTAGGTAAATTCGCACATTTATTCTTATTATCAACTTTTTTTTTATTATGGGACGTAGATAATTTTTTCCAAGATAAAGCATTTATAAATAGCGAATGCTTTTTTAAGCTTTTTTCAATAGAACTCTTTTCAGATATAACAGTTGAATTTTCATTATGAGAATCCAAATCATTGTTTATTGTATCCTTTGAAGTATATGTCAGGTTGTTAAAGTTGTGCGAATTCATCTGTGTGTGCATATTAAATTGTAAGCTTCCGCAACTATTTTGATGTGCAGAGCCATTCCTTGATATCTGATGTGAGAGAGCTTTTCTATTTTCGCGATTTCTTGCGTTATTTAACTGTTCATAAGAAAAATTATTTAGCTGAGAGTCGATTGATCCAGAATTATCATTAGTTTTTTGATTTTGAACGTCCGTGGGTTGGTTATACGGAAAATTGGGTTGTGATGAGTATACTGGATGCCTATCACGTGGATTGAAACTTAAAACGGTGCCCATTATAGCTAAAATATAAGTACTTAACTATAAGAAGATTACTCTTATAAAGTTTAAGATATTTTATGAAATTATGGAATATTGTTAACACTAGCATATAGAAATCCAAAACATTTATATCAAGTTTTTGAAGACTTTTAAAATTAATATCTTACCCGAATTTTCAGTTAAAATACACTATTATAATCTATTGATTATCCTTGGATAGTAAAAAATGAGTAGAGCGAAATTACTTATTATTATTTTTTTTGTATTTTTTTTTTGCTAATATTCGATATATAAAATATAATATATTTTTGCATGTCTATAGAAAAACTTTTGACCAGAAATTGTCAGAAATATTTCCTAAATCGATTTATGTCCGAGTATTACATACAATCAACCCCTATACTAGCTATCTCTACTGAGCATGCTCGGGAAAATTAATTTACCCCTATTTTTGTAACAATTAATATGAATTACCCAAAAATATTAGATATGCAGTCGTATATCGTCATTCAAATATTTTATTTATTTATATATACTATGAAAGAAAGAAATAATATTTATGCATATATACTTTTTTTCTATATTTATATAAGCAAATGAATTCCATGTAATCACAGGTGTACGCATGCTCTATTCTCAAGGTTTCTAACTTTATTAATAATTTTAATTTACGAAATACTGAAGTAATCTTTAAAAGTAAGAAGTACAACTACTAAAATTCTTTTTGAAAATTCTGCAGAGCTTGCATATAGCCTATACAAATAAAAAATACATATGTATACAAATTTCATTTTTAAATTTGTAGCTGCTAATTCGCACACCAGAGCTACCTAGCAGATATAAATTATCTTCTTTGAGTGTTGCTGCTGGTATCTATGGCTGATGTCCAGCGCTATTAGGATGATGTATGAGTTCCGTAGGGTTATGATTAGGAAGATTACGGTGGAGAGATTACTGGTCTCTCTTATCACTGGCCTTGTGGTACAGTGATATAGAATTAATAATTCAAAGTTTTGCAGCTTATTGCTGGAGCAAAGTTTATTAAACGAGCTTCTCGCTTCGTTGTACGAACCGAACTGACTTAAAGTAATTTCACAAACCATACTAAAGCTAAAAGAATCAAATGTTACCAAGAAAATTTATACAAGCATCCCGTCGGCAAGGCGACTCATCATAATTGATACGCTGCTCTTGCGACCCATGCAAAATATCCAGCCGCTGACCGTTGCTACCCGAACGTTGAACTGAGCTTCTGCAAAGTCAGCACATTGCATGCAGTTGTTTTGTCTAAACAACTGAGTGCGAGGGACACTCGTTAACTACTCCCCCCTCAGAATCATGACCGTTCTCGTTCATCTTATACGATCTCTTGTATTTTTTTTTAAGCTCGTTTGCTCCTCAGACTCTGGCAGAGGAGGATGGAACCGCTGAAGACGAGGCCGAGACCAGCTCCAGTAATGAACCAAGTTTTAAATGATCCGGCCGATGCTACTTCCCCTCGAAGTTTGTTGATAATATTAAGGTTGTGGCTGGTCATTCTCTGTAGGAGCGGCATGCTCAGACTTGGTTCATGGCTAATGATGTTGAGCAATAGTGAAGCTGCTATGCCCGGGGTTCTGTTTCGAATCTCACGCCGATTTACGTACTTAGAACCATTTATGCAGGTGACAAGGAAGGTGCCGTTGACTGTGATCTCGGGGCTGCTATCGGTGCTGATTCGCGCTGGGCTTTCATCTTCCACCACTATGCCATCATTTACGACTGTGATAGGTTTCAAGTGGCTAGGCTGAGTGTAGCAACGGGCCGTGCTTCCTGCGTGTAATCCACGGGCGCAGGTGTCATGGGAGGCCAATTTTCAGATCCATGCGTAGGTTGTTATGGTGCAGCTTGTTACTGCTATGACGTCATTGTCACATTCAGCTACGGTGTCAACTTGCAGTTGAAGCACAGTTTGTTCGTGGGATACGGGGAGGATGTTGACCTTTTTACATATGAACTTAATTCTGGGATACTCAATTAGAATATGGATAATGTTTTCAGACTGGAGGACCTTAATATTAGATGCTACTTTAAACTTACTATGGGGACTTCTGTGGAATGTTCAATGAGCACAGACTTTAAATCGTCTTGGTAGAAAATTGTTGGATTTATAATGTTGGCTTTAGCAAGCGTGATTGTGAGCATTAAGTTTTGAATTTCTGTTATTAACATTCTATTTCTGGCTAGTAATGCCTCATATAAATGTGAAGTGTCAGTTAACTCATTTTTCTTGGCTTTTATTATTTGATTAACAGTATCTGTAAGCTGGTTTATTTGCTTTTGAGTTTGAGAGTTTATTGCTACCTGTCTATTGTTTGAGTCTATCAATTTTGATTCTTTCTAAATCCGTGGCATCAGGTGTACCAGCCACAACCTTGAGTACTGTGCCTAACAAATCTAAACTTCTGGCAATTCTATGATGAATTTTTAAAACGGACAAAAGACTTTTAATGTGCTTAGCGTGAACATCCAACAGTTTTCGCATCTGAGATTGAGGAAATAACTCGGACAATTTTTATACCCTGAACCCATTGAAAATGGGAAATCAGGGTATAATGTTTTCGTGAAAATGTATGTAACAGGCAGAAGGAGACGTCGCAGACCATACAAAGTATATATATTCTTGATCAGCTCGATGAGCTGAGTTGAAATAGCCCTGTCCGTCTGTCCGTCCGTCCGTCCGTCCGTCCGTCTGTGTGAACGCAGCGATCTCGTAAACCACAGAAGCTAGAGAGCTGAAATTTGACATGTATACTCGTGAATACCATACGCTATACGAGTTTTTTTCAAAAATTCGATAACTCTTCCCGTTCTCTTTTTATCGATAAATTTCGATAACTTCTCATCTCTTTTACGTACCGTAAGAGCTAGAGACCTGAAATTTACTATGTAGATTCCTGTTGTGAATACAGACATTTTGTAATTTTTGGATTTTGGATGCCACGCCCCCTTCGCCCTAAATTTGCAAAAAACGCATTTCAAATACTAGAGACTTGTGCTTCGGCACATACACACATATGAATAACATAATCATGCCCTGAAAGTTTGAATCAAAAAGTCCGGCTAGAAAAAAGTTATT
This sequence comes from Drosophila peninsularis, assembly GCA_035047485.1. NCBI lineage: Eukaryota > Metazoa > Arthropoda > Insecta > Diptera > Drosophilidae > Drosophila > Drosophila peninsularis. Next base: position 404,516 of record JAWNPN010000057.1, on the reverse strand, counting down.
AAACATTTAATTTCCCATAGCCTAGGCGTCTTGCAGCCCAAGCGCTGTCGCTACGTCAACTGCGCAGTTGGCAGAGCGTGTGCTTGAGCGTGCGTCTGTGCGTGTGTATGTGTTGCTTGCAACATATGTATATGCAAACTAAGCATACAATATTTGAAGTATCGGCACTTCGCAGGGCTCAGGGTATCTCCTAGTCGAGCCGTCTCGACTAGAGCATTCTTACTTGTTATTTTTGCATTTGGGTTGCGGTCTGACACAGCAAAAGTCAGAGGTTGGTGGTCTGTATAGATAGTTATGTCCCTAGTACCGTACAGGTATTGTTGTAACTTTCCAAGAGCCCACACTATGGCTAACAATTCCCTTTCGTTGGTAGCATAGTGTGACTCGCTTTCTTTAAGTGTTCTAGAAATCATGGTGATGGGCCTGTTTTCTTGTGTTAGAACAGCACCGATACAGTTTGCGGAAGCATCCGTCGTTAGATCTAATGGCTTCTTGAAATCTGGATACTTAAGAATTACATCTTCAGAAGCCAAAACGTTTCTCAGCCTCTCGAATGCCTCAATTTGTGAATCGTCAAATTCAATGGGAGTCTTTTTTGTCATATGTTTGCTTATGGACCGATTTTCTCCTTTAAGCAAATTTGTCAAAGGTCTTGCAATTGCAGCAAAGTCTTTAATGAAGCAATGGTAGTAGCTGGCTCTTATATATGGCTCTTGCCTTTTCTGGATCAGTTTTTGCGCCACCCATGGTTACTATAAGATATACTACAAGATATTCTACGCTTTGCTTGAAAAATTGAGTTTTTTCCCTGGAAACTCTCATGTTTGCATCTAACAAGCTCTTTAGAACCCAGTCTATATGCTTAACTTGATCATTTTCGTTTTCAGAAAAAATAATGACGTCATCTACATAAACATAGCAAGTTTTACCAATTTGTTCACGCTAAACGTCGTCAATTGCTCTTTGAAATGGGAATCTACAGAACTCGTTTTTCCCACCGTTTCCTAAAATCGATTACCATGTGTTACCCTGTGTTACCCTGCTCATCGCAACCTTTTTTATCAACAATCCAAGTCGGGTTGTTGTAGGGCGACTTCGATGGCCTAATGATGTTGTTCTCTAGCAAATTTTTTATTTCTTTTTTGACGAAATCAGCGACTCCCATTGGATGTGGGTATAGCTTTGAGTATATTGGCATGTCGTCTTCTGTGCAAATTGTAGCAACTACAGACGTATTGAATGGCAATGCCTCGTTTGAGGTCGAAAATGCCTTTGATCTAGACTCTACATCAGCCATAGATACCAGCAGCAACACACAAAGAAGATAATTGGCGCCCAACGTTATATATAAGAACTTACAGGGAACGTTTGAATAGCTGAAGTTGTGGGCATAAACATGTAAGTGGAATGTTCAATACAATACGATACATACAATAAAAACAGCCCTGTTCAATAAAAAATATGCTAAAGCGTAGTTGTGATTTGTGTTAAATATTTTCCAATTTTCACTGCAACGAGACAGAAATTCCTACAGTTGCACGAATTAAATACAATTAATGCCTCTAGCCGATTGCGCATAATCGGCGTGAATACAAATCGTTCATGTAGAGTGTCAAGTTACACTTTGTTTTAAAGCTAATGAGCAACTTGTACTCATACAGGGAAACTAAGCAAGAGTACGATAGTGACGACGGATGGGATTTTGAATCAGAAAATTTTCGCTCAGCGCAAGAAAACCCGACAGACATGGACGTTAGTCAGTTGCAAGCTCTAGCAAGGCTAAAGGAAAGATTTGATAGTCAACTTAACCAGTTGAGAGGAAAAGTGAACAGTTTGCGCATAGAAGTGCCGCAGGTCGAAGCTTACCAAAGAATATCCGTAGACCCAAATATCCCATGTGAAATAAAGATTGACATTATAAAATCAGTACACGAATTCAGTGGTTCACAAGATGGTTACGTTGCCTGGAGGCAATCTGCCACAGATGCGTACGAACCATTTAAGCCATTTGTAGGTAGCAGCGCGCATTATCAAGCTGTTACAATTATTAGAAACAAAATCAGGGGTCCAGCGAGAGCATAACACGGTACTCAATTTTGACGCTATAATAGCTAGGTTAGATTGCACATATGCTGATAAGACATCGCTATGGCAGTTTTGCAAGGAGCGGTGAGGAAAAAACTCAACGCGAAGAACATACACAACAGAAAAATTTCATTCGAAGAAGTAATACGTCGCATAATGGAAAAAATCCCTTTTTATCACAAGAGACACAATTCAGTAACCAGGCACAAAACAAGTGCCGACCCATCCAATGGAAGATGATACTTCCTCCCTATTTAGACAACCAATCAAGTGTTATGTATCAAAATGAAGTTTCGAAAACAGCAAACAGTAAACAGCTAGATACACAGGCCCAAAGCAATAGAAACAAAATCACATCTTACAACAGATTTCTGAAAAAATATGAGCAAGAAAATCAAGCTATTGCAGAATCAGAAGCATCAGACATTGATGATGAAGAGGAACTTCTAGAACTAAATTTTTTAGACACACCTCTCTGTTAAGATAAGCTAAATATTTCACAAAAGTTGACTTGAAATCGGGATTTCAGGAAATCCTTCTTTGCGACAAAAGCTATAGAAAAAACGCAATTTCGATATGAAACGGAAAGTATGAATTCTACAGACTTCATTTTTGTTTAAAAAATGCACCTGGAATATTTCAGCAAGCAATTGATGATGTACTTCGGGAACAGATTGGTAATTCATGTCACGTCTAAGTGGATGACGTAATCATATTCTCGGAAGACATGGAAAACAATGTTTATCACACTGCCTCGGTATTCGATAAGTTATGAAATGCTAGCATGAGGGTAACACGAGAAAACGCTTATTTTTTCAATGAAAAAAATTGAGTATGTTGGATTCGTAGTGGCTTCTGGCGGCAAATCCCAGCAAGCTAGAAGAAATAAGCAAATTTAAACAGCTAACTACCCTGTTTATTCCTTAGTTTAGAAAGCTATTACAAATGCTTTATAAAATATTTATCAGGTAAACCACTAAAAGACATACTAAGAGGTGACAAAGGCAAAGTAAGTCAAATAAAATCCCTGTGAGCCTCAACGAAAAACAAAAGTTGGACTTTGCGAAACTAAAGAACATATTATTTAGATTTAATGCTCCTTTACCCTGATCAAAAACCTTTTGACTTGTCGACAGACGCTTCATCGTCTGGCCTGGGTGCAGTTTTATCACAATATAAAAAGGCAATTACACTGATCTCTAGGACTTAAAGGGACAATGAATTGAATTTCGCAATAAATGAAAATTTTATCGCTGATGCTCTGTCAAGCCCAAATCTTTATGCGTTAGCAGCATAGTTCGCAAATAACAGTCGACCGTTGTTCTTCTTTTGCTCTCGTTGCGAACACAACCGAAAAAGTTGATACTCTTTCGAACTCGCTCTGAGCAAGAGACTCTTGCTGTCTTCGTTTATATTTTCTGTTGAGCTCTTTGTATTTCGCTCTTTCAATGAGCAGTGCGTAAAGAGCACATCGAGAAACGCTCGTACAGTGAGAATCAGCAAAAGAATCAGCAAAGAAGAAGATTGACCGAAAAACTCAAAGCAAACGGTCTTCACATCCATATACATATACATATTTCGTCTGCAAAACAGACGCTTAACGATTTGCTTGCCTGTACGTGTGCATGTATACCAATACATAAGCAACAGACTTTTTGCTTCAATGAATACGACGAAACGGTCTTGGAACGACCAGAACAAAACATAAAAAACAAGTAAGAATGCTCTAGTCGAGACGGCTCGACTAGGAAATACCCTGAGCCCTGCGAAGTGCCTATACTTCAAATATGCTATGCTTAGTTTACATATATATATGTTATCATGTTTTATGTGCTACTTATAATAAATATTTCTATGAATTCATCCTGTTTTATTTTCTCTCTTACTTTAATAAAATCCTTGCTTTCAGAGAAATTACACACAGGGCCCAAGAGTATATATACATATATATTTATTTTCGTGTTTTGTTTTTTTATGGTTTTATTTGTGGTTTTATTTTAAGCTATGTTTAATATCTTTAATCTCTGTCTTTAATAGTGCGATGATATGATTAACCTTATTTGGCTGTGATTCCGGGGCATAGCTCGCCGGCATGGCAAATAAAATACCCCCACCGAGTGGTGATATCGTTGATAAAATTTTGTTATTTTTAGGCTTTTACTTTAATTACTTAATAGTGACTTCCGTTTCGTACTTTATATAAATAAATAACTAAAATAAAATTATTTATTTTTAATAGGTTAGAGAATTATATACCGATTTATCCGACTATCCGTTTTGAAATTTTTTATAAATGATAAGAATAAAAGTAATTTTGCATGTATCGACTTCTCGATATATTTCAAATTTAAGAAAGCCCACCACTAGAAAACTTTAATTGTCATCTTTTAAAAAATCAAGAAGATTGTGGAGCTACAACTGTGTGAAAATGGTAAGGTTCAGGAGTGGTTTAGAAATTAAATATTACCTTAAATATTAAATTTTAGTTTAGAAATCAATACGATAGTGATGTCACAGTGTGGAGCCCTCAAGGCCGCCTTCATCAAGTTGAATACGCTATAGCGGCTGTAAAGCTAGGAACTGCAACTGTTGGTTTAAAAAATAATGATTGTGCAGTTTTGGTAGCACTGTGCAAACCACCATCTGAACTGTCCGCGTCTCAACGGAAATTAATTCCAATTGATGATCATTTGGGCATATCAATTGCCGGAATTACTGCAGATGCGCGTGTGTTAAGCAAATACCTAAGATCTGAGTGTTTGAGCTATAAACATTCTTATGGATCAACCTATCCTGTTTCACGATTGATTACTAATTTGGGAAACAAAATGCAAACGACTACTCAGCGTTATGATCGTCGACCATATGGAGTAGGCCTACTTCTTGCTGGATATGATGAAAAGGGTCCGCATATTTATAAAGTAGAACCTTCTGCCAATTTTTTCAATTGTAAAGCAATGACCATCGGATCTAGATCCCAAAGTGCACGCACATATTTGGAACGCCATCTTTCAACATTCCATGGTTGTTCTACAGATGATATTATATGTCATGGCATTCACGCCATTCGAAGTTCACTACCCAATGATGAGCAAAGTAAGGATGACGGCGCATCCCAATTGGTAAAACATATTTATTTATAACAAATGTTTTACCATTAACGTTATATTAATTTTTTTTTTTTCTAGAATATTACTATTGCGATAGTTGGAAAAGATCAACCATTTAAAATACTTAACGACAAAGAAAATATTGCTTATCTAAATATGGCTAAAAAACGAGGATCAACTAGTATGCCATCAAAATCTCAAGAAGATGACGATTCCTCAATTGGAGATCAATCTATGTCGTCCACTCCACGTGATCCACAAGTCGCCGTTGATACAATGGAAATTCAATAATTTAATCTGAGTTTACTTTGTTGATTCCCCAATAAATGATCAGCATTATGCTGCATATCATAATATTTGAATTGCTGTAGATAGAGGAAGTAGCTAGATTATCAAAATTAAGAAGTAAGACTAGGGGATACCCTGAACCCAGTGCATAACCGCTATTCCTCTAATTCTATTTCTTTTATATGTATGTACATCATAAGCAACACATAGACGCACGCCCAAGCACACGCTCTGCCAACAGCGTAGTTGATGTAGAGACTGCGCTTGGGTTGCAAGCGGCCTATGTTGTGAAAAATTAAATGAATCTTTTTTTTTGGAAGGACTTTTTTGTTCAAACTTTCAGGGCGTGATTATGATTTTCATATGTGTGTATGTGTCAAGCACAAGTCTATAGTATTTAAAATACGTGTTTTGCAGTTTTTTGGCGAAGGGAGCATGACATCCAAAATTTAAAAATTAAAATAGGTTTGGATTCATAATAAGAATCTACACAGTGAATTTCATTTCTGTGGTTTACAAATCGCTGTGTTCGCACGGACGGACAGGGCTATATCTACTCAGCTTATCGAGCTGAAATATACAGTTTGTCAAGAAACTCTTTACACACCGGAAAAAATTACATTTTTTGACTTTACATCCATATATAAAAACCTTTTATTAACATTTCTGAAATATTTTTAATGCTAAGTTGTTTAATGATTAATTTTAAGTTACATTATCAAAAACAGATTGCAAAACTAACGATGACTCTGCTGGGTTTACACCGAATTGTGAATTATTAAAAATTTTGAAATGCCTGGCCAAAGATTAAGCTTTGATGTGGTCCAATTAATTTATTATAACCACATCCGCTACAGAATTATCTGAACAGTTTTCTACATCAAGAACACCAATATAAAAAGTCTTAAATCGCGCAGAAAAAGAAGGACGACTTCAAGAAAAGGGTACAGGTGGACGTAAACGAAAGAATTACAGTCGGGACCGTTTAATTATGCGGGAGATTGAACAGTTATATCGTATGAAACAGTGCGCCAGGCCATCCAACGACATAGGTACACTTCTGGAATTTCACGAAAGAAAGCACTGCTTTCATCGCTAAATCTAGAAAAACGTTTAAATTTTGCTGTAAACATGATTGGGCAGCCGACGGGATACTGGGACTACGTAATATTCTGTGACAAATCAAAAATAATGATATTCTATAATAATGGCCCATCTAGAGTATGGCCCAAGCCATTACCAGCGTTGGAGAACAGAAACATTATTCCCACTGTAAAATTTGGAAAACTCTCTGTTATGGTTTGGGTGTGTATTTCCAGCAGAGGGGCGGAGAGCTGGTATTCATAGAAGACACTATGAAAGCAGTTCAGTACCTCCAAATTTTGAAATCAAATAAAATCAAAATATTGCAGAAATGTTAATAAAAGGTTTTTATATATGGATCTAAAGTCAAAAAATGTAATTTTTTCCGGTGTGTACAGAGTTTCTTGACAAACTGTATATACTTTGTGGGGTCTGCGACGTCTCCCTCTTCCTGTTAAATTCATTGTAACGATGCGTGCAACGAATACTCATTTTGTAATTTTTGGACTTTAGATGTCTTCTTCAAAATTCTTCGCCCTCAATGTGCAAAATACGCATTTCAAATACTATACCCTCTTTTTATAGCCTGAGCCCATTGAAAATGGGAAATCAGGGTATAATGTTTTTGTGAAAAAGTATTTAACAGACAGAAGGAGACGTGGCAGACCCCATAAAGGGTCAGGATGCAAAATGAGTTGCTGTATCCCTGTCCGTCCGTCCGTCCGTCCGTCTGTCCGTATGCGTGGGCGCGTAGATCTCAGAACGTATAACAGCTAGAGACTTGAAATTTTGTATGAGGTCCCTGTACACGCGCTGGTCAACTTTGTTTTTATACCCTGAGCCCATTGAAAATACGAAATCAGGGTATAACGTTTTTGCGAAAATGTATGTAACAGGCAGAAGGAGACGTCGCAGACCGTACAAAGTATATATCTTCTTGATCAGCTCGATGAGCTGAATTGATAGAGCCCTGTCCATCTGTCCGTCCGTCTTTGCGAACGCGGCGATCTCGTAAACCACAGAAGCCAGAGAGCTGAAATTTGACATGTATACTCCTGAATACCATACGCTATACGAGCTTTTTCAAAAATTCGATAACTGTTCCCGTTCTTTTTCTATCGATAAGTTTCGATACTAACTTATCTTCTCTTTTGCGTACCGTAAGAGCTAGAGATATGAAATTCACTGTGTAGGACTGTTATTAATACAAATATAATATAATATAATTATATAAATATAATAAATATTGTAATATTTGGATTTTGGATGCCTATAAAAGAAAACCTATAAAACCTATAAAAGGGCAGGTGAAGTTTCTTTCGAACACCAACTTGCTCACGTGCTGCTGTCCAGAATAATATTGTAATAATATTGCAGTCAGCATATGAGTTAACAAAAAGTTGTTACTTCGTTCTGGTCGTCAGCAGTTACAATAACCAGAAAATACCAGATCAACAGTATGCAATTCTCGTCTTTTCGATTCCTAAGGATCCAACCTTCGCCGGCACTGTCGCCAACGGCCGGTCGGGAGCCACCGACTAGAGTTTCCCATTGAAAATGGGAAATCAGGTTCAATTGTTTTGATAAAATGTATGTAACAGGGAGAAGGCGGCATGGCAGACCCCATGAAGTATGTACATATATTCTTAATCAGGGAGACAAGTCGGTATAGTTCTGTCCGTCTGTCCGTATGTCTAAACGCGTCGATCTCAGAATCTATAAGAGCTAGAGACTTGAAATTTTTTATGTAGGTGCCTGTAAAGTACGCGCAGGTCAAGTTTGTTTCAAAAATTAAAATAAGTCATCCCATTTTAATGTTATCGAATCAAACCGATATTCAGATATAAAATTTTATCCAATTCATCTTAATAGCAAAATTGTGTGCCCTCTTCGCCCTACATTAGTAAACTACGTATTTCAAATACTATAAACTTATGCTTCGGCACATACACACATATGAATAATATAATCATGCCGTGAAAGTTTGATTAAGAAAGTCCTCCCAGATAAGTTATTAAACATTCAATTTCCCGTAACATAGGCGTCGTGCAGCCCAAAGGCAGTCGCTATGTCAACTGCGCAGTTGACAGAGCGTGTGCTTGTGCGTGCCTCCATATAAAAGAAACATAGAATTTGCGGAATAGCGGCTAGAACACGCAAATATAGGGCGAAGGGAGCCAAAAATTAAAAAATTTTTGTATTCATAACACGTATGTACACAATGAATTTAAAGTCTCTCGCTTTTACGGTATGTAAAAACGAAGAATATTTATTAAAATTTATCGACAATAAGAGAAAATGATGAGTTATCGAATTTTTGAAAAAAAAAAAAAACTCATTTAGTATTCACGAGTATATAAGTTAACAAGCACCGCCATGCAGTGCAAAATTTGATTTATCAGCGTCGTAGTGATGCCCGTATTATTTACATACAGTATTTCTCAGCTTATTTCAACCACCAGCATAAAAAAAAAGTTTGTTGGGCTAATTGGGAATATCCAAATAATCTGCGTTTAAATTCAGATTATTAGTGTAATGTTTAATCCAATACAAAATTATTTCATTTATTTTTTTAATATAGTTTCAATACTTAATAATGCTTAAAAACTAAAAAATTAGACCAAAACTGTTCCACAGCTTATTTCAACTGCCAGCTGTTCAAAGATCCGTTATTTTGTAATTCAAAGGTATATTTTTGTTTTATGCTTTATTCCCCGGTTTTGCATATGATGAAATAAAAATGTACTGAATTTTGAGAGCTCAACTTCCAGAATAACGAATTCAGCAAAATGGGACAACGTACAACTATTGAGCAGCGGGAACTTGTTCTCAAACACTTTAAAAATGAGATGAGTTGAGATGGTTGGATTTAGCTATTCTACAGTTCCAAGCATCATATATAAATTTGGCAGTGACAATAGAACCCACGATAAAGGTAGAAATTCTCGGAACAAAATTTTTAATCCCATGGACGAGCGCTATTGTTGCGAGAAAAATCTAGGAAAACCCAAGACAATTGACTCGACAAGTGACCAATGATGATAAGGAGGATTTGTGCAAGTCATGCCACCCAGAAACTATTCGCCGTGTGCAAAATGCCAAACTACCACGCACGAATCATTTTATAAGCGATAAAAACAAGAAGTGGCGCGTAAAAGTTGCCCATGCGCACTTGTAAAAGAATTCTTGCACATACATACATATGTATGTATGTGTGGTGTAAGCCTAACACAAGCTTGACTCAAGCGTTACTGACTACAGTAAAGTATGGAGGAGGCAACGTTATGGGTTGGGCCTTTATGTCAGCATCCGGCGTTGGGAACTTGGAGTTCATTGGAAAAAAATGTCCGCATGTTATGAAACCACCAGCCCAGTCACCAGATTTTAATGTTATCGAAAATCCGTGGTCGATTTTGGAAACAAACATTCGCAAACACAAAATATAAACAAATCGGACCTAAAGGCTGTATTGGTTAAGGAATGGGCAAAATTACTCCAGAAGTCACCAAATCTATCCCAAAAACGCTAAATAGTATTAACCAAAACGGTGGTGACACCGAATATTAATTTTTTGTTATTTAAAAATACACTTAGCTTTAATAATTTTATTTCATAAGTGGTTCGAATAAGCTGTGAAAACTGTTTTGGTCTCATTTTTTAGTTTTGAAACATTATTAAATATTGAAATATATTTAAAAAATAATTGAATCAATTCTGTATTTTATATTAAATGAATCAATATAAACATCACACTTACAACCAGCGCTTAAATTTTTTTTTTATATACCCAATAGTTTAGATTTTATAGCCCAACAAACTTTTTTCATGGTGCTGGTTGAAACAAGCTGTGAACCACAGTATATGTTCTTTCTAAGAGTTCCCGGGGCAATGCTAATTGACATTTTATGAGGCAAAGTACTTTGATATTTAATACTTTGTGATTTTAGCTTTTTAATATGTACTGTAGATTCTTTAACAGAATAAGTTTGAAATTATGGATAAGGTTTGGGTTGACAAAAGTCGCTACGATAATGCAGAAAAACTATATCATGAATCGTTATGTAAAGTAAGTACATATATATGTATATAAGTATACATATATATATATATATATATATATATATATATATATATATTGTAAATTTGTACAAAATCACTATATTCTCCGAAAAAAAATTTGTTGACTTTAGATGCAAAAACTAAAGCATTTTTTCTTTCTAAAATATTCTAATGCACAGTATGTATGTATGTACATATTTATACTAATCCATATACATACATACATACATATATACATACGTATATATTTATGGCATGTTCCACTTTGCTAATCATATTAGACAAAAATATTTCTTTTATTTAAATGCTATTGAGTAGATAATTGATAATTTTATAAGGCAGCAAGTGAAATAAATATATTTAGATATATACATACATACATATGTATGTATACCGCGATTCGATCGAGTTTATTCTTTAAAAAGTTTATAACTTTTTCGTCTTATCGATTTCTTCGTAATTGATTAAAAACGAAATGTCAAATTTTGCGTGTGTACGTATTGCTTTCAATTTACAGTACCAAAATGCGCTAATCGAGTTTTGGACTGAAGTACTTTTTTTTTATAAATCCAAATATATATTTCAGTAGCGCTCGATCCAAAAATTCTATGAAGACTGTAAAGCATGGTGGTAGTGATGTTATGCTCTGGAGTTGTATGACTGCTGGTGGTGTTGGAAATAATTGATAGAGTGATAGACTAGTATGAATACATCGAAATTCTAAACAAAATATGGTTTCAAGTGTTGACAAGTTGGGTTTATAACGGTGTTATTATTTTCAACAAGATAATCACCCCAAAAACATGACTCAAAATTAGTGTTGCACAACATCTTCCCGTCAGAACTGGCGTTTTTATACCCTGAGCCCATTAAAAATGGGAAATCAGGGTATAATGTTTTTGTGAAAATGTATGTAACAGGCAGAAGGAGACGTCGCAGACCACACAAAGTATATATATTCTTGATCAGCTCGATGAGCTGAGTTGAAATAGCCCTGTCCGTCCGTCCGTCCGTCTGTGTGAACGCAGCGATCTCGTAAACCACAGAAGCTAGAGAGCTGAAATTTGACATGTATACTCCTGAATACCATACGCTATACTAGTTTTTTTCAAAAATTCGATAACTCTTTCCGTTCTCTTTTTATCAATAAATTTCGATAACTTTTCGTCTCTTTTACGTACCGTAAGAGCTAGAGACATGAAATTTACTGTGTAGATGCCTGTTGTGAATACAGACATTTTGTAATTTTTGGATTTTGGATGCCACGCCCCCTTCGCCCTAAATTTGCAAAAAACGCATTTCAAATACTAGAGACTTGTGCATCGGCATATGTGCACACATATGAATAACATAATCATGCCCTGAAAGTTTGAATCAAAAAGTCCTGCTAGAAAAAAAGTTATTAAACATTTAATTTCCCATAGCCTAGGCGTCTTGCAGCCCAAGCGCTGTCGCTACGTCAACTGCGCAGTTGGCAGAGCGTGTGCTTGAGCGTGCGTCTGTGCGTGTGTATGTGTTGCTTGCAACATATGTATATGTAAACTAAGCATAGAATATTTGAAGTATCGGCACTTCGCAGGGCTCAGGGTATCTCCTAGTCGAGCCGTCTCGACTAGAGCATTCTTACTTGTTTAAATTCAGAATGCGGGAAGATTGCCGATCTGGCGGCTGGAAATTTTACATATTTTATCACTGTTGAAGAATACAAAATAGCTAAGCTGCATGGAACAGAAAACTGAATGGTATCCTACAAAAAATGAAACTCGAACACATGAAATTTTTAAATCCGGTGCGATTTTCTCCTGTCGATATGAAAATTTTATTTCTAGCTATTTCTGGCTTTTTTCATTCCTCTGGCGTCTTGAAGCCCTCAAAAATTGGCAGCACTGCTCATAATTGCTACATGTTTGTGGCATACAAAACGCTAAAACTTTTAAAAACACCTCCCACAGTTCTGACCGTTATCAAATGGCAAGTGTTGGAAAAATAATATCAGGAAGCCTCATAATCTCAAAAACTAAGCCTATAGATGTTTTGAAGCCGCTATCCCACAAAATATTAAAAATATCAAAAGATAAATTTTTGTTAATTTTTAACATTCAAGAAACATATATAGTTTTCTGTACGAAGTTTTTTTTTACTATTTAAATTTGTAGTTCTGAAACTAATCAATATATTTTACTAATTTTTTTTGTAAATGTAGTCAATACATTAGTTAATAAGACTGTATAAAAGTAGAAGACTGTATTAGTTCGGGGACTCTTCGACCGTCCAGGAATGCCCTAGGCCTACGTGGTCACCCTATGCTTAATAATATGTTTTATTCGATAAAAAAAAAGTTGCTGTACGAAGACATCGGTTCACTGTATATGTGTGTACATTTTATAAATGTTTACATTTTTCAGGGTAGTAAGACGAAGAATTGCAGCCTATTAGTTTCTGAGATCGCGAAGGCTAGACAGCATATTCAAAGCTCATTGGAAAAGGTAATGTATTGTGTTAATACGTTAACTGAAATTAAATAATTTTACATATACAATGATCACAATGATATGTAAAATATTTTTCTAAAAGAACCGGTCAATAAGATTTTGTATTGAACAAGTAAGAAAACTCTAGTCGGTGGCACCTGACTAGGGCCGAACCCACCGAAGCACCGCTATTTCTTGAATTCTGTTTCTTTTATATGTATGTATGTACATCAAGAGTGCTCTAGTCGAGACGGATCGACTAGGAAATACCGAGCCCTGCGAAGTACCGATACTTCAAATATTCTATTTTTAGTTTAAATATACATATATTGCAAGCAACACATACACACACAAACGCACGCTCTGCCAACTGCGCAGTTGACGTGTTGTGGCAAATTAATTTTTTAATTTTAATAACTTTTTATACCCTGAGCCCATTGAAAATGGGAAATCAGGGTATGTTTTTGTGAAAATGTATGTAACAGGCAGAAGGAGACGTCGCAGACCACACAAAGTATTTATATCCTTAATCCATCCAGAAACAAGTAAGGACAAGACGGCTCGACTAGGAGATACCCTGAGCCCTTTTATCGATCAACTTTTCTTCTATTTTGCGTACCGTATGAGCTAGAGACATGAAATTCACTGTGTAGATCCCTGTTATGAATACAAACATTTTGTAATTTTTGGATTTTGGATTTTTGCACCCCAAGCGCAGTCGCAGTCGTCAACTGCGCAGTTGGCAGAGCGTATGCTTTAGCGTGCGTCTGTGTGTGTATGCAATGCTTGCAATATATGTATATTTAAACTAAAAATAGAATATTTGAAGTATCGGTACTTCGCAGAGCTCAGAGCTAGAGAACTCTTATTTGTTTAATTAATGAAGTAAAATGAGTTATGCAATATGATTACCAGGTGCGTGGAAAATTTGTAAATTCATTTTCCTAAATGGACTTGGTATATGTATATGCTCGGGTTGACACCCAAAAATTTTAAAAATTTATCTTGGAGTGTGAAATACCAAAGATACCATGTGATTATATATTGTTAAAAGTAGAGATTTTACTTTACTGTGTAGATCCAAAGTTTCTATAATTTTTGGATTTTGGATACTATGCAATAAACGTGTTTCTAGAAACTTCTGCAAATATACACATTTGAATGACATATGCCCACAATTTATGTGTTCTGTCCAAAAGATCTAACGTTGTGATGTGCACAACCAGGCAGCTAAAGTTTTCAATCAGATTAGAGAACAAATTTCGATTTTAGTGCGTTTGTGCTTGTGCGTACATATATTTTTTAGAGAAGAGAGCGGAAAATAAAAATATATGAGAGAGAAGAGATCAGAGAATAAGCATCCATATTTGCATAGAAGTGCTTCACAAATAAACAAATCCATTACGGCCGCCCGCCCGCAGTGATCTGAAGTAGAAATTTCGCAAACAAAAGAACTAATGATTAACAGTTGTCTATAGAATTTATCAGCATTTTTAACGCATAAAAAAAATTTACACAATATTAAAACTGTTTTTTGCCATGAAGCCATTTAAAATGAGAAATCACGGGAAATAGTTTTGTTAAAATGTATATAACAGGCAGACCGACTCTTGGAAGAGTCCTTTAAGTATATATATTCTTGATCAGCTAAACGAGCTCAGTTGATATAGCCATGTCCGTCCGTATGAACGCGCTGATACCGCCAACCACAAAAGCTAGATGTATACTCGTGTATATCATACGCAGTACGAGCTTGCTTTAGAATTTCCATATTGATAAATTTTCTTCGTTTTTCCATACCGTTAACGCCAGTGACTTAAAATTTACTGTATAATTAATACAAAGATTTTGTAATTTTCGGACGCCCCTTTCACCTAAAACTAAAATACTCGAGACTTGTGCTCTTGCCAATACACACATAAGAAAGTCTACCCACAAAATAAGTTATTAAGCTTTTAATTTCCCACAATATAGGCATATTACAGCCCAAGCGCAGTCGCTACGTAAACTGCGCAGTCAGCAGAGCGTGTGCTTGTGCGAGCGTCTTTGTGTGTGTGTTGCTTGGAATGTACATACATATAAACGAAACAGAATTCGCAGAAAAGCGGTTCCTCGCTGGGTTCAGGGTATCCCCTAGTCAGGCGCCACCGACTAGAGTTTTTTTACATGTTCAATTTTAAAGCTTGTCTGAACTTATTATTTTTAGATTTTAAATAATTAATAATACTGGTTTACACCGCCTTTAGTATCAATCATTAATGTAGCAAGGTCTATTTCTAATTCCCTGAATCTTTTTATTTCGTTCTCCAACTTTTTCACTTGTCCTCTCACGTTTAAATAGGGCGGAGGTCAAGGAAGAACAATATATTTTAGGACAGACATCAGTTCGAGTATATATTCGGTATATATTCGAGTATATTCGGATTGATTTAGAGTGCCTTTAGTTGGTAACGCATCTCCAATGCCGCAGTTAGATAACATCATCGTGCCTCCATATGTGGTAAATGCACAACCCGTTTACTAAAGGAGAATATGCAATACAGCCTAATCTGTAGAGGGTTTTCGCTGCATTCTAAGACAATTGAGAGGCGAGGAAATTCCCGAAAACTTTCCAAACATTCGCATTGTAATTACTTTTGATGCACTAAAAATATGCGCCTTTATCTTTACGAAGTTTAAAAAATATGCGCGTTTATCTTTACGAAGTTTGTTAAGGATAGATAAAGCTTTAGAACAACAGAATGTTGTTGCACTGAACCCACAACAACAAGAGCGCTCTAGTCAAGACACATTGCCCGTTTCTTTTATAGATTTATGTATGTAAATTACAACACACGTACGCACAGCGCAGTGTGCAGTTGACACAGGCAGTGGGAAATTAAATGTTTAATAACTTTTCTAGATGGGCTTTCTTAATCAAAGGGCGTGATTATATAATTCATATGTGTGCATGTGCCGAAGCATAAGTCTCTAGTATTTGAAATATGTGTTTTGCAAAATTTTGGCTAAGGGGGCGTTCTCATCCAAAATTTAACAAAAATCAAAATTGTATTAAACGCACATAAAACTAAAAACAAAATTTGAACACTCTGGCTATAAAGATATAATTTTATAGCTCAATATCGATTTCGTTTTTAATAGATAACACTTAAACGGGATGAGTTACTAAAACAAAAAATCCTTAAAACTTCAGCATTTTTATACCCTGAACCCATTGAAAATGGGAAATCAGGGTATAATGGTTTTGTTGAAAGACGGAGAATGAGGCTTGGCAGACCACATAAAGTATATATATTCTAGATCAGGGAGACAAACCGAGTCGATTTAGTACTGTCCGCCTGTCTGTATGTGTGAACTCGTCGATCCCAGAATCTGTAAGAGCTAGGTACATACTTTAAATTTTCTATGTAGGTCCCATATAGCAGGTCAAGATTGTTTAAAAAATTCGATAACTCATCCCGTTTTAATGTTACCGATGGAAAACGAAATCGACAGTTTTTAAATTATATCTCACACGCCTTTGGAGCTAGTCTCCAAATTATTGTTATTAGTTTTATTTATTTTTGCAGAATCGATTATTTTTGTTAAATTTTTTTGGATACTGGCTCTAAATTTCCTGAATTATTAAGATTGAAGGTAGTTGCAAATAACGCCAATATATGAATGAGAAGGCATTTTTCAATAAAATATATATATGATAAAATATCAAATACATCCATTTAATCACAAAACATTTGGCCAGTAAACATACACGTGTTCAGCAACGCAAAGCATTTGCAGTTTTTTTTATACGTGTGCAAACACATACACAAATTCTAAGAACTACAAATGTGGTGTGTGTATCGGCTAAATGGTTTGTACCATAGATGGCGCTATTGGCTAAAAATTTGAAATTGAATTTTTGTATATACGCATATGCTATTTGCAAGCTCTGCAGTATTTTAAAGAACGGCAATTGAACGTGGTTCAGGGGATCTACTATACGGGACCCCCACTAGAGTGTTCTTACTTGTTACTTAATGACTTCTATATTACTAAATGAATTTTAATCAAATGTATTTTGTTGAATATTTTTTAATTTCAATATTGGTGATATTTGGCAACTGGCCTTTAAAATATTTGGGGAAATTTGGAGCCAAAATTTAACACAAAGGAAAATTGCCTTAAACAGACAATAAACTAGATGCAAAATTTTGACTCTCCAGCTCGTCGGAGATTTAATTTAACTGAATTTTGATATCGTTTCTAATCAATAAAATTTAAACGATAACAGTTATAGTTTTAAGAAACAAACAAATAAGAAAAATCTAGTCGGTGGCACCCGACAAGGGGATATCCTGTACGCAACGTAGCCCTAAATTTGCAAAATATGCATTTCAAATCCTAGAGACTTGTGCTTTGGCACATACACACATATGTATAATAGAATCATGCCGTGAAAATTTGATTAAGAAAGTCCTCCCAGATATAAAGTTATTAAACATTTAATTTCCCGTAACATAGGCGTGTGTTTGTGCTTGCGTCTTTTTGTTGTGAGTTGCTTGTAATGTATATACATACAAAAGAAGCAGAATTCGCGGAGCAGAGGTTCTACACTGGGTTCAGGGTATTCTCTATTCGAGCACTCTCGACTAGAGTTTTCTTACTTGTTTTTCTTAAGTTTTAGATGCCTCGTCCCTTCACCCTAAATTTGAAAAAAAAAAGTATTACAAATACTAGAGACTTCTGTTTTTTTCATATTCACACCCTGTGAAGATTTGAATAATTTGCTAAAAATCTGACTGCGCCAGGAGTCGAATCTACGGTGTCTATGCGCGATGGTGGACGCTTCTACCAACACCGATACTAAACTTCGAATCAAATCAAAAACTTAATTAACACTTAGTCATTCCAGCCAACTTCTATCATAATTAAGATTTCATAGAATATAAATTATTTAATGTCTATTTCCCCGGATCGCGTCAATGAGCACGCGAACACTAGGATTTTATAGAATACTAATAAAAGTCGCGACCACTAAGCGAGATATGTTTACAATGTTTATTTCGGGCGATCCGCCGCGTTTCAAATGCAATCATAATCTAAAGTACAAAGAATAAGTTTTGGGTATTTATTATAAATTTGTCGCCACCGCCGCTGCTGCTGTCGCTGTTTTTAGTCGATGCATCATTATGGCTGCCATTGCTGTAGTCGGTCGTCGCCCTGCAGAACTGCAGTGCTTGCGCCTCGTGCAGGGTATCCTATTACCTTGCGGACGTTGCGCAACACAGTTACGCGACGCTGACTTGACTCTGCAGGCCGTCGGCGTCGTTGAACGTGACACTCAGACCATGTGCGCCTTTCGCTGACCGCTGATAACGCCGGTTCAGCTATTTTGGCAAGAACGTTTCCAGAATACATTTTTTGGTCTTGGGTCGTTACGTGTTTACAGTTAACTTATACAATGCTGTCACTGCCAATTGACCAAAGGCTAAACGTTTTGTTTAATACCTTCTGTAATACTTAATGGATTTAATGAAATGTTCAATATATTGAACATTATTATTATATTAAATACATATTCAGTTCTTTATTTTTTTGACGTACCAAATCTTAAAAATTCACTTAAAATGATTTGGAGCTGGCTGCTGGAACTTGAATAAGTATTTCGTATAAATTTTAAATGTTTAATAGACACAGGATCTACTGTCAATATGATGATTGTCTTATTCAAACCAGCAATGGACCTTTAACAATCACACAAATAGTGAATGTCCTTTCCAACGAGTTGTTCAAGAGTAATAATGAATTCTTTCTACATCAATTTTCACCAGATTACGATTAATTGGTAGGAAATAAATCACAAACTGTAATTTTATACAATAGAATAGATCACAAACCAAATTCATTCTTAGCTCAACCAAATCCTGAAATTAATCAACATTTCAACAATCCAATCAGAGATAATTCAAGAATATACTAACCCAAGTCCTTACCGACTAGAACATTTAAATGAAGAAGAAAAATTTAATTCAATAAGCTTGTTGAAACAATATCAACAAGAGAGAACAATTATACTCACTGCAATTTATTATCGAGAAGCTTTCTGAAGCAAATCTCAAATTACAACTTCACAAATACGTGTTTCTAAAACAAGAAACTACTTTCCTAGGACACGTCGTAACTAAGGATGGAATAAAACCCAACCTTGATAAAATCAAGGCAATTCTAAAATATCCTATTCCCACAAAAAATAAAGAAAAGATTTTCTTGGATTAACCGGATATTATAGAAAGTTTATTCCAAATTTTGCAGACATAGCCAACCCAATGACCGCAGTACTTCGAAAAGATTCAAAAATAGATATTTTGAAACTAAAACAACTTATTTCCAATGATCCAATTTTAAAAAATCCTGATTTCCAAAATAAATTCATTCTAACAGCTGACGCAACTAATGTAGCCCTTGGAGCTGTACCGTCTCTAGACGGACGTCCTATCAGTTTTATCAGCAGAACCCTCAATGACCACGAAACTAACTACAACGCTATAGAAAAGGAACTCTTAGCTATTGTATGGGCAACACTACCTTCTAGGTCGACATTTCGAAATCAATTGTGACCATCAACCATTATGTTGGTTGTATAAAATGATAGGCCAAATTCAAAATTAACCCGATGGAGAGTAAAATATCAGAATACCAATTTGATATAAAATACATAAAATGAAAAGAAAGACGCTCTATCGCGAGTAAAAATAGAAGAAACTTATTTCGGAGAAGAAACACAACTAGCGCTGACGAAAACAATTGTAATTTAATCTGCATTATAGGAAAAGCAATAAACACATTCAAAAGACAAATTATATTTTCAAAAGGCTTTCCAAATGTTAAAAAACAGAATTACTTCACAAAATTAATAATTCACATTACATACGCTAACATGACTAAAGATAAAGCCGAAAAATATTTGATTGACTTTTTGTACAAAGACTAGTGTAATGTTTATAGACAGTGATGC
Source organism: Drosophila peninsularis (assembly GCA_035047485.1). Taxonomy (NCBI): domain Eukaryota; kingdom Metazoa; phylum Arthropoda; class Insecta; order Diptera; family Drosophilidae; genus Drosophila; species Drosophila peninsularis. The sequence goes on along the minus strand of JAWNPN010000057.1, from coordinate 384,423 downwards.
ACCTTTCGAGATCATTCAAAATACACACAAAGAAATTATCAACACTAACCATACGAAAATTCTGCGAAGTCTCATTAAATTAAAACATATAAATTCATATGCTGAATTTAAAGAACTTATTTTGAAAACCCATGAAAAACTGTTACGCCCCGCAAGTCAAAAAACAAATAAACTCTTCTGTGAAACTTACTATTTCCCTAGCAGCCAATTACTAACACAAAACATAATAAACGAATGTAACTTTTTTAACTTAGCAAAAACCGAACACAGAAACACAACTATGCCGATGAAAATTACCTCCAGGCCCGACCATAGCGCGATAAATTTGTAATAGACATTTATTCAAAACACTCAAGGAAAAAAATAAAAAATTATTAATAAAAAAAAACAGTGACCGAAGAATACGAAGTCGATACCAGATTAATGACATTTCTTGGATTTGCCCGTATTTGTGATTTGGCTATCCAGTTGCCAAATCACAAATACGGGCAAAAAATTTAGAAAATGATGTTGATGCTTTCCTTGAATGCTGAGAATAACGCGTCCGACCGACGGCAAAAGAACCGCTGTAGCGACGCGTCATTTTGCTGCTGAGTAATTTTAACAGCATATAAAATAAGTCTATGATAAAATAGTCTTTAGTCTTAAGTTGTTCGTGAATAAAGCGAGTTGTCAAGTAAAATACAAATCGTGCATCGTCTTTCAAAAATCGCATCAACGTTTCCATTAGCTTTTGGCGTGGCATTAGTTCGACTCAAATTTAATTATATTCAATTATAATTATAATAATGCATATAATAAGTATAAAATGTTTGGAGTATTCACTCTTCGTAGTCGAGCAGTCTCGACTAGAGCTTTAGTATTTGCTCAATATTATTAATCTTTTTATTCTGTTACAGATTGACAATATTTCAGTTGATTCTTCTTCAAGCTTGGAAATTATAAGAAGAGTTGCGGCGTTGGAGGTCGAAAATAAGGAAATTAGAACTATTGTTTCAAATTTTTCTCAATTGTATAATGATATTTTAAAGCGGATTGTTATAATTGAAAATGAAATAATTTCAAATAACAAATCAGCAGAGAAGTGTTGATTTTTTGACGTGAACAAAAATTCTGTGTATGTAGAAATATTAGCAATGTATTGAAAGATATACACAAAATTTGTTGAATTATTGTCAAATCAACTACATATCTGTTGATTTGTCCTATGATGGGTAAATAATTTAGTAAAGTTTCTGTTGAACAAAATATTAATTTCAGCTTATTTATAATAATATTTAATTTAAATATTGATTTGTTAAAAAAATATTTCCCTCAATAAAAAGCTTAAGTTTAATTTTCATGAATTAAATGTGTTCCTATTAAGCATGTTTCAATAAGCGTAGGCTATTGGCGTGGAAATATAAACGAAATATTTATAGCCTAAGCGCATTGGAAATGGGAAAACAGGGTAATGGTAATGGTTTTGTTAAAAACTATGTAATAGGCAGAAGGATGCGTGACAGACCCCATAAAGTATATATATTCAACTGAGTTGATTTAACCCTGTCTGTCTGGATGGATTTTGTAAATCAAGCTCTGAAAGTTTGATTAAGAAAATCAATCTACAAACAAGTAAAAACATTGTAATCAGGCGCAACCGACTGCGAAATACTTATTTCGCATTGGCGTCATGGCGTGTTCTATGGTTTGGGGGTGCCTGATTCTTCGCAACCACGTCAGAAATAAGTGAGCTTCCCGGCAGATAGAAGAGTTGCTGAAGTCTTACAGGGTGACCGAGGACGGTCAGTAAGCACGTAACGAGTCAAGAACGAAAAATGTATTCTTGCCAAAATAGCTGAACCGGCGTTATCAGCGGTCAGCTAAGGCCTGGTCTGGGTGTCAAGTTCAACGACGCCGACGGCCTGCGGAGTGAAGTCAGCGTCGTGTAATTATGTTGCGCAACGTCCGCAAGGTAACTGCAGTTCTGCAGGTCGACGACCGACTACAGCAGCGGCAGCCATAATGATGCATCGCTTAAAGCCAGCGACGGCAGCACCGGCGGTGGCGACAAATTTATAATAAATATCCAAAACATATTCATTGCACTTTAGATTATGATTGCATTTGAAACGCGGCGGATCGCCCGAAATAAACATTGTAAACATATCTCGCTTAGTGGTCGCGACTTTTATTAGTGAAGCGATTCACTATTCTATCAAATCCTAGTGCTTGCGAATCCTTGACGCGATTCGGGTAACTAGACATTAAATAATTTATATGCTATGAAATCATAATTTTGATAGAACTCTGCTGGAACGACTAGGTTTTTGGTTTGATTCGAAGTTCAGTATCGGTGTTGGTAGAAGCGTCCACCATCGAGCATAGACACCGTAGATTCGACTCCTGGCGCAGTCAGATTTTTAGCAAATTATTCAAATCTTTACAGGGTGTGAATATGAAAAAACAGAAGTCTCTAGTATTTGTAATACTTTTTTTTTTCAAATTTAGGGTGAAGGGACGAGGCATCTAAAACTTAATAAAAACAAGTAAAATATAGAGAATACCCTGAACCCAGTGTAGAACCTCTGCAGACGCACGCACAAGCACACGCTCTATAAGAAACTTCAAATTTTTTATGTAAGTCCCTGTTTAGCACACGCAGGTCAAGTTGTTTTTTTTATACCCTGAGCCAATTGAAAATGGGAAATCAGGGTATAATGTTTTCGTGAAAATGTATGTAACAGGCAGAAGGAGACGTCGCAGACCATACAAAGTATATATATTCTTGATCAGCTCGATGAGCTGAGTTGATATAGCCCTGTCCGTCTGTTCGTCCGTCCGTCCGTCCGTCCGTCCGTCTGTGTGAACGCAGCGATCTCGTAAACCACAGAAGCTAGAGAGCTGAAATTTGACATGTATACTCCTGAATACCATACGCTATATGAGTTTTTTTCAAAAATTCGATAACTCTTTCCGTTCTCTTTTTATCGATAAATTTCGATAACTTTTTTCTCTTTTACGTACCGTAAGAGCTAGAGACATGAAATTTACTGTGTAGATGCCTGTTGTGAATACAGACATTTTGTAATTTTTAGATTTTGAATGCCACGCCCCCTTCGCCCTAAATTTGCAAAAACGCATTTCAAATACTAGAGACTTGTGCTTCGGCACATACACACATATGAATAACATAATCATGCCCTGAAAGTTTGAATCAAAAAGTCCGGCCAGAAAAGTTAAAGTTAAAAGTTATTAAACATTTAATTTTCCACTACATAAACGTCGTTCAGCCCAAGCGCAGTCGCTACGTCAACTGCGCAGAGCGTGTGATCGAGCGTGCGTCTGTGTGTGTATGTGTTGCTTGCAATATATGTATATGTAAACTAAGCATACAATATTTAAAGTATCGGCACTTCGCAGGGCTCAGGGTATCTCCTAGTCGAGCTGTCTCGACTAGAGCATTCTTACTTGTTCTGTTTCTTCTACTATCTTTGTGAATTCGGATAAGTTGCTTGAGTGCCTGACATAGTCTCGTTGTTCCCATACCAATACACTTCCATCTATTATAGGAATGTAATCGGAATGTGAATAGTCGGTGACCCGAGCGGTTACTAATGTCAGTAAGAATGGAAGTGAACAAATAAGCCTGCAAGGAAAAAATGAAATTAAATCTATTGTATTTCTTAACTTATTATTTAACTTAAACTCGTATTATTTCAGGTTGTCCTTGTGGACCACCCTCCCTCTAATGAGCACAGACGTTCCTAGGTCTGCTTGGATCACTCCCTCTGTGCACAGGGGTGATAGCTTGTTGCCCAGTCTCTTGTTCGACCTCACAACGACTTTTTCCCCTACATCAAACACTCTATTTTGTCAATTCGCATTTATTCTTTCTAACTGTATTTATTGAACTTTTTCGATTTTGTTTGCAATGGTCTCCCTAAATTAATCAGTAGATGAGTGAATTATTTCAATTGGTTTCACATCAATTACTGAGTGCAGCGATCTATTGTATTCTCGTGTCGCGTGTAGAATTAGTTCGACTGTGTCGTCGATCTTTTTTTCCAATTTAAGACACCTGGCAATTTCTGCCAATGTACTATGAAACCGTTCTACTTGACCGTTGGAAGTACTGTGTAATGGGGGTGCATTTTCAACATCGATTTCATAGTTGTTCTTTAACAGTGAAGTAATGGTTTCTGAACTAAATGCCGCTTCATTGTCACAGTAAATGATCTTAGTTTTTGGAAAAAAATTCACGGCTTGTATGATTGGCCCTTTTACATCTGCTATAGTACGAGAAACTATTGGTTGCACGATTGAAAATTTCGAGAACTTACCAACACACGTCAAAACTGCTTTTTGAAAAAATATCGATGTTCAACCTTTCGCCAGAGTGTGACGGAACTGGCGTCTCACCGAGGAACTGTTTCTTAGGATGCCTGACATTTGGAGCGGGTACAGATTTTGCAATTTGCTACAATTTCTGTCAAAATTCTATTCATTCATTGGAAAATAATACTCTTCCAAAATTTGCTTTCAATTTTCTTGTGCTGCCCTATGCGCACGGTTATGTTCAGTTATTGCTATTTCCCTCTGCTCTGCTTTATCAGGAATGTCAACTACTATTTTCTTACAGTATCGAAACTAAATCGATGGGAAACTTTGCACTAAGTCTTGCTGGATACTAGCCACTACATTGAGATGAACAACCGCCTTTACTTCGTTCAAGACATTGTTTTTTCCGGTAAAATGTATTATATGGCGTGTTTTTTCGCCAAACAGGATAAAATTTCTTTTTAGAGCAAATTGCGCTTCTTCCAAAACTATTTGGTTTCTAAAAACTTTCACAGGGTTTTCCGAAGCTTCGTGTAAGTTACCGATAACTCACTGTGCGTCTGCTACGTGGTTTTCTTTACCCGGTTTGTAGTGGATCTTTGCGTTATGCTCATCAATATACGCTTTCCATCTTTTTATTTTTGCATTTGGGTTGCGTTCTGACACAGCAAAAGTCAGAGGTTGGTGGTCTGTATAGATAGTTATGTCCCTAGTACCGTACAGGTATTGTTGTAACTTTCCAAGAGCCCACACTATGGCTAACAATTCCCTTTCGTTGGTAGCCTAGTGTGACTCGCTTTCTTTAAGTGTTCTAGAAATCATGGTGATGGGCCTGTTTTCTTGTGATAGAACAGCACCGATACAGCTTGCGGAAGCATCCGTCGTTAGATCGAATGGCGTCTTGAAATCTGGATACTTAAAAATTACATCTTCAGAAGCCAAAACGTTTCTCAGCCTCTCGAATGCCTCAATTTGTGAATCATTAAATTCAATGGGAGTCTTCTTTGACATATGTTTGCTTATGGACCCATTTTCTCCTTTAAGCAAATTTGTCAAAGGTCTTGCAATTGCAGCAAAGTCTTTTATGAAGCAATGGTAGTAGCTGGCTAATATGGATAATCCTATATGGCTCTTACCTTTTCTGGATCAGTTTTTGCGCCACCCATGGTTACTATAAGCCCAAGATATTCTACGCTTTGCTTGAAAAATTGAGTTTTTTCCCTGGAAACTCTCATGTTTGCATCTAACAAGCTCTTTAGAACCCAGTCTATATGCTGAACATGATCATTTTCGTTTTCAGAAAAAATAATGACGTCATCTACATAAACATAGCAAGTTTTACCAATTTGTTCACGCTAAACGTCGTCAATTGCTCTTTGAAATGGGAATCTACAGAACTCGTTTTTCCCAACGTTTAAAGAGAAAGACGTCTTTTCAAGGTCGTGTTCAGCCAAATATATTTGATGGTATCCAGATTTAAGATCCAATGTTGTAAAATATTCGGCTTTGCCCAAATTTGCCAATATCATGGGGATGTTGGGCATTGGGTACTTGTCGGCAATGGTTTTATCATTTAGTTTCCTAAAATCGATTACCATGCGCTTATTTTTGTTACCCTGCTCATCGCAACCTTTTTTATCAACAATCCAAGTTGGGTTGTTGTAGGGCGACTTCGATGGCCTAATGATGTTGTTCTCTAGCAAATTTTTGATTTCTTTTTTGACGAAATCAGCGACTCCCATTGGATGTGGGTATAGCTTTGAGTATATTGGCATGTCGTCTTCTGTGCGAATTACGACATATTGAATGGCAATGCCTCGTTTGAGGTCGAAAATGCCTTTGATCTATTCAAGATCATGCTTCTAATTTCTTTTCTCACTGCCTCTGGCACGATAATATCATTTACGTTAGTAAAATTAAAATTATCACAATAATGATGCTGTAGTTTTTCGGAGTATTCAAGGTCGCTCCCACCCACGTTAGCAAATCGAAAACAATTATACCATCAAATGGATTTAGAGATTCCAATAAAAAGAATGAAGCTGTTTTACCAAATATGTTTATTAAACACTTCTGGTGGATTTTGTTAGAACCATGGATGGAGCTAACTGTAAAAGGGGAGCTGACCGGACTTACATTTCTTAGCTTCTTTACGGGCTTAATGTAGTTTTTGGCAGCTCCTGTGTGTGATCAGGATTTTTAGTTTCCTCCCAGCCAGCTGTCGTTCGGTGAACGGTAGCCGGGAGCGTTCCCTAAAAAATTGACCGAATCGTTGCCACTTTTGGAGTCATCATCTTCATCAGCCTCAACAACTGCGGCTGTGGCAGTGTTATTGTATTCTGTCTCTTGGCTAGTAGTGGCATGTTGTATTGTATTTTCTTTCTCTGGCGCCTTTGGCCAGTCATGCGTTCGGAATCTTGCCCTTTTTCGGCCATGCTCTGTTGTACGTCTGTTTTGGTTTCTATTTTCCATAGCTTTTGCGTATGTAGCTGCAAACATGCTATCGACCTGCGGCACTTCTATGCGCAAACTGTTCACTTTTCCTCTCAACTGGTTAAGTTGACTATCAAATCTTTCCTGTAGCCTTGCTTCCTGTTGAGCCAGGGCCTGGCTAACAGCGCCCGCTATTAGAGCTTGCAACTGACTAACGTCCATGTCTGTCGGGTTTTCTTGCGTTGAGCGAAAATTTTCTGATTCAAAATCCCATCCGTCGTCACTATCGTACTCTTGCTTAGTTTCCCTGTATGAGTACAAGTTGCTCATTAGCTTTAAAACAAAGTGTAACTTGACACTCCACATGAACGATTTGTATTTAGGCATTAATTGTATTTAAGTCGTGCAACTGTAGGAATTTCTGTCTCGTTTCAGTGAAAATTGGTTTGAAAAATATTTAACACAAGTCTTGTGACTACGCTTTAGCACTTTTATTTGAACAGCACTTATTGAACATTCATTATTGACTGGTCTAAATACTCTTTAGCTAAGTCAAATTTCAATATTTTTAACTCTCGTTGCTATGAGAATTACTTCTTACGCTGTAGAGGGCAGTTTGCTCGTGACCGTAAAAGGTTTTATTCATTTGTAAATTCGAAGCGTAATTCTTCTGGATTACCCTCTTCATTTTTCTTCGGTTTAGACAAGACCTGTAATGATCAAGATGCCTCTGATCTATTTGCAGATTTCTTCCAATCCACTTACTCTTCTTCCATAACCTATACCAAATCACATTCAACTTTGAATACTATAATGAATGTAAATTCCATATTTGCTTCAAACATTTCGTCTCCCTCTCTCTTATCCGCTATTCGGACGTTGAAATCATCGTTCTCTCCTGGAGCAGATGGTATTCCAAGTTGTTTGATTAAAGAATGCAGTGTTTCTTTTCGGTCACTTTTATTAAAACTGTTTAATTTGTCCCTTAATACCTCAGTATTCCCTTCAATTTGGAAAGAATCATTTATTATTCCTCTGTATAAAAAAGGAGGAAGATCTGATATTTCCAATTATAAGGGTATTGCGAAGCTTTCTGTTATCCCGAAGTTATTTGAAAAAATAATAACTTCGAACTTGCAACATTTTTGCAAATCGATTATTTCACCATCTCAGCATGGCTTTGTTCAGAATCGATCAACCTCAACTAACCTATTAGAATTTTCATCTCTAATCAACGAAAGCTTTTTAAATAAAATGCAGACTGACTTAGTAAGGCATTTGACTCAGTTCAGCATGATATTTTACTTCAAAAGCTTGACCATTTCGGATTTTCGCCTAAACTTCTGTCTTGGATAGCTTCCTATTTAAAGGGTAGAACCCAAAGAGGTTTGTTGAGATCAGCTATTTCGAAGGTCATATTTGTCTCATCGGGTGTGCCTCAGGGTAGTCATTTGGGCCCTCTACTATTCTCCTTTTTTATAAATGACCTTCAGAGTTGTATTTCTCATTCAAAGGTTTTTATGTATGCAGATGATGTAAAACTCTGTCTCTCACTGGATCATCTACGCTTACAAGATGATCTTGATTCCTTTCAATGTTGGTGTTAGGCTAATCAATTGCAGTTGAATTGTTCTAAATGTATGACAATGACCTTTAGTCGCGTTTGTCCATATACTGCTCATTATACAATCAATAATGATTCCTTGCAACGTATTTCCACAGTGAAAGATCTTGGGGTACTCTTTGACTCTGAACTTAGTTTCAATGCCCATATATCAACCATCATTATTGAAGCCAAAAGTGTTCTTGGCATTATTAAACGATGGTCGAAAGAATTTTAGGACCCGTTTGTTACCAAACTCCTTTTTGTTTCGCTGGTTCGACCAATTTAGGAATATTGTTCAATTATATGGTCGCCACAGCATAAATTGTAACAGGACCGTATAGAATCGGTTCAGAAACAGTTTCTTCTCTTTGCGTTACGCAATCTTAACTGGGATCGTAACCTTCGTTTACCCTCTTATCATAGTAGGCTTCTTCTTATAGATCTTCCGTCACTAATAACCCGTAGAACAGTCTTGGGTATTGCTTTTCTACATAATTTGATTAGTGGTAATACTGATTCGCCTGCCCTTTTAAAGCAAATTAATTTTGTAGTTCCTTCTCGTCACTTCCGTTCTCTATATTTACCTATATGTACATCTGATTACTCCTTGCATAGTGCGTTTCAGGTCTTATGTGCTACCTATAATAAATTTTTTATGTATTTGCTTCAGAACTCTCTCTTCCTTTAATAAAATACTTGCTTTCAGCTTACCTCAGAGAAATCACACACTGGGCCCAAGAGTGAGAATGCACAGGAATTGGCAATTCTCCCTACTTTTGTTGTGTTTTCTCATTTCTGTAAAATATATAAATATATGTTCTTCTTCTTCCTGCTTTAAGCTATGTTTGTAGATTAATTTTTAAACTAAATATTTTTAATTTCTTCACTCCCTATCTTTTATAGTTCAATGATATCACTAACCATATTTGGCTGTGATTCGGGGCATAGCTCGCCGGCATGGCAAATAAAACACCCCCAGCGGGTGGTGATAACATTGATAAAATTTTGTTAATTTTAGACTTTTACTTTAATTACTTATTATTGACACTCGTTTTGTCAACTATAATAAATAAATAAACATAATAGATTCCACTTACATGTTTACGCCCACAACTTCAGCTATTCAAACGTTCCCTGTGAGCTCTTATATATAACGTTGCGCGCCAATTATCCTTTCAGTGTGTTGTTGCTGGTATCTATAGCTGATGATGGGATGATATAGGTGTTCCATAGGGTTATGATCTTTTAGAAAGATTACGGTGGAGAGATTACTGGTCTCTCTTATCAGTGGCCTTGTGGTACAGTGATATAGAATTAATAATTCAAAGTTTTACAGCTTGTTGCTTGAGCTAAGTTTATTGAACGAGCTTCTCGCTTCGTTGTACGAACAGAACTCACTTAAAGTAATTTGACAAACCAAACTAATAGCTAAAAGAATCAAATGTTACCAAGAATACTTTTACAAGCATCCGGTCGGCAAGGCGATTCATCATAATTGATACGCTGCTCTTGCGACCCATGCAAAATATCCAGCCGCTGACCGTTGCTACCCGAACGTTGAACTGAGCGTCTGCAAAGTCAGCACTTGTGCATGCATTTGTTTTCTCTAAACAACTGAGTGCGAGGGACACTCGTTAACTTATATGCTCGGGTTGACATCCAAAAATTAAAGAAATGTATCTTAAAAAATTATGTTAACATATCTATATATTGGGGTATGAAATACCAATGTGCTTATGTTTTCATTTAGATTAGAGAACAAATTTTGATTTTAGTGCGTTTTTGCTTATGCGTACATACATATACATTTTTTAGAGAAGAGCGCGGAGAATAAAAATATATGAGAGAGAGAAGAGAGAATGAATAACATGAAAATTTAATAATATTAACGAAAATTTGATTAATAAATTCTACCCAGAAAAAAAGTTATTAAGCATTTAATTTCCCACAACATTGCAGCCCAAGCGCAGTCGCTACGTAAACTGCGCAGTCAGCAGAGCGTATGCTTATGCGAGCGTCTTTGTGTGTGTGTTGCTTGGAATGTATGTTTCTTACATATAAACGAAACAGAATTCGCAGAAAAGCGGTTCCTCGCTGGGTTCAGGGTATCCCCTAGTCAGGCTCCACCGACTAGAGTTTTTTTTACATGTTTAATTTTAAAGCTTGTCTGAACTTATTATTTTTCGATTTTAAATAATTAATAAATTAATACTGGTTTACACCGCCTTTAGTATCAATCATTAATATAGCTGACATAGATGAAATCCACAAGGTCTACTTCTAATTCTCTGAATCTTTTTATTTCGTTCTACATCTTTTTCAATTGTCTTCTCACGTTTAAATAGGACGGAGGTCAAGGAAGAACAATATATTTTAGGACAGACATCAGTTCGAGTATATTCGGTTTGATTTGGAGTGCCTTTAGTTGGTAACGCATCTGCAACGCCGCAGTTAAATAAACGTCATCGTGCCTCCGTATGTGGTAAATGCACAACCCGTTTAATTGACAAAATAATTGTGGAAATTTGGAGCCAAAAATTAACACAAAGGAAAATTGCCTTAAATAGACAAAAAACTAGATGCAAAATTTTGACTGTAGCTCGTCGGAGATTTAATTTAACTGAATTTTGATATCGTTTCTAATCGATAAAATTTAAACGATAACAGTTATAGTTTTAAGAAACAAACAAATAAGAAAAATCTAGTCGGTGGCACCCGACAAGGGGATATCCTGTACGCAACGTACCCCTAAATTTGCAAAATATGCATTTCAAATCCTAGAGACTTGTGCTTTGGCACATACACACATATGTATAATAGAATCATGCCGTGAAAATTTGATTAAGAAAGTCCTCCCAGATATAAAGTTATTAAACATTTAATTTCCCGTAACATAGGCGTGTGTTTGTGCTTGCGTCTTTTTGTTGTGAGTTGCTTGTAATGTATATACATACAAAAGAAGCAGAATTCGCGGAGCAGAGGTTCTACACTGGGTTCAGGGTATTCTCTATTCGAGCACTCTCGACTAGAGTTTTCTTACTTGTTTTTCTTAAGTTTTAGATGCCTCGTCCCTTCACCCTAAATTTGAAAAAAAAAGTATTACAAATACTAGAGACTTCTGTTTTTTTCATATTCACACCCTGTGAAGATTTGAATAATTTGCTAAAAATCTGACTGCGCCAGGAGTCGAATCTACGGTGTCTATGCTCGATGGTGGACGCTTCTACCAACACCGATACTAAACTTCGAATCAAATCAAAAACTTAATTAACACTTAGTCATTCCAGCCAACTTCTATCATAATTAAGATTTCATAGAATATAAATTATTTAATGTCTATTTCCCCGGATCGCGTCAATGAGCACGCGAACACTAGGATTTTATAGAATACTAATAAAAGTCGCGACCACTAAGCGAGATATGTTTACAATGTTTATTTCGGGCGATCCGCCGCGTTTCAAATGCAATCATAATCTAAAGTACAAAGAATAAGTTTTGGGTATTTATTATAAATTTGTCGCCACCGCCGCTGCTGCTGTCGCTGTTTTTTGTCGATGCATCATTATGGCTGCCACTGCTGTAGTCGGTCGTCGCCCTGCAGAACTGCAGTGCTTGCGCCTCGTGCAGGGTATCCTATTACCTTGCGGACGTTGCGCAACACAGTTACGCGACGCTGACTTGACTCTGCAGGCCGTCGGCGTCGTTGAACGTGACACTCAGACCATGTGCGCCTTTCGCTGACCGCTGATAACGCCGGTTCAGCTATTTTGGCAAGAACGTTTCCAGAATACATTTTTTGGTCTTGGGTCGTTACGTGTTTACAGTTAACTTATACAATGCTGTCACTGCCAATTGACCAAAGGCTAAACGTTTTGTTTAATACCTTCTGTATTACTTAATGGATTTAATGAAATGTTCAATATATTGAACATTATTATTATATTAAATACATATTCAGTTCTTTATTTTTTTGACGTACCAAATCTTAAAAATTCACTTAAAATGATTTGGAGCTGGCTGCTGGAACTTGAATAAGTATTTCGTATAAATTTTAAATGTTTAATAGACACAGGATCTACTGTCAATATGATGATTGTCTTATTCAAACCAGCAATGGACCTTTAACAATCACACAAATAGTGAATGTCCTTTCCAATGAGTTGTTCAAGAGTAATAATGAATTCTTTCTACATCAATTTTCACCAGATTACGATTAATTGGTAGGAAATAAATCACAAACTGTAATTTTATACAATAGAATAGATCACAAACCAAATTCATTCTTAGCTCAACCAAATCCTGAAATTAATCAACATTTCAACAATCCAATCAGAGATAATTCAAGAATATACTAACCCAAGTCCTTACCGACTAGAACATTTAAATGAAGAAGAAAAATTTAATTCAATAAGCTTGTTGAAACAATATCAACAAGAGAGAACAATTATACTCACTGCAATTTATTATCGAGAAGCTTTCTGAAGCAAATCTCAAATTACAACTTCACAAATACGTGTTTCTAAAACAAGAAACTACTTTCCTAGGACACGTCGTAACTAAGGATGGAATAAAACCCAACCTTGATAAAATCAAGGCAATTCTAAAATATCCTATTCCCACAAAAAATAAAGAAAAGATTTTCTTGGATTAACCGGATATTATAGAAAGTTTATTCCAAATTTTGCAGACATAGCCAACCCAATGACCGCAGTACTTCGAAAAGATTCAAAAATAGATATTTTGAAACTAAAACAACTTATTTCCAATGATCCAATTTTAAAAAATCCTGATTTCCAAAATAAATTCATTCTAACAGCTGACGCAACTAATGTAGCCCTTGGAGCTGTACCGTCTCTAGACGGACGTCCTATCAGTTTTATCAGCAGAACCCTCAATGACCACGAAACTAACTACAACGCTATAGAAAAGGAACTCTTAGCTATTGTATGGGCAACACTACCTTCTAGGTCGACATTTCGAAATCAATTGTGACCATCAACCATTATGTTGGTTGTATAAAATGATAGGCCAAATTCAAAATTAACCCGATGGAGAGTAAAATATCAGAATACCAATTTGATATAAAATACATAAAATGAAAAGAAAGACGCTCTATCGCGAGTAAAAATAGAAGAAACTTATTTCGGAGAAGAAACACAACTAGCGCTGACGAAAACAATTGTAATTTAATCTGCATTATAGGAAAAGCAATAAACACATTCAAAAGACAAATTATATTTTCAAAAGGCTTTCCAAATGTTAAAAAACAGAATTACTTCACAAAATTAATAATTCACATTACATACGCTAACATGACTAAAGATAAAGCCGAAAAATATTTGATTGACTTTTTGTACAAAGACTAGTGTAATGTTTATAGACAGTGATGCACCTTTCGAGATCATTCAAAATACACACAAAGAAATTATCAACACTAACCATACGAAAATTCTGCGAAGTCTCATTAAATTAAAACATATAAATTCATATGCTGAATTTAAAGAACTTATTTTGAAAACCCATGAAAAACTGTTACGCCCCGCAAGTCAAAAAACAAATAAACTCTTCTGTGAAACTTACTATTTCCCTAGCAGCCAATTACTAACACAAAACATAATAAACGAATGTAACTTTTTTAACTTAGCAAAAACCGAACACAGAAACACAACTATGCCGATGAAAATTACCTCCAGGCCCGACCATAGCGCGATAAATTTGTAATAGACATTTATTCAAAACACTCAAGGAAAAAAATAAAAAATTATTAATAAAAAAAAACAGTGACCGAAGAATACGAAGTCGATACCAGATTAATGACATTTCTTGGATTTGCCCGTATTTGTGATTTGGCTATCCAGTTGCCAAATCACAAATACGGGCAAAAAATTTAGAAAATGATGTTGATGCTTTCCTTGAATGCTGAGAATAACGCGTCCGACCGACGGCAAAAGAACCGCTGTAGCGACGCGTCATTTTGCTGCTGAGTAATTTTAACAGCATATAAAATAAGTCTATGATAAAATAGTCTTTAGTCTTAAGTTGTTCGTGAATAAAGCGAGTTGTCAAGTAAAATACAAATCGTGCATCGTCTTTCAAAAATCGCATCAACGTTTCCATTAGCTTTTGGCGTGGCATTAGTTCGACTCAAATTTAATTATATTCAATTATAATTATAATAATGCATATAATAAGCATAAAATGTTTGGAGTATTCACTCTTCGTAGTCGAGCAGTCTCGACTAGAGCTTTAGTATTTGCTCAATATTATTAATCTTTTTATTCTGTTACAGATTGACAATATTTCAGTTGATTCTTCTTCAAGCTTGGAAATTATAAGAAGAGTTGCGGCGTTGGAGGTCGAAAATAAGGAAATTAGAACTATTGTTTCAAATTTTTCTCAATTGTATAATGATATTTTAAAGCGGATTGTTATAATTGAAAATGAAATAATTTCAAATAACAAATCAGCAGAGAAGTGTTGATTTTTTGACGTGAACAAAAATTCTGTGTATGTAGAAATATTAGCAATGTATTGAAAGATATACACAAAATTTGTTGAATTATTGTCAAATCAACTACATATCTGTTGATTTGTCCTATGATGGGTAAATAATTTAGTAAAGTTTCTGTTGAACAAAATATTAATTTCAGCTTATTTATAATAATATTTAATTTAAATATTGATTTGTTAAAAAAATATTTCCCTCAATAAAAAGCTTAAGTTTAATTTTCATGAATTAAATGTGTTCCTATTAAGCATGTTTCAATAAGCGTAGGCTATTGGCGTGGAAATATAAACGAAATATTTATAGCCTAAGCGCATTGGAAATGGGAAAACAGGGTAATGGTAATGGTTTTGTTAAAAACTATATAATAGGCAGAAGGATGCGTGACAGACCCCATAAAGTATATATATTCAACTGAGTTGATTTAACCCTGTCTGTCTGGATGGATTTTGTAAATCAAGCTCTGAAAGTTTGATTAAGAAAATCAATCTACAAACAAGTAAAAACATTGTAATCAGGCGCAACCGACTGCGAAATACTTATTTCGCATTGGCGTCATGGCGTGTTCTATGGTTTGGGAGTGCCTGATTCTTCGCAACCACGTCAGAAATAAGTGAGCTTCCCGGCAGATAGAAGAGTTGCTGAAGTCTTACAGGGTGACCGAGGACGGTCAGTAAGCACGTAACGAGTCAAGAACGAAAAATGTATTCTTGCCAAAATAGCTGAACCGGCGTTATCAGCGGTCAGCTAAGGCCTGGTCTGGGTGTCAAGTTCAACGACGCCGACGGCCTGCGGAGTGAAGTCAGCGTCGTGTAATTATGTTGCGCAACGTCCGCAAGGTAACTGCAGTTCTGCAGGTCGACGACCGACTACAGCAGCGGCAGCCATAATGATGCATCGCTTAAAGCCAGCGACGGCAGCACCGGCGGTGGCGACAAATTTATAATAAATATCCAAAACATATTCATTGCACTTTAGATTATGATTGCATTTGAAACGCGGCGGATCGCCCGAAATAAACATTGTAAACATATCTCGCTTAGTGGTCGCGACTTTTATTAGTGAAGCGATTCACTATTCTATCAAATCCTAGTGCTTGCGAATCCTTGACGCGATTCGGGTAACTAGACATTAAATAATTTATATGCTATGAAATCATAATTTTGATAGAACTCTGCTGGAACGACTAGGTTTTTGGTTTGATTCGAAGTTCAGTATCGGTGTTGGTAGAAGCGTCCACCATCGAGCATAGACACCGTAGATTCGACTCCTGGCGCAGTCAGATTTTTAGCAAATTATTCAAATCTTTACAGGGTGTGAATATGAAAAAACAGAAGTCTCTAGTATTTGTAATACTTTTTTTTCAAATTTAGGGTGAAGGGACGAGGCATCTAAAACTTAATAAAAACAAGTAAAATATAGAGAATACCCTGAACCCAGTGTAGAACCTCTGCAGACGCACGCACAAGCACACGCTCTGCCAACTGCGCAATTGACGTAGCGATTGCGCTTGAGATGCAAGACGCATATGTTATGGGAAATTAAATGTTTAATATCTTTATATCTGGATGGACTTTGTTGTTGTTGTTCAACTGAATTGATTTAGCCCTATCTGCCTGGATGGATTTTCTTAATCAAGCTCTGAAAGTTTGATAATATAATATGTATAATGTTTTTGTTCAAATGTATGTAACTCTGACTCTTGGAAGAGCCCATAAAGTATATATATTCTTGATCAGCTCGATGAGCTGAGTTGATACAGCCCTGTCCGTCCGTCCGTCTGTGTGAACCTCCTCCGCCTCCTTCGTCCAAAAAACGCATTTCAAAAACTAGAGACTTGTGCACATTCACACATATGAATAACATAATCATGCTCTGAAAGTTTAAATACGAAAAGTTATTAAACATTATTTTCTCACAACATAAACAAATCATTTATAGTCTTGATCAGATGAGTCGATTTAGCCCTGTCCATCTGTCCGCATGTGTTGTCCGTCTGTCTGTATGTGTGAACGCGTTGATCTCAGAATCTATAAGAAACTTCAAATTTTTTATGTAAGTCCCTGTTTAGCACACGCAGGTCAAGTTGTTTTTTTTTATACCCTGAGCCAATTGAAAATGGGAAATCAGGGTATAATGTTTTTGTGAAAATGTATGTAACAGGCAGAAGGAGACCTCGCAGACCATACAAAGTAGATATATTCTTGATCAGCTCGATGAGCTGAGTTGATATAGCCCTGTCCGTCTGTCCGTCCGTCCGTCCGTCCGTCCGTCCGTCCGTCCGTCCGTCCGTCCGTCTGTGTGAACGCAGCGATCTCGTAAACCACAGAAGCTAGAGAGCTGAAATTTGACACATATACTCCTGGATACCATACGCTATACGAGTTCATTTCAAAAATTCGATGACTCTTTCCGTTCTCTTTTTATCGATAAATTTCGATAACTTTTCGTCTCTTTTACGTACCGTAAGAGCTAGAGACATGAAATTTACTGTGTAGATGCCTGTTGTGAATACAGACATTTTGTAATTTTTGGATTTTGGATGCCACGCCCCCTTCGCCCTAAATTTGCAAAAAACGCATTTCATGTGCGTCTGTGCGTGTGTATGTGTTGCTTGCAACATATGTATATGTAAACTAAGCATAGAATATTTGAAGTATCGGCACTTCGCAGGGCTCAGGCTATCTCCTAGTCGAGCCGTCTCGACTAGAGCATTCTTACTTGTTTAATTTGATATCTCATCCAGTTTTAATGTTATCGATTACATCCGAAATCTATATTCAGCTGTAAAATTCTATCTAATTCATCTGCTATAATTTTGCTTTTTGTGTGTTTAATACAAATTTGATTTTTGTTAAATTTTGCCACACCCCCTGTTCCCTAAATTTGCAATACACGTATTTCAAATACTAGAGACTTGTGATTCGGCACATACACAATAACATAATCATGGCCTGAAAGTTTAATTAAGTCCATCCAGATATAAAGTTGTTAAACATTTAATTTTCCACAACATAGGCGTCTTGCACCCCAAGCGCAGTTACTACGTCAACTACGCAGTTGGCAGAGCATTTGTTTCAGCGTGAGTCTGTGTGTGCATGTATTGCTTGCAATATATGTACATATATGTAAACTAAACATAGAATATTTTAAGTATGGGCACTTTGCTGGGCTCAGGGTATTTCCTAGTCGAGCTGTCTCGACTAGAGCACTTTTACTTGTTTCATGAAGTTAAATGAGTTTTTTTTTGCCAATACGATCACTAGGGGCGTGGCAAATCTGAAAATTCATTTCCCTACAGGGACTTGATATATGTAAAAATTATCCTTTTAGTGTGTTGATGCTGATATCTATAGCTGCAAAGTATCAAGTTACCGCCGCTGACCGTTGCTACCCGAACGTTGAACTGAGCTTCTGCAAAGTCAGCACTTGTGCGTGAAGTTGTTTTCTCTAACTGAGTGCGAGGGACACTCGTTAACTACTCCCCCCTCAGAATCATGACCGTCCTCGTTAATTTTATAGCTGTTGACGATCTCCTGTATCTTATTTGAAGCTCTCCTTAGACTCTGGAAGAGTAGCATGGAACCGCAGTGATGAACCGAGTTTTAAATGATCCGGCCGATGCTACTTCCCTGTTGATGATATGAAGGTTGTGGTTGTTCATTCTCTGTAGGAGCGGCATGCTCAGAATTGGTTCATGGCTAATGATGTTGGGCAATGGTGAAGCTGCTGGAGGTCCTTAATATTAGATGCTTCTATTAAACTTACTATGGGGATTTCTGTGGGATGTTCAATGAGCACAGACTTTAAATCGTCTTGGTAGAAAATTGTTGGATTTATAATGTTTGCTTTAGCAAGCGTGATTGTGAGCATTAAGTTTTGAATTTCTGTTATTAACATTCTATTTCTGGCTAGTAATGCCTCATATAAGTGTGAAATGTCAGTTAGTTCATTTTTCTTGGCTTTTATTATTTGATTAACAGTATCTGTAAGCTGGTTTATTTGCTTTTGAGTTTCAGAGTTTATTGCTACCTGTCTATTGATTGAGTCTATCAATTTTGATTCTTTCTAAATCCGTGGCATCAGGTGTGCCAGCCACAACCTTGAGTACTGTGCCTAACAAATCTAAACTTCTGGCAATTCTATGATGAATTTTTAAAACGGACAAAAGACTTTTAATGTGCTTAGCGTCAACATCCAACAGTTTTCGCATCTGAGATTGAGGAAATAACTCGGACAATTTTTATACCCTGAACCCATTGAAAATGGGAAATCAGGGTATAATGTTTTCGTGAAAATGTATGTAACAGGCAGAAGGAGACGTCGCAGACCATACAAAGTATATATATTCTTGATCAGCTCGATGAGCTGAGTTGATATAGCCCTGTCCGTCTGTTCGTCCGTCCGTCCGTCCGTCCGTCCGTCTGTGTGAACGCAGCGATCTCGTAAACCACAGAAGCTAGAGAGCTGAAATTTGACATGTATACTCCTGAATACCATACGCTATATGAGTTTTTTTCAAAAATTCGATAACTCTTTCCGTTCTCTTTTTATCGATAAATTTCGATAACTTTTTTCTCTTTTACGTACCGTAAGAGCTAGAGACATGAAATTTACTGTGTAGATGCCTGTTGTGAATACAGACATTTTGTAATTTTTGGATTTTGAATGCCACGCCCCCTTCGCCCTAAATTTGCAAAAACGCATTTCAAATACTAGAGACTTGTGCTTCGGCACATACACACATATGAATAACATAATCATGCCCTGAAAGTTTGAATCAAAAAGTCAGGCTAGAAAAAAAGTTATTAAACATTTAATTTCCCATAGCCTAGGCGTCTTGCAGCCCAAGCGCTGTCGCTACGTCAACTGCGCAGTTGGCAGAGCGTGTGCTTGAGCGTGCGTCTGTGTGTGTGTATGTGTTGCTTGCAATATATGTATATGTAAACTAAGCATACAATATTTAAAGTATCGGCACTTCGCAGGGCTCAGGGTATCTCCTAGTCGAGCTGTCTCGACTAGAGCATTCTTACTTGTTCTGTTTCTTCTACTATCTTTGTGAATTCGGATAAGTTGCTTGAGTGCCTGACATAGTCTCGTTGTTCCCATACCAATACACTTCCATCTATTATAGGAATGTAATCGGAATGTGAATAGTCGGTGACCCGAGCGGTTACTAATGTCAGTAAGAATGGAAGTGAACAAATAAGCCTGCAAGGAAAAAATGAAATTAAATCTATTGTATTTCTTAACTTATTATTTAACTTAAACTCGTATTATTTCAGGTTGTCCTTGTGGACCACCCTCCCTCTAATGAGCACAGACGTTCCTAGGTCTGCTTGGATCACTCCCTCTGTGCACAGGGGTGATAGCTTGTTGCCCAGTCTCTTGTTCGACCTCACAACGACTTTTTCCCCTACATCAAACACTCTATTTTGTCAATTCGCATTTATTCTTTCTAACTGTATTTATTGAACTTTTTCGATTTTGTTTGCAATGGTCTCCCTAAATTAATCAGTAGATGAGTGAATTATTTCAATTGGTTTCACATCAATTACTGAGTGCAGCGATCTATTGTATTCTCGTGTCGCGTGTAGAATTAGTTCGACTGTGTCGTCGATCTTTTTTTCCAATTTAAGACACCTGGCAATTGTAAATTGTAATGGGGGTGCATTTACAACATCGATTTCATAGTTGTTCTTTAACAGTGAAGTAATGGTTTCTGAACTAAATGCCGCTTCATTGTCACAGTAAATGATCTTAGTTTTTGGAAAAAAATTCACGGCTTGTATGATTGGCCCTTTTACATCTGCTATAGTACGAGAAACTATTGGTTGCACAATTGAAAATTTCGAGAACTTACCAACACACGTCAAAACTGCTTTTTGAAAAAATATCGATGTTCAACCTTTCGCCAGAGTGTGACGGAACTGGCGTATCACCGAGGAACTGTTTCTTAGGATGCCTGACATATTTGGAGCGGGTACAGATTTTGCAATTTGCTACAATTTCTGTCAAAATTCTATTCATTCATTGGAAAATAATACTCTTCCAAAATTTGCTTGCAATTTTCTTGTGCTGCCCTATGCGCACGGTTATGTTCAGTTATTGCTATTTCCCTCTGATCTGCTTTATCAGGAATGTCAACTACTATTTTCTTACAGTATCGAAACTAAATCGATGGGAAACTTTGCACTAAGTCTTGCTGGATACTAGCCACTACATTGAGATGAACAACCGCCTTTACTTCGTTCAAGACATTGTTTTTTCCGGTAAAATGTATTATATGGCGTGTTTTTTCGCCAAACAGGATAAAATTTCTTTTTAGAGCAAATTGCGCTTCTTCCAAAACTATTTGGTTTCTAAAAACGTTCACAGGGTTTTCCGAAGCTTCGTGTAAGTTACCGATAACTCACTGTGCGTCTGCTACGTGGTTTTCTTTACCCGGTTTGTAGTGGATCTTTGCGTTATGCTCATCAATATACGCTTTCCATCTTTTTATTTTTGCATTTGGGTTGCGTTCTGACACAGCAAAAGTCAGAGGTCAGAGTACCGTACAGGTATTGTTGTAACTTTCCAAGAGCCCACACTATGGCTAACAATTCCCTTTCGTTGGTAGCCTAGTGTGACTCGCTTTCTTTAAGTGTTCTAGAAATCATGGTGATGGGCCTGTTTTCTTGTGATAGAACAGCACCGATACAGCTTGCGGAAGCATCCGTCGTTAGATCGAATGGCGTCTTGAAATCTGGATACTTAAAAATTACATCTTCAGAAGCCAAAACGTTTCTCAGCCTGTCGAATGCCTCAATTTGTGAATCATTAAATTCAATGGGAGTCTTCTTTGACATATGTTTGCTTATGGACCCATTTTCTCCTTTAAGCAAATTTGTCAAAGGTCTTGCAATTGCAGCAAAGTCTTTTATGAAGCAATGGTAGTAGCTGGCTAATATGGATAATCCTATATGGCTCTTACCTTTTCTGGATCAGTTTTTGCGCCACCCATGGTTACTATAAGCCCAAGATATTCTACGCTTTGCTTGAAAAATTGAGTTTTTTCCTGGAAACTCTCATGTTTGCATCTAACAAGCTCTTTAGAACCCTGTCTATATGCTGAACATGATCATTTTCGTTTTCAGAAAAAATAATGACGTCATCTACATAAACATAGCAAGTTTTACCAATTTGTTCACGCTAAACGTCGTCAATTGCTCTTTGAAATGGGAATCTACAGAACTCGTTTTTCCCACCGTTTAAAGAGAAAGACGTCTTTTCAAGGTCTTGTTCAACCAAATATATTTGATGGTATCCAGATTTAAGATCCAATGTTGTAAAATATTCGGCTTTGCCCAAATTTGCCAATATCATGGGGATGTTGGGCATTGGGTACTTGTCGGCAATGGTTTTATCATTTAGTTTCCTAAAATCGATTACCATGCGCTTATTTTTGTTACCCTGCTCATCGCAACCTTTTTTATCAACAATCCAAGTTGGGTTGTTGTAGGGCGACTTCGATGGCCTAATGATGTTGTTCTCTAGCAAATTTTTGATTTCTTTTTTGACGAAATCAGCGACTCCCATTGGATGTGGGTATAGCTTTGAGTATATTGGCATGTCGTCTTCTGTGCGAATTACGACATATTGAATGGCAATGCCTCGTTTGAGGTCGAAAATGCCTTTGATCTATTCAAGATCATGCTTCTAATTTCTTTTCTCACTGCCTCTGGCACGATAATATCATTTACGTTAGTAAAATTAAAATTATCACAATAATGATGCTGTAGTTTTTCGGAGTATTCAAGGTCGCTCCCACCCACGTTAGCAAATCGAAACCAATTATACCATCAAATGGATTTAGAGATTCCAATAAAAAGAATGAAGCTGTTTTACCAAATATGTTTATTAAACACTTCTGGTGGATTTTGTTAGAACCATGGATGAAGCTACCTGTAAAAGGGGAGCTGACCGGACTTACATTTCTTAGCTTCTTTACGGGCTTAATGTAGTTTTTGGCAGCTCATGTGTGTGATCAGCATTTTTAGTTTCCTCCCAGCCAGCTGTCGTTCGGTGAACGGTAGCCGGGAGCGTTCCCTAAAAAATTGACCGAATCGTTGCCACTTTTGGAGTCATCATCTTCATCAGCCTCAACAACTGCGGCTGTGGCAGTGTTATTGTATTCTGTCTCTTGGCTAGTAGTGGCATGTTGTATTGTATTTTCTTTCTCTGGCGCCTTTGGCCAGTCATGCGTTCGGAATCTTGCCCTTTTTCGGCCATGCTCTGTTGTACGTCTGTTTTGGTTTCTATTTTCCATAGCTTTTGCGTATGTAGCTGCAAACATGCTATCGACCTGCGGCACTTCTATGCGCAAACTGTTCACTTTTCCTCTCAACTGGTTAAGTTGACTATCAAATCTTTCCTGTAGCCTTGCTTCCTGTTGAGCCAGGGCCTGGCTAACAGCGCCCGCTATTAGAGCTTGCAACTGACTAACGTCCATGTCTGTCGGGTTTTCTTGCGTTGAGCGAAAATTTTCTGATTCAAAATCCCATCCGTCGTCACTATCGTACTCTTGCTTAGTTTCCCTGTATGAGTACAAGTTGCTCATTAGCTTTAAAACAAAGTGTAACTTGACACTCCACATGAACGATTTGTATTTAGGCATTAATTGTATTTAAGTCGTGCAACTGTAGGAATTTCTGTCTCGTTTCAGTGAAAATTGGTTTGAAAAATATTTAACACAAGTCTTGTGACTACGCTTTAGCACTTTTATTTGAACAGCACTTATTGAACATTCATTATTGACTGGTCTAAATACTCTTTAGCTAAGTCAAATTTCAATATTTTTAACTCTCGTTGCTATGAGAATTACTTCTTACGCTGTAGAGGGCAGTTTGCTCGTGACCGTAAAAGGTTTTATTCATTTGTAAATTCGAAGCGTAATTCTTCTGGATTACCCTCTTCATTTTTCTTCGGTTTAGAAAAGACCTGTAATGATCAAGATGCCTCTGATCTATTTGCAGATTTCTTCCAATCCACTTACTCTTCTTCCATAACCTATACCAAATCACATTCAACTTTGAATACTATAATGAATGTAAATTCCATATTTGCTTCAAACATTTCGTCTCCCTCTCTCTTATCCGCTATTCGGACGTTGAAATCATCGTTCTCTCCTGGAGCAGATGGTATTCCAAGTTGTTTGATTAAAGAATGCAGTGTTTCTTTTCGGTCACTTTTATTAAAACTGTTTAATTTGTCCCTTAATACCTCAGTATTCCCTTCAATTTGGAAAGAATCATTTATTATTCCTCTGTATAAAAAAGGAGGAAGATCTGATATTTCCAATTATAAGGGTATTGCGAAGCTTTCTGTTATCCCGAAGTTATTTGAAAAAATAATAACTTCGAACTTGCAACATTTTTGCAAATCGATTATTTCACCATCTCAGCATGGCTTTGTTCAGAATCGATCAACCTCAACTAACCTATTAGAATTTTCATCTCTAATCAACGAAAGCTTTTTAAATAAAATGCAGACTGACTTAGTAAGGCATTTGACTCAGTTCAGCATGATATTTTACTTCAAAAGCTTGACCATTTCGGATTTTCGCCTAAACTTCTGTCTTGGATAGCTTCCTATTTAAAGGGTAGAACCCAAAGAGGTTTGTTGAGATCAGCTATTTCGAAGGTCATATTTGTCTCATCGGGTGTGCCTCAGGGTAGTCATTTGGGCCCTCTACTATTCTCCTTTTTTATAAATGACCTTCAGAGTTGTATTTCTCATTCAAAGGTTTTTATGTATGCAGATGATGTAAAACTCTGTCTCTCACTGGATCATCTACGCTTACAAGATGATCTTGATTCCTTTCAATGTTGGTGTTAGGCTAATCAATTGCAGTTGAATTGTTCTAAATGTATGACAATGACCTTTAGTCGCGTTTGTCCATATACTGCTCATTATACAATCAATAATGATTCCTTGCAACGTATTTCCACAGTGAAAGATCTTGGGGTACTCTTTGACTCTGAACTTAGTTTCAATGCCCATATATCAACCATCATTATTGAAGCCAAAAGTGTTCTTGGCATTATTAAACGATGGTCGAAAGAATTTTATGACCCGTTTGTTACCAAACTCCTTTTTGTTTCGCTGGTTCGACCAATTTAGGAATATTGTTCAATTATATGGTCGCCGCAGCATAAATTGTATCAGGACCGTATAGAATCGGTTCAGAAACAGTTTCTTCTCTTTGCGTTACGCAATCTTAACTGGGATCGTAACCTTCGTTTACCCTCTTATCATAGTAGGCTTCTTCTTATAGATCTTCCGTCACTAATAAACCGTAGAACAGTCTTGAGAATTGCTTTTCTACATAATTTGATTAGTGGTAATATTGATTCTCCTGCTCTTTTAATGAAAATTAATTTTGTAGTTCCTTCTCGTATTTCCCGTCACTTTCGTCCTCTATATTTACCTATATGTACATCTGATTACTCCTTGCATAGTGCGTTTCAGGTCTTATGTGCTACCTATAATAAATTTTTTATGTATTTGCTTCAGAACTCTCTCTTCCTTTAATAAAATACTTGCTTTCAGCTTACCTCAGAGAAATCACACACAGGGCCCAAGAGTGAGAATGCACAGGAATTGGCAATTCTCCCTAGTTTTGTTGTGTTTTCTCATTTCTGTAAAATATATAAATATATGTTCTTCTTCTTCCTGCTTTAAGCTATGTTTGTAGATTAATTTTTAAACTAAATATTTTTAATTTCTTCACTCCCTATCTTTTATAGTTCAATGATATCACTAACCATATTTGGCTGTGATTCGGGGCATAGCTCGCCGGCATGGCAAATAAAACACCCCCAGCGGGTGGTGATAACATTGATAAAATTTTGTTAATTTTAGACTTTTACTTTAATTACTTATTAGTGACACTCGTTTTGTCAACTATAATAAATAAATAAACATAATAGATTCCACTTACATGTTTACGCCCACAACTTCAGCTATTCAAACGTTCCCTGTGAGCTCTTATATATAACGTTGCGCGCCAATTATCCTTTCAGTGTGTTGTTGCTGGTATCTATAGCTGATGATGGGATGATATAGGTGTTCCATAGGGTTATGATCTTTTAGAAAGATTACGGTGGAGAGATTACTGGTCTCTCTTATCAGTGGCCTTGTGGTACAGTGATATAGAATTAATAATTCAAAGTTTTACAGCTTGTTGCTTGAGCTAAGTTTATTGAACGAGCTTCTCGCTTCGTTGTACGAACAGAACTCACTTAAAGTAATTTGACAAACCAAACTAATAGCTAAAAGAATCAAATGTTACCAAGAATACTTTTACAAGCATCCGGTCGGCAAGGCGATTCATCATAATTGATACGCTGCTCTTGCGACCCATGCAAAATATCCAGCCGCTGACCGTTGCTACCCGAACGTTGAACTGAGCGTCTGCAAAGTCAGCACTTGTGCATGCATTTGTTTTCTCTAAACAACTGAGTGCGAGGGACACTCGTTAACTTATATGCTCGGGTTGACATCCAAAAATTAAAGAAATGTATCTTAAAAAATTATGTTAACATATCTATATATTGGGGTATGAAATACCAATGTGCTTATGTTTTCATTTAGATTAGAGAACAAATTTTGATTTTAGTGCGTTTTTGCTTATGCGTACATACATATACATTTTTTAGAGAAGAGCGCGGAGAATAAAAATATATGAGAGAGAGAAGAGAGAATGAATAACATGAAAATTTAATAATATTAACGAAAATTTGATTAAGAAATTCTACCCAGAAAAAAAGTTATTAAGCATTTAATTTCCCACAACATTGCAGCCCAAGCGCAGTCGCTACGTAAACTGCGCAGTCAGCAGAGCGTATGCTTATGCGAGCGTCTTTGTGTGTGTGTTGCTTGGAATGTATGTTTCTTACATATAAACGAAACAGAATTCGCAGAAAAGCGGTTCCTCGCTGGGTTCAGGGTATCCCCTAGTCAGGCTCCACCGACTAGAGTTTTTTTTACATGTTTAATTTTAAAGCTTGTCTGAACTTATTATTTTTCGATTTTAAATAATTAATAAATTAATACTGGTTTACACCGCCTTTAGTATCAATCATTAATATAGCTGACATAGATGAAATCCACAAGGTCTACTTCTAATTCTCTGAATCTTTTTATTTCGTTCTACATCTTTTTCAATTGTCTTCTCACGTTTAAATAGGACGGAGGTCAAGGAAGAACAATATATTTTAGGACAGACATCAGTTCGAGTATATTCGGTTTGATTTGGAGTGCCTTTAGTTGGTAACGCATCTGCAACGCCGCAGTTAAATAAACGTCATCGTGCCTCCGTATGTGGTAAATGCACAACCCGTTTAATTGACAAAATAATTGTGGAAATTTGGAGCCAAAAATTAACACAAAGGAAAATTGCCTTAAATAGACAAAAAACTAGATGCAAAATTTTGACTCTAGCTCGTCGGAGATTTAATTTAACTGAATTTTGATATCGTTTCTAATCGATAAAATTTAAACGATAACAGTTATTAAAACTATAACTGTTATCGTTTAAATTTTATCGATTAGAAACGATATCAAAATTCGATATCAAACGAACAAATAAGAAAAATCTAGTCGGTGGCACCCGATATCCTGTACGCAACGTAGCCCTAAATTTGCAAAATATGCATTTCAAATCCTAGAGACTTGTGCTTTGGCACATACACACATATGTATAATAGAATCATGCCGTGAAAATTTGATTAAGAAAGTCGTCCCAGATATAAAGTTATTAAACATTTAATTTCCCGTAACATAGGCGTGTGTTTGTGCTTGCGTCTTTTTGTTGTGAGTTGCTTGTAATGTATATACATACAAAAGAAGCAGAATTCGCGGAGCAGAGGTTCTACACTGGGTTCAGGGTATTCTCTATTCGAGCACTCTCGACTAGAGTTTTCTTACTTGTTTTTCTTAAGTTTTAGATGCCTCGTCCCTTCACCCTAAATTTGAAAAAAAAAAGTATTACAAATACTAGAGACTTCTGTTTTTTTCATATTCACACCCTGTGAAGATTTTAATAATTTGCTAAAAATCTGACTGCGCCAGGAGTCGAATCTACGGTGTCTATGCTCGATGGTGGACGCTTCTACCAACACCGATACTAAACTTCGAATCAAATCAAAAACTTAATTAATACTTAGTCATTCCAGCCAACTTCTATCATAATTAAGATTTCATAGAATATAAATTATTTAATGTCTATTTCCCCGGATCGCGTCAATGAGCACGCGAACACTAGGATTTTATAGAATACTAATAAAAGTCGCGACCACTAAGCGAGATATGTTTACAATGTTTATTTCGGGCGATCCGCCGCGTTTCAAATGCAATCATAATCTAAAGTACAAAGAATAAGTTTTGGGTATTTATTATAAATTTGTCGCCACCGCCGCTGCTGCTGTCGCTGTTTTTTGTCGATGCATCATTATGGCTGCCACTGCTGTAGTCGGTCGTCGCCCTGCAGAACTGCAGTGCTTGCGCCTCGTGCAGGGTATCCTATTACCTTGCGGACGTTGCGCAACACAGTTACGCGACGCTGACTTGACTCTGCAGGCCGTCGGCGTCGTTGAACGTGACACTCAGACCATGTGCGCCTTTCGCTGACCGCTGATAACGCCGGTTCAGCTATTTTGGCAAGAACGTTTCCAGAATACATTTTTTGGTCTTGGGTCGTTACGTGTTTACAGTTAACTTATACAATGCTGTCACTGCCTATTGACCAAAGACTAAACGTTTTGTTTAATACCTTCTGTATTACTTAATGGATTTAATGAAATGTTCAATATATTGAACATTATTATTATATTATATACATATTCAGTTCTTTATTTTTTTGACGTACCAAATCTTAAAAATTCACTTAAAATGATTTGGAGCTGGCTGCTGGAACTTGAATAAGTATTTCGTATAAATTTTAAATGTTTAATAGACACAGGATCTACTGTCAATATGATGATTGTCTTATTCAAACCAGCAATGGACCTTTAACAATCACACAAATAGTGAATGTCCTTTCCAACGAGTTGTTCAAGAGTAATAATGAATTCTTTCTACATCAATTTTCACCAGATTACGATTAATTGGTAAGAAATAAATCACAAACTGTAATTTTATACAATAGAATAGATCACAAACCAAATTCATTCTTAGCTCAACCAAATCCTGAAATTAATCAACATTCAACAATCCAATCAGAGATAATTCAAGAATATACTAACCAAAGTCCTTACCGACTAGAACATTTAAATGAAGAAGAAAAATTTAATTCAATAAGCTTGTTGAAACAATATCAACAAGAGAGAACAATTACACTCACTGCAATTAATTATCGAGAAGCTTTCTGAAGCAAATCTCAAATTACAACTTCACAAATACGTGTTTCTAAAACAAGAAACTACTTTCCTAGGACACGTCGTAACTAAGGATGGAACAAAACCCAACCTTGATAAAATCAAGGCAATTCTAAAATATCCTATTCCCACAAAAAATAAAGAAATAAAAGATTTTCTTGGATTAACCGGATATTATAGAAAGTTTATTCCAAATTTTGCAGACATAGCCAATACAATGACAGCAGTATTTCGAAAAGATTCAAAAATAGATATTTTGAAACTAAAACAACTTATTTCCAATGATCCAATGATCCAATTTTAAAAATTACTGATTTCAAAAATAAATTCATTCTAACAGCTGACGCAACTAATGGAGCTGTACCGTTTCTAGACGGACGTCCTATCAGTTTTATCAGCAGAACCCTCAATGACCACGAAACTAACTACAACGCTATAGAAAAGGAACTCTTAGCTATTGTATGGGCAACACTACCTTCTAGGTCGACATTTCGAAATCAATAGTGACCATCAACCATTATGTTGGTTGTTTAAAATGATAGAGCCAAATTCAAAATTAACCCGATGGGGAGTAAAATATCAGAATACCATTTTGATATAAAATAGAAGAAACTTATTTCGGAGAAGAAACACAACTAGCGCTGACGAAGACAATTGTAATTTAATCTGCATTACAGGAAAACCAATTAACACATTCAAAAGACAAATTATATTTTCAAAAGGCATTCCAAATATTAAAGAACAGAATTACTTCACAAAATTAATAATTCACATTACATACATTACAAAATATTTGATTGACTTTTTGTACAAAGACTAGTGTAATGTTTATAGACAGTGATGCACCTTTCGAGATCATTCAAAATACACACAAAGAAATTATCAACACTAACCATACGAAAATTCTGCGAAGTCTCATTAAATTAAAACATATAAATTCATATGCTGAATTTAAAGAACTTATTTTGAAAACCCATGAAAAACTGTAACGCCCCGAAATTCAAAAAACAAATAAACTCTTCTGTGAAACTTACTATTTCCCTAGCAGCCAATTACTAACACAAAACATAATAAACGAATGTAACTTTTTTAACTTAGCAAAAACCGAACACAGAAACACAACTATGCCGATGAAAATTACCTCCAGGCCCGACCATAGCGCGATAAATTTGTAATAGACATTTATTCAAAACACTCAAGGAAAAAAATAACAAGAATGCTCTAGTCGAGACGGCTCGACTAGGAGATACCCTGAGCCCTGCGAAGTGCCGATACTTCAAATATTCTATGCTTAGTTTACATATACATATGTTGCAAGCAACACATACACACACACAGACGCACGCTCAAGCACACGTTCTGCAAACTGCGCAGTTGACGTAGCGACAGCGCTTGGGCTGCAAGACGCCTAGGCTATGGGAAATTAAATGTTTAATAACTTTTTTCTAGCCGGACTTTTTGATTCAAACTTTCAGGGCATGATTATGTTATTCATATGTGTGTATGTGCCGAAGCACAAGTCTCTAGTATTTGAAATGCGTTTTTTGCAAATTTAGGGCGAAAGGGGCGTGGCATCCAAAATCCAAAAACTACAAAATGTCTGTATTCACAACAGGCATCTACATAGTGAATTTCATGTCTCTAGCTCTTACGGTACGTAAAAGAGACGAAAAGTTATCGAAATTTATCGATAAAAAGAGAACGGAAAGAGTTATCGCATTTTTGAAAAAAACTCGTATAGCGTATGGTATCCAGGAGTATATGTGTCAAATTTCAGCTCTCTAGCTTCTGTGGTTTACAAGATCGCTGCGTTAACACAGACGGACGGACGGACGGACGGACAGGGCTATATCAACTCAGCTCATCGAGCTGATCAAGAATATATATAATTTGTATGGTCTGCGAGGTATCCTTCTGCCTGTTACATACATTTTCACAAAAACATTATACCCTGATTTCCCATTTTCAATGGGCTCAGGGTATAACAAGTAAGAATGCAATAGTCGAGACGGCTCGAAAAGTAATTAATAAAATCAACAGTGACCGAAGAATACGAAGTCGATACCAGATTAATGAAATTTCTTGGATTTGCCCGTATTTGTGATTTGGCTATCCAGTTGCCAAATCACAAATACGGGCAAAAAATTTAGAAAATGATGTTGATGCTTTCCTTGAATGCTGAGAATAACGCGCCCGACCGACGGCAAAAGAACCGCTGTAGCGACGCGTCATTTTGCTGCTGAGTAATTTTAAAAGCATATAAAAAAAGTCTATAATAAAATAGTCTTTAGTCTTAAGTTGTTCGTGAATAAAGCGAGTTGTCAAGTAAAATACAAATCGTGCATCGTCTTTCAAAAATCGCATCAACGTTTCCATTAGCTTTTGGCGTGGCATTAGTTCGACTCAAATTTAATTGTATTCAATTATATGCATATATGCATATAATAAGCATAAAATGTTTGGAGTATTCACTCTTCGTAGGGTGTACGGTATCTCTTAGTCGAGCAGTCTCGACTAGAGCTTGCGTATTTGCGTATTTGATTGACAATATTTCAGTTGATTCTTCTTCAAGCTTGGAAATTATAAGAAGAGTTGCAGTGTTGGAGGTCGAAAATAAGGAAATTAGAACTATTGTTTCAAATTTTTCTCAATTGTATAATGATATTTTAAAGCGGATTGTTATAATTGAAAATGAAATAATTTCAAATAACAAATCAGCAGAGAAGTGTTGATTTTTTGACGTGAACAAAAATGATGTGTATGTAGAAATATTAGCAATGTATTGATAGATATACACAAAATTTGTTGAATTATTGTCAAATCAACTACATATCTGTTGATTTGTGCTATGATGGGTAAATAATTTAGTAAAGTTTCTGTTGAACAAAATATTAATTTCAGCTTATTTATAATAATATTTAATTTAAATATTGATTTGTTAAAAAAATATTTCCCTCAATAAAAAGCTTAAATTTAATTTTCATGAATTAAATGTGTTCCTATTAAGCATGTTTCAATAAGCGTAGGCTATTGGCGTGGAAATATAAACGAAATATTTATAGCCTAAGCGCATTGGAAATGGGAAAACAGGGTAATGGTAATGGTTTTGTTAAAAACTATGTAATAGGCAGAAGGATGCGTGACAGACCCCATAAAGTATATATATTCAACTGAGTTGATTTAACCCTGTCTGTCTGGATGGATTTTGTAAATCAAGCTCTGAAAGTTTGATTAAGAAAATCAATCTACAAACAAGTAAAAACATTGTAATCGGGCGCAACCGACTGCGAAATACTTATTTCGCATTGGCGTCATGGCGTGTTCTATGGTTTGGGGGTGCCTGATTCTTCGCAACCACGTCAGAAATAAGTGAGCTTCCCGGCAGATAGAAGAGTTGCTGAAGTCTTACAGGGTGACCGAGGACGGTCAGTAAGCACGTAACGACTCAAGAACGAAAAATGTATTCTTGCCAAAATAGCTGAACCGGCGTTATCAGCGGTCAGGTCAGGCCTGGTCTGGGTGTCAAGTTCAACGACGCCGACGGCCTGCGGAGTGAAGTCAGCGTCGTGTAATTATGTTGCGCAACGTCCGCAAGGTAACTGCAGTTCTGCAGGTCGACGACCGACTACAGCAGCGGCAGCCATAATGATGCATCGACTAAAGCCAGCGACGGCAGCACCGGCGGTGGCGACAAATTTATAATAAATATCCAAAACATATTCATTGTACTTTAGATTATGATCTAAATCTAAGAAAAACAAGTAAAATATAGAGAATACCCTGAACCCAGTGTAGAACCTCTACAGACGCTCGCACAAGCACACGCTCTGCCAACTGCGCAGTTGACGTAGCGACTGCGCTTGGGCTGCAAGAGGCTTATGTTGTGGAAATTAAATGTTTAATAACTTTTTTTCTAGAAGGACTTTTTTATTCAAACTTTCAGGGCATGATTATGCTGTTCATATGTGTGTATGTGCTGAAATGCGTTTTTTGCAAATTTAGGGCGAAAGGGGCGTGGCATCCAAAATCCAAAAATTACAAAATGTCTGTATTCACAACAGGCATCTACACAGTGAATTTCATGTCTCTAGCTCTTACTGTACGTAAAAGAGACGAAAAGTTATCGAAATTTATCGATAAAAAGAGAACGGGAAGAGTTATCGAATTTTTGAAAAAAAACTCGTATAGCGTATGGTATTCAGGAGTATACATGTCAAATTTCAGCTCTCTAGCTTCTGTGATTTACGTGATCGCTGCGTTCACACAGACGGACGGACGCACGGACGGACGGACGGACAGATGGACGGACAGATGGACGGACGGACAGAGGGACAGGGCTATATCAACTCAGCTCATCGAGCTGATATACTTTTTATGGTCTGCGACGTCTTCTTCTGCCTGTTACATACATTTTCACAAAAACATTATACCCTGATTTCCCATTTTCAATGGGCTCAGGGTATAAACATTAGCTGCCTGGTTGTGCACAACTTTTGATCTTTTGGATAGTACACATACATTGTGTGAATGTTATTCAAATGTGTATATTTGCAGAAGTTTCTAGAAACATGTTTTTGCATGGTATCCTAAATCCGAAAATTATAGAAACTTTGGATCTACACAGTAAAGTAAAATCTCTACTTTTAACGATATACAAATCACATGGTATCTGTGGTATTTCACACCTCAAGATACATTTTTAAAATTTTTTGGTGTCAACCCAAGCAAATAAATTTTCAGATTTTTCACACTAGTGATCGAATTGGGAAAATCGTATAACTCATTTAAATACCCTGAGCCCAGCGAAGTGCCCATACTTCAAATATTCTATGCTTATTTTACATATATGTACATATATTTCAAGCAATACATACACACACAGACGCATGCTGAAACGAATGCTCTGCCAACTGCGTAGTTGACGTAGTAACTGCGCTTGGGGTGCAAGACAATATTCAACAGAGGGGAAGCTGCAACTCCTGGGAATCGCTCTTGGATGTTGTTGCGTTTCATATATCTGGTTCCGTTAATCAGAGCAAAGACTTCATACGTAATCAGCTGAGTTCCAGTCCAGATGATTTTCAACACCAAAGAATCTATGTTCCGCCTTCTGATACGACATGCTCCGAAAGCTGCTGTATCGTATTGTTGTGCGCAACCGGGAATATGGTTACTCATTGAGAAAGCTTACTTATCCGGGGGTACTTAATAATAATGTTAACTATGTTAGAAGATTGGAAGATCTTATTGCTAGATACATCTAAAAGTCAGTTATAGTAGTCCCTGTGTATTCGTTCATAAGGATAGACTTAATATCAGCATGGTCTAGAATATTAGGATTGATTGAGCAAGAGTGACAGTTAACATGAGATTTTCAATTTCGGTGATGAGAATTTTATTTCTGGTTAGCAAGGTTTCATATACGGGAGCAGTATCTATCTGCTACTTTTTGCTTACTTTAATTAATTTGTTGACCGTGTCGGTTAGTAAGTTAGTAAGTCTGATTTTGAGTTCTAGATTAATTTCTAACTGTTTGTTGTTTGAGCTAACTAGCTGTGCCTAATGCCATCCTAATGCCGTCTAAGTGCGTCATGTGCGTCATGTGCATCAGGTGTGCTCGCAACGACCTTAAGAGCCGTACCTTGCGGTGGTGCAAGTTAAGAGAGGACAATAAGTCTTGTACGTTTCCGGTGTCTACTTCCAGCAACGTCCGCATATGGGATTGTGGAAACATTTCCGCAAGTCTGGCAGTCTCGTCAGTCATTCAAGTAAAATTCGAAAGGTTGGTCGTATGTCTTAAGTAATCGTAGTCGGTAGTATTAGTAGTATTCCATTAACCCTAAAATATAGCTTAATTATTATTCTGTAGTGAAAAACTTGAAATTTAGGCTATACCTTAACGAAGGTTGTCCTTGTTGACCACCCTCCCTTTAATAAGGACCGTTGTCCCCAACATCACGTCAATCTTCTCCTCGTTACATAACGGACCGAGCTTTTGACCAGTACTTTTTCACCGACCTCAAAGACCCTATTCTGCCTGTTCTGGTTGAGTCTGGTATTCAGCACTACCTGTGCTTTCTCTATTATTTTTCTTACCTTATGCTGGGTTTCTTGAGAACCTTCATACATGATATCGATCGGTCTCTTTTTAGTCACTGAATGTATCGACTTATTGTACTCAATCGTGTCCTGTAGTACGAGTTCGAGTGTACTGTTTAATCCCCTCTGTAACTTAATACATCTGGCTATTTCCACGAGCGTGCTTTCAAACCGCTCAACCTGTCCGTTTGAGATACTGTGCAAGGGAGGAGCATTCACCATATTAACCCCAAAACTGTTTAAGAGTAAGGATATTATAGTTTGACTTGTGATTGTCACAATATATCTGCTTGGCATGAGGAAAATGTTCAAGATCGTTAGTAAAGCCGGTATTAATCTTCTATCATACGAGACACACTGGACAACAGCAAACTTTGAATGTTTGTCGATACAAGTGAGAAATAACTTACGGTCTGTTGAGAAGACATCAACATGTAGTACTTCTTCCATACCTGAAGGTATTGGCGTTTGACTGAGTGTTCTTTTTCAAAATTTTTGCAGTGCCAAAACTTAGTGGTGCGGTAGCTCTTTACGAGTTCGTGCTGTAGCTGGGCTAGAACCGTTGATGATGGGTCTGACCACATCAATCAGGTGACTGTGAAATTAATCACGTAGCGCGTTTTCGAGCCAAACATGATAAAGATCCTCTTTAGAGGGAAACGAGATTCTTGTAAGACTATCTGATTTTTGAAGCAGTTTACCGGCTTCTCAGTTGTTGCGATTGTGTAAGTCAGTGACGATTCGCTATGAATCGTAGAGGCGTCTAGACTCTGGCTCAACATTTTCGAGCGCTTTTATGTAATGCCTATAATGCCTATATAATGACAGGGCATCAGCTACGTAGTTTTTCTTACCAGGTTTATAAAAAAGGTTAGCAGGGGCTTGATCTTTGCATTGGGGTTTCCTTCAGACACCGCGACCGTGAGTGACTGGTGATCTGTCAAGATATTAATGTCCCTTACCCTATAGTAAGTGATGAAACTTGGCCAAAGCCCATACAATGGCTAGCAATTCACGCTCGTTAGTAGCGTTGTTTGCTTCCCTGTCCTTTAACGTAAGGGAAATCATTGTTATTGGCCACTCGCTTTACGACAGGACTGCGCCAATGCCGTATGCTGACGCATCGGTAGTTAGGTCAAAGGGCTTCTTATAGTCCGGGTACATTAACATAACGTCTTCTGAAGGTAGAATATTGCGTAACCTTTCAAAAGCGTGTCGTTGCTTTTCATCCAGCTTAACTGGAATCTTCTTCGACTTGTATTTGCTCACCAAACCGTTTTCTCCTTTGAGAATGCCCGAGAGCGGCTTTGCAAAGTCTTTGATAAAGCAGCGGTAATAACTGGCTAAGCAGAGGAACGACCTTACTGCAAATAGTGACTCTGGCTCTACCTAATGCTCAATGGCTTTCACCTTTTCAGGGTCCGTTTTTGCACCATTATTACTCACAATGAATCCCAGATACTCGACACTGTCTCTGAAATATTGGGCTTTTTCCTGAGCTACTCTCATCACTCTCATCTTGCATCACGGTGGCTCTTGAGGACCCACTCAACGTTTTTGACGTTGTCCTTTTCATTTTCAGAAAAAATTATGGTATCATCGATACAGACATAGCAAGTACTGCCGAAGTACTGTTCCCGAAGAACGTCATCTATGGCTCTTTCGAAAATGCTACCAGCATTTTTCAAACCAAACGGAAGCCGACAAAATTCGTACTTCCCGCCGTTTACTGAAAAAGCTGTCTTTTCCCTGTCCTGTTCCGTCAGAGAGCTGAAATTTGACATGTATACATGTATACCATACGCTATACGAGTTTTTTTTTTAATTCGATAACTCTTCCCGACCTCCTTCCTTCCACGCCCCCTTCGCCCTAAATTTGCAAAAAACGCATTTCAAATACTAGAGACTTGTGCTCCGGCACATACACACATATGAATAACATAATAAAGCCCTGAAAGTTTGAATAAAAAAGTCCTTCTAGAAAAAAAGTTATTAAAATTTAATTTCTACAACATAAGACTCTTGCAGCCCAAGCGCAGTCGCTACGTCAACTGCGCAGTTGGCAGAGCGTGTGGTTGAGCGTGCGTCTGTGTGTGTGTATGTGTTGTTTGCAAAATATGTATATGTAAGCTAAGCATAGAATATTTGAAGTATCGGCACTTCGCAGGGCTCAGGGTATCTCCTAATCGAGCCTTCTCGACTAGAGCATTCTTACTTGTTTTATTATGGAAGGTACTTCCATGTCCAGAACCTTCGGGTGGTTCACATTTATGCAATTGTGTATATGTAAGCTAAGCATAGAATATTTGAAGTATCGGCACTTCGCAGGGCTCAGGGTATCTCCTAATCGAGCCTTCTCGACTAGAGCATTCTTACTTGTTTTATTATGGAAGGTACTTCCATGTCCAGAACCTTCGGGTGGTTCACATTTATGCAATTGTGATAGTGTATCCGTTCTGATACACCACCAAATATAAGTTTGCTATCTTTTAGGCAGATAGCGGTATCGACGTGTTTGAACAAAGTCTACCCCAATGATTCCATCGAATGTGGAAAGATTTTCTAGAATGAAAAGTGTGCCGAACATCGGCTGCGAGCACTTTTTCGTAATGTTGTTGGAGCCGTGAATGGATTGCACGACGAACTTTGTTTCGACCGGGCCAACGCCTTCAAGATTTTTGAGAGGCTTGATATAAATTTTTGATGTGCCCGTATCGTTAGTAATTTGAAATTCGCCGCCGTAAGTACGGTAACACTAAAGAATAGAGACCGTTATCTAGGAAATTAACGCTATTGCTCTCGTATTCGCTATCAGCGTCCATCTCGCCAACTCTTTCGTTGGCTTCCTCCTCGTAAGCCTCGTGATCTGCTGGTTACTTTGCCTTTTAAATGCAGGGCGTTTTTGCCTTGGCCAGCCTGAGCGTTGTGCTCATGCTGCAATCGATTTTGGCGGTTCAGATTACACGCTTCAGGGCGTTTTTGCCTTGGCCAGCCTGAGCGTTGTGCTCATACTGCTATCGATTTTGGCGGTTCTGATTACACGCTTCATTTTTACTAACTTTGTCTTCTAACCCTTATGCGAAACTGGTCGCGAAAGCGTATCTATCATTGTTTGCCTCAACTTCCTGAGCCAATGCTAGCGCTGATGGCAAATCAGGTGGATGTGCTGCACACAATACGTCGGTTGGGCTCCGTTTTAATCCGGAGATAAAGACCCTTAGGGCATCGCCCTTGAACTTTTCGCGTATGCCTCTGGCTAGATCTTGCTCATGTTAGCTTTATTGGTGAGTAGCGTAAGCTTTTTCTCTACCTCATCGTAGTATTCTAGAATAGATAACTAATAGAATAGATAACTCATAAATTTTACTTTACTTTATTGTTTTGAATTATTCTTTAAAAAACAATTTAGTTTAATTCTAAGGACAATACCAAAATTAAATTTCCCAAATGCTATGACAACTGTCAACTACGTGTTGTGGCGAAGACGATTTGTGTTTCATGAAAAAACCTTGTATTTGAGCTGGACTAAGCGATCGAGAAGACTCGATAAGCTTTTGAGCAAACTTAACAGATTTTAAAACTTCACTTTCACCAAAAAATTTTTTAAACATTTCTTCAAGCTGATATTGACTGCAGTAACCAATGTATTCCTTTATATCAATGCGACCAGGGCGAATTAATGCGGGATCTAAACGATCTATATAGTTTGTCGTCATAAAAACAATCCGCGCTTCAGTAGATGCTACACCATCTAAGCAGTTTAGCAATCCGCTAAATGTTATTCTGTTCAAGCCATCATACGCAGATTTTTGTTGCAATGTAGACTCTCGAGAAACAAATGCAGCATCAATGTCTTCAAGCAAAATTATGGTTTGTTCAGGTGCAACATTTAGAAGATGATTTAACCTATCATCAGTTAGCCCCCTTTCCGATAAATTAAGCAAGCATATTCCATATTCCAACTCTCCCGCTAATGCAGTAATAAAGCTTGATTTACCACATCCAGGAGGCCCATATAATAGATAACCTCTCCGGTAAGGAATCCCTCGATGTGTGTACCATAATGAATTTCGAATAAAATCATTACAATCAGAGATTATTTTTTCAGATATCCCAAGGTCCAA
Organism: Drosophila peninsularis; assembly: GCA_035047485.1. Taxonomy (NCBI): domain Eukaryota; kingdom Metazoa; phylum Arthropoda; class Insecta; order Diptera; family Drosophilidae; genus Drosophila; species Drosophila peninsularis. The sequence goes on along the minus strand of JAWNPN010000057.1, from coordinate 344,919 downwards.
CACCACTGAAGATGTAGGTCTCCGCCTTCTGGGATGCCCAAATGGTCTCCATTCAGAGCCCATTGCTGTATACATCAGTGTTTTTCCTTCCGTGGCCTGTAAAGCTAGTTCACGGGCTTCTTCTAAGATATCATAATATATTTTTTTATTATTACCAAACGCTGTCAAAGTTACAGACTCCCAGGGCACACCCATGTGTAAGTCTAACGTTTGTTGTTCCCTCGTTCTCTCCACTTGAATCCAATTATTCTTATATTGAAATAAGTGTTTGCCAATGCTAGGTATAAAGTCGTAACTTGTTTTTACCTGCCCATTGTCGTTTTGTAAAAAAGATGTTTCTACACTTAAATGTTGCGTTTTTTTAGCTCCTCTAACGGTTATCCATTTTAGTAGCCATTGGTAAGACTTATCTCTACAGGGTACTTCTAATGTAATCATACAATGTCGTCGAAATAAAATAGTGGCCCCTTGTAGGCCTTTTCTTAGTAGGGCTGCACTTGCACCAACTCCAAATAAACCGAATCCAGCGCCGAAATATGGGTTTGTTGAAAGACTCGAAATTAATTCCGTCAATGTCATATCTTAAAATAAACAAATTAGGATTTGCATTAAAAAGTACTAAAAAATTATAATACGACAGCTTTTGGTGGGAGACTTTTGGCAGAATACTTAGTCCCCGGAAATCCTACAATCTTCGTCTTCCCTACATTATGAAAACGACTGGTAAGATCAATAATGAAAGACTCTAAATACATCATGGACGTAATTACTGAAATACGCTTTGGATTCAGACAGAACATGAAACAGTAGAGCACTTAAAAAAGGCTGCTAAAACTAAATACGAACACGGGTGACTCTAGCCAAGAACATTTTACAAATATTAAATCCAGAATAGTTATCGCTTTTTTAAGACAAACTTGTTCTGTGTGCAATTCTAACCTTCAAGTCTCTAGATCTTATATTCTCAGATCGACGCGTTGACGAATACGGATGGACAGAAAAACGGACACGGCCAAATCTAATATCTAATCTAATCATCTAATCAAGAATATATGGGCTCTGCCAGTTATATAAATTTTAACAAAGCCTTTACGATGATTTCGCATTGTAAATAACAATTATATTGAAACATTTCAAGATATACAATTTCCGCTTCGCCATGTTCAATATATATAATTTTAAAGAATCAATGGTTTTATATATTCCAAGTCGATGCATGTCCGTCTGTCCGTATGATTTTTTGAGGTTCCTGTGTTACTTATTTATTTATTAAAACGTGACAAAACGTGAGTCACTAATAAGTAATTAAAGTAATAACCTAAAAATAAAATAAAAATCAACTTTTTCAATTTTATTAATGAAACAGAGAATTCTGAAGAAAATACATGAAAATATTTATTATACCCTGAACCCGTTGGAAAATGCCTATTTTAGGTTTTTTTTTTTTTGTTAAAATGTATGTAGCAGGCAGAAGGAGGCATAAAAGACCCTCTAATAAATATATATTTTTGATCAGGGAGAATAGCCGAGTTTATTTAGCCCTATCTGTCTCTTCTGTCCATCCGCCCGAATATTTGAAAGAGTTGATCTCAGAATCTATAAGAGCTAGAGATTCGAAATTATTTTGGAGGTTCGTGAATAGCAGTCTAGTTAGTTTCAAATAATCGCATCTGCATCTGATAGTTTGATTACAATTAATTAACGATAAAAGATCTATAAGAAGAAACCTACTATGATAAGACGGTAAACGGAGGTTACGCTCCCAGTTAAGATTGCGTAAGGCAATGCGAAGAAGCTGTTTCTAAACCGATTAAACACGGTCCTGGTAGAATTTATGCTATACAATATTCTAAAATTGGACATACCAGCGAAACAAAAATAAGTTTGGTGACAAACTCTGTAGACCAACGTTTAATAAAGCCAAGACCACTTTTAGCTCCCTTAACGATGGTTGAGATATTGGGATTGAAACTAAATTTAGATTCAAATAGCCCACCAAGATGTTTGACTTTTAAAATACGTTGCAAGGATTCATTGTTGTTGTATAATGAGCATATGGAATTATGCGACTGAAGGTCATTGTGATGCATTTAAAGAAATTCATATTCTATATTCATATACTGAATCACTTTACACAAACATTGAAAAAAATTTAGATCATCTTGTAGGCCTAGACGATCAAGTCAATTGTAGAAAATTAAATGTTTAATAACTTTTTTGCTGGAAGTGATTATGTCATTCCTATGTGTGTATGTGCTCTAAAATTTGAAATGCGCTTTTTTGCAAATTTAGGGCGAAGGGGCGTGGCATCCAAAATTCAAAATCTTTCTATTCATAACAGGAATTTACACAGTGAATTTCATGTGCCTAGCTCTTATGGTACGCAAAATTGAAGAAAAGTTATCGAACGAGCAGAGTTATCGAATTTTTGAAAAAAAAAACTCGTTCTGCGTATGTTATTCTCGAGTATATGTACATACATACATATGTAAAATATCAGCTCTAGCTTCTGTGGTTTTCGACATCGCTACGTTCACACAGACGGACGGAAAGGGTTATATCAGCTCATCCAGCTGATCAGGAAGATGTGTACTTTGTGGGGTCTGCGACGTCCCCTTCTGCCTGTTACATACATTTTCACAAAATTAAAATTCCTAACGATGATTTGTAAATAAAAATAAAATAGTTGTTACTAAATATTGAAGTCCATTAAGAATTGTCTTGATGGACTTCAATATTTAGTAACAATGGATCTCAGGCAATGAATAATATATGTATAAGTAAAATATATAATTATTTATTTTGTTTTTGCCGAAAATGTGAGTGCACATGTTCTTATTGCACTAAGGTAGGGAAAATCTGCGTTTTGGTATAAAAATTTAATTCAATGTTAATAAATATACTTTCCTCTATGTTTACGTGTTCAATTTATAAGTTTTAGTATAAACACTAGAAGCACATGTCTTTTCAGTTCATAAAGCGAAATGTACGGTAAAGATATTCACATAAAAATGTTTTAAAATTATAAATAAATGAATTAGCTTTATAATCATTTTTAATATCCTTATACAGAAAAATATTTTATTAATAAATTATCTTGAATATATACGCATGTTATGAATGTTTCAGTTTCTATACCTGATTAAGTAACAAGTATCTCCTTTAATAGCGATGCATGGTATAAAAATATCGGTCTTCGATTATTTCTCTACATTGTATGTAAGTAAGGTTATTCGATTATTTATCAGAATACTTAAAATATTCTCGTGTAAAATAGAACTAGAAAGATTATTGTTATCGACACTTCTGGGATTGTCGATCTAATATCTATTGAACATAGCTCACAAATAACTGTCGAGCGTTTCTTGTTTTCTGCAAATAAGTGTCTTTTCCTGACTCTTTACGAAAAGACTCAGCGAGCAACTGACTTATTGGTTCTAACATGGCCTCGCTCGCGCTCGGAGCGAAACTGTTTTTTTTTTTTCTATTATATTTTGTTCTGATCGTTCCAAGAACGGTTCGTTGTTTTCAGTGAAGCAAAAAGTCTTGCGTCTGTTTTGCAGATGAAATATATATATATGTATGTGAAGACCGTTTACTTTAAGTTTTTCGGTCAATCAGTCTTATGCTGAGTCTCATTGTGCGAGCGTTTCTCGTTCCGCTCTTTACGCACTGCGCAGTAAAAAAGCAAAATACAAAGAGCTCAACGAAAATAGCTCAACGGAAAATATAAACGAAGACAGCAAGAGTCTCTTGTTTGGAGCCAGAGCGAGAGAGTACGAACTTTTTCGGTTGTGCTCGCAATAAGAGCGCAAGAAGAAAAACGGTCAACTATTGTTTGCGAGCTATTGAATTATAACTAGCATTTGATCGTCACCATAGTTTTTACAATCAGTCACGCGAGTGAAATGATTATGTTCTTATTGAGCAATGTCCGTTCATTTATCCACATGAACACAAATCATTAATTGCCAAACAACTTAAAAATCTGAAAAGCAAATAAATAACAAAATATTGTATATATATATATATATATTTATATACATATATTTCATATATGCATAGTGTGTCTAATTGAAAATCGTATATCGGAAAATTTCATATTTTGCAAAAAAAAAAAAAAAACATGTAAGAATGCTGTAGTCGAGACGGCTCGACTGGGAGATACCCTGACCCCTGCGAAGTGCCGATACTTCAAATATTCTATGCTTAGTTTACAGGTACATATGTATGTATATTGCAAGCAACACATACACACACAGACGCACGCTCAAGCACACGCTCTGCCAACTGCGCAGTTGACGTAGCGACTGCGCCTAGGCTGCAAGAGGCTTATGTTGTGGAAATTAAATGTTTAATAACTTTTTTTCTAGCATGACTTTTTTATTGAAATCCACTGTGTAGATGCCTGTTGTGAATACATTTCATTTCAAATACTAGAGACTTGTGCTTTGACAAATACACACATTTAAACATTTTATTTCCCATAACATAGGCGCTACATCAACCGCCCAGTTGGCAGACTGTGTACCACCGACTAGAGTTTTCTTGCTTGTTATTTTTATTTTATGCAATTTTGATTTTAGTAAAATTTTGGATACTGGCTCCAAATTTCCAAAATTATTTAAACTGAAAGTAGTTGCAAATAAAGCCAATATATAAATGAGTTTGCATTATTATAAATTAGAAAATGTAGATAATATGCTGAAAATTTCATTTTTGTTCACAAAAAAGTTAATAAACGAAATGTTTGGCCAGTCGGCAAACACGCGGCCAGCAACGCTAAGAATTTGCTGTTTTCCTTTACATGTGCACACACATTGAACTGTGAGCATCTAGGTAATAAGTGATCTTCATCTAGGTAATTAAGAACTAAAAATTTTTTGTATTTCGGCTCGATTGTTTTTGTATTAGCTACTTCTCCATCGAGTCGAATCATAGATGACGCTATTGGGTAAATGTATCGTATAAAGGTTGTAAAATGTATGTATAAAGGTATCGATGAGTTGCGATAACTTTTCTTCGCTTTTGCGTACTGTAAGAGCTAGAGACATGAAATTCACTGTTTAGATTCCTATTATGAATACAAAAATTGTGTAATTTTTGGATTTTGGATGCATTTCAAATACTAGAGACTGTGCTTCGGCACATACACCCATAAGAATATCCTTCCAGAAAAAAGTATAAAACGTTTAATTTTTCACAACATAGGCGTCTGCCAATCGCTACGTCAACCGCGCAGTTGGGAGAGCGTGTACTTGAGCGTGCGTCTGTGTGTGTGAGTATGTGTTGCAATATATGTATGTATACAGAGAGCCGTCTTGACTACAGCATTCTTACTTGTTTCTCATTTGCTTAGTGATTCTTACACTTGTTAGTGTGTGTGTTCGTTGTTGATCGCTCACGCTCAGCTTAGTATTTGTTTTTGTCATACGAAATGTTTGTTCGTTTTTATCGTTGTATCTCTCCCGCTCTATTTACTGTATCAGCTGTTTGTGTTGGTCTCTGTCTTAGCTGTTTGTTGTTGTTAGTGATTCGGTTGCTCATCCTTAATCCTGGCTTTGTCTGAATTTTTCTTATATTTTATCCGCTAATTTTGTTTTGCTCAACTTCCCAGTTGCCAATATGACTTGCTGCAAGAAATCTTGCTCATTTAGGCAAGCCGCTGATTCTGCACAAATGCAATTTGTTGGTTGCTGGTAGTGCGAGAATCTAATGCATATAAAATGTGCTGGCATCTCTGGGCGTGATTGCGATAGAGTCATGGCTGCACCCAAAAGTGGATGTGGTGGATGACGCTGGTTTTGCGCCGATTGCTTGGAAAAACAAATAAATTTTTCCAAGATGTATAATACAGTGCGGGTACAGTATTCAAAACTGATTAACATTTCTAAACAGCTAACAGGTGAACTGAAAGCTGGCGAAGAAATATTAAATCAATATAGTTTTGAATCTCCGCTTAATCAAGTGATGACTCCATCACTGTTAGTTCCTCCCCCATTTCATTTACCACTCCTAATTTGTCTGCCCCATCTTCACCGTGTCAGGAAATATCAATTCCGATATCAGACGACTCAGGTGAAATATCTGCTGCCAGTGTCATAATAGACACTCAAAAGGCCTCTAATAAAAAAGTTAAAGTTACTCCGAGTGTAGTTCAACCTAAGAAAAACATTCAGACATCTGCTCTTGACCCTACTGTACCCTGGTTATCTGTTGTGTCTCTTCGAAAGCAAGTTTTCTTATCTAGGCTTTCATCAGATACTACATGTGAGGCTGTGTCTGCTTGTGCTGCTTGAAACAAATGTTTATAAGAGTGTGGTTCTTTCAGATATATTCGCTATTTATAGACTTGATCGTTTATCACATGGAGGGGGTTTAGTTTTAATAGCTGTTAAATCCCACTTTCTTTCGGAATCATTTACCTTCTCATCACTTCACAATGTTGAGATTATCGGAGTTAAAATAACTATGCAGTATTGTTCCCTATACGTTACTTGTTCATATATATATCCCTCTTCTGATTTACAAGCTTATAGTCAATATATATCTTGTATTAAAGAAATGTATGGGTATGTTTAAGATAATGATCTGTTTCTTGAATTGGATGATTTTAATATACCAAACACTTTTTGGGCCTCATCTCCATTTCAATCATATTATTCCAACAATGGATCATTATCATTTTGATAAATTTTGTAACCTTTCCTTTTTGTTTCAGATGAACTTGATCTCTAATCATTTAAATCGATATCTTGATTTTGTTTTTACTAATGATAACACCATTTTGTATTCCTGAGGATATACATCATCCGACTTTAGGGGTTTTAATACCTATTTACTGTTCACTAATTTCTACGCCCTTATCATTTAAACAACGTCGTTGTTTTAATAAATGTTTAAATAAATTTTGGTTCGCTTAATGATCTCATTAATGCAACAGACTGGTCTCTTTGATATGAGGCAACTGATGTCGATTTAGCAGTTTCTATATTTTTTTAACTCTAAATTCTATCCTAGAAGGCAGTTTGTTCGTGACCTTAAAAGGTTTTATTTATTTGTAAATTCGAAGCGTAAATCTTCTGGATTGCCCTCTTCATTATTCCTGGGGTTAGACAAGACCTGTAATGATCAAGATCTGATCTATATGCAGATTTTTTCCAATCCACTTACTCTTCTGCCATTCCCGATACCAAATCACATTCAACTTTGAATACTATAATGAATTTAAATACCATTATTGCTTCAAACATTTCGTCTCCCCCTCTCTTATCCGCTATTTGGACGTTGAAATCATCGTTCTCTCATGGAGCATTCCTAGTTGTGTGATTAAAGAATGCAGTGTTTCTTTGCGGTCACCATTACTCCATTACTCACTCAGTATTCCCTTCAATTTGGAAAGAATCATTTATTATTCCTCTGGATAAAAAAGGAGGAAGATCTGATATTTCAAATTATAGAGGTATTGCGAAGCTTTCTATTATTCTTTTTTTGAAAAAATGATAATTTCGAACTTGCAACATTTTTGCAAATCGATTATTACACCATCTCAGCATGGCTTTATTGAGAATCGATCAACCTCAACTAACCTATTAGAATTTTCATCTCTAATCAACGAAAGCTTTTTATATAAAATGCAGACTGATGTTATATATACTGACTTCAGTAAGGCATTTGACTCAGTTCAGCATGATATTTTACTTCAAAAGCTTGACCAATTGCGATTTTCGCCTAAAGTTCTGTCTTGGATAGCTTCCTAATTAAAGGGTAGAACCCGAAGAGTTTTGCTGTGCTACTTCGCTACTTCGAATGTCATATTTGTCTCATTGGGTGTGCCTCAGGGTAGTCATTTGGGCCCTCTACTATTCTCCCTTTTTATAAATGACCTTCCGAGTTGTATTTCTCATTCAAAGGTTTTTATGACGTAAAACTCTGTCTCTTATATAATAAGTCACAAGATCATCTATGCTTACAAGATGATCTTGATTTCTTTCAAAATTAGTGTAAGGCTTATCAATTGCAGTTGAATTGCTCTAAATGTATGACAATGACAATGACCTGTAGTCGAATTTGTCCATATACTGCTCATTATAAATCAATAATGAGTCCTTGCAACGTATTTCTACAGTTAAAGATCTTGGGGTGCTCTTTGACTCTAAACTTAGTTTCAATGCCCATATATTAACCATCATTAATGAAGCCAAAAGTGTTCTTGGCTTTATTAAACGATGGTCGAAAGAATTTAATGACGCGTTTGTTATTGTAAATAATGGTACAACGTTATAATTTGAGCACAAATATTGATCTGTTTTATTCTTTTAAATCTTTTTAAATTTAAATTTTATTCCTTAAATACCTCGTTTGAGAAGTAAGAGAAGAGCATCTCTCAAATACATTGACATTTCTTACATTCTAACATATTTCCTATGTAACCACTTGAGTTCTATGTTAGTCTTATCTTATTTCAGGCGTCTCTTACGAACATGAAAGAGGATCACACGTACTGAATTTTGTAACATTATCTTAAGGGTCGTTTATGTTTTGTAATCTATTTTTATGTTATTACCACATGCCGAGATCTGTGTTCATGCTTGAATATTCTGCCAAGGGCCTAAAGAAGTGACGGTAACAGAGAAAAGGTTAAAATGCTAATGCATAAACTTGAGTTCTATGTTATTTATCTTATTTCAGGCGTCTCTTACGAACATGAAAGAGGATCACACGTACTGAATTTTTTGGAAAAGCTATGGCTTGTAATCGTCTGCGTACATGTAATTTTCTTACAATATATATTATTATAATTATTATAATTATCATACCAAGTCCTAAGGATATGCGATTAATAATTGGGGATTTTAGTGGATCCCATACAATTTTGGGTATTTCACTTATTATTACTTATATAGGGAGCTGATACCGTTTCGTAACTTTCAGAGTGAAGTATGTAATTTGCCATTAGTATTTTGTCCAAAGTTCTAGCTGTACAATCTGATACCTTGTTCTGGCAAGGTTATTATTTCTTCGTTTACATTTTCTAAATCTTGCATCTAAATTCGGTCTACCAATAAGAAAATGTCCTGGTGTTAGTACTTCTAAATCATCTATATCTTCTCCTGTTGTATATAAGGATCTTGAGTTTAATATCGCTTCAGTTTGACATAGTAAGGTTGACATTTCTTCAAAACTTAAGCTGCTATCACCAATTGTTGGTTTCAAATGATATTTTACCGATTTAACTCCGGCTTCCCAAATACCTCCGAAGTGACGTCCTGCCAGGGGAATAAAGTGCCAACTAATCCCCTCGTTTTGTAATAAAGGAGCGATTGTATTATTGTCTTTTCTTGTTGTTTCTATAAAATGTTTTTCGCATATTTCAGCTTCTATGTCATCATTATCTTCTTCCATTTCCCAAAATTTTTCTAATTTCAACTTTTATAGTGGTTGCTGTTATCACTGTACTTCATTTTGATTTTGTACACCCTGATACTACCAAAAAGTCCGTCTATTTTTGATGATTTGGGAATATAAGTCGGCTCCTTTAATTAAGTCTATTCTACTAGGCTTATTAAATTTTGGATCGGCTAATACGAAATCTTGCCATTTTTATACCCTGAGCCCATTGAAAATGGGAAATCAGGGTATAATGTTTTTGTGAAAATGTATGTAACAGGCAGAAGGAGACGTCGCAGAGCATACAAAGTATATATATTCTTGATCAGCTCGATGAGCTGAGTTGATATAGCCCTGTCCGTCTGTCCGTCCGTCCGTCTGTGTAAACGCAGCGATCTCGTAAACCACAGAAGTGGACATAATTTTCGCCCACACATTGTTGAGAAAGTTCAACAAAGAAACGCTGCAGCTCTATGAATCTCACGTCAAAAAGACAAAAGAAATTCAAGAGTTGTCAGACAAAATGTAAATAATGGTACAACGTTATAATTTGAGCACAAAAATTGAACTGTTTTATTCTTTTAAATCCTCTCCTTAAATACCTTGTTTGAGAAGTAAGAGAAGAGCATCTGTCAAATACATTGACATTTCTTACATTCTAAAATGTGTCCTATGTAACCACTTGAGTTCTATGTTAGTCTTATCTTATTTCAGGCGTCTCTTACGAACATGAAAGAGGATCACACGTACTGAATTTTGTAACATTATCTTAAGGGTCGTTTATGTTTTGTAATCTATTTTTATGTTATTACCAAATGGCGAGATCTGTGTTCATGCTTGAACAGTTATCAAACTCATTTTTGTTTCGCTGGTTCGACCAATTTTGGAATATTGTTCAATTATATGGTCGCATAAATTGTATCAGGACCGTATTATCATAGTAGGCTTCTTCTTATAGATCTTCCGTCACTAATAAACCGTAACCTTGGGTATTGCTTTTCTACATAATTTGATTAGTGGTAATATTGATTCGCCTTCTCTTTTAATGCAAATTAATTTTTTAGTTCCTTCGTATTCGTATTATAGTTTTTAATTTTGTTATTTTTAGGCTTTTACTTTAATTACTTATTAGTGACTCACGTTTTGTCAACTATAAATAAATATATAAATAAGAGCTAGAGTTGATATTTTTACGTTTGTCCCTGTATAGCACGCGCAGATCAAGTTTGTTTTAAAAATTCGATAACTCATCCCGTTTTAATTTATCGATTGAAAACAAATTCGATGTTCAGCTTTAAAATTCTATCTAATTCATCTTCATATGTAATACGCTATAAGCTATACGTAATAAGCTATAAGTTAGAGTGTTAAAATTGTGTTTTCAGTTTTGTACGTGTTTAAGGAAATTTAGATTTTGATTGTTAAATTTTGAATGCCACGCCTCCTTCGACCAAAATGATCAAAACACGTATTTGAAATACTAGAGGCGAATACATACATATGTATGTACATAAAACACACACACACACAGACGCACGCATAAGCTCAATGCAGGCCAAGCGGTCGCTGCGTCAACTGTGCTGTTGGCATGGAGTATGCTTATGCGTGCGTCTCTGTGTATGTGTGTGTTGCTTGTGATGAACATAAATTTTGTATGGCTTGGTCTATATATGAGTTATTTAGTTAGTGGTAACATAGAAGTCGTTGTAAAAAAGCTTAGCCGTTATTAAATGGCAGTGGCAAAACATTTAAATTCTAAGAAATTACAAATACAACAAAAGTGCTCTAGTCTAGACTGCTCGACAGGGAGGTACCCTGAGCCTTGCGTTAAAAGTTTAAGTATACATATATATATAGAAGTGCCTAAATATATTATAAATGACCACTAAATAAAACTACATTTAAATTTTGTTGATATCTTCAATAGTTTAAGAGGTACACGCTGTTGAAGTTTTTTTGCACCCCTGCACGAAATAAGCTGTGAGCCACTGTAGCTTAAATATAAATATATTACAACACATACACACAAACAACGGCGCGAGCACGCACTAGCTCTGCCGACTACACAGTTTACGTAGCTACTGCGGTTGAGCTAGAAGACGCCTATGATTTTAAATGCATTTTTCGGGTGAAAGGGGTTAGGCATCAAAATCCAAAAATTACAATATCTTTGTATTCATAACACGCATCTACTCAGTGAATTTCAAGTGTCCAGCTTTTACTAGGAGAATTTGGAAGAGAATTTAGCGATAATAATAAAACGGGATGAGATATTGAATTATTGAAAAAAAAAACTCTTACTGAGGATTGTATTCACGAGTATACATGTAAAATTTCAGCTCTATAGCTTCTGTGGTTAACAATATTGCAGGAATATATGTATATACTTTGTGGGGTCTACAAAGACTTCCTATAATAATGAAATTGCTGATTTAAATCAGTTGGGGCAAATAATCTGACATAATTACGCTGTGTAATATTGATCAAGAAAATTTGGAGCCAGTATCAAAAATTTAACAAAAATTAAAATTCCATAAAAAAGAAATAAAACTGATAAAAAAGATTTAGAGACTCTAACTCCAACGACATGTGATTTGATAACTGAATATCAACTTCGTTTTTAATTGATAACATTAAAACGGACCTGGGCGTGCTATACAGGGACCACCTACATAATAAATTTTAATTCTCTAGCTCTAGATTCTGAGATCGGCGCGATCACACATACGGACAGACGAACGGACGGACATGGCTAAATCGACTCGGCTTGTCTACTTGAGCATGAATATACATATAAACTTTATGAGGTCTGCCACACCCTATGCTCCCTATTACATAGATTTGTGTATGTGTTGCTTCTGATGTACATATATACATATGTACATACATATAAAAGACTCAGAATGTGCGGAATAGCGGTTCTTCGCTGAGTTCTGAAGATCTCCTAGTCGAGCAGAGTTTTCTTGTTCTTGTTTCGATTGAAGAATGAATATACAATTTATGTTTTCTATTTAACTAAATATTGAGAAAACAATTGTGTTTAAATTTTAGCAAAATCTCAATTCGTTAAAAACTACTGAGCAATTGAAATTTGTATTTGATTTCGGGTTAAATAAGCTTTGGGCCACTGTATATGTGTGTCAGAGGTGAACAGATTTCATCTTTTTATACCCTGAGCCCATTGAAAATGGGAAAACAGGGTATAATGTTTTTGTGAAAATGTATGTAACAGGCACAAGGAGATGTCGCAGACCAGCAGCTGAGTTGATATACTGTCCGTCTGTCCGTCCGTCCGTCTGTGTGAACGCAGCGATCTCGTAAACCACAAAAGCTAGAGTGCTGAAATTTGACTTGTATACTCGTGAATTCCATACGAGTTTTTTTTTTTTTTTTTAAATTCGATAACTCTTCCCGTTCTCTTTTTATCGATACATTTCGATCGATTTTCGTCTCTTTTAAATACCGTAAGAGCTAGAGACATGAAATGTACTATGTAGATGCCTGTTATGCATACAAATATTTTGTAATTTTTGGATTTTAGATGCCACGCTCCCTTAGCCCTAAATTTGCAAAAAACACTTTTCAAATAGTAGAGACTTGTGCTTCGGCACATACACACATATGAATAAAATAATCAAGCCCTGAAAGTTTGAATAAAAAAGTCATGCTAGAAGAAAAGTTATTAAACATTTAATTTCCACAACATACGCCTCTTATAGCCCAAGTGCAGTCGCTATGTCAACTGCGCAGTTGGCAAGCGTGCGTCTGTGTATGTGTATGTGTTGCTTGCAATATATGTATGTATATGTAAACTCTAAATAGAATAATTGAAGTATCGACACTTCGCAGGGCCCAGGGTATATGCTAGTCGAGCCGTCTGGACTAGAGCACTCTTACTTGTTTTGTGTTACTGTTCGGATAACGCTGTGCATCAATTACGATTGGCATAATCTCTTTTATTACTGATAGCACCGTACAATATTATGTATAAATTGTGATAAGGGTATAAATTATGTTTGTTTTTATACTAATTCAGTATGTGTATGCAATGTCCGTGTCTGCCCGTCCATATATTCATCTGTCCGTATGTACGCGAACCATTTCTATGCTATTGAAGCTAAAGACATAAAATTTGGAATATGTGTATCAACTATTAATATATTAGTAAAAACTTAACACCTAGTCATTCCCGAAAAATTGTATTATATCATTCAAAATGGAAAAGTATGTAACAGGCAGAAGGAGACATGGCCGACCCCAAAATTATATATATTCTTGATCAGCTCGATGAGCTGAGTTGATATAGTGCCGTCCGTCTGTCCGTCCATCCCTCTGCCGATCGCAGCGATCTCGTAAACCACAGAAGCTAGAGAGCTGAAATTTGATATGTATACTCGTGAACACCAACGCAGTGCGAGTTATTTTTCAAACATTTGATAACTCTTCCCGTTCTCTTTTTTATCGATAAATTTTTGATAGACCTTCTTCGTATTTACGTATCGTAAGAGCTAGAGACTTGAAATACACTGTAACGATCCGTATAATGAATAAAAAAATTTTAAAAAATTTTGGATTTTGCATGCCACGCCCCTTTCGCCCTAAATTTTCAAAATACGCATTTCAAATACAAGAGATTTGTGCTTCGGCACATACACATCATGCCCTGAAAGTTTGATTAAGAAAGTCCTTCCCGAAAAACAGTATTTAAACATTTTGGGAAATCAGGCTATAATGGTGTTTAAATGTATGTAATAGGGGGAAGGAGGAGTGGCAGACCCCATAAAGTATATATATTCCTGATCAGGGAGACAATACGAGTCGAGTTAGCTCTGTCCGTCTGTCTGTCTGTCGGTATATGTTAACGCGTCGATCTCAGCATATATAGGAGCTAGAGACTTGGAATTTTTATACCCTGAGCCCATTCAAAATGGCAAATCAGGTTATAATGGTTTTGTTGAAATTTATGTAACAGGGAGAAGCAGGCGTGGCAGAACCCATAAAGTATATATATTCTTGACCAGGTAGACAAACCTAGCCGATTCAGCCCTGTACGTCTGTCCATATGTGTGAATGCTCCGATTTCAGAATCTAGACTTGAAATTTTTTTTGTAGATCCCTGTATAGCACGCGCAGGTAAGGTTTGTTTTAAAACTTTGATAACTCATCCCGATTTAATTGTATCGATTAAAACCGAAATCGATATTAGGCTATTAAATTATATCTCACACGTCTTTGGAGCTAAAGTCTCCAAATTTGTGTATTAGTTTTATTTCTCTTTTATGCAATTTTGATTTTTGAGAGCAGAAATTTGACATGTATACTCGTAAATACCATACCAGTACGAGCTTTTTTCAAATATTCCATTACTCTCACTGTTCTCTTATTTACGATAGATTTCGATAACTTTTCTTCGGTTTTGCGTACGTTCATGTATACTCGATCTTGACAGACAGACAGACGGACAGGGACTCGGCTTGTCTCGCTAAAATTTTGGATACTGGCTCCAAATTTCCCCAATTATTGAATTTGAAGATTATTGGCAAAAAATTTGAATTAAGTTTTTGTATAAGTATATGGTATTTGCAAGCTCTGCAGTGTTTTTAAAAAAGGCAGATCGAACATGATTCAGGGAACCTAGTCCGGGTGCCCGACTAGAGTTTTCTTTCTTGTCTCAATTAAAAAACTTGGTTTTATCGACCGAAATCACATTTTGCCTGTTTGGCGTAAGATTGTGAAACGTCCTATGCATAGGCTCATTTTAAATCTTGAAGAATTCTCTGTCAATGACGTTTAAATTTGGAAAGACCTCGCTGAATTCAAAAGTTATGATTTTTGCAACGCTAAAACCTAAAAGACGAAATATTTTTAATTCTAAGTTGTTTAATGATAAATTTTAAGTTACATTATCTAAATCAGATTGCAAAACTAACAATATATAACAAAATAAATTTTTCCGACTGTTTACTGTTTACACAAAATACTGTATTTGTTCTTAACCTAAATTTAAAACTTATTATAATTTTAGCATTTTGTATGTCCTCCCTTGGCATCTAAGACATGTAGGAGACGTGTTTTCATGGAATTTACCAGTTTAGTTAAATATTCTACGGTAATATTTTACCATTCTTCTGTAATAGCAGCTTTTAGTATTTCGCGGTTCTTTGTTTTCCCAACCTTTTCGTCAAGTATGCCCACACATGTTCAATGGGGTTCAGATCGGGATTTTGAGGTGGTGTATCCAGAACCTTTCTACAGTTGTATAAAAGCCAGGTCCGCACAGTAAGCTCTTTATGTTTGGGGTCATTGTCTTGATAAAATTTGAATGTTGGCTTGATAGTGTATATGAATCCGACTTTTCACTTTTCGAACTTTTCTTCAAATTTGATTTCAAAATTTGGAGGTACTGAACTGCATTCATAGTGTCTTCTATGAAAACCAGTTCTCCGACCCCTCTGCTGGAATTACACACCCAAACCATAACAGAGAGTTTACCAAATTTTGCAGTGGGAATAATCTTTCTGTTATCCAACGCTGTTAATGGCTTGCGCTATACTCTAGATGAATAACATTATTTTTGATTCGTCGCAGAATACTACGTCGTCCTGTCGACTGCCCAATTGTATTTACAGAAAAATTTAAACGCTTTTCTAGATTTATCGATGAAAGCAGTGGTTTCTTTCGTACTATTCTAGAAGTGTACCTATGCCGTAGGATGGCCTGGCGCACTGTTTCATACGATACAACTAAGTCACATTCAGCCTTAAGCTCTTCCCCAAGTGTCCGTACCGATATTTGAGGATTTCGGTCAATCTTCCACATAATTAAACGGTCTCCCCAACTGTAAATCTTTCGTCCACCTGTACCCTTTTCTTGAAGTCGTCCTTCTTTTTCCGCGCGATTTAAGACGTTGTAAATTGGTGTTCTTTATGTAGAAAACTGTTCAGATAATTCTGTAGCTGTTTTCCCAACGTTTGATTATAGTAAATTAATTGGAGCATATCAAAGCTTAATCTTTGGCCAGGCATTTCTTATTTTCAAATTTTAAATAATTCACAATTCGATGTAAACCCAGCAGAATCTTAAAACCAAATTACAATATTTGCCAAAACAAAATAGCATCAAGCGACACAACGCATTGATAACGGTAAAGCACCGTTATATCTCAGAATTCAGGAAAAGAGTTGCGAACAAGGCAATGTGTAAACAGTTTCTTGACAGTCGGAAAAATGAGTCATCGTTGTTTTTGTTGTTTATTTTGTTACACATTGTTAGTTTTGCAAGCTGTTTTTGATAATGTTACTTAAAATTAATCATTAAACAAATGACCATTAAAAATAGTTCAGAATAGTATCACTTCAACATCTCTGGAGATAAGACGTGCTGCATCAAAACCTCGCTTCGCCAACGCAAAAGCAAAAGCTTACAAGCAAACGCGCGACATGCAAATATCAAACACAAAACAAAACAAAAAACCAAAAGCAAACACACATCACAAACAGTTACACCGGGCTCGGACCCAAAAACAACTAACATGCACGAACCACCGGACATAAGAAAATACAAAAACACACATCTAAGCGAACCTAGGTACATCGTCTTAAAACGAAATGACAACGAATCGTTCGAAAAAATTTCACCGTTCAGCATAAAAAAAACGATTGACTATGCTTGCGGAGGAGAAGTAGAAGCATGCAAAAAAACCAGGGATGGCTACCTACTCATTAAAACAAAAACCAATTTGCAAGCTTTGAAACTTCTTAAACTTACAAAAATGATAGACATTAACATTACTGCAACAGAGCACAAAACTTGTCTAAAGGTGTTATATATTGTAATGACCTGCGCAACATAAGTAAAAATTTAATCCAAAAAGAACTCGATTCACAAAAAGTAACAGAAGTACGGAAAATCTTAAAAAGGCAAGCAAATAACACAGACCTGGTAGACAACATTCTTATAGAAACCGGTCTCATTATTATTACCTTTGCAACACATAAACTGCCAGAAGCAATCAAAATTGGCTATGAATCCGTCCGGGTGAGACCCTACATACCTCTTCCACTACGCTGTAAAAACTGTCTTCGCTGTGGACACCCAACGTTCATCTGCAAAAGTCCAGAAACATGTAAAAACTGCTTTGAGAACAAACACACCAACGAAGGGGAGCAATGCAAAAACACGCAAAGCTGCCTGAACTGCAAAAACAACGCAGAAATTAATAACCAACACAGCCCACTCGATCGGAAATGCCCAACATTCCTCAAACAACAGGAGCTAACAGCAATAAAAATAACAGAAAAAGTAGATCACAAAACTGCAGTCGAAATATACCATAATAGACATAATATACAGTTGAGAAACACATACGCTAAAACTCTTGCACAGCCAACAACACAAGCATCAACAACACACACACCAACCTATACGCCACCCAATGCCCAATATAGAAACACACAAATCAATGCAATACAGCAACCCAAGCTACCGAGCAATAACACAGCTACAACACAACCAGCCACAGCCCGAACAACAATCAACCCACATCAACAACATCAAACCACAACAGAAGACATTGAAACTGACGGTAACCACTCCAACATGGAAAACAAATCTTATACAACACAATCTACCGACGATCTAAAACTAAGAATATTTACTAAAGATAAATCCAACACCCTAACTACTAACTTTAAGCCCTCTAAAAACAAAACTAAATCTAAACCCCCAATTAAAAACCAACACACAAATAATGGCGACAGCGAATCCATATAAAAACGCTTTCAACTTAAACTTCAAACAAAAACAAATACTCAATTACATACACCAAAACTTAAAAACTATAGCAATGCTAAAAATACTACAATGGAACATCAAAGGTTATACAAACAACTACAATGAACTCTTAACTATTATTAAAAAATATTCACCACAAATTATATGTCTCCAAGAAACACACTATTACACATAAAATCATAACATAAACAATCCCATCCCCACTCCAATAAACTACCAAATTTACACCACTATAGCTTCCAACCGATTTGGCGGCGTATCCATATTAATACATAAATCCATACAACACAAACAATTAAACCAACCTGGACACTTAGAAACTCTTGCAATAGAAATTATATCAAAAACAAAAATTAACATACTGTCCACATACATCCCTCCCAACAAATCCTTTTCCCTCAAATGCCTACATGATCACTTTGAAACACATAACAACAGTAATCAAATTATTTTAGGTGACTTTAACAGTCGACACCACAGGGTTCAACTCAGGACAACAGAAGAGGCCGAATTTTATCCAAATTTATCCAAAACTCCAACCTCACCATACTTAACGACGGCTCCCCAACTCACTTTTCTACCCACAACACATTCACCCACATAGACCTTTCTTTATGCTCTGCTCAACTTACCCCATTCGCTAATTGGAAAGTATTTAATGACCTACACGGAAGTGATCACTTTCCAATCCTAATTTCCTTATTCCCACAAGCTCCAACAACAAATTTTTCTCGTCCATTCTTCAAAATAAAATAAGCCAACTGGCCATCTTTCGCTAAATTTACCGACGACATAAGCAAAATTATACCCTACAGCACAAACATCAACAAAGAAGCCGCATCAATAAACAAAATTATACTACAAGCCGCCCACCACAACATACCCCAAACATCCCCACACCACCGCAACAAAAACACCCCCTGGTGGAATAAGACCCTCACAGAACTCAGGAAAAACAAATTCAAAACATGGCAAAATTTTAAAAACATGCAAAGCACTGAGAATCTCCTCAAATACAAAAGAGCTAATGCTCTTTTTAGAAGAGAACTTAAAACATCAAAAGCAAAAGCAAAAGCCATGACTGAGCTCACAACCACAATAGAGCCTAATACCCCCTCCGACAAAATCTTGATAAATATCAGACGCCTCTGTGGACTGAACCCCAGCAAAACAATACATTCTATCACACAACCAACAACTCACTAC
Source organism: Drosophila peninsularis (assembly GCA_035047485.1). NCBI lineage: Eukaryota > Metazoa > Arthropoda > Insecta > Diptera > Drosophilidae > Drosophila > Drosophila peninsularis. Next base: position 325,530 of record JAWNPN010000057.1, on the reverse strand, counting down.
TCACTACTACTCACTACTGACACAACCCAAATAGCCCATATTTTTGCTCAACACTAGTCCGACCTCTCCAAAGACACAAACTTTAACTCTAATTTCAACACCAATAAATACAAAATCCAATCAATTACATACCCAACTCGACAGCACAAATTGTAGAAACAGAAATTACATATATCGAACTAATAACCGCACTGCAGACCCTCAAAGGAACAACTCCCGGCTTAAATAGAATATCCTATCCCCTAATCAAAAACAGCTCCTACACACTAAAAACCAAAATTATAAAACTCTTTAACAATATTTTCAATACCTTCATCCCGCAATCCTACAAAACCAGTTTAATTATCCCTATATTAAAACCCAACACCAACAAAACAATAATAACCAACTATAGGCCAATCTCCCTTAACTGCTGCCTTTCCAAAACCTTAGAAAAAATAATTGCCAAATGTCTCTGGTGGGTTGTTACAGAAAACAAACTAATACATACCAATCAAACAGGGTTCAAACCAGGCAAATCCGTGGCAGACAGTCTGATCTATGCAGACCACCTGAGAACTGGATCAGTTCAGTCAAAAAAACACATCTCAGTCATTACCCTTGACTTCTCAAGGGCATTTGACAGAGTGGGAGTACATACAATTATTGACGAGCTAACACAGTGGAAAGTCGGCCCAAAAATAATAAATTTCATAAAAAACTTTATGACAGCAAGGAAAATAAAAACAAAAGTAAAAAACACAATAACCCATCCCTATCCACTCCATAACGGCATCCCCCAGGGCTCCCCAATATCCGTCATATTATTCCTCATAGCCTACAACAAACTCTGCAGCATCATCGGCCTATATAGGGAACTAAAATATTTTCCTCTTCATCCCTCTCAAAAAACAAAAAAACCTAACCCACAACCTAGACAACCTCTTCTGTAAAATAAAAAAATGGTGCACATATTCAGGTGCAGCTCTAGCAACTAATAAATGTAAGCACCTCCACATCTGCCGCAAGCACAATTGTACCTGCATCATACTATCAAACAATACCCCCATTCCCTCAGTAACCAGTTTGAAAATTTTAGGCCTTACCCTCAATAAAAAATATAGATGGGACTCTCACATTAAAGAGATCCAACCTGCCTTAAACACAAAACTGAATATAATAAAATTCCTATTAAATCCCAAACAAAATTGCAACACCCATTCCCTGATAAACATAACAAAAACCATAGTAATTTAAAAAATAGAATATGCCTTATTTATATACGGCCATGCCCCCAAATCAACCCTCAATAAACTAAAATCCCTCTTTAACGCAGCAATCCGCATATCCCTCGGAGCACTACGCTCAACCCCTATCCCCAACCTACTCTTTGAATCCAACATCCCGCCAATAGAGCAAATAAGAGACATAGCCACGGCTAGAGTCTACAAAACCTTGATACAAAGCAGAAACTCTCCACTCCATAAATTCCTCAAACAAAAACCCAACCAAAAGAAACCCAAACTTACATCAACAATACAAAAAATTATAGCAGCTTGTCAAGAACAAAATATCCCCTACATCCCACCTCCAACCAAAGAAATCACACCCCAATGGCTCTTTCCCACTTCCCTTATTAATATTACACTGGAAAACTTACCAAGAACAATACATCACCAAACATATACAGAAAGGAGTTTCTAGCACTAAAAAGCGAATTAAAAAATCACACATTCCTTTACACAGACGGATCACTACAAAACGACACAGCCACCTTTGCCATCACAACAGAGACTGAGGTCCTAAAACGAGGCATCCTACCCCACTACTCATCTATCCTTTCCGCCGAAACCATCCTCCATGCAATAGAACTAATACAAAAGAAAACAAGTAAGAATGCTCTAGTCGAGACGGCTCGACTAGGAGATACCCTGAGTCCTGCGAAGTGCCGATACTTCAAATATGCTATGCTTAGTTTACATATACATATACTGCAAGCAACACATACACACACACAGACGCACGCTCAAGCACACGCGCTGCCAACTGCGCAGTTGACGTAGCGAAAGCGCTTGGGCTGCAAGAGGCTTATTTTGTGGAAATTAAATGTTTAATAACTTTCAGGGCATGATTATGTTATTCATATGTGTGTATGTGCCGAAGCACAAGTCTCTAGTATTTGAAATGCGTTTTTTGCAAATTTAGGGCAAAGGGGGCGTGGCATCCAAAATCCAAAAATTACAAAATGTCTGTATTCACAACAGGAATCTACATAGTGAATTTCAGGTCTCTAGCTCTTACGGTACGTAAAAGAGACGAAAAGTTATCGAAACTTATCGATAAAAAGAGAACGGGAAGAGTTATCGAATGTTTGAAAAAAACTCGTATAGCGTATGGTATTCAGAAGTATACATATCAAATTTCAGCTCTCTAGCTTCTGTGGTTTACGAGATCGCTGCGTTCACACAGACGGACGGACGGACGGACAGACGGACAGGGTTATTTCAACTTCATCGAGCTGATCAAGAATATATATACTTTGTATTGTCTGCGACGTCTCCTTCTGCATGTTACATACATTTTCATAAAAACATTATACCCTGATTTCCCATTTTCAATGGGATCAGGGTATAAAAAACAGGATACTACATAATCTGCTCCGATTCCCTCTCATCCATTAAATCAATCGCCAACACCAACAACAACAACCTATACCCTGTAACCATAAGGACCCACCTTACCAAATCAGCCCCAAAAATAAAGCTGCTCTGGATACCCAGCCACTGTGGCATTAAAGGGAACGAGCTAGCCGATACTACTGCCAAAACCACAATAAAAATGCCCCTTTACTACACCCACAATTTTAACACAATAGACATCAACAAATCAATTAAAAACATACTTACCCAAAAATTAAAAAACAACATCCAATCATACAACGACTGGTATCAACAAATAAATACAAATCAAATTAACATAAATAACTACCTAAGCAAGTGATAATGCTCTAGTCGAGACGGCTCGACTAGGAGATACCCTGAGCCCTGCGAAGTGCCGATACTTCAAATATTGTATGCTTAGTTTACATATACATATATTGCAAGCAACACATACACACACACAGACGCACGCTCAAGCACATGCTCTGCCAACTGCGCAGTTGACGTAGCGACAGCGCTTGGGCTGCAAGAGGCTTATGTTGTGGAAATTAAATGTTTAACTTGTTTTCTAGCAGGACTTTTTTATTCAAACTTTCAGGGCTTGATTATTTTATTCATATGTGTGTATGTGCCGAAGCACAAGTCTCTAGTATTTGAAATGCGTTTTTTGCAAATTTAGGGCGGAGGGGGCGTGGCATCCAAAATCCAAAAATTACAAAATGTCTGTATTCACAACAGGCATCTACACAGTAAATTTCATGTCTCTAGCTCTTACGGTACGTAAAAGAGACGAAAAGTTATCGAAATTTATTGATAACAAGTAAGAATGCTCTAGTCGAGACGGCTCGACTAGGAGATACCCTGAGCCCTGCGAAGTGCCGATACTTCAAATATTCTATGCTTAGTTTACATACATATATATATTGCAAGCAACACATACACACACACAGACGCACGCTCAAGCACACGCTCTGCCAACTGCGCAGTTGACGTAGCGACAGCGCTTGGGCTGCAAGAGGCTTATGTTGTGGAAATTAAATGTTTAATAACTTTTTTTCTAGCAGGACTTTTTAATTCAAACTTTCAGGGCATGATTATGTTATTCATATGTGTGTATGTGCCGAAGCACAAGTCTCTAGTATTTGAAATGCGTTTTTTGCAAATTTAGGGCGAAGGGGGCGTGGTATCCAAAAACCAAAAAATACAAAATGTCTGCATTCACAACAGGAATCTATGTAGTGAATTTCAGGTCTCTAGCTCTTACGGTACGTAAAAGAGACGAAAAGTTATCGAAATTTATCGATAAATAGAGAACGGGAAGAGTTATCGAATTTTTGAAAAAAACTCGTATAGCGTATGGTATTCAGGAGTATACATGTCATATTTCAGCTCTCTAGCTTCTGTGGTTTACGAGATCGCTGCGTTCACACAGACGGACGGACGGACGGACGGACAGACGGACAGGGCTATTTCAACTCAGCTCATCGAGCTGATCAAGAATATATATACTTTGTGTGGTCTGCGACGTCTCCTTCTGCCTGTTACATACATTTTCACAAAAACATTATACCCTGATTTCCCATTTTCAATGGGCTCAGGGTATAAAAAGAGAACGGAAAGAGTTATCGAATTTTTGAAAAAAAACTAGTATAGCGTATGGTATTCAGGAGTATACATGTCAAATTTCAGCTCTCTAGCTTCTGTGGTTTACGAGATCGCTGCGTTCACACAGACGGACGGACGGACGGACGGACAGACGGACAGGGCTATTTCAACTCAGCTCATCGAGCTGATCAAGAATATATATACTTTGTGTGGTCTGCGACGTCTCCTTCTTCCTGTTACATACATTTACAAAAAACATTATACCCTGATTTCCCATTTTCAATGGGCTCAGGGTATAAAAATATAAACCAAAAAGTTATTACACGTAGAGACCAAACTAAAATTCTTAGACTCCGACTTGGACACATAAGATTCTCAAAACAAATGTACCTTAACCCCAACAACATCCTCCCATGTCCTAACTGCAACACCACCACAGATCTCACCATCCAACACATACTCACCAACTGGCCTGCCACCAACAAATGTCCCATATCGACCCTTACAAACCCCTCGCCCGAAAACATAAGTAATATAATAAATTTTCTTAAATATAATAACACATACAATCTAATTTAAAAATGTAAAATATAACAAATGATATATGTATGTATATAATTATGTAAATATGTAAATAGAAGTGAAAATACTACAGTCAAGCCGAAGGCCTCAGTAGCCAGCGCTTTAGTTATCAAGTTAGCTTTAATTTTAATTATAGTTAACTTTAGTAAATAAAAAAATATAAAAAATAGTTCAGAAATGTTAATAAAATACTTCTATATATGGATCTAAAGTAAAAAAATGTAATTTTTTTTGCAGTGTGTAGAGTTTCTTGGCAAACTGTACATATGTACATATGTACATATGTTCATTAAAAACAAAATCATAATACATTTAATCTTTTTATATGGGTTCATCTGCGTCTGCTACAACGCTTGTTGATACGGCTAAATCGAATTAGATTGTCTCTAAATCGTATAATCGGATGTACAATGTATTCAGGGTATAATAATCATGTCACAGATTTTATATGTAAACCGTAGATCGACATAATTGTGTATTATAATAATTATAACAAGTATGAAAGCTATAGTCTAAATCGACTCGCTTTGTTTCGCTGATCAGAATATATATACAAATATGTACATACTTTATGTGGTCTGCCATTCCTCCTTCTGCCTGTTACATACATTGCAACAAAACCATTATACTCTGATTTCCCATTTTCTATGGGTTCAGGGTATAAGTATGTATTATAACAATCATGTCAGAAATTTTATTTGTAAATCATGTAAATCGTAATTTATGATATATTTTTTTAGCTATGACTAAAATTCCGATTGTCCTATTTTATTTAATTTTAATGTAATGTTAGTTCCACTATACCAATTTAAGTGTAAATGGCATATAATCACTGTTAATAAGAACCGAGAAACCATGTGTTTTGAAACAGTGATCAACAAGTGTTTGTCGCGTAAAAATCCGTCAATTAACAATGAGTTTTAAAATTCAACCAAAAGGATTTGCCACTAAATCTATTCACGCCGGACAGGATCCGGACCAATGGAAGAGTGCTTGTGTCATACCGCCTATATCATTAAGTACTACTTTTAAACAGGATGCTCCGGGAGAACATCGTGTAAGTCACTTATGTATGTACATACATACATATGTATGTATGTACATATTTGCATTACTGAAACTTATATAGTTCATGCAAATAATAGAATTTATGAACATACATATTTACATACATATGTACATTTTATTAACAAGGTACATATTTACATACATACATACATACATATGTACATATGCGAAGACCGAAAACTAACTACTCAAACACCGTTGGTATCGTATCTACATATGTACATACATATGTATAATATAAATAATATGTACATACATATGTAAATACATACAGTTTTTATGCATCTTTAGATTAATTCACAAAATTGGTATTGAGCAATGTCCGCAGCGATCTCGTATACCACAGAAGCTAGTCGAACATACCATATGCAGTATGAGTTTTTTTCAATTTGATAGCTCTTAGCATTCTCTTATTATCTACATATGTATATAGATTTCAATAACTTTTTTTTCGCTTTCGCGTACCGTAACAGCTTCAGACCTGACAGACAGACAGACGGAAAGGGCTAAATCGACTCGGCTTGCCTCGCTGATAAAGAATACATATACTTTATGGGGTGTGCCACGCCTCCTACCTGTTACATAAATTTCAACAAAACCATTATACCCTAACTTCCCATTTTAATGGGTTCAGGGAATAAAAATAGGACATTAAAATTTGAATTTTCTTTTAAGTGTCCTTAATTTTCAATATTCAGGTCAAATCTGAAACCGATAGCGATTTAGCTTTTGGTTATAATCGCTAATATTCAAACGGAAACAGTTAGTGATTGTTTGAAACTCAATCCATCTGCACCTTCATAAAATATTTCAAGTCTCTAGCTTTTATAGGTTTTGAGATCGACGCGTCCATACATACGGACAGACGGACATGGCCACGAATATTTGTATGGGGTCTTCCGGTGTTCAGGATATAATAACAAAGAATTTCTATAAATATTCTATATCTATTGTCTCTAATTCTCCCCAGTTATTGACATCTAAATCAAAAAATGTCTTCCATTGAATTTTATAATACATAAATATCATAATATTATATATAGGGGTACGAGTACTCTAGAAGTGGAAATCCCACACGGAATGTATTAGAAAAGTGCTTAGCAGCTCTGGACAATGGAAAGTATGGCTTAACCTTTTCATCAGGTCTCGGAGCAACTACTGCCGTTCTTACAATGCTCAACAGTGGCGATCACATTGTAATGGGAGATGATGTGTACGGGGGAACAAACCGACTGATAAGGTAAGACTTATATTTATATTATACGAGTATCTAGCAAATTCTAGGAACCATAAGTTTTAAATGGCGCAATTGGCTAAAAAATTGTAATTGAATTTCATTTGAAAGCGTTCTAAATGCAAGTTGTTCAGTATATTTAAAAACGATTTAACGGGGTTCTGGGAGTCTCCCTGCCGGACATCTCCGATCTCTTTAGCATACCGTAAGATCTAGAGACATGAAATTCACTGTGTAGATGCCTGTTTTGAATACAAACGTTTTGTAATTTTTCGCCCTAAATTTGCAAGAATTTCAAATACTAGAGACTTGTGCTTCGGCACATAGACACATATGTACATATAACATAATCATCCCCTGAAATTGAAATTTGATGTTTGAATAAGAAAGTTCTGCTAGAAAAAAAGTTATTAAACATTTAATTTTCCACAACATAAGCTTCTTGAGCCCAAGGGCAGTCGCTACGTCAATTGCGCAGTTGGCAGAGTGTGTGCTGGAGCGTGCGACTGTGTGTGTGTATGTGTTGCTTGTAATATATGTATGTATATGTAAACTAAACATAGAATATTTGAAGTATCGGCACTTCGCAGGGCTCAGGGTATCTCCTAGTCGAGCCGACAAGAGCATTCTTACTTGTTCCTTATTATTTTTTATCCGTTTAATTTTGTTTTGCTCAACTTCCCAGTTGCCAATATGACATGCTGCAAGAAATCTTGCTCATTTCGGCAAGCTGCTGATTCTGCACAAATGCAATTTGTGGGTTGCTGGTTGTGCGAGAATCTAATGCATATAAAATGTGCTGGCATCTCTAGGCGTGATTGCGATAGAGTCATGGCTGCACCCAAAAGTGGATGTTGTGGATTACGCTGGTCTTGCCCCGATTGCTTGGAATACAATTAAATTTTTCCAAGATGTATGAATCTCCGCTTAATCAAGTGATGACTCCATCACTGTTAGTCCCTCATTTCATTTACCATCACCGAATTTGTCTGCCCCTTCTTCATCGTGTCAGGAAATATCAATTCCGATATCCGATGACTCAGGTGCCAGTGTCATAATAGACACTCAAAAGGCCCCTAATAAAAAAGTTAAAGTGACTCGGAGTGTTGGTCAAACTAAGAATAACTTTCTGACATTTGCTGTTGACCCTACTGTACCCTATTTATCTGTTGTGTCTCCTCGCAAGTTTTCTTATCTAGGCTATCATCAGATACTACATGTAAGGCTGTGTCTGCTTTTATTGAAAGCAAAACTAAAGCTAAGGTTTTTATTTCGCAGTTCAATTTTACTTCTCCTCGTGAAATTTCTTCATTTAAAATAAATGTACCTATAAAATTCTACTGTACCCTATTTATCTGTTGTGTCTCCTCGCAAGTTTTCTTATCTAGGCTGTTATCAGATACTACATGTAAGGCTGTGTCTGCTTTTATTGAAAGCAAAACTAAAGCTAAGGTTTTTATTTCGCAGTTCAATTTTACTTCTCCTCGTGAAATTTCTTCATTTAAAATAAATGCACCTATAAAATTCTTCTCAACTATATGTGACTCCAAATTTTGGCCACCTCTTGTAGTTATGCATGAATTCAAACATAAGATTCGGAACAGAATTTCCCCGGTCTCTTTAATTTCTGATTCGGTACAACCTTTCTCTGAGGCTGTATCAAAAAACTAATTTGATTACCATCTTTCCGCACCTATCATTAATGTATCAAAAAGAATCGTATTCCAACAATGGATCATTATCTATTTGATGAATTGTTTAACCTTTCTATGTTTCAGATGAACTCAAACTCTAATCGATCTCTTGATCTTGTTTTGACTAATGATGACACCATCATTAGGGTTTTAAGATCACCTCCCTTTTGTATTCCTGAGGATATACACCATCTGTCTTTAGAGGTTTTAATGCGTATTTACTGTCCACTAATTTCTACGCCCTTATCATTTAAACAACGTCGTTGTTTTAATAAATGTAATTTTGTTTTGCTTAACGATCTCATTAAAGCAACAGACTGGTCTCCTTTATGTGAGGCAACTGATGTCGATTTAGCAGTTTCTATATTTTATAGTACTTTAAATTCTATCCTAGACAGTTGCGTTCCTATATGTCTTTCTAAATCCTGGTTTACTCCGACTCGGATTTCAAAAATATTAAATCTAAATATTTTAAAATGTTTAAAAAGTCGGGGTCAATTGTTGACTGGTCTAAATACTCTTTAGCTAAGTCAAATTTCAATATTTTTAATAATCGTTGCGTTGAATTAACTCTTACACTGTAGAAGACAGTTTGCTCGTGACCCTAAAAGGTTTTATTCATTTGTAAATTCGAATCGTAAATCTTCTGGATTGCCCATCATTTTTCTTAGGTTTAGACAAGACCTGTTGTGATCAAGATGCTTCTGATCCCAATCCACTTACTCTTCTGCCATTCCCAATACCAAATCAAATCCAACTTTGAATACTATAATGAATTTAAATACCATTATGGCTTCAAACATTTCGTCTCCCTTTCTCATATCCGCTATTCGGACGTTGAAATCATAATTCTCTCATGGAGCAGATGGTAACGAAGTGTTTCAGTGCAGTGTTTCTTTGCGGTCACCTTTATTAAAATTGTTTAATTTCTATATTGATACCTCAGTATTCCCTTCAATTTGGAAAGAATCATTTATTATTATTAAAAGGAGGAAGATCTGATATTTCCAATTATAGAGGTATTGCGAAGCTTTCTGTTATTCCGAAGTTATTTGAAAAAATGATAACTTCGAACTTGCAACATTTTTGTAAATCGATTATTTCACCATCTCAGCATGGCTTTGTTCAGAATCGATCAACCTCAACTAACCTATTAGAATTTTCATCTCTAATCAACGAAAGCTTTTTAAATAAAATGCAGACAAATGTTATATATACAGCCTTCAGTAAGACATTTGACTCAGTTCAGAATGATATTTTACTTCAAAAGCTTGACAAAATGGGATTTTCGCCTAAACTTCTGTCTTGGATAGCTTCCTTTTTAAAGGGTAGAACCCAAAGTGTTTTGTTGAGAACAGCTATTTCGAAGGTCATATTTGAGCATCGGGTGTGCCTCAGGGTAGTCATTTGGACCCTCTACTATTCTCCCTTTTTATAAATGACCTTCCGAGTTGTATTTCTCATTCAAAGGTTTTTATGTATGCAGATGATGTAAAACTCTGTCTCTCACTGGATCATCTACGCTTACAAGATGATCTTGATTCCTTTCAATGTTGGTGTTAGGCTAATTAATTGCAGTTGAATTGTTCTAAATGTATGATAATGACCTTTAGTCGCGTTTGTCCATATACTGCTCATTATACAATCAATAATGATTCCTTGCAACTTATTTCTACAGTTAAAGATCTTGGGGTGCTCTTTGACTCTAAACTTAGTTACAATGTCCATCTCAACCATCATTAATGAAGCCAAAAGTGTTATTGGGTTTATAAAACGACGGTCTAAAGAGTTTAATGACCCGTTACCAAACTTTCTTTTTGTTTCGCTGGTTCGTCCAATTTTGGAATATTGTTCAATTATATGGTCGCCACAGAATAAATTTTATCAGGACCGTATTGAATCGGTTCAGAAAGAGTTTCTTTTCTTTGCGTTACGCAATCTTAACTGGGATCGTTACCTTCGCTTACCTTCTTATCATAGTAGGCTTCTTCTTATAGATCTTCCGTCACTAATAAACCGTAGAACAGTCTTGAGTATTGCTTTTCTACATAATTTGATTAGTGGTAATATTGATTCTCCTGCTCTTTTAATGAAAATTAATTTTGTAGTTCCTTCTCGTATTTCCCGTCACTTTCGTCCTCTATATTTACCTATATGTACATCTTATTACTCCTTGCATAGTGCGTTTCATGTCTTATGTGCTACCTATAATAAATATTTTTATGTATTTGCTTCCAATTTTCAATGGGCCCAAGAGTGAGAATGCACAATTGGCAATTCTCCCTACTTGTGTTGTTTTCTCATATCTGTAAAATATATATATATTTTCTTTTTATACCCTGAGCCCATTGAAAATGGTAAATCAGAGAGACGTCGCAGACCATACAAAGTTTATATATTCTTGATCAGCTTTATGAGCTGAGTTGATATAGCCCTGTCCGTCCGTCTGTGTGAACGCAGCGATCTCGTAAACCACAGAAGCTAGAGAGCTGAAATATGACATGTATACTCCTGAATACCATACGCTATACGAGTTTTTTTTTCAAAAATTCGATAACTCTTCTCGTTCTCTTTTTATCGATAAATTTCGATAATTTTTCGTCTCTTTTACGTACCGGAGGAGCTAGAGACATGAAATTCACTATGTAGATGCCTGTTATGAATACAAACATTTTGTAATTTTTGGATTTTGGATACCACTCCCCCTTCGCCCTAAATTTGCAAAAAAACGCATTTCAAATACTAGAGACTTATGTTTCGGCCCATATACACATATGAATAACATAATCATGCCCTGAAACTTTGAATAAAAAAGTCATGCTAGAAAAAATGTTATTAAATTATAAAGTAAATTTCCCATTGCGTAGGCCTCTTGCAGCCCAAGCGCAGTCGCTACGTCAACTGCGCAGTTGGCAGGCGTGTGTTTGAGCGTGCGTCTGTGTGTGTATATGTGTTGCTTGCAATATATGTATATGTAAAAGCATAGAATATTTGAAGTATCGGCACTTCACAGGGCGCAGGGTATCTCCTAGTCGAGTCGTCTCGACTAGATCATTGTTACTAGTTCTTCCTGTTTTTATGGCTAAGCTATGTTTGTAAATTAATTTTTAAACTAAATATTTTTAATTTCTTCATTCCCTATCTTTCATAGTTCAATGATAGCAATAATCATATTTGGCTGTGATTCGGGCATAGCTCGCTGGCTTGTCAAATAAAAAATCCCCAGCGGGTGGTGATATCGTTGATAAAATTTTGTTACTTTTACTTTAATTACTTATTAGTGACACTCGTTTAGTCAACTATATAATAAATAAATAAATAAATGAATACTGGTTTTATTGAAATGTATTTAACAGGGAAACGTAATACATATGTATTCTTGATCAGGGAAACAAGCCGAATCGACTTGGCTCAGAAATAGAAATAGATTTTAGATTTAGATTAGATTAGATATTTTTTGAAAACGATCATAAACATTACAACAGAAATATTTATCAACCTTTTTAAACAAAAGATCTTCTATACTCGAACCTGCTAATCACCGTTAAAAATGTAACAAAGTGTTTCTTTAGCCTTGACATCTACACGATTTGCAAAAACTAAATAAAAACGGTATTTTCTATGTAAAAAACTATGTAATGGTTATTTTAGTGTTGAGCTCCTCCATATTTATCGATGTGCCACAAATGAAAAATCAGTAAATCTATATCTAATAATAATTCGAGCTGCCAGCTGGGCTGTGAATGAGATTCTGCACTCGGTAGCATTCAACAGTAATATTCTTTAATTGTTTCTTATCATTTTAGGCAAGTGGCATCACGTTTTGGGATATCTGCAACTTTCGTGGATGCAACTAATTTGAACAAACTTAAAGCTGCTTTTAAGTCTGAAACAAAGGTATACAAAGTATATAGTAAGATTGGTAAACTATGTTTACTATGTAAATTTGTATTATGTCCTGTTAAGGCCATAATCAAAAACCCTAGTCTATAAAAATTTATAAGCTCTTTAAGTACTAAATTTCCATACTTACCTAATTGAAAAAAATATACATCCACAACTACTTTTGGCTTTGTCATAAATTGTCAGTTGCATTATGTAAAAACTAAATATTTTATCATTTTTGATTTTTTTTTTAGCTAGTTTGGATAGAATCACCAACAAATCCACTTATAAAAGTAGCGGACATCGAAGCGATTGCAAAAATATGTCATCAGGCCGGCGACATAATAGTTGCGGTAGACAATACATTTCTTACCTCATACTTCCAAAGACCTCTCGATTTGGGGGCGGATTTAGTTTGCTATTCATTAACGAAGTACATGAATGGGCACACAGATGTTGTTATGGGCGGAATTACAATGAACTGTGATAATCTATATAACAGATTAAAATTTTTACAAAACGGTAATTTTAAATTAAATGAACCTTTAACCTAAATTATTCCCTTTTTTTTACAGCGGTTGGTATTGTTCCGTCTCCGTTTGATTGTTATCAAGTAAACCGTAGTCTGAAAACACTATCACTACGCATGCAAAAACACCAACAAAATGCTGTCGAAATTGCGAAATTTCTCGAGTCGCACAATTTTGTAGAAAAAGTACTCCATCCAGCGTTGGAATCCCATCCACATCATTCTATAGCTCTTAAACAGTCATATGGATATAGTGGAGTGTTTTCATTTTACATTAAGGGATCCCTAAAACATTCTACAGCATTTTTAAAAGCCCTAAAACTGTTTACATTGGCCGAGAGTCTTGGAGGATATGAGAGTTTGGCTGAGTTACCGTAAGTATTAAGATATATGAGTTATTCGTGCACACATTAAATAATGTGGAAGAATAAAATGTCATTAAATTTTCTGTTCAAACTCCTAAAAAAGGTTTACTGAAACAACGTTATATTTCATGCAGTGCAGTCAAGAGTCTTCACAACAATCTTTATTAATTATTTTTTTAGATCAATCATGACGCATGCCTCTGTTCCCGCTGAAGTCAGAGAGGAGCTGGGTATTACTGATGCTCTGATCCGTTTGTCAGTTGGTCTTGAGGATTCTGACGATTTAATAAATGATCTACGTCGCGCTTTGGATATTGCAGCCCACTCTTAATAACAATTAAAATAAAATTAACATATTAAATTCTCCGCATAAATCAAAAATGTTCTACTGTCGATTATAAATAAAAACAATAAAAGGACGATATATAATATGAAAAAAAACTTGATTATATTTATGATTTTTAAAATTCGCGATATCTTGGTAAACATGTAAATGTTTAGATTCCGAAGCATTTGTGGACATGACATTTCTGTACTCGACATAAAAATTAAAAAATTCCTGGGAGTTAGATATAAGGAAAATATTAATACTTAACGAACTGCTAAGGAAATATTTTTGCTAAAATATTTCACTACATGGCGTCTGCTGATAATAAAACGCGCGTATACCAAGCAGCATGTGACTATCGTATTTTTATACCCTAAAACCATTGAAAATAGGAAATCAGGGTATAATTTTTTGTTAAAATGTATGTAACATACAGAAAGGGAAGTAGACCCCATAAAGTATGTATATTCTTGATCAGCTCGATGCTCCGTCTGTGTGAACGTAAATCACAGAAGCTAGAAAAGACATTTGACATGTATACTCGTAAATACCATACGCAGTACGAGTTTTTTTTCAAAAACTCGATAACTCTTTCCGTTCTATTATTATCGATCAATTTCGATAACTTCTCTTCGTATTTGCGTACCGTAAGAGAAGAGACTTGAAATTCACTGTTCCGTGTAATGAATACAAACATTTTGTAATTTTTTTTATTTTGGATACGCATTTCAAATACTAGAGACTTGTGTTTTGGTAAATACACACATATGAATGAAATAATCACGCCCGATTAAGGAAATCCTTCCAGAAAAAAATTATTAAACATTTAATTTCCCATAACATAGAGGGGTTTTGTAGCCCTAGCGCAGTTGCTACGTCAACTGTGAAGTTGTCAGAGTAACATGATGTCATCAATATACACAAATGAAATCGCCTTGGGCTTCGAAAGTGACCGGGGCTTCCGACTTTCCGTCTGTCCGTAGCACACCAAGATTATTGATTGTAAAAATACGTTAAAAGCACTCATTGTTGCTTGTATGGTGAGAAGTATATCGAATAGTCCGACTGTACAATTCAAATGCAACTGATTAGCCTCACACAATTTGGCTAATTTGGATTTAAATGTCTGTGGAAGCGACGTAATGTGTCTTCTAAATGTGAGCGTGTCTGTCTAGTATGACTCCCAGATATTTGTACGCCAAAGAGCAGCTACGCTGCCGCCACCAAGATTTGTAATGCTTGGTCAGGAAGGAGTTTAAGTACGTAAGTGTGACGTCCATATTATGTGTTTTATATTATGTGTTTTTAGAAATATCCTGCGCTCTTCCGAGCTCCTAGCTAGCCCTTGAGCTTTACACAATCCGATTTTGATAATGGTTTCATCATTATGACATTCTAAAGATGAGCGTCTGGACCAGTTCACGGAAGGCCTTGTTTGCCTCCATGCACCATTTTAAAAAGCTGGTTGAATATTGATTGTATAGAGAGAGAGAATTCCAGACCTGGGAATCTTTTTCATTAGCTCGGTCATACAGATTCTTCAGCTGAAATAAACCTACCGGAATTATTTGAATTGGCAACATTGCCAGTAGAAGGTATCCTTGGCTAAGGTCTCAATTTCTTTCATTTTTGCTATTTTTACCGCACCTACAACTTTGGGCCCTTGCTTCGGATTGACAAATACAAGTTTTGCCTTGTTTTGAAGCTGATAGCTTCATTGTCATTTTCTGTTTAGCCTTTCTTACAAAATATATATTAAACCTCGAAGCCTTTGTCAGTAAATGCTTCTTCAATTTGTGCTTTAAGCACGGTTGCGCGAATCCCTTTTATGAGCACAGTGACTGATTTATCTTCTCTCAGCTGATGGTGGTAGAATTGACAATATAGTGATATATATATTATATTCGCGTCACGCCAAATTTGGATGTGCGAATGCTGTATTCAGTTGGTCACATGAATTCACTGCTTGTTTTAGGCTGTTAGCACTTGGCAAATATATAGCCTCAGGCTGGCTTTTTGGGGCTTGAGTGTTTTTTTTTTGACTGTCAAATTGTCTGCTTCTTCGTACAGTGCTTCAAAGCTATGTTACTTAATGCAATTGTCGTAGAGGAGGGTGGCGCAAGTGGCCGCATGTAGCTTCGGCTTGAGGGTGGATTTTTGTGAGTGTAATTCTTCTTTTACGTTTTTTTTTTTGAGCATATTGAGCACTTCGTTTTTTCAACTGTGACCCGTGGTGTCAAGCATACGCTGCTGATTGCTGTAGTCGTGGTATAAATGGTGTTACTAGTAGCACGAGTAAACTTTATTGTTTTAGCTTTTGTGTTGGAATTTTGCAAATTAGTACATAAAAGGCGTTAGTCATGGTGACGACCTTGCAGTAACTTGAAGCATCTTGATTAAGATTAGAAGGCTGATTCTCCATTTTTATACCCTGAGCCCATTGAAAATGGGAAATCAGGGTATAATGTTTTTGTGAAAATGTATGTAACAGGCAGAAGGAGACGTCGCAGACCATACAAAGTATATATATATTCTTGATCAGCTCGATTAGCTGAGTTGAAATAGCCCTGTCCGTCTGTCCGTCCGTCCGTCTGTGTGAACGCAGCGATCTCGTAAACCACAGAAGCTAGAGAGCTGAAATTTGACATGTATACTCCTGAATACTATACGCTATACTAGTTTTTTTCAAAAATTCGATAACTCTTTCCGTTCTCTTTTTATCAATAAATTTCGATAACTTTTCGTCTCTTTTACGTACCGTAAGAGCTAGAGACATGAAATTTACTGTGTAGATGCCTGTTGTGAATACAGACATTTTGTAATTTTTGGATTTTGGATGCCACGCCCCCTTCGCCCTAAATTTGCAAAAAACGCATTTCAAATACTAGAGACTTGTGCTTCGGCACATACACACATATGAATAAAATAATCAAGCCCTGAAAGTTTGAATAAAAAAGTCCTGCTAGAAAACAAGTTATTAAACATTTAATTTCCCATAGCGTAGGCGTCTTGCATCCCAAGCGCTGTCGCTACGTCAACTGCGCAGTTGACAGAGCGTGCGCTTGAGCGTGCGTCTGTGTGTGTGTATGTGTTGCTTGCAATATTTGTATATGTAAACTAACCATAGAATATTTAAAGTATCGGCACTTCGCAGGGCTCAGGGTATCTCCTAGTCGAGCCGTCTCGACTAGAGCATTCTTACTTGTTCTTTAAAGTTAATCCCGTAAAAAGAAAATTTGTTAGCTTTTTATATCCGGAACCCATTGAAAGTTGGAAATCGGGCTATAATGGTTTTGTTGAAATTTATGTAACAGGGTGAAAGAGGCGTGGCAGACCCCATAAAGTGTGAACGCAGCGATTTCGTAAGCCACAAAAGCTATAGAACTGAAATTTGACCATTATACTCATGAATACCACGCATCTACACAGTGAATTTCATGTCTCTAGCTCTTACGGTACGCAAAAGAGAAGAAAAGTTATCGAAATTTATCGATAAAAAATAACGGGAAGAATTATCGCATTTTTGAAAAGAACTTGTTCTGCGTATGGTATTCAGGAGTATACATGTCAAATTTCAGCTCTCTAGCTTCTGTGATTTACGAGATCGCTGCGTTCACACAGACGGACGGACGGACAGACGGGCAGGGCTATATCAACTCAGCTCATCGAGCTGATCAAGAATATATATACTTTGTTTAGTCTCCGATGTCTCCTTATGCCTATTACGTACTTTTTCACAAAAAAATTATACCCTGATTTCCTATTTTCAGTGGGCTCAGGGTATAATAAGAAAGTCCGTCCAGAAAAAAAAAGTATTAAACATTTATTTTTATCCAAGATGGTCGATTTGCTAGGCAGACCTCATAAAGTATATATATTCTTGATCAGGGAGACAAGCCTGTCCGAATGTATGTGCGAACGCGTCGATCTCAGCATCCATAAGAGCTAGAGACTTGAAATTTGTTATGTAGGTACAACACGCGCAGGTCAAGTTTGCTTGTTAAAAATTCGATAAATCATTCCGTTTTAATGTTATCGATTAAAAGGGAAATCGATATTTAATTTATCTTTATAGCTAGAGTGTTCAAATTCTGTTTTTAGTTTTATGTGTGTTAATACAAATTTGATATTTCTTAAATTTTTTATGAAATTTCGAATAAGAAAGTCGTTCCAGAAAAAAAGTTATTAAACATATAGTTTTACACAACATAGGTGTCTTGCAGCCCAAGTGCAGTTCCTACGTTAACTGCTCAGAGCGTATGATTGTACGTGCGGAATTCCGGTTTTTCGCTGGGTTTAGGATATCTCCTAGTCGGGCGCCACCGACTAGAGTTTTCTTACTTGTTTATTGAGTGGATTGATGAGAGACTGTCTGTGCATATTATATGTGAGTGGGTACTGCTGGCGGCATATTGCGCTCCCTGAAGGATGTCGTACGCTTCTGCCGAAAAGATGGAGTGGTGTTCGTGGAGTTTACCCGATTCAATGACAGACTTATCGTCCTTTACAATGGAAAATGACGTGTAGTTTTCAGTCTGTGACCCATTTTTGTTTTTGTGACATTGTTTGTTTAACATAGCGTTAAAAACGTTATTGGGCAGGATTTGTTATTCGTAAGTTGGTAACAAATGAGTTTTCGTCCAGCAGCCACGTCGGTCTTGTTATGTTTAATGATGTTAGGTTGCCAATTGATATGAAGATCCTCTTGCCTTCTGGATAGATGTTAGTTTTCCGTTTCCGTTTGGCTTTTAGGGCAAGGTTAATTGAGCGGCGGATTAATTTGTTGCTATGCTAATAATAGATCATTTAAAGCCGATGTTTGAAGATAGTGGAAGAAATGGGTATAATTCTGTGGGGTATACCTTTTTGTATAAGAAGATCGATACCCTGTTTGTTTGAGTTGATGTGGGGTAAGTTGTGAAAATTATGGGAGTAGTTATTTGAGATTGTTGAGGTGGAGTCATATTTTAAGTGAGTTTCTTGTAAAGCAAGAATGTCAGGGTTGTGCTGTTTAATAAACACCTGCAAGTTTGTTAAGTTATTAAGTAGACCATTTATATTTCATTGAATAACGGATAAAGTCACTAGAGAATAAAGTAAACAAGTAAGAATGCTCTAGTCGAGACGGCTCGGATATCCGGCTAGGAGATACCCTGAGCCTTCAAATATTCTATGCTTAGTTTACATCCATATTGCAAGCAACACATACACACACACAGACGAACGCTCAAGCACACGCTCTGCCAACTACGCAGTTGACGTAGCGACTGGGCTTGGGCTGCAAGAGGCTTAAGTCGTGGAAATTAAATGTTTAATAACTTTTTTTTCTAGCAGGACTTTTTTATTCAAACTTTCAGGGCATGATTATATTATTCATATGTGTATATGTGCCGAATCACAAGTGGTATCCAAAATCCAAAAATTTAAAAATGTTTGTATTCATAACAGGCATCTACACAGTGAATCTCATATCTCTAGCTCTTACGGTACGTAAAAGAGACGAAAATGTATCGAAATTTATCGATCAATAGAGAACGGGAAGAGTTATCGAATTTAAAAAAAAAAAACTCGTATAGCGTATGGTATTCAGGAGTATGCATGTCAAATTTCAGCTCTCTAGCTTGATTTCCCATTTTCAATGGGCTCAGGGTATAAAAAGAAATACGATTTTAAGTATGTTTGAAATTTTGCAGGTGTGAGATAAAGTTATAAAAAGCGGACCCAACAAGAAAATGCCGAGCCCATCAGTTTTGCTTTGCTATTGTAAAAGCGAGGGCGACATCAGTCGAGGAAAGATAATTTTGTGAGTGATTGAGAAATCGTGGGAGGCGAACTCTTGTTGGGAGAAGAGTAAGATTAGAGAGAACTAAATTTGGTATTTGGTTGATTGTTTGCGATTTAGGGTTTTTTAGATTGTTTCGGGTATTTGTCCGCTGATAAGGAAGCGGCGTCATTTTCGCATTGCGTACGTAAGCAATCGCCCTCGAGCGAGGGAAGTTTGCAGTTTTCAAATATGGGCTGTTTGGTGCAGCGCTTGATGGTGTGGCCGAATAGTTGACAATTTTTTCAACGCATGGGGTTTGGAGTATAGGGACTTTGAACCATATTAATGGATTCAGACGCCAGATGGCTTGGTTATGCCGTCAATTGTCTTGCTAAATTTAGAGACAGCAGTGACTCCTTGGGAATTGAGGTCTTTCTCTTGAGACACATTAGATAAGCATGCAGCATTGACGATGCCTTTAGTTGAATTCAGGGCTTCGTGTAATTGGCACTTGATTTTGAAAATGCCTAAATTTGTTGACAGTGTTGGAGTCTTCAGTGAGGATCAGCAGTTTTCCGTCTTTTATTTCGAAATAGTCCTTGCTAATGAGATAAACCGCATGATGTATAGCAAAGCATGAATAATCACTCAACGGTTTATTTATTATTTATTTATTATATAGTTTACAAAACGAGTGTCACTAATAAGTAATTAAAGTAAAAGCCTAAAATTAACAAAATTTTATCAATGATATCACCACCCGCTGGGGGTGTTTTATTTGCCATGCCGGCGAGCTATGCCCGAATCACAGCCAAATATGGTTAGTGATATCATTGAACTATGAAAGATAGGGAATGAAGAAATTAAAAATATTTAGTTTAAAAATTAATTTACAAACATAGCTTAGCCATAAAAACAGGAAGAACTAGTAACAATGATCTAGTCGAGACGACTCGACTAGGAGATACCCTGCGCCCTGTGAAGTGCCGATACTTCAAATATTCTATGCTTTTACATATACATATATTGCAAGCAACACATATACACACACAAACGCACGCTCAAGCACACGCCTGCCAACTGCGCAGTTGACGTAGCGACTGCGCTCGGGCTGCAAGAGGCCTACTCAATGGGAAATTTACTTTATAATTTAATAACATTTTTTCTAGCATGACTTTTTTATTCAAAGTTTCAGGGCATGATTATGTTATTCATATGTGTATATGGGCCGAAACATAAGTCTCTAGTATTTGAAATGCGTTTTTTTTGTAAATTTAGGGTGAAGGGGGCGTGGTATCCAAAATCCAAAAATTACAAAATGTTTGTATTCATAACAGGCATCTACATAGTGAATTTCATGTCTCTAGCTCCTACGGTACGTAAAAGAGACGAAAAGTTATCGAAATTTATCGATAAAAAGAGAACGAGAAGAGTTATCGAATTTTTGAAAAAAACTCGTATAGCGTATGGTATTCAGGAGTATACATGTCATATTTCAGCTCTCTAGCTTCTGTGGTTTACGAGATCGCTGCGTTCACACAGACGGACGGACAGGGCTATATCAACTCAGCTCATAAAGCTGATCAAGAATATATAAACTTTGTATGGTCTGCGACGTCTCCTTCTGCCTGTTACATACATATTCACAAAAACATTATACCCTGATTTACCATTTTCAATGGGCTCAGGGTATAAAAAGAAAATATATATATATTTTACAGATATGAGAAAACACAACACAAGTAGGGAGAATTGCCAATTGTGCATTCTCACTCTTGGGCCCATTGAAAATTGGAAGCAAATACATAAAAATATTTATTATAGGTAGCACATAAGACATGAAACGCACTATGCAAGGAGTAATCAGATGTACATATAGGTAAATATAGAGGACGAAAGTGACGGGAAATACGAGAAGGAACTACAAAATTAATTTTCATTAAAAGAGCAGGAGAATCAATATTACCACTAATCAAATTATGTAGAAAAGCAATTCTCAAGACTGTTCTACGGTTTATTAGTGACGGAAGATCTATAAGAAGAAGCCTACTATGATAAGAATGTAAGCGAAGGTAACGATCCCAGTTAAGATTGCGTAACGCAAAGAGAAGAAACTGTTTCTGAACCGATTCAATACGGTCCTGGTACAATTTATGCTGTGGCGACCATATAATTGAACAATATTCCAAAATTGGACGAATCAGCGAAACAAAAAGAAAGTTTGGTAACGGGTCATTAAACTCTTTAGACCGTCGTTTTATAAACCCAATAACACTTTTGGCTTCATTAATGATGGTTGAGATGGACATTGTAACTAAGTTTAGAGTCAAAGAGCACCCCAAGATCTTTAACTGTAGAAATACGTTGCAAGGACTCATTATTGATTTATAATGAGCAGTATATGGACAAATTCGACTACAGGTCATTGTCATTGTCATACATTTAGAGCAATTCAACTGCAATTGATTAGCCTTACATCAACATTGACCTTTCATTCCTTTGATTCCTTAATCAATATCATCCTGTAAGCATAGATGATCTAGTGAATAATAGTATGAGAGACAGAGTTTTACATCATCTGCATACATCAAAATTTTTGAATGAGAAATACAATTCGGAAGGTCATTTATAACAATGGGCTCAGGGTATAAAAAGGGAGAATAGTAGAGGGTCCAAATGACTACCCTGAGGCACACCCGATGCTCAAATATGACCTTCGAAATAGCTGTTCTCAACAAAACACTTTGGGTTCTACCCTTTAAAAAGGAAGCTATCCAAGACAGAAGTTTAGGCGAAAATCCCATTTGGTCAAGCTTTTGAAGTAAAATATCATTCTGAACTGAGTCAAATGTCTTACTGAAGGCTGTATATATAACATTTGTCTGTATTTTATTTAAAAAGCTTTCGTTGATTAGAGATGAAAATTCTAATAGGTTAGTTGAGGTTGATCGATTCTGAACAAAGCCATGCTGAGATGGTGAAATAATCGATTTACAAAAATGTTGCAAGTTCGAAGTTATCATTTTTTCAAATAACTTCGGAATAACAGAAAGCTTCGCAATACCTCTATAATTGGAAATATCAGATCTTCCTCCTTTTTTATACAGAGGAATAATAAATGATTCTTTACAAATTGAAGGGAATACTGAGGTATTAAGGGACAAATTAAACAGTTTTAATAAAGGTGACCGCAAAGAAACACTGCATTCTTTAATCAAACAACTTGGAATACCATCTGCTCCAGGAGAGAACGATGATTTCAAAGTCTGAATAGCGGATATGAGAGAGGGAGACGAAGCAATGATGGAATTTACATTCCTTATAGTATTAAAAGTTGAATGTGATTTGGTATAGGTTATGGTAGAAGAGTAAGTGGATTGGAAGAAATCTGCAAATAGATCAGAGGCATCTTGATCATTACAGGTCTTGCCTAAGCCAAAGAAAAATGAAGAGGGCAATCCAAAAGATTTACGCTTCGAATTTACAAATGAATAAAACCATAGCAAACTGCCTTCTACAGCGTAAGAGGTAATTCTCATAGCAACGAGAGTTACAAATATTGAAATTTGACTTAGCTAATGAGTATTTAGACCAGTCAACAATTGAGCCCGACTTTTTAAACTTTTTAAAATATTTAGATTTAATATTTTTCAAATTCGAAAGAGTCGGAGTAAACCAGGGTGGTTTATTAGAAAGGGATTTAGTAATACATATAGGAACACAACTGTCTAGGATAGAATTTAAAGTACTATAAAATATAGAAACTGCTAAATCAACCTCAGTTGCCTCATACAAAGGGGACCAGTCCGTTGCATTAATGAGATCATTAAGCAAAACAAAATTACATTTTTTAAATTGGTGGTCAGTCAATAGGTATTAAAACCTCTAAAGTCGGATGATGTATATCCTCAGGAATACAAAAGGTTGTTGATCTTAAAACCCTAATGATGGTATCATCATTAGTAAAAACAAGATCAAGAGATCGATTCAAATGATTTGAGATCGAGTTCATCTGAAACATGGAAAGGTTAAACAATTCGTCAAAAAGATAATGATCCATTGTTGGAATAAGATGATTTGAATTGAGAGATAAGGCACAAGAAGTGTTTGGTATATTAAAATCACCCAATACAAGAAACAGATCGTTATCTTGAACATACCCATACATTTCTTTAATACAAGATATATGTTGACTATAAACTTGTAAATCAGAAGAGGGAGCTATGTATGAACAAGTAACATAAATATGAACAAGTAACATACATATACCCATTGAAAATGGGAAATCAGGTATGTTTTTGTGAAAATGTATGTAACAAGCAGAAGGATACCTCGCAGACCATATAAAGTATATATATTCTTGATCAGCTCGATGAGCTGAGTTGATATAGCCCTGTCCGTTTTTCCGACTATGTGAAAGCAGCGATCTCGTAAACCACAAAAGCTAGAGCTGAAATTTGACATGTATACTTCTGAATACCATACGCAATACGAGTTTTTTTCGATAACTCTTACCGCTCTCTTTTTATCGATGAATTTCGAAAACTTTTCTTCTCTTTTGCGTATCGTAAGAGCTAGAGACATGAAATTTAATGTGTAGATGCCAGTTAATACAGACATTTTGTAATTTTTGGATTTTGGATGCCACGCCCCCTCGCCCTAAATTTGCAAAAGACGCATTTTAAATACTAGAGACTTGTGCTTCGGCACATACATACATATGAATAACATAATCATGCCCTGAAAGTTTGAATAAGAAAATCTTTCTAGAAAAAAAGTTATTAAACATTTAATTTTCCACTACATAAACGTCGTTCAGCCCAAGCGCAGTCGCTACGTCAACTGCGCAGAGCGTGTGATCGAGCGTGCGTCTGTGTGTGTGTATGTGTTGCTTGCAATATATGTATTTGTAAACTAAGCATAGAATATTTGAAGTATCGGCACTTCGCTGGGCTTAGGGTATCTCCTAGTCGAGCCGTCTCGACTAGAGCACTCTTACTTGTTTAAATTAACGGTGCCCGACAAGATACGGTAAACGAAAAAATATAAAGGGTTTTTTTTGCTGCAAGAACTGCTAATATGCGCGATCACATAGAAAGACGTCTGCTCTGAATAAGAGATAGTCGATGACTGCCTTAGAAATTACTGTCTAAGCTATTAATAATAACTGTGAGGCGGCAGAGATAAGATAAGATATAGAACAGCATTATTAAAATTATTATGAAATTCGCAATTGTAATTTATGCATGAAATTAACAGTTTTTCAACTTTGACTGACTACAGCTTGGGTATTTTTCTTCCAATTCTTGAATAGTATAGCTTTTTGTGGGGATAGATTCGGAATGGGAAAACAATAATACACAATTTTATATATGTATAAGTTGGATGCTTAGTGATAGGACCTTATGTAGATATTTTTTATGTGAAATAAGTTTAAGGTGTGCCGTGGATCCATAGAAGTAATTTATATAAGTTATATATATATATATATATATATATATATATATATATATATATATATATATATATATATATATATATATATATATATATATATATATATATATATATATATATATATATATATATATATATATAAAATATAGTTATTTCTATAAGTTACTATAAAGTAACAAAAGATTTACACCATACTTCCGTATACGTCCACTAGAATTAAAATAGTAAAAGTTCAGTTAATTGTTCAGTTTTTATTTTATTTTAAATTAAATAAGGACCCCGCCTATTTACAGCTTATGGAATTTATATATTCTAATAACAAAAGGTTTATCTCTGGAACCTCAACTTCTAAAAACTTTTACAACTAGTTAGTGTATTAGTGTTGGCAGTGTGCTTTGTGAAGATTTTGGTAGGAGAGATAGATAAGTCTCCTCATTATTCACAAGTTTATCGTTTTGACTATCATTAAAATACCATTTTTTTTTATTCGCCAGAAAAAGTAGCATGAGAACAGGTAGATGAATCAATGAAAATCTAAATAACTTCCGAGAGCTTCCACTATCAGACTTGTAATAAAATTTGTATGCTGCAAATAATAAAGAATAATATTATTATAATATATAATGATTGGTTCTTTAAATTAAATGACGTCATATATATATACTATAATAAATTATGAAAAGCTTCTGTCTGTATTTGTGCTTGCTGAGAAAATCCATGAAGCCTGAGCACAATCTCCGCATAAACTATACAGTACCTGCCTATGCATGAATACGTACACGGTCTGTTCGGAAAGTAACAAAACTGATTTTATTCCGAAGCGCCTATACTTTGAAGAGTGCGCGTGCCGGGTGGATTTGGTAAGAGTCTTTCAATCGATGCTTTAGTCAGGTTCCTCCGACCATTTGGACTGGTGCAAGCGAAAAGAGGATGGCGATTAAATTCCGTGTGATACTTGAGAAATCTGGGACAGTAGCGTTTAATATGATCTAGTAGTCTTCCCAGATAATGATTTAGCAAAAAATGTCGTACCGGTGACACACGAGCGGCAAGTTTTTGATGAAGACCGTGCTGGAAGACTTTCCACTTCGACATACCGATAATGTGATTTAGATGCGAAAAATTTTAAACTCAGATTGTCGTTTAATTTCCTATATGTTAAGTGTACTGAAAACTGTGGTTCATGACATTCTCGTCCCTTAACTGCGGCGAGTGAGCAAATAAAATTTTGGAATCCCAATGCAGACTTGATTTTGTTTTTTCGATTGAAAATACCGATTAAAGGAATACATTTTGAGGGCGAATCCGGCTCTAAAGACTCTTCCGGAAAATACCCACTATAAACCTTGGAAAATACCCACTGTAAACCTTGGAAATAGCGTTGGTAGCGCTGTATCAACGCCGAAAGAACGAATTTTTAAATTTTTAAAGGAATTGTAACGATTGGTTGAATACGTTTCTTGAATAGACTCTGTTCTATTTCTTTTATGTGTATGTGCATTTGTGTTTACATGAAGCGTAGAGTGCAGGGAATATGATGGCAATGTATAGTTACATTTTTCAATTTAAAAGGTTTAACTTACCTAGATAACAGAAGTATGTGTTTAATGGCAATGTTTCCAATGCAAACCAATAATTAGTAATGTCCACAAATGGAGCTACCAAACTCAATCCCAAAATAACGAATGCATAGCGCAATGCAGTACGACGACACAGGTCTGGATTAATAACAGCCATCATACGATAACCGGCTCGTGAATAATCTGGGCGCAGGTTCCATGAAAGAGCATTAAAGTGGGGAAACTGCCAGGCGTACAAAACTCCTGCGAGAATCATTGCACTTGTGTCTAGAGTTCCGGTGCAACCAGACCATCCCATAAGTGGAGGTATCGCCCCAACAATGGAGCCAACCCATGTGTTAGCAATACTCATTCGTTTCATTGGTGTATAGATAGATGTGTAAAGAAACAGGTTTCCAGCACCCAACGCTGCTGTAATCCCATTAACACCAAAATATAGCAAACATAATCCAGTTGTCGCTGATACTACTGCGAACCCAACTGCATTAAGTGGGGTTATTTGACCAGTAACCAATACTCGGTTCTTTGTTCTAGACATTTGTGAATCAAAAGGAACTTCATGATACTGATTGATAGCGTTTGCTGCTGCTGATACCAAACCAGTTCCTAATGTGCACATAATGAATGATGTTGTCTCAAAACTTGCAGGTGCCATAGCATAGCCTCCCATTGTTGTTATTACAACTAACGCTGTTAAAGAATAATATATTTAATAAGTTAATATTTTTGTCAAACAAATTTTTGGCTCGCTTACATGTCAGACGAAACTTAGAAAGTTTTTTATATTTATGTAAAATGCTTCCCTTATTTGGATGCGGACTCAATGTCCAAGGCATTTTTAATTTTGTTTGTTCTTTCTGTTCACTATATATGCGAGAATTACCCGGAACAACAGAAAACGGTACATTCTTTTCTATAGGAAGTTTGGAATTGGCCGATAATTTAGCTATAGCTGAAAACTACAAAAATGTATAAATCAGAATAATGCATATTGCGTAACACTTTGTAAATATATATCTTACCCGAATATAACTGATTTGCATTGGGAATATATGGATTTTGAAACACTCGAATGAACTTATTTTATTAAGTGTGCGAAACATCTTTTATATGTACATATGTACCTTATTTACAGTAAGAGTAATTCCATAACATATTAAATAAATCTTTAAATAAAATTAGTTAGAGATGAGTGACATTTACAAGTTCACTACATAATTTATATTAAAGTAACGAGAAACGAAAAAAAGGTCAGAAAAAGTAGAAACAGAAACCACACCATTAAACTAGGGACTTTCCTTTGAACTTTAATTCCAGAATAATTTTTTTTTATCGATTTATCGCTCATTTGATGACTTAGGCTAATGCAGAGTGCGCGCGAGAAGCGATAATAGATAATAATATCTGCAAAGCTATGACATAATGTTATGAAATATCCATCTACTCAATAAAAATCATTTAAATTTGGAATTCCAATTAAAAAAAAAAAGCCTGAGGCTAACGGTAGAGTGGTCGTGAGAAGCGATACAAGAATATGAAGCGATAATGAGCATATTTATGTACATAC
Organism: Drosophila peninsularis; assembly: GCA_035047485.1. Lineage (NCBI taxonomy): Eukaryota > Metazoa > Arthropoda > Insecta > Diptera > Drosophilidae > Drosophila > Drosophila peninsularis. The sequence goes on along the minus strand of JAWNPN010000057.1, from coordinate 297,233 downwards.
ATATGTACATGTAATCGTTTAATAGATTCAGAGTACGGTCGAAGCAAAAGAAGAGAGTAAAATAAACCAAGTTGCGAGAAAACTACTATGAAATAGCTTTGCTGATACGTGTTTTGTAGTGAAATATTTATTGTTTTTGCACTTTAAGCTTAAATTGTGGTAGTGGCAGACCCCATAGAGTACATACAGTTTGTTAAGAAACGTTACACACCGCAAAAAAAATTTTGACTTAAGATCCGTATATAGAAGCCTTTTATTAACATTTCTGAAATATTTTATTTTTTTATTTTACTATCAAGAAACTGTTTACACAAAATATTTCGCGGTTCTTTGGGCCGCGTTTTCCCAGCCTTTTTTTCAAGTATGGCCACACATGTTCAATGGGGTTCAGATCGGGACTTTGGGGTGGTGTATCCAGAACCTTTCAATAGTTGTATAAAAGCCAGGTCCTCAGTAAGCTCATTATGTTTGGGGTCATTGTCCTGATAAAATTTGAATATTGGCTTGTTGGTGTTTATAAACCCAAATTATCCTCACTTTGCCTCAAAGTTGACTTAAAAATTTGTAGGTACTGAACTGCATTCATAGTGTCTTCTATGTTCTCCGACCCCTCTGCTGGAATTACACACCCAAACCATAGCAGAGTTTTCCAAATTTTAGAGTGGGAATAATGTTTCTGTTCTCCAACGCTATTAATGGCTTGCGCCATACTCTAGATGGGCCATTATTATAGGATAACATTTTTGATTCGTCGCAGAATATTACGTAGTCCCAGTATCATCTCGACTGCCCAATCATGTTAACAGCGAAATTTAAACGCTTTTCTAGATTTAGCGATGAAAGCAGTGGTTTCTTTCGTGCAATTCTAGAAGTGTACCTATGCCGTAGGATGGGCTGGTGCACTGTTTCATACGTTACAACTAAGTCGCATTCCTTAAGGTCTTCCCCAAGTGTCCGTACCGATATTTGGGGATTTCCGCCAATCTTCCACATAATTAAACGGTCTGCCCGACTCTAAATCTTTCGTTTACGTCCACCTGTACCCTTTTCTTGAAGTCGTCCTTCTTTTTCCGCGCGATTTAAGACGTTGTAAATTGGTTCTTCTTGATGTAGAAAACTGTTCAGATAATTCTGATTTTCCCAACGTTTGATTATAATAAATTAATTGGACCATATCAAAGCTTAATCTTTGGCCAGGCATTTCTTATTTTCAAATTTTAAATAATTCACAATTCGATGTAAACCCAGCAGAATCTTAAAACCAAATTACAATATTTGCCAAAACAAAATAGTATCAAGCGACAAAAAACACTGTTAACGGTAAAGCACCGTTATATCTCAGAATTCAGGAAAAGAGTTGCGAACAAGGCAATGTGTAAACAGTTGCTTGACAGTCTGAAAAATGAGTCATCGTTGTTTTTGTTGTTTATATTGTTACACATTAAATTAATCATAAAACAACTTACCATTAAAAATATTGCAGAAATGTTAATAAAACGCTTTTATATATGGATCTAAAGTAAAAAATTTAATTTTGTTCCGGTGTGTAAAGAGTTTCTTGACAAACTGTATATATTTTTAAATCCAACTCTAAATTTATTCTTTATTTAAAATTTTTTTAAATAGTTGTGTCTCTTAAAGTGTATAATGACACATTTAACTGATAAATAAAAAAAATTGAAAGAAAAAAAAATCCTGACTAAGAAAAAACTGCTCCTTTCTTTTCATTTGATGGAAAAGGAATTTTACGAATTTTGATTTATGTATGTAATTTTTTTTTGCTTTTACCTCAAGTTCACAAATATGGAGCAAGGGAAACCATATCTGAAACTCTATGTAAACCTATATATATAACTTATCGATAAATATATTCGATAATTTTCTTATATATTAACCATTTCCTTTTGGTTCATTATCAGTCTGTCTGCTTTTGTCTTTTCGTTTTGTACGGAAAGCAGGTACTCAAACTAGGTTACTTAAAACTTTAAATTGTATCATAAATACAATATGGTTTTAAATGGCTGAAAGCGCTAAAACTGCGACTAAAAAATAAAGTAGTGGATATATACGTGTATCAAATACTATAATATTTGTGTATGTATAAAACGTATTTAATATATCTTTGTTTCTCTCGGTTATACGTATGTCAAAAACAATATTTCTGACAGTTTTATTTAATTGTTACATCTATATACATACATAGACACATGAAGAGTTAGTGCTGCTTTATAATTTTGTATTTTCTAAACTCCATACTAGTATTATAATAGCGAATATTGCAAACTTCTTGTGTATAACTATATCTACATATGTATATACAAATAAATATATATTTATATATATATAAATATATATATATATATATATATATATATATATATATATATATATATATATATATATATATATATATATATATATATATATATATATATATATATATATATATATATGTATATGTATATATGTACATATATAGTAAATTGTTTTTCTTGTAGAGAGCATTTGTAAATTCATTGAAATATTGACTAGGTGGCAACACTTGAGACCCAATCTGTTGTTTAGTAGTAGGTCACTAAAAATGTAAAAAATAAAAATAGTTAAATAACTTGCTTAATTTATATATGTTCAGTTATGTTCAATTAATGTTATAGAATAATAATGTATAGAAAAATCTAATTCTTTTGGAATTCAATTCAATTATTTCTGTGCAGAATTTTAGTCGTACAAAATTGGTATTTCGCTTAAAAACAATAAACTTTAAATGTACAATTAATATACATACATTCGATATGTCAAAATGGTTAATTATATTCATTCATTAAATGTTTAATTTATATATATACATATTTTCATTGTGTAAATTGTTTATGATATACATATGTATGTATGTACATACAGTATGTCTAATAATTGTTTGCAAAATAAAAAGCCATGCAACTTTTACATCATATTTTATTTTTACAGTGTTATGTATGTATTATGTATTCTTAAATAAAATCACTAACAAAAATAATGAGAATTGCAACAAAAACATAAAAGATTGTTTAAAAAAAAAAAATTATAATAATAATAATATTAGCTGTCCATTAATTCTTTGCAAAATCCAAAAATTAGTTGAAAGAAGTGGGAGAAAACTCTAACGGGAGATCAAATTCAAAAACGACTCGAAGCGTTTTCTTTACTCCAGTCTTCCGCGAATTTATTTGTGCTAATAATTTCTTCGAAAAACTACCACGTTTTTTATGTAATTTAAAGTCTCCAATGCCTGGTAAATGCACCAACTTGATTCAATTAGGCTATTTCAATTATATCAAAGGAAAGACCTGCAAGGAGTTGTATGAAATGTTTAATATTAAATTAGACTAGAATTATATAGCTAAAGGCAGACTACCAGAGCTCTCTGTAGATAACAAGCCACAGAGTGTTGGTTACTAACATTGAAGTAAATCAGAAGACAGCGTTTCCTGAGACTTTCAGAAAAGTCCTCACAAGTACTCATCGCATGTGGCAAGAAAGAAGCCCTTGCTGTCTGCTACAAATATTCAGAAACGTTTAGCATTCGCTAAAGTTAGTGTTGCAATTCCCCATTACTATTGGATTAATGTAAGATTAAGAGCCGAAGATTAAGCTATACTACAATGATGGCCCTTGAAACTTTTGCGGAAAACAAAAACAGCCCTCAGGCCAAAATTGATTTCTTCCAAAGGTGTAGGAGAGCTGCGGATATTCAATTAGGCTATTTCAATTAATGAATAAGGAGTTTTATTTGGACATTTTAAAAAACGAAAAGTGCTCACCATTTTAGCTTCATCAATCTGGAAAACATCACCAAACTGAAATACAAGCAGTATCAAGACAATGATCCGAAGCATAAATCTCTGCTGTGTCGCACTTGGCTGCCTTATAACTGCACAAAAGTAAAAAGTAAAAAACCCCGCCCTAAAGCCCGGATATCATATTAAGAATTTGCTAGCGAATAAACTGGCCAAACGAAGTCCTACTTCAAAAAACGATATAATTCAATGAGTAATCATAGAGCGGCTTAAAATACCCCAATAGTACGGATATAGTATGGATATTATTAGCCAATTTCATATTGATATTCAAGAGATACAGATCTCATAATAATCAATGTTTGCATTTTGCAAAGAATTAATGGATAGCTAATATTTACTGTATTTTTATTTTTAAATAATAATTTGTTATATATTTTATTAATACATTAATACATTAATGAAAAAAACTTAAAAAAAATGAAAAAAGTACGTTTCCTAATTAAATATGATGTTAAAGTTGAAGTTTCATGGTTTTTTTATTTTGCAAACAATTAGTAGACATACTGTATAAGCATTAGATATAATCTACATGCATTATCAATTTCCTATATTATGGAAAAAAGCTTAGGTAAGAAAACTCTAGACGAGCACTCACCAAAATGCCCAGCGAAGAATCGCTATTCCGCGAATTTTTTTCAAATGTTTAATAACTTTTTCTGGATGGACTTTATAAAATCAAACTTTCAGCGCGGGATTATGGTTATTTGCAAAAGCACAAGTCTCTAGTATTTAAAATGCGTATTTTGCAAATTTAGGGCGAAGGCGGCGTGGCATCCAAAATGCAAAAATTACAAAATGTTTGTCTTCATAACACGAATCTACACGGTGAATTTCATGTCTTTAGCTATTACGGTACGCAAACGCGAAGAATAGTATTAGAAATTTATTTATTTATAAGAGTACGGGACGAGATCGAATTTATGAAAAAAAAAACAAGTAAGAATGTTCTAGTCGAGACGGCTCGACTAGGAGATACCCTGAGCCCTGCGAAGTGCCGATACTTCAAATATTTCATGCTTAGTTTAATTATACATATGTATATTGCAAGCAGCACATACACACACACAGACGCACGCTCAAGCACACGCTCTGCCAACTGCGCAGTTGACGTAGCGACTGCGCTTGGGATGCAAGATGCTTATGGTGTGGAAATTAAATGTTTTATAACTTTTTTGGTCTGCGACGTCTCCTTCTGCATGTTACATACATTTTCACAAAAACATTATACCCCGATTTCCCATTATCAATGGGCTCAGGGTATAAAAAACTCGTACTGCGTATAGTATTCACGAGTTATGTCAAATTTCATCTGTCTAGCTTCTGTGGCTTACGAGATACCTGCGTTCATACAGACACACAAAACATTTATTTTTCTACAACTTATGCGCCTTGTAGCCCAAGCGCAGTCGCTGCATCAACTGCGCAGTTGGCAGAACGTGTGCTTGAGTGTGCGTCTGAGTTTGTGTATGTGTGGCTTGTAATATATGTATATGTAAACTAAACATAGAATTATCGGCACTTCGTAGGGTATCTCCTAGTCGAGCCGTATCGACTAGAGCACTCATACTTGTTTTATATAGTTGCAGTTAGAAGAATAATGCAGAACTAAGAATAACATCACAAGCAATATATACAAACACTTCGCCAACTGCGCTACGTCAACTACGCTTGGGCTGTTGTAGTTTATATTTTTTTCTGGAAAGACTTATTTTACTTATTCATGTGTGTATATGCCGAAGCGTGTTTGTCGACTGGCCAAACTTTTTGTTTAATAATTTCTGTGTGACTAAATGGATGTTAATGTAATTTTTAGTCTTATTGAATTTATAAAAATGCCAACTCCTTCATATATTGGTTTTATTTCCAACTACCTTCAATTTAAATAAATGGGGAAATTAGCGCCAGTATCCAAAATTAAACAAGTAAGAAAACTCTAGTCGGCTAAAGGATACCCTGAACCCAGCGAAGAACCACTTCTGTAAGTAGGCGTGTCATCCAAAATTAAAAAAAAAATTAAAATTGTATTAAACACATATAAAACTAAAAACAAATTTTGAAGACTCTACCTATAAAATGAATTAAAATTTTATAGTTGAATACCGATTTTGTTGTTAATCGATAGCAACAAAACGGAAATAGTTATCGAATTTTTGAATCAAACTCGATCGAATCGTATTATACACGAAGCTGCAAAAAATAAATTCAAGTTATAGATGCTCGACGAGTTCGACTCGTCTTGTCTCCCTGATCAATAATAAATATACTTAATAAGGTCTGCCACGTCTTTTTTATTTTTTACCCCATTTTCAATGGTTTCAGGGTATAATAAAAAGCAGGAAATTATAATTTTCTTAGACAAAGCAATATATATATATATATTTTTTTTTCTTTTTAGGGCTTCACAGTGATTCAAAATAAAAGTTTCAATTAAAAAACTAGTAACATTTTAACGAAAGAATAAGATAACGTCGACGTTTTTTTTATAAAGATCACTAGAAAATCATACGGATCAATTATAATAAAGATAATGAACGGCTTAACAAACACTAATGACGACACTATTGAGTGTCCACTGTGTATGGAACCTCTGGAGGTGGATGATTTGACTTTTTTCCCATGCACGTGTGGATACCAAGTAAGTATTGTGGACCTAAGAAATTGATTTAATTTAAATATGTATAATTTTACAGATTTGCCGATTCTGTTGGCACAGAATTCGTACAGATGAAAATAAACTATGCCCTGCATGTCGAAAAGAATATCCTGAAAATCCAGCTGATTTTAAGCCTCTTACTCAAGAAGAAGTAAGTGTATTATAGGAGAATCGATTAACATTTTAAATATAAACAAGTAATAATTGTAAGCATAATTATAATTATAATAATTATAATTGAACGCGTAGCTTGTCTACATGTTCCAATTCTGTTCATATAAAACAAAATTTGTTTAACAGAAATCCATTTAAAAGAAAGTACGTCAAAAATATCGTTGTTTTTTATGAATTTCCAATCTTACCTTAAAAATAGAATTTTTGTTATGCCAGCAACTTTATTTCCCGATTTCTCAGTTCTGCCTCTAAAGAGTATTCAAAAATATCACTTTGTCTCAAGTGACTAATTACATTCAATAGTTAATTTTTTCAGTATCAGTTGACGTCAGTTGCTATTAAATACCAGCATTGCAAAAAGTAAAAATTTTATTAGATATATGTTTTGTTTTATTAGATAGATGATAGATCACTTTTTATACCCTGAGCCCATTGAAAATAGGGAAATCAGGGTATGTTTTTGTGAAAATGTATTATGTAGTAGGAAACGTCGCAGACCCCACAAAGTATATATATTCTTGATCAGGTCGATGAGCTGAGTTGATATAGCCCTGTCCGTCTGTCCGTCCGTCCGTCCATCTGTGTGAACGCAGCGATCTCGTAAACCACAGAAGCTAGAGAGCTGAAATTTGACATGCATACTCGTGAATACCATACGCAGAACGTGTTTTTTCACAAATTCGATAATTCTTCCGTTCCTTGTTATCAATAAATTTCGATATCTTTTCTTCTCTTTTGCGTAACGTAAGAGCTAGGAGATAGGAAATTCCTTGTGTAAATGCCTGTTATGAATACAAACATTTTGTAATTTTTTAATTTTGGATGCCGCGCGCCCTTGTTTTAAATCAAAATTAATGAAATTTTATATATATTAATATAATTTTATTCGTCAAACCATGTTAGATGATTGCTTTCAAGTCACAAAAGCGTCAGAGAGATCAGCAACGAAAGCAAAAAATAACCGAAAACCGGAAGCACCTAGCAAATGTACGTGTGGTACAAAAAAATTTGGTATTTGTTGTTGGTTTACCGCCCCGACTTGCTGACGCTGACGTAAGTATATAAGGAATATCTATCTGTACTAATTATATTTTTATGATACATTTACATGCAACAGGTATTGAAAAAGCACGAGTACTTTGGAAAGTATGGAAAAATTCATAAAGTTGTTATAAACCCAAGTACGACTTACGCTGGCGTGCAGGTAAGCGAACACACTTTGTTAACTTTAATAATATTTAATGAACCATAAAATCAAATAAAAGGGACCTTCAGCGTCGGCGTATGTCACATATGTCCACAATACAGATGCACTGAGAGCTATACAAAGTGTAAATAATATAATGATAGATGGGCGTTTAATAAAAACCAGCCTCGGAACAACAAAATATTGCAGTCATTTTATGAAGAACCAACAATGTCCCAAAGGTGATTGTATGTACTTACATGAGTTGGGTGATTCAGAAGCTAGTTTTACAAAGGAGGTAAAATGCAGGTTATAAAATTTATTATGTAATACATTTTTATTAAATATTGAAGGAAATGCATCAAGGTAAACATCAAGAGTATGAAAAACGTCTACATGATGTTTTAATTGCCACTTCTGGGGTAAATAATGTGTCCGGAATTGGGAGCTCGACTAACAGTTCAAATTTAACTGGTAGTGGTACCTCAAAACCAAACGGTAAAACTTTTTATTTATTCAGAGTATATAACCCTGGTAACAATTTAATTTGGTGCAGCTTCGGTTATGATGTCATCCGTATCTTCGACATCGTCGGTGTCGATTGGAAATAGTTCTTCATCAAATGCGCAACAAAAAGAAGCGTGGCCTAGCTTATCAGTTTCTCCTATTAATATCAAAGAAACATTAGGAACATCCTCCAATGGGAACGGAAAAAGTAGAAAGGAAAAGACACGAAATGACAAAGCCCGTCATGATAAAAATAAAACTAAAAACAAAAATCATGTGTTCCCTAACGCTAATACATCCACAAAGGATAACTTTATTGCTGATACTAGGGTCGATTCAAGCACCATAACTATAACAGCAGCTCCAGCCGAAGATCTAATCACAGTTACAACAAAAATAGAATTAGATTCTATAAGCAATCGACATAAGTCGGAACGAAACTTGGAAAAAAGTTCGTTGATCCGTGTATCACATTCAAAAGACCAAAAGCAAACTAGAGAAGAAATTGAACAGACTTCGACTAAAGTCAATAGACAGTTGGAACATTCTGACGATGCAAATACAATTAACGGCATAAACAAGCGCACTGAAGGTACCAAAATATGTTCACTACAAAGCCGGCAAACATCTAATGTACATAGGTCGCGTAGTTCTAGTAGTGATAATAGTGATGATCATTTATCTGAAACCAGTACAAGTGAACAAAGTTCGCCTGGCAATTTAAAGAATATACAATGTAATAGTTCAAGTAACGATATCCATACTGATATGTTAAATAGTAATATTGAATCGGAAAGTTCTAATGAAATTCTGTCAACCACTAAAGCAGTAATCGTTCAAAATACATGCGACCTAAATGTTAAAAAAAAAGATGAAATAACTCAATCAAAAATCCAAGAAGATATTGAAATATTAAATAACGGCGTAATTGACTCCACAAAGGAAGTATCGGGTATGTTATTTTTATTTTATTTAATATTTTAATTGTCTTTGACTTTTTATAATTATGTGCGTCCTTTTTAATATGTTTATGTTTGATGATGAGACCCACAAACAATATTATATCCTGTAAATACAAATTAAAATTTGTAATCTAAAAAGATAAGCCTTATAATATTTACGATGACCACATTATTCCAAAATCGGTAAACAACACATTTTACGCCAAGGCGGCAGTAAATTGTTTTATCTTTGCTTTAGACAGGCTTTCTTACTTAATGCAAACTTGATATACACATTCATATTTTAAATTTTTTGAATGTTTTTATAAAATTATTCGTACAGTCGATTATTTTTCATATATATCTCATCTATAAGTTAAACTTTATACCCTAATAGTCACATAACCCTAGGCCCTTTCTACGGAGTGGAGCTTATAGTCTAAATATAGGTATAACAAGTAACAACACTGAACTCTAGTCGGTGGCGACTGCGAGCATCGAGCTGCGTGTATATATTTGCCAAAGCACACGTCTATAGTATTTGAAATACGTGTTTTGCAAATTTGTACCGAATGGGGCGTGACATCCAAAATTTAACAAAAACCAAAATTGTATTAAGCACACATTACTTGAAAAACAAAATTTGTACACTCTAGCTATAAAGATGAATTAGATATAATTTTATAGCTCAATATCGATTTCATTTTTAATCGGTAACATTAAAACGGGATGAGGTATCGAATTTTTAAAACAAACTTGACCTGCGCGAGCTATACAGGGACTTACATACAAAATTTCAAGTCTCGCTCTTATAGATGCTGAGATCGACGCGTTCACATATACGGACAGACAGACAGACGGACAGGGCTAAATCGACTCGGCTTGTCTTCCTGATCAAGAATTAATTTAGAAGATTTCAATTTATACTTGGGAGTCAGTATTGACTCTTGGATGTCCACTAGGCACTACAAATTTGGAAACACTATAGATATAGAAGACCAACAGAGATTCAGTTTGTATTTCAGAAGTGTCGTTATCAAAATACTAGTGGCTTAATAAATCCTCACCAGCTTCTACTCACCAGATAACTCTTTCAAAACATAACTTAGCTTTAAAAATTGAAACCGAACCAAATTGTAAATTTGAAAAACAATTTTGGCAGTGGATATGATTTTATCATAATCACGACCAGTTTTACATAGTATGACGCGTTTGCCATCATATTTTGCTTTCTACAACTTAAAAACGCATCCACCTCTATATCCTCATGGGGTGGCTGTTGGCGTTCCGAGCTCGCCTCATTTGGCGTCTCGGAACTCACCTTCCAACTGCTCCAGCTATCCGCTTTGCTGCGGATTTCTCGGTCTAGTCCTCAGTTTTACTCCGTCTGGTCAATGCTGGTCAATAATTCCCATCCCAGCACCAGATAACCGATCACACCTGATTATAGTCTGCCGACTCCGTTGCTTCTACCTCCAGTTCCGAATCAACTTGACTGTAACTGCCGTCTGCCAGTAGGATGCGGGTCCGTGTTGTGTCCATTCCTCGGAGTTTTCAAGACAGTTTTTAACTCACGAAACTGCTGGTGGCATCACTAACGATCGTAGCTTATTGCTGTTCAGTCGCAATGGCTAAGATTGTCCAGAAGTTTGCCCACTACTGCCTTGGGGTTTCGTGACACTGCTCCCGTTCTCCCATGCATGGCGGGTGCCACTGACCGTTTCCCAACTGGCAAAATGCCATCGTTCGCATGCCGATGGACCTCTTGGCCATTCCGATATGCCCTGGCTGGGTGCTATGTCCTTGGGGCGGGAATCGGCCCTGTCTCCTTAACGGCCTTGTCCATAGGTCTGTTCACCCGCGTCCTCTTTGAGCATCCGTCACGTTCTATAGTGGCGGGGTTGCTCAGGTTCTCTCGATCCTTCTCCAAGTCTTCGAACTCGTCTGCTAGCAGCATCAATTACGTCAGGTTACGGAAATGGCGTCAGCGCGCAGATCGGTCAAACTGCCATGTAAATTAATTTTAGTTCCCGCTGCGCCGCATATCGTAGTGGCCGTATCAGGGTATGTTCAGTATGTTGAAAGCCTCACCCGGACTCTGCCTCCGCCTTGAGACTTCGTCTTTGATGCCCTCCAGGTAGTCTCTAGGCAAGAAAAATCATCGAATCCCTCCCAATCCGTCCAATGCCTGTTTGCCACATACCACTTTAAGTCCATGCCTTTAGCAGCTCTGTCCTCGGGATCCACTTCACTTTCTCTAAAAATTCCAACGGTTTTGATGTGTCAATAAATAAAACGGTCGATCTCTTGCTGTCGAGGACCTGCTGAGCACTTCAGATGACGCCAGGACTTTTCACAGTACTCTCCGGCGGTTCGATCGGATTTACTACAGACCACTCCTACGGTTGCATTCGATCGTTAGCGCACCTAGATATAGCTGAGAGATTCACACCCAATATCCTTCGTGTCCTCTGTCCTTGCTGGGTTGCCTATGTCCATATTAGTATATGTTGTCTCGTATATTGTCCTTCGTAGTTATCTCCTGATGTCGTTCGTAAGTGCAGGTCTTTGCGATTTATGTCCTGTTTCCATAGATTCCCTGTCGCGCTGTCCATCGAAGTCCTTATATATATATCGTCAGTTATTAAAATAATTTTATATATATATATATATATATAAATATATATATATATATATATATATATATATATATATATATATATATATATATATATATATATATATATATATATATATATATATGTATTATTGTTACACTGATATACGAATTATCTTTCACTCTAAGTGATCATTTCATCATTGTTGGTCAATAGATTTTTATACTCTTTCCTGCAAGTAAAAAATGGTGATATGGTGATAAATTTATTTGACAATATTAATGTTAACCAAACTATATCTTTCAATAGGTAGGACATCTACCGTCATAATTGAAGTCGGTAGGGCCCGATAGTTAGGTTCTTAATTCTTCGACAAACAATCACACGCGAAAGGTGATAATTTCAATATAAAAATGTTTAGAGCACTTTAAAGAAATATATCTTGTAAGCGTCCTAATCTTTAAATAAAATTAAATATTTAACGTTTCAGATGCCATATTTAAACATAATACGTTTGAAGATAGCAATAGCTTCTTCTCGTCGTCTCCCACATTAGAGCAATCAATGCTGTTGAGAAACAAAGTGGACGGAGATGTAAGGCAGTCTCAAATAAACAGCGTAACGCATTCCCATTTGCCGGACTTGCTAAATGGTAAAATATATACATATTTATTTAAATTTAAATTATATATATATATATATATATATATATATATATATATATATATATATATATATATATATATATATATATATATATATATATATATATATATATATATATATATATATATATATATATATTAAAGTTATTATTTACTGAAATTATTAATTGATTACAACTCATAAATTATTCTGTTTTCTTCTTTTTTATGTTCCATTTGTTCGTTGACAATTTTCATGGCATCCTGAAATCTATAAGGTATTGATGGATACCAAAATGCTGCAAACACAAACGGTAATTACATTTCTATTTTCGCAAACACTAAGTTCGTTATGAACAATTTTGTATTCTAAGAATTAAAAATTTTATTTTATCTTATTACACTTAAAGCCTCCTCAAAACTGTAATGAGGTACTCCAGTTGAAGTGATCATTTAAAATATTAACATTATAAAAATTAATTGAATCGTCCTCTAAAATATACATATATGGTTTTAGCAATTTTTGTTATCATTTTTTTAAGATTAATGAATTAGAACTAGGTAGCTAAGTGTACTACTGGTAACGCAAATATAATATTTACAGTTCTTTGCATAGCAAAATTATACCTAGTTATCTTACCATTTTTGAACTGGTTAAAACTGTTTTCCATTAGGAAACTCAATGAATATACAGTTCTAGCTACAGAAGGCATTTTTGTTAGTTCTTAGATGAAACTTGCTTTTAGTAATAATGGTAATAATAATTTTCAGTAAGTTTATATATTTAACTTGTAGGCACAAAGAAAACGAGTAAGAAAACTCTTGTCGGTGGCGCCCGACTGGAGGATACCCTGAACCCAGCGAATACCATTCGCTATTCGGCGAATTCTGTTTATTTTATATGTATGTACATCAGAAGCAACACATACACATACACACACACACTGACGGACGAACAAGCACGCACTCTGCCAACTGCGCAGTTCATATGTGTGTATGTGCCGAAGCACAAGTCCAGTATTTGAAAATTGTGTTTTGGACGAAAGGGGCGTGGCACCTAAATTGGAAATTGTATTAACCAAAAAAAAAATTAAACACTATTGCTATAAAGAGGAATTAGATATAGCTTTTTAGGTGAATATCGATTTCGTTTTTAATCAATAACATTAAAACCGAATGAGTTATCGAATTTTTAAAAAATTTCAAGTCTATGGATGCTAAGATCGACGCGTTCATACATAAGGACAGACGGACAGGGCTAAATCGACTCGTCTTGTCTCTCTGATCTCGAATATATATACTTGATGGGGTCTGCTACGCCACCTTCTCCCTATTACATACATTTAAAAAAACTATTATACCCTGATTTCTCATTTTCAATGCGGTCAGGGTATAAAAATAAATAAAAAATAATAAACACCTGACACCTGAAGTCAACACATATATCAACGTATTTACTTGTAAATACGCATCATCTCAACGAACGACGCTACTTCATGCTTGTATATAACATTTCTGAATTTATACACGTGGCATCACTCGGTCGAACGCCACTTCTACTAACATCACCATTGCACTACTTGAATATTCGGTACCAAATTTTTAACTAAAGTGGCATCTGAGAATTCAATTGTATTTCGATTTCTTAGAAAAAATTTTAACTAATTTATATATTGACTTTATTTGACTTGAATTCAAATATTCAAATTAATAAAAATTGTCATGCCCTTAGCTGCTATAAGTTCACACAACCTGCATTTTTTATACCCTGAGCCCATTGAAAATGGGAAATCTGGGTATAATGTTTTTGTTAAAATGTATGTAACAGGCAGAAGGAGACGTCGTCCACACAAAGTATATATATTCTTGATCAGCTCGATCAGCTAAGTTGATATACTGTCCTTCTGTCCGTCAGACCGTCCGTCCGCCCGTCTGTGTGAACGCAGCGATCTCGTAAACCTCAAAAGCTAGAGAGCTGAAATTTGACATGTATACTCATGAATACCATACGCTATACGATATTTTTTCAAAAATTCAATAACTCTTCCCGTTCTCTTTTTATCGATAAGTTTCGATAACTTTTCATCTCTTTTACGTACCGTAAGAGCTAAAGACATGAAATTTACTATGTAGATGCCTGTTGTGAATACAAACATTTTGTAATTTTTGGATTTTGGTCAAGTTAACACGCACATGCCACGCCCCCTTCGCCCAAAATTTGCAAAAAAACACATTTTAAATACTAGAGACTTGTGCTTCGGAACATAATCATGCCCTGAAAGTTTGAATAAAAAGTCATGCTAGAAAAAAAGTTCTTAAACATTTAATTTCCACAACATAAGACTCTTGCAGCCCAAGCGCAGTCGCTACGTCAACTGCGCGGTTAGTAGAGCGTGTGCTTAAGTATGCGTCTGTGTGTGTGTATGTGTTGCTTGTAATATGTATATTTAAGCATAGAATATTTGAAGAATCGGCAGTTCGCAGGGATCAGGGTATCTCCTAGTCGAGCCGTCTTGACTAGGGCATTCTTAATTGTTATTTCATTATTTCCTTATCTTTATATTGCGTTCGCCTTTCAGAGACTGTTAAAGCCAGATATTTCAACATATAAAAATATTTTAAATATAAATATTGAGGGAATATGGTTAGTGATATCATTGAACTGTGAAAGATACAGAGTGAAGAAATTAAAAATATGTAGTTTAAAATTTAATCTACAAATATAGCTTAACCATAAAAATAGGAAGAAGAAAAAAAAAAAAAAAATATATATATATATATATATATATATATATATATTTTACAGATATGAGAAAACACAACACAAGTAGGGAGAATTTCCAATTCCTGTGCATTCTCACTCTAAGGGTACTTTGTGTGATTTCTCTGAGGTAAGCTGAAAGCAAGGATTTTATTAAAGGAAGAGAGAGTTCTGAAGCAAATACATAAAAATATTTATTATAGGTAGCACATAACACATGAAACGCACTATGTAAGGAGTAATAAGATTTACATATATGTAGGTAAATATAGACGACGAAAGTGACAGGAAATACGAGAAGGAACTAAAAAATTAAATTTTTTACTGAAAACATACAACTACTACTCGAAAGTTATGGATAGGAGGAAAATCTTTCATTGGATCAGAATAGATCATTAAGTTTTAGATGAACGGGCGGAGTTCAACATATTCGAAGCCGTTAATTTTCTAATTTATTAAATTAAAATGGCCCCCCTCTCCATTCCACCTTCATGACTGTGATGGTGACTTAAATATAGAAAATATTTTTGAAAATCATTTTAATAATATCTAAACACATTCGGACTATTAAAAAATTAGGTAAAAAAAATGGAACTTTTACTTCTCCTGTAATAAATGAAATACCTCTCTCAGAATGATTTTACACTAAGAGCCCATTGAAAAGTCTTAGTCGATTTAGCCCAGTCCGTCTATCCGTCCTTCCGTCCGCTTGTATGAACTTATCAATATATATATATATATATATATATATATATATATATATATATATGTATATATATTTATATGAACCAAGATGTAAGACCTAGGTCTAGGAGATACCCACAGCCCTGCGCAGTGCCGATACTTCAAATATTCTATGTTTTGTTTACATATACATATATTGCAAACAACACATACACACACACATATGCACGCTTAAGCACACGCTTTGCTAACTTCGCAGTTTATGGAGCGATTGCGCTTGGGCTGCAATGCTGTTGTGGATATTTAAATATATAATAACTTTTCTGGAACTTTCTTGAACTTTAATTTCTGCAAGGAATGTCTTATTCAAACTTTCAGGACATGATTATGCTTTTCATATCTGTGTGTGTGCCGAAGCACAAGTCTCTAATATTGGAAATAAGAGTTTTCCAAAATTTAACAAAAATCAAAATTGTATTAAACACATATAAAACTATAAACAACATTTGAACACTCTAGCTTATAGCTTATTACGTATAGGTTATAGCGTATTACATATGAAGATAAAATAGATGGAATTTTATATCTGAATATCGATTTCGTTTTTAATCGAAAACATTAAAATGGGATAAGTTCTCGCATTTTTGAAACAAACTTGACCATAACCATATACATGACTTAAGAGAATATAATTAAATATAAGTATGTATTTGCCAAAGTGTTTCAGCACCAAATTTATCAAAAACTAAAATTGTATACACACGCATGAAACTAAAAACTAAATTTGATGACTCTAGCTATAAAGATAAATTAAATATAATTTTATAACAGAATATCGCCTTCGTTTTTAAACGATAAATTAAAAACGAAATTAGCTATCAATATTCAAGTCTAAAGGTTCTGAGAACGACGCGTTTAAACATAGACAGGGCTAAATCGGGTCGGCTTGTCTCGCTCATAAATAATATATATACTTATGGAGTCTGCCATTCCTTCTCTCTGTTACAGCCCTTTGAAAATGGGAAATCAGGATAATGTTTTTGTGAAAATGTATGTAACAGGCAGAAGGGGACGTCGCAGACCCCACAAAGTATATATATTCCTGATCAGGTCGATAACCTGAGTTGATATAGCCCTGTCCGTTCGTCCGTAAACCACAGAACTAGAGAGCTGAAATTTAACATATAAACTCGTGAATAGGCTATACGAGTTTCATTTTGCAAAAATTCCATAACTCTTCCCGTTCTTTTATTATCGATAAATTTCGATAACGTTTCTTCTCTTCTGCGTACCGTATGATCAAGAGACTTGACATTCAATGTTCCATGTAATGAATACAAACATTTTGTAATATTTGGATTTTGAATGCCACGCCTCTTCGCCCTAGTTATTAAACATTTAATTTTCCACAACACAAGCGTCTTACAGCCCAGGCGCAGTCGCTACGTCAACTGCGCAGTTGGCAGAGCGTGTGCTTGAGCGTGCGTCTGTGTATATGTATATTCAATGGGTCCAGGGTATAATAAGGCGGAAAAATATCAGCCATGCAAGCCTGAAAATAAAATCTTGTGGACTCTGGTCCGAGCCAGTATTCAACTAAAACATAAGTCAAATTGTTTTTATTTCATTGATAAAATGACAGAAATAAAGGTAGTTTTCAAAGTAGCTGAAACAGTCGATAAAGTTTGTTCATCAAAACATCTATTTTTTCTTGATCAGCCTAAACAATAATATTTTATATTTTTCCAGAATGGGAAGAAACATTCAAAAACTTAATGTTACGCAACAACCGACAAGTTGAAGAGCAAGTTCTACAGCAGCAACAATTACAAATGCATCAGCAACATCATCACCAACAAGTAATAAAGCAGCAAGAAGAATTTCTACGCATTCACGAGTTTCAAAAACGAAGTAATATAGTAAATAATGAAATTTCTCATACTACACATACTGGTATGTTATTGATCACAATTTTAGCTTAATATTTCATGAATTTTTAAGTTTGGGGTATATTTAAATAATTGATAAATACTACTTGAGACGGTTCTATTCAAAACTGCTTGCCGGAAACTATATTTGTACAAATTACAAGTAAAAAATTCAGTCCTCACGTTCCTCAATATTATCGGAAACGTTGAATAACTTTTTTACCATCAACAGGTCAGGTTGGCAAAACAGGGAATAATGGAAATCAGAGCTTTTGTGAAAATTTATGGCAGAAGGAGACGTGGCAGACGTATACCTATAAAGTATATATATTCTTGATCGGTGAGACAAGACGAGTCGATTAAGCCCCCTATAAGTCTGTCCGTATGTGTGAACACGTCGATCTCAGAATCTATAAGAGCTAGAGACTTGAAATTTTTTCTGTAGGTCCCTGTATAGCACGAGCAGGTAAAGTTTGTTAAAAATTCGATAATCCAGTTTTAAAGTTTTCGGTTAAAAACGAAATCGATTATCATCTATCTAATTCTTTTATATAGCTAGTCTTCAGATTTGGTTTTTAGTTTTATTTGTGCTTAATACAATTTTAATTTTTGTTAAATTTTGGAAAACTCTTATTTCCAATATTAGAGACTTGTGCTTCGGCACACACACACATATGAAAAGCATAAACATGCCCTGACAATTTGAATAAGAATAACATCGACACGTTCACACATACGGTTTTACATTTCCAATCGAAACTGTTGTCGATGCTGAAGGTTTTGACTTCATTTTGATTCTGCTGGCTAATAAATAGACTACCAAGATCGTCAGCTCACATATCAGGTTATTGTTCTATTAATTAATAGCCTAAGATATGCTTCATTATTTCAAACGAATTCATGTATTCCAAAGACAACGAAATATCAAGATGCAGTTCCAACAAGATTTTTCTTTTAGGGCGAACTTGCGCTCTTGATTCCACAACACTTGGTTCCATAACCCTTTGATTCCATGCTTTGCTTTCTTGGCAAACACTTTTAATATTCCTCTAAAGCCAATCGATGACGATTTTGTTCGGAGTGTTGCTCGCAATGAAGGTCTTCCGTTGTCACCATAGACATTGACTCGAAGACGTGGTCGACTTCCAAAATTTCGCTCGCCGAAAGTTCCTTGGGTTGCGACGAATGACGAGTGTTTGTGGGCCTGTTGCCCGCCACCTGAAATGATTCAGTCGAGATGTGTTTTTTGCAGAGCTGACAATCCTGCCAACTGAATTTGTCCAACGCACAGCAACTATGACACAAAGGATCAGCCAGCTGCATATTCGAGGGTATGTTGCAAGTTTCAGTGGCTATTACATTAGACTGCGCTACGATTGCAGTGATGCTTGTGGCACATTCTGATATCCGCGAGTGCATAACGACATTGACTTAGTAACGTTCTGTTGAGAAGCTGGCATCTCCAGTACCAGAAACTGCTGTCAGCGATTTATTTTCAGGAAGCTGAAGTTGATCAGCGAAATGACTGGTGACGAAATGAAGCTGAGATCCCGAGACCAAGAGTGCACGACATGGGATGAAGTTTTCATCTCGATTCTTGATGAGTATTATTGCAGTGGAGAGAAGCACAGTATCAGCAGATGTATGACTTTGAGGCAGAGAAGGTGACATTGCACTGGGCTGTCTATCCTTACTGGCTGATCTTCATGCGATGTATGTATCTATTAATGACCGATTGTAATGTATTATAATGTAGCGCTTCGATTGGCAAGTGCGGCATGAATTAGACTTGAAATCTCTAAGTTGATGCACCTTATTTAGGCAATTGAGACACAGATTGAAGTTGTATCAGGTTTTTTGGCTTATTACAATGGAAAATCTTATGGTCTGTGTCTTTAAGACAAATGATTTTCTAAATTGTGCACTTACGATCTTCCTTGACCTAACCATCTTGTACATACTGCACATTTTCAAGCATCGTCCTTGTAGGAATGCCGAAAATTTTACCCAAGATGGCATCTCATTAATAGTGAAGTCTTCTCTCATTTAGCCTCAGTGACTAGCTTCTGCTGTACTGTTTATACGATGATACAATCAGCAACTTTTCTCGATGCTTATGATTCCATGGAACGAATATGAAACGTGACTGTATCTGTCAATCGCCTTAACCTGTCTACAGATATATTTGACTCTACCATCCAAGCAGTGTTTTAATATATGCAGAGCGCCGCTGTAGTTAGCCTTTTCATCTCAACCGCAACGAAAGAAACGAATGGCGAAAAGGGAATTCGAAAGATCGAGACAGCGCAAACGCAGATGCATGCGAGGTCAACTGAGCTATTATGTATGTATGCATGTGTGTGTGGCAGAGTGTATGATTCACGTCGGGTTCACAAAAATGGTGGAAGCAGCTCTGAGCTCGAATTATTATTAGTTTTAATTATTATTTAATAATATAAGAACAAGTCTGAAGTTAGTGTAAGCTAAAAGTTAACTAAGACAAGAGCTTACAAGGAAGAAGCAGTGATCTTGAAGGAAAAGAAAAGAAATTACAAGTAAGCATCACAGTTGAACTTTATATATGTGTATGCGTATGTTGAGGCTGCATATGTATATGAGTGCATTAAGAGGAGTTAAGAAACAAGGTAGAAACGTGATTGCTCGACTAAGAGATACCCTTAGCCCTTCGAAGTATTTATACAATCAACACATACGTACGCAAGCATAAATACGCAATCTTCCAAATGCAAAGCTTACAAAGCGACAGCTTGAGCTGCAATATGCTTATGTAAGAGTGTAGTAAGAGTGCTCTAGTCGAGACGGCTCGACTAGGACCTAAGCCCTGCGAAGTGCCAATACTTCAAATATTCTATAAAAAAAATGGAGGAAGGAATTACACAATAAATAGCTATAACGGTATACGAAAAAATATGTAAATGTATCGATTTTTATCGATAAGAGAGCCGAATTTTTAAAACAAACTTGTACTCAGCTAACCTCTCTGAACTTTTTGGGGTCTGCCATGTTACATAAATTTTAATAATCTCTGATTTTATACAGAAATTTTTTGTATCGCCTATGTTCGATAAAAGTCGAAAATTAATACAATTTTTTAATACCACAAAGGATGAATAATATGCAGTTACGGGCTCCCGAAATGAATACAAACTCATAATACTTATAGTCAAACTTTTGCTCAAAGTTAATTTACCTCAATTAATTTACAAAACTCAAGCGGCAGCTGCTCATTAAAAAGCGAGTGTTTATGAAGGCGTGTGTTTGCATTTAATTTTAAATTATTGATATATCAGCTCTTCGAAGTTATCCACCAACTTTTGATCCTGATCCCTGAACCACGATCGCTTTTTTTTTTATATTGCAAAGGTTGCAAATAGCATAATCGTGTTTAAAATTTAAAATTAAAAATAGCCAATAGCGCACTCTATGGTTCGACTCAATGGAGCAGTAGATAATTCACAGTTCAACGTGCATACGTATAGAAAAACTGCCAATGCTTAGCTTGCTGACCACAAAACTAATAACTTTTGTGTAACTCAATGATTTTAAAGAAATTTTCATCATATTAACTACATGATTTGTTGAATTTTTTACCAATTTATAAAAATGGAAACTCATTATAGATTCTGACCTTAGATTTAAACAATTGGAGAACTTTGGAGCCGATAACAAAAATTTAACTAAAACAAAAATTTCATAAAATATACACAAAAAAATTTGTTTGGAGGCTCTAGCTCCAAAAAGGTGGGATATAGAATTCAAAAACTTAATTTTTGATCGATAACAGCAAACCGGAAAAGCTTACCATTTTTTTTTTTTTAAAGTTGACCTGCGCCTAAAACCTACAATAAAATTCCTACCTACAATAAAATTCAAGTATGTAGCTCTTATAGGCTCTGAGATCGACGCGTTCATACATATGGAGATACGGGTATAGTTACCACATAAAAATTTAAAGTCTGTGGGTATATATATATATATATAGTAACATAATCATAACAAGTAAGAATGCTCTAGTCGAGACGGCTCGACTAGGAGATACCCTGAGCCCTGCGAAGTGCCGATACTTCAAATATTGTATGCTTAGTTTACATATACATATATTGCAAGCAACACATACACACACACAGACGAACGCTCAAGCACACGCGCTGCCAACTGCGCAGTTGACGTAGCGGCAGCGCATGGGCTGCAAGAGGCTTATGTTGTGGAAATTAAATGTATAATAACTTTTTTTCTAGCAGGACTTTTTGATTCAAACTTTCAGGGCATGATTATGTTAATCATATGTGTCTATGTGCCGAAGCACAAAATGTATTCACAACAGGAATCTACATAGTGAATTTCAGGTCTCTAGCTCTTACGGTACGTAAAAGAGACGAAAAGTTATCGAAATTTATCGATAAAAAGAGAACGGGAAGAGTTATCGAATTTTTGAAAAAAACTCGTATAGCGTATGGTATTCAGGAGTATACATGTCAAATTTCAGCTCTCTAGCTTCTGTGGTTTACGAGATCGCTGCGTTCACACAGACGGACGGACGGACGGACGGACGGACGGACAGACGGACAGGGCTATTTTAACTCAGCTCATCGAGCTGATCAAGAATATATATACTTTGTATGGTCTGCGATGTCTCCTTCTGCCTGTTACATACATTTTCACAAAAACATTATACCCTGATTTCCCATTTTCAATGGGCTCAGGGTATAATAATTATATTCACAATACATACAAAACTGTTCCCATAGCAACGTGCTAGTTCAGCTGAAATTTCTTGGATTTGCCAATCCAGAATTAACTGGATAGCCAAATCCCAAATACTGGCACAAAAATTGAGAAAAACCGTTGATGTTGATTCTGCCTAAACACTGAATATAACGCGCCCGACTGACGGCAAAAGAACCGTTGCATCAACGCGTCATGTTGCTATTCTCTGAATGCTGAGAATAACGCGCCCGACCGACGGCAAAAGAACCGTTGCAGTGACGCGTCATATTGCTGCTGGGTATTTTCAACAGCATATAAAATAAGCATAGGATAAAATATTCTTTAGTCTTAAGTTGTTCGTGAATAAAGCAAGTTGTCAAGTAAAATACGTGACTTCGTCTTTCAAAAATCGCATCAACGTTACCATTAGCTTTTGGCGTGGCATTAGTTCAACTCAAATTTAATTATATTCAATATATCGAATAACAATGGTTTATGTTAGATAATTAGATAGTTAATAAGTATGGTCCAACTTTATTTAATAATAAAATAAAGAATTTATGGAATAATAAAATAAAGAATTTATGGAAGTTAAATTAATGAAAGCTGAATTACTAGATGATATAAGTGAAGCTATAAAAAAAATATATTTTTTCTATTACTTAGATTTTCCAAGACATTATTACGGTAATGATGTTGAAGCAAATAGGACGCATGCTCCCGTGCACTCACATCATATCACACAACAGCCCGATGAAAATTGTCTAAACGAAAATAATATTTTCGGCGGAAATATGTCAAAGTTTTTTGACTTTCATAAAAGTCAACAACAAATTAATCAACTATACAATAATGGGCAATCTCAGTTAAGTAATGTAGATTCTCATCGTTTGGCAATATTTTTGGAAAACAACCGTCCTAGCCCATCAGTTTTCGACAATGGTAAATATATAATAATGACATATTACAATATTCAATGTTGTTTTAATTCCAGGTATTTTAAATCAACAAGCGCAAATGCAGAAACCAAAATTCATGGGAAATTTCGAAAAAATAGTGAGTACTTATCGTAACGTTCCCGATACGAAACATGTAGATAAATTAAATAAAAACATGTGTATATTTCTAATTGATCGATCAAATTACGTTCAAATATAATAACAATAATAATAAAATCCATATGTTTTCTAGTCATCAGCCAGTCAACAAAACGTGCATTCATCCCAAATTCGGTTTTCACAAAGCTCATTAGCTGATGATGACCTAGGTAATGTTTTAACTATATATTACATTATATATTATTATACATAAATGTATATATATATATATATATATATATATATATATATATATTTATATATATATAAATGCCACGCATATAAAATAAAAAACTTCAACTTCATAGTAAAATTTAACCCTCTAGCTTGAACGGTATACTGAATTTTTTCGATAAAAAGAAAAGTGACGGACGGACAGGGCTATATCAACTCAGCTCATCGAACTGATCAAGAATACATATACATACATTGTAAGGTCTGCGACGTCTCCTTCTGCCTGTTAACTACATTTTCACAAAAACATACCCAGACTTGTAAATTCATATGGTATACACGAATATACATTTCAGACCACTAACTTATATATGTATATGCTTTTCGTGGTCTGCCGTCCGTCCTTCTGCCTGTTAAATACGAATTTAAAAACCATTTAATTTACCAGTTTAAATGGATTATAGACATTTGACAAAATATTTTTGTGAATAGTGAAAAGAATTCCTTGCATCAATCATCAAATCTTAATCTCAATCAAATATTAGATTTATCTGAATATTATTTATAATTAACGACTTTTTTTATTATTTAGGATTCGACCCTTTTATTGAAACACAGAAGGGACTTGCTGAACTTATGGAAAATGAGGTAGTTCAGCAGAATATTAATGGAAGTGTCGGACCAAAGTTACAGCAAACACAACCTCCTCATCATCAAATTGATAACATGCAGCGCGCCAGAATGCCTCCACCTGGGTTTAATCATATGAATACGTTAGGATTTGACAGTGCAAATAGAGTACATTCGAGTAAAATTCTTCCCTTTATTAATATGCAAAGCAGCTCAGTTGGAAACAACACATCGCAAGTTGAACAACACCAAATCCATCTGGCTACTAACTGGAACTCATATATGGCAACATTACACCAACACCAAGGACCGCCAATAAATGACTCTCACTTACAGCATCAAATTGCCCAATCTAGCATCCACAATAAAGGTAAGACTTTAAAAGGTTTTTGTTTGCTATCTTAATCTTTACTAAATGTAACCTTGGGCACTGCTATACAATCTTCAACAACAAAATGGTAAGTCAGGATATAATAATTTGAAGGCGTGGCAGAACCCATGAAGCATGTAAATTATTGATCAGCTCGATGAGCTGAGTTGATATAGCCCCGTCCGTTTGAACGCAGCGATTTCGTAAACCAGTACACAGTATATTTAAAAAAAAAATTCAATAACTAACACCCTTCTCTTATCGGTTTTGCAAAATCGTTCTCTCCCGGATAGTATTAATAGTTTTGTGATTTAAGAATGCAGTGCTTCCTTCCAGTCACCCTTATTAAAAGTTGGAAAGAACCATGTATTATTCCTCTGTATAAAAGGAAGAGATGTTAATATTATTTCTACCCTGAACCAATTGAAAATGGGAGATCAGGTTCTGTTGAAATGTTTGTAACAGGGAGAAGGAGGCGTGGCAGGCCCTATAACGTATATATATTCTTGATCAGGGAGACAAGACTGTCGGTCCGTATGTGTGAGCGCGTCGATCTTAGCATCTATAAGAGCTAGAGACTTTAAATTTTTATGTAAGTCCCTGCAACTCAAGCTTGTTTTAAAATTTCGATAACTCATCACGTTTTAATGTTATCGACTAAATTTTGTTTTTAGCCCATTGAAAATGAGAAATCAGGGTATACTGTTTTTGTGAAAGTGTATGTAACAGGCAGAAGTAGACTCGCACACCACAGAAAGTATATACATATATTCCTGGTCAGCTCGCTGTGCTGAGTTGGTATTGCCCTGTCCACAGAAGCTAGAGAGCTGAAATTTAACATGTATACTCGCGTACCGTAAGAGCTAGAGACATGAAATTCACTGTGTAGATGCCTTTTATGAATAGAATCATTTTGTAAATTTTGGATTTTGCGTGCCACGCCCCCTTCGCCCTAAATTTGAAAAAAAAAAAAATAAATAAATATGCCCTGAAAGTTTAAGAAAGTCTTTCTAGAAGACGGTAGAACATAGTCAAATTACACTCGACCTTAATCTGTTACAAAAATATAGAAAATCTGTCGTCTTTTCATTATAGGATATAGTGGCAATGACTGGACAGCCATGGACCCTGCTATTTTGTCTTTTAGGCAGTATTCATCTTTTCCACATCAAGGTCAAATGCCTCACCATCCACAACAAGATATTTTTTTGCAACATTTGGCTCAAAATCAACAGCAAAACGGACAAGGTAAAATAAATAATTTGTTAATAATAAATAATAATAAATAATTTGAATTGTATAGGAGGTTTCAATAATCAATCCCAACAAGTGCTTCCTGGTATAAACATGCCTAATAATATGATTAATGGACAGTCTACGTCTCAAACACAGGTTAACGCAAATGTTCAGGGAATGCTGGAGTTCTTGAAAAACCGTCAATTCGTTTAAAATGTTCGTTTGAATATTATAGATTTATTTGCCTGTACGACTTATAATAAACTTATTGTAATACATACATTGTGAAAAAATCGAATATAAATATCGAAGAGCAAGGGCGTTTTTATTTCACTGCAATCATATGTGTAACTCAGATTTTTGTTTATTATGCAACGGTGAAGATGGTGAAGACCTATGGATCATTATTTATACTTATCTTATTATTATTACTTGTTTACTAAATCGATATTACCGTTTTAAAGTTATCGTCTAAAAATTTGGTCAGTTTTTAAATATTGTCATGTCTAAAATTACTCATAGTTAATTATTCCAATTTATGCATGCCTGGTTGAGACTAATGCTATAATAGTTTTTAATTTTTATACACTGAGCCCATTGAAAATGGTAAATCAGGGTGTTTTTGTGAAAATGTATGTAACACTCAGAAGGAGACCCAAAGTATATATATTCTTGATCAGCTCGATGAGCTGAGTTGATATAACCCTGTCCGTCTGTCCGTCCATCTATGTGAACGCAGCGATCTCGTAAACCACAGAAACTAGAGAGCTGAAATTTAACATGTATACTCGTGAATACCATACGCAGAACGTGATATTTTCAAAAATTTGATAACTCTTCCCGTTACCTTTTTATCAATTAATTTCGATAACTTTTCTTCTCTGTTGCGTACCGTAGAGTGTACATGAAATTTTAGGCGTCTTGCAGCCGTCAACTGCGCAGTTGGCAGAGCGTGCGTCTGTGTGTGTGTAAGTGTTGCTTGCAATATATGTATATGTAAACTAAGCATAGAATATTTGAAATATCGGCACTCTGCGGGGCTCAGGGTATCTCCTAGTGAAGCCGTCTCAACTAGAGCACTTTTACTTGTTTATGTAGAGGGACTCTTTTTCAAAGAATGTGGATCATCGCTAGAATTAATCAATCTAGAATGAAGACACATAGGAACACACTCATCAAGATGACAGTTTAAAGGGTTTTTGAAAATAGTTGTTGCTTAATTTACGTCAACTAAATCACCTATCTGTTGTATTAATAAGTTGGTTGGGCAAAACAAATTGCACTTACTGTATTATTTTAGATATTAGATATTAGATTTAACACCTATTAATACACCCCCACCTCTATGTGACAATCGATCATGTCTATACATAGCGAAATAATTGGAGAGAATCTCACTATTATAAACGTTTGGACTTAACTACATTTCAGTCAGGACAAATGATAAGTTTCGATAACTTTTCTTTGCTCGTTCTTTGGTTTGAATGAGAGTGTCTGTTTTATTTAATTTTTTTAGGCTTATTACATAGAATATTATAAGAAAGCTCTGCCGCCAAGAACGTCGGCAGAGAGAGAGAGAGAGTCTCAGTATGTATGTATAAATGTATATTTGAGTATTATACTCTTACTTTAGGTTGGACATATGACCACTTGATATATTGTATACTCTACAATACTGTGAGCTTATTTGGCATACAACATACTGGCCCTACCTTTTTAGAAAAATAACGTAATATATTGTAGTAATTTCATATAAAAATTAGTATTAGTATTATTTTTATATTTTTGATATTAAACTTTGATATATGTTTTTTTTAATTTCTTTTCTTTTTTATTACCTATTAACCCTTTTTAGCCCATCCTTATGAACTTTTTGTTCTTTATTTTTTTTTATTCGTTTCGTTTTTAATTATATTATTATTGTTTTCTATACTAATATATAAGAAGATTATAATTTATGACCTGTTTCATTCTTTAAGTAAACTTGGTCTCCAATTTCTATTTTAAAATCTTATACTTTCTTATCATTTATTTCTTTTTGCTTAATTTTATGTTTTTCTAAAAGTATTCGAGCTCTCTTATACGCGTTTTCTAGTCTATACTTAACTTCTTCAGAATAATCTATAACAATCTTCTAGAGTTGTAAGTTTGTGAGAGTAAGGAGTATTTCCGTTTGCGCTCCGTACTTTTATATTTTCTGTGCTTTAAATTGTTTTAATATTTACTTATTGTCGCAGTTATTTATATTGTGCTTCTAAGCATAGTGTTTGTTTTCTCACTTACATAGTTTTGTGAGCGTTGGTAATTATATTAAATTTGCAGTTTTCGTCTTCGTTTTAGTATACATATCTATTCTGTGTATTTTTATACCCT
This sequence comes from Drosophila peninsularis, assembly GCA_035047485.1. Lineage (NCBI taxonomy): Eukaryota > Metazoa > Arthropoda > Insecta > Diptera > Drosophilidae > Drosophila > Drosophila peninsularis. Next base: position 268,690 of record JAWNPN010000057.1, on the reverse strand, counting down.
TAGCCCATTGAAAATGGGAAATCAGGGTATAATGTTTTTGTGAAAATGTATGTAAAAGCCAGAATGAGACGTCGCAGACCATACAAAGTATATATATTCTTGATCAGCTCGATGAGCTAAGTTGATATAGCCCTGTCCGTCGGTCCGTCCGTCCGTTTGTGTGAACGCAGCGATCTCGTAAACCACAGAAGCTAGAGAGCTGAAATTTGTATACTCGTGAATACCATACGCTATACGAGTTTTTTTTCAAAAATTCGATAACTTTTCCCGTTCTATTATCGATAAATTTCGATAACTTTTCGTCTCATTTACGTATCGTAAGAGCTAGAGACATTAAATTCACTACGTAGATGCCTGTTATGAATACGAAGATTTTGTAATTTTTGGATGCCACGGCCCCTTCGCTCTAACTTTGCAAAAAACGCATTTCAAATACTAGAGACTTGTGCTTTGGCACATACACCCGTATGAATAACATAATCATGCCCTGAAAATTTGAATACAAAAGTCATGCTAGAAAAAAAAAGTTATTAAACATTTAATTTCCACAACATAAGCCTCTTGCAGCCCAAGCGCAGTCGCTACGTCAACTGCGCAGTTGGCAGAGCGTGTGCTTGAGCGTGCGTAAGAGTGTGTGTGTGGGTGTGTTGCTTGCAATATATGTATATGTGAACTAAGCATGTAATATTTGAAGTATCGGCACTTCGTAGGGCTCAGGGTATCTGCTAGTCGCTACGTGAACTGCGTAGTTGGTAGAGTGTGTGCTGGAGCGTGCGACTGTGTTTGTGTATATGTTGCTTGCAATATATGTATGTGAAATAAGCATAGAATATTTGAAGTATCGGCACTTCGTAGAGCTCAGAGTATCTCCTAGTCGAGCCGTCTTGACTAAAGCATTCTTACTTGTTTCTCATTTGCTTAGTGATTTTTACACTTGTTAGTGTGTGTGTTCGCTGTTGATCGCTCACGATTAGCTTAGTATTTGTTTTTTCATACGAAATTTTTGTTCGTTTTTATCGTTGAAGCTCTCTCCCGCTCTATTTACGGTATCAGCTGTTTGTGTTGGTCTCTGTCTTAGCCGTTTGTTTTTGTTTGTGATTCGCTCTCTCAAAACAGTTAATCATCGCTTTGTCTGTATTTTTCCTATTTTTATTCGTTTAATTTTATTTTGTTCTATTTGCCTGTTGCCAATATGACATGCTGCAAGAAATCTTGATCATTTCGGCAAGCCGCTGATTCTGCACAAATGCAATTTGTTGGTTGCTGGTGCGAGAATCTAATGCATATAAAATGTGCTGGCATCTCTGGGCGTGATTGCGATAGAGTCATGGCTGCACCCAAAAGTGAGTGTGGTGGGTTACGCTTGTCCCGCTTGCTTGGAAAAACAATTAAATTTTTCCAAGTATGTTCCATGTATCATACAGTGCGGGTACAGTATTCGACATTGATTAATATTACTAAACAGCTAACAGGTGAACTGAAAGCTGGCGAAGAAATATTAAATCAATATAGTTTCGAATCCCCGCTTAATCAGGTGATCACTCTATCACTGTTAGTCCCTCCCTCATTTCATTTACCATCGCCTTATTTGTGTGCCCCTTCTTCACCGTGTCAGGTAATATCAATTCCGATATCCGATGACTCAGGTGAAACATTTGCTGCCAGTGTCATAATAGACACTCAAAAGGCTCCCAAGAAAAAAGTTAAAGTGACTCCGAGTGTAGTTCAAACTAAGATCAACATTCAGACATATGCTCTTGACCCTACTGTACCCTTTTTATCTGTTGTATCTCCTCGAAAGCAAGTTTTCTTATCTAGGCTTTCATCAGATACTACATGTGAGGCTGTGTCTGCTTTTATTGAAAGCAAAACTAGAGCTAAGGTTTTTATTTCGAAGTTCAATTTTACTACTCCTCGTGAAATTGCTTCATTTAAAATAAATGTACCTATAGAATTCTTCGCAACTATATGTGACTCCAAATTTTGGACACCTAATGTAGTTGTTCATGAATTCAAACATAACATTCGGAACAGAGTTTCCCCGGTCTCTTAAATTTCTGATACGGTACAACCTTCATCTGAGGCTGTATCAAAAAACTAATCTCACCATCTCCTCCGCACCTATCCTTAATATATCAAAATGTTCCAAATTAAGAAATCTTTCTGTATAGCTTTAGTGTAAAATCTGAACTTATTGCCCTCACTGAGACTCCAAATGTTTATAACAGTGAGGTTCTTTCAGATAATTTCGCTATTTATAGACTTGATCGTTTGTCACGTAGAGGGGGTGGCGTTTTAATAGCTTTTAAGTCCCACATCCTCTCGGAATCTTTTACCTTCTCATCACTTTACAATGTTGAGATTATTGGAGTTAATATATATTCAAATCATCTATCCAACAATGTATCATTATCTTTTCGATGAATTGTTTAACCTTTCTATGTTTCAGATGAACTCGATCTCTAATCATTTGAATCGATCTCTTGATCTTGTTTTTACTAATAATGATACTATCATTAGTCATTTGAGCCCTCTACTATTCTCCCTTTTTATAAATGACCTTCCGAGTTGTATTTCTCATTCAAAGGTTTTTATGTATGCAGATGATGTAAAACTCTGTCTCTCATACAACAATTTACTGTATCATCTACGCTTACAAGATGATCTTGATTCCTTTCAATGTTGGTGTAAGGCTAATCAATTGCAGTTGAATTGTTCTAAATGTATGACAATGACAATGACCTTTAGTCGCATTTGTCCATATACTGCTCATTATAAAATCAATAATGATTCCTTGCAACGTATTTCTACAGTGACTCTAAACTTAGTTTCAATGCCCATAGATTAACCATCATTAATGAAGCAAAAAGTGTTTTTGACTTTAGTAAACGATGGTCGAAAGAATTTAATGACGCGTTTGTTACCAAACTCCTTTTTGTTTCGCTGGTTCGACCAATTTTGGAATATTGTTCAGTTATATGGTCGCCACAGCATAAATTGTATCAGGACCGTATAGAATCGGTTCAGAAATAGTTTCTTCTCTTTGCGTTACGCAATCTTAACTGGGATCGTAACCTTCGCTTACCCTCTTATCATAGTAGGCTTCTTCTTATAGATCTTCCGTCACTAATAAACCGTAGAACAGTCTTAGGTATTGCTTTTCTACATAATTTGATTAGTGGTAATACTGATTCGCCTGCTCTTTTAAAGCAAATTAATTTTGTAGTACCTTCTCGTATTTCCCGTCACTTTCGTCCTCTATATTAACCTATATGCACATCAGATTACGCTCTGCATAGTGCGTTTCAGGTCTTATGTACTACCTATAATAAATATTTTTATGTATTTGCTTCAGAACTCTCTCTTCCTTTAATAAAATCCTTGCTTTCAGCTTACTTCAGAGAAATCACACACAGGTCCCACGAGTGAGAATGCACAGGAATTGGCAATTCTCCCTACTTGTGTTGTGTTTTCTTATTTCTGTAAAATTTATAAATATATTTTCTTCTTCGTCTTGTTATTATGGTTAAGATATGTTTGTAGATTAATTTTTAAACTAAATATTTTTAATTTCTTCACTCCCTATCTTTCATAGTTCAATGATATCACTAACCATATTTGGCTGTAATTCGGGGCATAGCTCGCTGGCATGGCAAATAAAACACCCCAGCGGGTGGTGATATCATTGATAAAATTTTGTTATTTTTAGGCTTTTACTTTAATTACTTATTAGCGACACTCGTTTTGTAAAATATATAATATATTATATATATTATATATTATTATATATATATTATATATATATATATATATATATATATATATATATATATATATATATATATATATATATATATATATATATATATATATATATAAATATATATATATAGTAACATAATCATAATAATTATGTTCACAATACATAAAAAACTGTTCCCATAGCAACGTGCTAGCTCAGTTGCATCAACGCGTCATGTTGCTAACGCGCCCGACCACCCGAATCCAGAATTAACTAGAAAGAACCGTTGCATCAACGCGTCATGTTGCTAACGCGCCCGACCACCCGAATCCAGAATTGACTAGAAAGAATCGTTGCATCAACGCGTCATGTTGCTGCTGCGTAGTTTCAACAGCATATAAATAAGCCTGGGATAAAAATGTTCTTTAGTCTTAAGTTGTTTGTGAATAAAGCAAGTTGTCAAGAAAAATACAAATCGTGACTTCGTCTTTAAAAAATCACATCAACGTTACCATTAGCTTTTGGCGTGGTATTAGTTCGACTCAAATTTACTTATATTCAATTGGCGCAGCCGGTAGGATAGCAATAAAGAGCATCTTGATGCAATAACTAAGTTATTAATTCTTATGCCTGGTTACTGCTATCCGCTAAACAACTGACGCAAAGGCAACCCACGCGACGGTCAATATCGCGTCAAGTTTTTAAAAAATAAAAACCTCGACAGTGACGTGTACACCAAATTTCGCATATTGCCAAAGCCACAGATTGTGCAAATAAAACTTGAAATTAATTCAAGAAGACGCGATAGAATTCGAAGAGACTATAATTCCAGAAACTTCTGGTTATCTCACAAAATTCGAAAGAGCTATCTGTGCAAACCAAACAATCAAAACTATAGAAAATTAAGTATTAATAATAATAAATTAAAAAAAGATAAAAACTGAACTAAAAATTATGTGAATATAAAAACTGAACAAAAAATTAAGTGAATATTAATAAATTTAAAAAGAAAAAGAAAAAACTGAACAAAAAATTATGTGAATATAAAAACTGAACAAAAAATTAAGTGAATATTAATAAATTTAAAAAGAAAAAGAAAAAACTGAACAAAAAATTATGTGAATATAAAAACTGAACAAAAAATTACGTGAATATTAATAATAATAAATTCAAAAAGAAAAAGAAAAACTGAACTTAAAATTAAGTGAATATAAAAACTGAACTAAAAATTAAGTGAATATTAATAATAATAAATTCAAAAAAAGAAAAAGAAAAACTGAACTTAAAATTAAGTGAATATAAAAACTGAACAAAAATTTAAGTGAATATTAATAATAATAAATTCAAAAAGAAAAAGAAAAAACTGAACTTAAAATTAAGAAAAAAAAAAAACTATAATAATATATTAAACAAACAAAATGGAAGGAAACGCAACAACACCCCTATCTGACACAAGTATGACGCAAGTAATCAATCAACTAAAAATTGTTGAAAAATTCACTGGAAACAAGAACCATTTATACACGTTCATCAAACGGATCGATTACATATTGTCCCTCTACACCACGAATGATGCGAGGCAGAGGTTAATACTTTTTGGCCTTGTCGAAAGCTGCATCAGCAGTGAAGTTATGCTATCTCTTGGCATAAACAATCTCACAACATGGTCGGACCTTCGCAAGCAACTCATATTAAACTACAAGACACAAACCAAAAATCATGTCTTGTTAGAAGAATTCAGGAGTACCCCATTTAAGGGAAATGTACGAGCTTTCTTAGAAGAAGCAGAACACCGTAGGCAGACATTAATGAGTAAGCTAGAATTAGAAAATAATCTAGATGAAAAAACATTGTATGCACGGTTAATTAAAACTAGTATCGACCACCTAATCCAAAAACTACCTACAGATATTTGCATTTCGAATTATAAATTGTGAAATCCCCGACTTAAGATCCTTAATAAATATATTACAGGAAAAAAACATTTATGATGAACCCTGTCTAGAATCAAATCAAATCAAAATAAAACAAGATAAAAGTTTCAAGCCGTCACACCCAAATCCCTATATTCAAAAGTTTCCCACATTTCTTCAACCAAACCATCCTTATGTCCCATATCGACCTTATTTTCAACAACCATATCTTCCACCAATACCAACACCAACACCTAATTATACTAACAATAAAATTTTTCCACCTAATCATTATTCACCTCGACCAATGCAACAAACACCTAATTATCCACCTAATCATTATTCACATCGACCAATGCAACCAATACCTAACACAGTCAGACCATTATACCCTACACAAAGATCAATTCTAAGACCGAGCCAATTTGACAATAATCGTTTCGGACAACATGCACAAGTAACTCCACAACAAGCCCCTTTCAATACCCAACCAACAAAACGTGTTAGACCTGCAGAAAGTGGACAAAGTAAAATGAGCATAGACGAAGAAACTAGAAATCAAGAAGAAATTAACTATCACAATTATATGAAACAAGAATATTATAATCAAGTAGCTCCTTATTAAGTAATTAACAAAGTTACCAACAAAGCTTAAATGACACATACATACAAACAGCCACAGCCGAACATGAGACAGAACAATTAAATTAAATAGAAATCGAGAAAGCCGAAAATTTTTCAGCTGCCAGCCTCGGAAACCAACAATACATAACTATCACTTATAAGGGCAAAAATTTAAAATGTTTAATAGACACAGGATCTACTGTTAATATGATGACATCTAATATTTTTAATTTACCAATTCATAATACCGATTGTCTTATTCACACCAGTAATGGACCTTTAATAATCACACAAAAAATAAATGTCCTTTCCAACAACTTGTTCAAGAGTAATAATGAATTCTTTCTACATCAGTTTTCAGCAGATTACGATTTATTAATTGGTAGAAAACTGCTTTCAGAAGCTCAAGCCGTTATAGATTATAAATCACAAACTGTAATTTTATACAATAGAAAGTATAACTTAGTCAACAATATTACGATCACAAACCAAAATCATTTCTTAGCCAATCCTGAAACACAACATAGCGCTGACGAAGACAGTAGTAATTTAATTTGCATTACAGAGAAACCAATAAACACATTCAAAAGACAAATTATATTTTCTAAAGGCATTCCAAATATTAAAAAACAGAATTACTTCAAAAAATTAATAATTCACATTACATATGATAGCATGACTAAAGACAAAGCCGAAAAATATTTAATTGACTATTTTTGTACAAAGACTAGTGTAATGTTTATAGACAGTGATGCAGATTTCGAGATCATTCAAAACGCACACAAAGAAATTATCAACACTAACCATACTAAAATTCTACGAAGTCTCATTCATTTAAAAAATATAAACTCATATGCTGAATTTAAAGAACTTATCTTGAAGAATCATGAAAAACTCTTACACCCCGGAATTCAAAAAACAAATAAACTCTTTTGTGAAACTTACTATTTCCCTAACAGCCAATTACTAACACAAAACATAATAAATGAATGTAACATTTGTAACTTAGCAAAAACTGAACACAGAAAAACAAACATGCCGATGAAAATTACCCCCAGGCCCGAACATTGTCGCGATAAATTTGTAATAGACATTTATTCATCTGAAGGCAAACACTATCTTAGTTGCATAGACATTTATTCAAAATTCGCTACTCTTGAAAACATTAAAACAAAAGATTGGATAGAATGCAAGAACGCATTAATGCGTATATTTAATCAGTTAGGAAAGCCAATATTATTAAAAGCTGACCGAGATGGCGCATTTTCCAGCTTAGCACTCAAGAAATGGCTTGAAAATGAAGGAGTAGAAATACAACTAAATACTACAAAAACAGGAATAGCAGACATCGAACGACTACACAAAACAATAAACGAAAAAATTAGAATAATCAATACTTTAAATGACGAAGAAAATAAACTCAGTAAAATAGAAACCATTCTTTACATTTACAATCACAAAACAAAACATGACACAACTGGACAAACTCCTGCACACATATTCTTATATGGTGGACAACCAAAGTTAGACACTCAAGAAAAAAAGAAAAAGTTATAAATAAAATCAACAGTGACCGACTAGAATACGAAGTCGATACCAGATATCGAAAAGGACCATTACAAAAAGGAAAATTAGAAAATCCCTTTAAAGTCAATAAAAACGTTGAAAAAATAAATCCAGATCATTACCAAATTACTGACAGAAACAGAGTTACACGTTACTATAAAACACAGTTTAAAAAATTAAAGAAAATTAACCAAATTCAAAACCCACAGGTTTCTACTTCATAAGCATACTTCAATCAAACCTTCTACTTGAATTTATATCCCAATTGATTTTCAATCCACTAACACAATCAAAATTATCCCATATCCCGATCACAACTCAACCTGATTACATTACATTTCTATTATGAAAAAGATACAAAGAAATAATAAAATATATTACTTGAAAAATAAATTAAAAAACAAAATTGCAAAAAAAAAAAAAAAAAAAAAAAAAAAAATAATAATAATAATAATAATGTTAATCTTAAATTATAAGTAATAACTATTTTTAACCAAAGTCGATCTTACACCATTGTATTTCCCAATAGAAATTATTAAAATCAAACTTATAAAGCATAATAATATTGTAAAATTTTATCACAAACTATTATCCTCACATATACAATCATTATAATCACAATAGTCATATTCATAGTTGTAATCTTATACTTTACTTATCTTGTGACCCCATAATATTAAGAAAAACATACAGTTATCGAGATGACACGATCAAATATAATTCTTCTGTGTCACCTTGACTCGCAGGCTCGCCTCTTGAGGAGAGGGAAGTAACATAATCATAATAATTATGTTCACAATACATAAAAAACTGTTCCCATAGCAACGTGCTAGCTCAGTTGCATCAACGCGTCATGTTGCTAACGCGCCCGACCACCCGAATCCAGAATTAACTAGAAAGAACCGTTGCATCAACGCGTCATGTTGCTAACGCGCCCGACCACCCGAATCCAGAATTGACTAGAAAGAACCGTTGCAGCGACGCGTCATGTTGCTGCTGCGTAATTTCAACAGCATATAAAATAAGCCTAGGATAAAATATTCTTTAGTCTTAAGTTGTTCGTGAATAAAGCAAGTTGTCAAGTAAAATACAAATCGTGTCTTCGTCTTTAAAAAATCGCATCAACGTTACCATTAGCTTTTAGCGTGGTATTAGTTCGACTCAAATTTACTTACATATATTCAATTATATATATATATATAAATATATATATATATATATATATATATATATATATATATATATATATATATAATTGAATATAAGTAAATTTGAGTAGAACTAATACCACGCCAAAAGCTAATGGTAACGTTAATGTGATTTTGAAAGACGAAGTCACGATTTGTATTTTACTTGACAACTTGCTTTATTCACGAACAACTTAAGACTAAAGAATATTTTGTCCTAGGCTTCTTTTATATGCTGTTGAAAGCAGCAACATGACGCGTCGCTGCAACGGTTCTTTTACCGTTAGTCGGGCTCGTTATATCCAGTTATTCTCAGTGTTCGGAGAAAAGCAACATGACTCGTTGATGCAACGGTTCTTTTGCCGTTAGTCGGGCGCGTTATATCCAGTTAATTCCGGATTCGGGCGGTCGGGCGCGTTATTCTCAGTATTCATGACGCGTTGATGCAACGGTTCTTTTGCCGTTAGTCGGGCGCGTTATATTCAGCGTTTAGGCAGAATCAACGTCAACGGTTTTTCTATCCAGTTAATTCTGGATTGGCAATTCCAAGAAATTTCAGCTGAGCCAGCAAGTTGCTATGGGAACAGTTTTTTATGTATTGTGAATATAATTATTATGATTATGTTACTTCCCTCTCCTCAAGAGGCGAGCCTGCGAGTCAAGGTGACACAGAAGAATTATATTTGATCGTGTCATCTCGATAACTGTGTTTTTGTTAATATTATGGGGTCACAAGATACGTAAAGTATAAGAGTACAACTATGAATATGACTATTGTGATTATAATGATTGTATATGTGAGGATAATATTTTGTGATAAAATTTTACAATATTATTATGCTTTATAAGTTTGATTTTAATAATTTCTATTGGGAAATACAATGGTGTAAGATCGACTTCTGGTTAAAAATAGTTATTGCTTATAATTTTGTGATTTATTTGTAATATGATATGATATTAAGATTAACATTATATATATATATATATATATATATATATATATATATATATATATATATATATATATATATATATATATATATATATATATATATATATATATATATATTTTTTTTTTTTGCAATTTTGTTTTTTTAATTTATTTATTTATTTTTATTTATTTATTTATTTATTATATAGTTGACAAAACGAGTGTCACTAATAAGTAATTAAAGTAAAAGCCTAAAATTAACAAAATTTTATCAATGATATCACCACCCGCTGGGGGTGTTTTATTTGCCATGCCGGCGAGCTATGCCCCGAATCACAGCCAAAATGGTTAGTGATATCATTGAACTATGAAAGATAGGGAGTGAAAAAATTAAAATATTTAGTTTAAAAATTAATTTACAAACATAGCTTAACCAAAAAACAGGAGAAGAAGAACAATATTTATGTATTTAGAGAAATGAGAAAACACAACACAAGTAGGAAGAATTGCCAATTCCTGTACATTCTCACTCTTATGCCCTGTGTGTGATTTCTCTGAGGTGAGCTGAAAGCAAGGATTTTATTAAAGGAAGAGAGAGTTCTGAAGCAAATACATAAAAATATTTATTATAGGTAGTACATAAGACCTGAAACGCACTATGCAAGGAGTAATCAGATGTACATATAGGTAAATATAGAGGACGAAAGTGACGGGAAATACGAGAAGGTACTATAAAATTAATTTGCTTTAAAAGAGCAGGCGAATCAGTATTACCACTAATCAAATTATGTAGAAAAGCAATACCCAAGACTGTTCTACGGTTTATTAGTGACGGAAGATCTATAAGAAGAAGCCTACTATGATAAGAGGGTAAGCGTAGGTTACGATCCCAGTTAAGATTGCGTAACGCAAAGAGAAGAAACTATTTCTGAACCGATTCTATACGGTCCTGGTACAATTTATGCTGTGGCGACCATATAACTGAACAATATTCCAAAATTGGTCGAACCAGCGAAACAAAAAGGAGTTTGGTAACAAACGGGTCATTAAATTCTTTCGACCATCGTTTAATAAAGCCAAGAACACTTTTGGCTTCATTAATGATGGTTGATATATGGGAATTGAAACTAAGTTTAGAGTCAAAGAGCACCCCAAGATCTTTCATTGTAGAAATACGTTGCAAGGAATCATTATTGATTTTATAATGAGCAGTATATGGACAAATGCGACTAAAGGTCATTGTCATACATTTGGAGCAATTCAACTGCAATTGATTAGCCTTACACCAACATTGAAAGGAATCAAGATCATCTTGTAATCGTAGATGATCCAGTGAATTGTTGTATGAGAGACAGAGTTTTACGTCATCTGCATACATAAAAACCTTTGAATGAGAAGTACAATTCGGTAGGTCGTTTATAAAAAGGGAGAATAGAAGAGGGCCCAAATGACTACCCTGAGGCACACCCGATGAGACAAATATGAGCTTCGAAATAGATGTTCTTAACAAAACTCTTTGGGTTCTACCCTTTAAATAGGAAGCTATCCAAGACAGAAGTTTAGGCGAAAATCCGAAATGGTCAAGCTTTTGAAGTAAAATATCATGCTGAACTGTGTCAAATGCCTTACTAAAGTCAGTATATATCACATCAGTCTGCATTTTATTTAAAAAGCTTTCGTTGATTAGAGATGAAAATTCTAATAGGTTAGTTGAGGTTGATCGATTCTGAACAAAGCCATGCTGAGATGGTGAAATAATCGATTTGCAAAAATGTTGCAAGTTCGAAGTTATCATTTTTTCAAATAACTTCGGAATAACAGAAAGCTTCGCAATACCTCTATAATTAGAAATATCAGATCTTCCTCCTTTTTTATACAGAGGAATAATAAATGATTCTTTCCAAATTGAAGGGAATACTGAGGTATTAAGGGACAAAGTAAACAGTTTTAATAAAGGTGACCGCAAAGAAACACTGCATTCTTTAATTAAACAACTTGGAATACCATCTGCTCCAGGAGAGAACGATGTTTTCAAAGTCCGAATAGCGGATAAGAGAGAGGGAGACGAAATATTTGAAGCAATAATGGAATTTACATTCATTATAGTATTCAAAATTGAATGAGATTTGGTATTTGTAGCAGAAGAGTAAGTGGATTGGAAGAAATCTGCAAATAGATCAGAGGCATCTTGATCATTACAGGTCTTTTCTAAACCGAAGAAAAATGAAGAGGGCAATCCAGAAGATTTACGCTTCGAATTTACAAATGAATAAAACCTTTTAGGGTCACAAGCAAACTGCCTTCTACAGCGTGAGAGGTAATTCTCATAGCAACGAGAGTTACAAATATTGAAATTTGACTTAGCTAATGAGTATTTAGACCAGTCAACAATTGAGCCCGACTTTTTAAACTTTTTAAAATATTTAGATTTAATATTTTTTAAATTCGAAAGAGTCGGTGGTTTATTAGAAAGGGATTTTGTAATACATATAGGAACACAACTGTCTAGGATAGAATTTAAAGTACTATAAAATATAGAAACTGCTAAATCAACCTCAGTTGCCTCATACAAAGGGGACCAGTCCGCTGCATTAATGAGATCACTAAGCAAAACAAAATTACATTTTTTAAAACAACGACGTTGTTTAACTGATAAAGACGTTGAAATAGGTATTAAAACCTCTAAGGTCGGATGATGTATATCCTCAGGAATACAAAAGGGTGTTGATCTTAAAACCCTAATGATGGTATCATCATTAGTAAAAACAAGATCAAGAGATCGATTCAAATGATTTGAGATGAAGTTCATCTGAAACATGGAAAGGTTAAACAATTCGTCAAAAAGATAATGATCCATTGTTGGAATAAGATGATTTGAATTGAGAGATAAGGCCCAAGAAGTGTTTGGTATATTAAAATCACCCAATACAAGAAACAGGTCGTTATCTTGAACATACCCATACATTTCTTTAATACAAGATATATGTTGACTATAAACTTGTAAATCAGAAGAGGGAGGTATATATGAACAAGTAACATACAGGGAACAAGACTGGAGAGTTATTTTAACTCCAATAATCTCAACATTGTGAAGTGATGAGAAGGTAAAAGATTCTGAGAGAAAGTGGGATTTAACAGCTATTAAAACTCCACCCCCTCTACGTGACAAACGATCAAGCCTATAAATAGTGAAATTATCAGAAAGAACCTCACTGTTATAAACATTTGGAGTCTCAGTGAGGGCAATAAGTTCAGATTTTACACTAAAGCTATACAGAAAGATTTCTTAATTTGGAACATTTTGATATATTAAGGATAGGTGCGGAGAAGATGGTGTAATTAGTTTTTTGATACAGCCTCAGATGAAGGTTGTACCGTATCAGAAATTTAAGAGACCGGGGAAACTCTGTTCCGAATGTTATGTTTGAATTCATGAACAACTACATTAGGTGTCCAAAATTTGGAGTCACATATAGTTGCGAAGAATTCTATAGGTACATTTATTTTAAATGAAGCAATTTCACGAGGAGTAGTAAAATTGAACTTCGAAATAAAAACCTTAGCTCTAGTTTTGCTTTCAATAAAAGCAGACACAGCCTCACATGTAGTATCTGATGAAAGCCTAGATAAGAAAACTTGCTTTCGAGGAGACACAACAGATAAATAGGGTACAGTAGGGTCAAGAGCAGATGTCTGAATGTGTTTCTTAGGTTGAACTACACTCGGAGTAACTTTAACTTTTTTATTAGGGGCCTTTTGAGTGTCTATTATGACACTGGCAGCAGATATTTCACCTGAGTCGTCGGATATCGGAATTGATATTTCCTGACACGGTGAAGACGGGGCAGACAAATTAGGTGATGGTAAATTAAATGAGGGAGGAACTAACAGTGATGGAGTCATCACCTGATTAAGCGGGGATTCGAAACTATATTGATTTAATATTTCTTCGCCAGCTTTCAGTTCACCTGTTAGCTGTTTAGAAATGTTAATCAGTTTTGAATACTGTACCCGCACTGTATTATACATCTTGGAAAAATTTAATTGTTTTTCCAAGCAATCAGGGCAAGACCAGCGTAGTCCACCACACCCACTTTTAGGTGCAGCCATGACTCTATCGCAATCACGCCCAGAGATGCCAGCACACTTTATATGCATTAGATTCTCACACAACCAGCAACCAACAAATTGCATTTGTGCAGAATCAGCGGCTTGCCTAAATGAGCAAGATTTCTTGCAGCAAGTCATATTGGCAACTGGGAAGTTAAGCAAAACAAAATTAGCAGATAAAGAATAAGAAAAATACAGATAAAGCGAGGATTAACTGTGTTGAGCGAGCGAATCACAAACAACAACAAACAGCTAAGACAGAGACCAACACCAACAGCTGATACAGTAAATAGAGCGGGAGAGATACAGCGATAGAAACGAACAAAAATTTCGTATGACAAAAACAAACACTAAGCTGAGCGTGAGCGATCAACAGCGAACACACACACTAACAAGTGTAAAAATAAGAGATCAAATGAGAAAAAATACACAGAATAGATATGTATGTATACTAAAACGAAAACGAAAATTGCAAATTTAATATAATTACCAACGCTCACAAAACTATGTAAGTGACAAAACAAACACTATGTTTAGAAGCACAAATCACAGCAATTAAATAACTGCAACAATAAGTAAATATTAAAACAATTTAAAGCACAGAAAATATAAAAATACGGAGCGCAAACGAAATTACTTCTTACTCTCACGAACTTAGAACTCTCTCTGTTTCAAGTAATATATTTTATTATTTCTTTGTATCTTTTTCATAATAGAAATTAGTGCTAATGTAATCAGGTTGAGTTGTGATCGGGATATGGGATAATTTTGATTGTGTTAGTGGATTGAAAATCAATTGGGATATAAATTCAAGTAGAAGGTTTGATTGAAGTATGCTTATGAAGTAGAAACCTGTGGGTTTTGAATTTGGTTAATTTTCTTTAATTTTTTAAACTGTGTTTTATAGTAACGTGTAACTCTGTTTCTGTCAGTAATTTGGTAATGATCTGGATTTATTTTTTCAACTTTTTTATTGGCTTTAAAGGGATTTTCTAATTTTCCTTTTTGTAATGGTCCTTTTCGATATCTGGTATCGACTTCGTATTCTTGTCGGTCACTGTTGATTTTATTTATAACTTTTTCTTTTTTTCTTGAGTGTCTAACTTTGGTTGTCCACCATATAAGAATATGTGTGCAGGAGTTTGTCCAGTTGTGTCATGTTTTGTTTTGTGATTGTAAATGTAAAGAATGGTTTCTATTTTACTGAGTTTATTTTCTTCGTCATTTAAAGTATTGATTATTCTAATTTTTTCGTTTATTGTTTTGTGTAGTCGTTCGATGTCTGCTATTCCTGTTTTTGTAGTATTTAGTTGTATTTCTACTCCTTCATTTTCAAGCCATTTCTTGAGTGCTAAGCTGGAAAATGCGCCATCTCGGTCAGCTTTTAATAATATTGGCTTTCCTAACTGATTAAATATACGCATTAATGCGTTCTTGCATTCTATCCAATCTTTTGTTTTAATGTTTTCAAGAGTAGCGAATTTTGAATAAATGTCTATGCAACTAAGATAGTGTTTGCCTTCAGATGAATAAATGTCTATTACAAATTTATCGCGACAATGTTCGGGCCTGGGGGTAATTTTCATCGGCATGTTTGTTTTTCTGTGTTCAGTTTTTGCTAAGTTACAAATGTTACATTCATTTATTATGTTTTGTGTTAGTAATTGGCTGTTAGGGAAATAGTAAGTTTCACAAAAGAGTTTATTTGTTTTTTGAATTCCGGGGTGTAAGAGTTTTTCATGATTCTTCAAGATAAGTTCTTTAAATTCAGCATATGAGTTTATATTTTTTAAATGAATGAGACTTCGTAGAATTTTAGTATGGTTAGTGTTGATAATTTCTTTGTGTGCGTTTTGAATGATCTCGAAATCTGCATCACTGTCTATAAACATTACACTAGTCTTTGTACAAAAATAGTCAATTAAATATTTTTCGGCTTTGTCTTTAGTCATGCTATCATATGTAATGTGAATTATTAATTTTTTGAAGTAATTCTGTTTTTTAATATTTGGAATGCCTTTAGAAAATATAATTTGTCTTTTGAATGTGTTTATTGGTTTCTCTGTAATGCAAATTAAATTACTACTGTCTTCGTCAGCGCTATGTTGTGTTTCAGGATTGGCTAAGAAATGATTTTGGTTTGTGATCGTAATATTGTTGACTAAGTTATACTTTCTATTGTATAAAATTACAGTTTGTGATTTATAATCTATAACGGCTTGAGCTTCTGAAAGCAGTTTTCTACCAATTAATAAATCGTAATCTGCTGAAAACTGATGTAGAAAGAATTCATTATTACTCTTGAACAAGTTGTTGGAAAGGACATTTATTTTTTGTGTGATTATTAAAGGTCCATTACTGGTGTGAATAAGACAATCGGTATTATGAATTGGTAAATTAAAAATATTAGATGTCATCATATTAACAGTAGATCCTGTGTCTATTAAACATTTAAAATTTTTGCCCTTATAAGTGATAGTTATGTATTGTTGGTTTCCGAGGCTGGCAGCTGAAAAATTTTCGGCTTTCTCGATTTCTATTTCATTTAATTGTTCTGTCTCATGTTCGGCTGTGGCTGTTTGTATGTATGTGTCATTTGAGTTTTGTGGGTAACTTTGGTCTTGGTAATATTGAGGATAGTATTCAGAATAAGAAGCTACTTGATTATAATATTCTTGTTGCATATAATCGTGATAGTTAATTTCTTCTTGATTTCTAGTTTCTTCTTCTATGCTCATTTTACTTTGTCCACTTTCTGCAGGTCTAACACGTTTTCTTGGTTGGGTATTGAAAGGGGCTTGTTGTGGAGTTACTTGTGCATGTTGTCCGAAACGATTATTGTCAAATTGGCTCGGTCTTAGAATTGATCTTTGTGTAGGGTATAATGGTCTGACCGTGTTAGGTGTTGGTTGCATTGGTCGATGTGAATAATGATTAGGTGGATAATTAGGTGTTTGTTGCATTGGTCGAGGTGAATAATGATTAGGTGGAAAAATGTTATTGTTAGTATAATTAGGTGTTGGTGTTGGTATTGATGGAAGATAATGTTGTTGAAAATAAGGTCGATATGGGACATAAGGATGGTTTGGTTGAAGAAATGTGGGAAACTTTTGAATATAGGGATTTGGGTGTGACGGCTTGAAACTTTTATCTTGTTTTATTTTGATTTGATTTGATTCTAGACAGGGTTCATCATAAATGTTTTTTTCCTGTAATATATTTATTAAGGATTTTAAGTCGGGGATTTCACAATTTATAATTCGAATGCAAATATCTGTAGGTAGTTTTTGGATTAGGTGGTCGATACTAGTTTTAATTAACCGGGCATACAATGTTTTTTCATCTAAATTATTTTCTAATACTAGCTTACTCATTAATGTCTGCCTACGGTGTTCTGCTTCTTCCAAGAAAGCTCGTACATTTCCCTTAAATGGGGTACTCCTGAATTCCTCCAATAGGACGTGGTTCTTGGTTTGCGTCTTGTAGTTTAGGATCAATTGCTTCCGAAGATCCGACCATGTTGTGAGATTGCTTATGCCAAGAGATAGCATAACTTCACTGCTGATGCAGCTTTCGACAAGTCCAAAAAGTATTAACCTCTGCCTTGCATCATTGGTGGTGTAGAGGGATAATATGTAATCGATCCGTTTGATGAACGTGTATAAATGGTTCTTGTTTCCAGTGAATTTTTCAACAATTTTTAGTTGATTGATTACTTGCGTCATACTTGTGTCAGATAGGGGTGTTGTTGCGTTTCTATTATATTATTATTGTATTTCACATAATTTTAAGTTCAGTTTTTTTCTTTTTCTTTTTAAATTTATTATTATTAATATTCACTTTATTTTTAAGGGCTGTTGTTGCGTTTCCTTCCATTTTGTTTGTTTAAAATATTATTATTGTATTTCACTTAATTTTAAGTTCAGTTTTTTTCTTTTTCTTTTTAAATTTATTATTATTAATATTCACTTAATTTTTAGTTCAGTTTTTATATTCACATAATTTTTAGTTCAGTTTTTATCTTTTTTTAAAATTTATTAGCTATACTTAATTTTCTATAGTTTTGATTGTTTGGTTTGCACAGATAGCTCTTTGAATTTTGTGAGATAACCAGAAGGTTCTGGAATTATAGTCTCTTCGAATTCTATCGCGTCTTCTTGAATTAATTTCAAGTTTATTTGTACAATCTGCGGCTTTGGCAATATGTGAAATTTTGTGTACACGTCACTGTCGAGGTTTTTATTTTTTTTAAAAACTTGACGCGATATTGACCGTCGCGTTGGTTGCCTTTGCGTTAGTTGTTTAGCGGATAGCAGTAACCAGGCATAAGAATTAATAACTTAGTTATTGCATCAAGATGCTTTCTATTGCTATCCTACCGGCTGCGCCAATTGAATATAAGTAAATTTGAGTCGAACTAATACCTCGCCAAAAGCTAATGGTAACGTTGATGTGATTTTGAAAGACGAAGTCACGATTTGTATTTTACTTGACAACTTGCTTTATTCACGAACAACTTAAGACTAAAGAATATTTTGTCCTAGGCTTCTTTTATATGCTGTTGAAATTACGCAGCATCAACATGACGCGTCGCTGCAACGGTTCTTTTACCGTTAGTCGGGCTCGTTATATCCAGTTAATTCCGGATTCGGGCGGTCGGGCGCGTTATTCTCAGTGTTCGGAGAAAAGCAACATGACTCGTTGATGCAACGGTTCTTTTGCCGTTAGTCGGGCGCGTTATATCCAGTTAATTCCGGATTCGGGCGGTCGGGCGCGTTATTCTCAGTATTCATGACGCGTTGATGCAACGGTTCTTTTGCCGTTAGTCGGGCGCGTTATATTCAGCGTTTAGGCAGAATCAACATCAACGGTTTTTCTATCCAGTTAATTCTGGATTGGCAATTCCAAGAAATTTCAGCTGAGCTAGCAAGTTGCTATGGGAACAGTTTTTTATGTATTGTGAACATAATTATTATGATTATGTTACTATATATATATATTTATATATATATATATATATATATATATATATATATATATATATATATATATATATATATATATATATATATATATATATATATATATAATATATATAATATATAATAAATAAATAAAATAAATATATAGGCTCTATAGTATTTACGCTATTAAATTGTATTGGTAAGTTCCAAAGTCCAAATACTAGTTCATATGGACAATAATTAAGAGTTACCGATGGTATTGTGTTAAAACAATACACGAAATACTGTAACCATACATCCCAATCAAATTTTATCTACTGAAATATATGAACGAATGCACTCATTGAATGTCCTATGACTTCTTTCAACGGTACCCAATATCTGCTGGTGGTGTACGGTAGATGTTATGTTGTGAACTTTTAAATATTTGAACAACTCAGTTATAATGGACTTTTTATATCATGTTCCCATGTCTGTAATGAACGTCTTCATTGGACCGTACTCAAGAATAAAATATTCGAATATGGCTTTTACGACAGTTGTTGCACTCTTATTTGCAACAGGAATTGCTACTAAATACTTTGTTAATTCCCATATTAAAGTGAATGCGTATTCATTCCCATTTTCTGTAAGTGGTAGTGGACCAATTGTATCTACTATCACTCTGTCTAAAGCATATTCGGTTATTACCATAGGTGATCTGGTATGTTTCGTCGTTTTTATACCCTGAGCCCATTGAAAATGGGAAATCAGGGTATAATGTTTTTGTGAAAATGTATGTAACAGGCAGAAGGAGACGTCGCAGACCATACAAAGTATATATATTCTTGATCAGCTCGATGAGCTGAGTTGATATAGCCCTGTCCGCCTGTCCGTCTGTCCGTCCGTCCGTCCGTCCGTCTGTGTGAACGCAGCGATCTCGTAAGCCACAGAAGCTAGAGAACTGAAATTTGACATGTATACTACTGAATACCATAAGACATTATGTAATGTAAGACATTATGTAATTTTTGTATTCAGGATGCCACGCCCCCTTCGCCCTAAATTTTCAAAAACCGCATTTCAAATACTAGAGATTTCTGCTTCGGCACATACACACATATGAATAACATAATCATGTCCTGAAAGTGTGAATCAAAAAGTCCTGCTAGAAAACAAGTTATTAAACATTTAATTTCCACAACATAAGCCTCTTGCAGCCCAAGCGCAGTCGCTACGTCAACTGCGCAGTTGGCAGAGCGTATGCTTGAGTGTGCGTCTGTGTGTGTGTATATGTTGCTTGCAATATATGTATATGTAAGCATAGAATATTTGAAGTATCGGCACTTCGCAGGGCTCAGGGTATCTCCTAGTCGAGCCGTCTCGACTAGAGCATTCTTACTTGTTCATTATTTATTTGGGTCACCGGCTTGAGTAGCGCTACTCTTAATGATTTTCATTGGCCATTTGTTTGAAAGTATCTATTGAAATTGATTCAAAGATCTTTTCGCTCGGTGCCATTTTTATTTGGGTGATTTTAGATACACCGGCTTGCCATTCAAGTCTTATACGTTGGGCTTAGAAGCTTTTTCAAGACTTTGCTTTGGCAGAAATTTTTTTGTCTACTTTGGTGCCTAGTAGTGACTTTCAGGACTTTTCTATTCATGTCAATTAGTTCGGATGTCGTTATCCTTGAAAGGCATCTGCCACAAAATTATCTTTACCTCTCAGATACCCTACCGTAAAATCATACTCTTCTAATACGAGTCGCAAGCGTGTTAATCTAGAACTTGGATTAACCATAGAAAATAAATATGTTATCAATTTTAACTGTAAAATGTTTTCCATATATATATGGTCGAAAATGTGTTATTGCCCAATGTATTGCTGCTAGTTCTTGTTCTATAGTACTCTTATTGCTTTCACCTTTAGTGCATATACTGGGAGTTGGAGTTAAAACTGCTCCACATGCTTGCTTGCTTGCATCTGTGATTATGCAAAATTCTTTGCTAAAATCTGGGTACTGTAATAAATTTGGTTGAACAAGTTGATTTTTAAGGTACTGAAATGCCTTTTCACATTCTACTCACTATTCAAATGGAATATTCTTTTTACATAATCTTGTTATGTGCCGTGAGTATTCGGCGAAGTTTTTTATAAAATGTCTATAATAATTGCAAAATCCAACGAATCTTCTAGCGCTGTCTGCGTCCGTAGGGACAGGATAATTATTGATAACATCAAATTTTTTGTCATCTGCCAAATTGCTTTATCTGTGCATCTGTGACATCTGCGCATGAAAAATGAAAATTTTTCTGGATGTAATTTCAGATTGTGTTTTCTACAAAGTTTGAAAACATCTCTTAATCATATGTTGTTCAGAACCACCAATAACGATTAAATCATCCATGTAAAGGAAAGCTTGTGTAGGCTCTAGGCCTTAGAATGCTATTGTCATCATTCTCTGAAATGAATTAGGCGCTATTTTTAAACCAAATGGTAATCGCGTGAAGCGATATGAACCATTGCTTGTTGAAAAAGACGTTATATTTCTTGAGATTTCCTCAAGCCCAATTTGGAGAAAAACCTGACATTACGTCAAGGCATGAAAAATATTAGCTCTACCCAATTGATCAAGAATATCGTAAACTCTGGGTAGTGGAAAATCATCACCATTCTTAAGTCTCAACTTATATTTATAGAAATTGTTTGTTGTGATTGGTTTGGTTTCAAGTCCGAACACGTCACTGTACTTGGCGCATATATCTTATTACTCTTTTCTATTTTCATTTAGATTTTGAATTACATCGTAGTTCGAAAGTGATTCAAATTTTAAGTGATTAATTGGCATGTATCTGTGGTATTTAAGAATCGGAGAAAAGTATTTTGGGCTGTGGCAATAGTATTTGCAACATAAACACTCAGATTATTTTCCTGATTTGGAATTAAAATGTTTTCTTCTGCTGAAGACAACTCTATTTTGCGTATCATTTGGGATCTTGCTGGTAGAAGTGTAGAATTAGTACCAGAGCTATTTGTTATTGGAACATTGATAGGATACGTTAGGTTTTGTGGTCTAATTATAAACCAATCTTCTGAACTATGGTAATCTAATTGGCAATTAAATTTGTTTATGAAATCTAATCCTATTATTTCATCGCAAGGGATTGCGAAATCTGAATGAAGTAAATGAAATTTGTATGGAATAATGTATTTGTCTGTTTGAAGTTCAATTGAGACCAGTCCCTTGGGGTTTATTACTCCTTCTCCTATGCCTCGAATGTTTATAACTCTATTGATTTTGATGTCATGTGAGACATCAGAATTTTCTTTTATGATTGAAATATCTGCACCTTTATCAATCAAAAATGTTATATTGTTATTTGTTGCAATATTTTTGAGTTGAGACTTAAGTTGACAGCATATATTTTATTATTTAAGCTTGAATATCTGGAGGTAGCTGGGAGTTTCCCGAAGTATCTTGGGCAACTCGGACATTATTGGTAGTGTTAAAATTCCTTCTGTTTTGGTTTTTGCTTCGGTTGGAATTATACCTACCTCTGTTATAACCTCGTCCCCTCTCTATTTCTATTATTGTTGTTATAACTGGAATTATAGTTACCACGGCCATTGCCTCTACCTCCTCTATCGGTTGTTGTTGTACTTGAACTTCCAGTCATAAGAATTTTTCTGCTTTGTTTGGGTCTAGGCCATCGTCAATAAAAGATGTCTCTAATTGCAAATTGTCCATTTCAGTTGCATACTGGGAAGCAGTTTTGCCTTTTTGATTAATATTCAGTAATTTAGCTTTTAATACGTCAGGAGATTCTCCTTTTACGTCATCTTTAAGCTTATTTATAATTCCGCATATAGTAGCTTCATCTTGTACTTTGTACACAATATTGTGCCGGTTATTTTTGATTTAATAACCTCAATTGCTATATCCTCTTGGTTGCCTTTAGTTTTTTCCGATGATGAGTTCCGAGTTCCGATCGATGAGTTGATATAGCCCTGTCCGTCTGTCCGTCCGTCTGTGTAAACGCAGCGATCTCGTAAACCACAGAAGCTAGAGAGCTGAAATTTGACATGTATACTCGTGAATACCATATGCTATACGAGTTTATTTTTCCAAAAATTCGATAATTCTTCCCGTTCTCTTTTTATCGATAAATTTCGATAACTTTTCGTCTCTTTTGCGTACCGTGTAGATGCCTGTTATGAATACAAACATTTTGTAATTTTTGGATTTTGATGCTACGCCCCCTTCGCCCTAAATAGTGCTGCGTTCACACAGACGGACAGACGGACTGACGGACGGACGGATGGACAGACGGACAGGGCTATATCAACTCAGCTCATCGAGCTGATCAAGAATATATATACTTTGTAGGGTCTGCGACGTCTCCTTCTGCCTGTTACATACATTTTCACAAAAACATTATACCCTGATTTCCCATTTTCAATGGGCTCAGGGTATAAAACGGAAGAAAAAGAATATATATATTCTTTATATATATATATATATATATATATATATATATATATATATATATATATATATATATATATATATATATATATATATATATATATATATATATATATATATATTTTACAGAAATGAGAAATGGGAGAATTGCCAATTCATTCTAACTAGACGGCGTCGCCCTGCATAACTGCAGAGCATGCGCCTCGTGCTTCGACGCTGATAACGCCGATTCAGCTATTTTGGCAAGAACGTTCCCAGAATAATCTTTTCGTTCTTGGCTCGTTACGTGTTCACAGTGGTTGTGAAGAATCAATGCCAAATGATATCTTCGCTGTCCTTGGACTTGATTTCGGGGATAACGCCGCACTTCATTTGCTTGATGTAGTTGTGATTTTATTCACTAAGACGATGGAGGTATGGTAGGGTTAGACTATTACTGTGACATTCTACAGAGGGGAAGCTATAACTCCTGGGAATCGCTCTTGGATGTTGTGGCGATTCACAAATCTGGTTCTGTTAATCAGAGCATAGGTGGCCAGTCGAGATGATTTCCAAGCTATCGTCGAACACCACAGTAGTGGTGGATCATTGATAATGATGACGCCGTCTTCGACTATGGTTATGGGTTTTAGGTGGCTAGGTTGTCGTCCAAAATGCACCACACCTCCAGAGTATAAACCAGACCGCAGGAGTTCGGCGCTTGTTTGCAAAATGTAGCAGTAGCAGTTGGCACGCAACTTGTGACTGCCCGAACCTGCAGTTACGACATTATCCGAAAGCTGCAGTATCGTATTGTGCGCAACCGGGAATATCGCTACTCTTAAAGAATTTCTTTCTATCTGTTGCTTGAGCCAACTAGCTGTGCCTCTGTCATACTAATGTCGTCGAAGTCATGTGCATCACCTGATAGATATGTAGTAGTGTGAGTCAGACATGTTGCTGTTGTCAGTAGTATTCTGCTGAACTGAAACTAAACTAAACTTATACTGAACTTATAAGCTATAACTCAACGAAGGTTATCCTTGTGGACCACCCTACTATCTGATTCTTTAAGCAGTTTCGCTTCGCTATGTATTATAGCGGCGTCTGACTCCGGCTCGACGTTTTCGAGCGAGTTTACATTCTGCCTTGATAGGGCATCAGCGAACTGGCTTTCTTTACCAGGTGTATAAAAAAGGTTAGCCCCTGTCTAATCAATTCGTGCTTTCCAGCGCTTGATCTTTGCATTAGGATCTCCCTCAGAGACCGCGAACGTGAGTGGTTGGTGATCTGAGAAGATGTTAATGTCCCTTACCCCATAGAGGTAGTGACGAAACTTGGTCAAGGGCCATACAATGGCTATCAATTCACGCTCGTTAGTAGCGTTGTTTGCTACCCTGTCCTTTAACGTACGGGAAATCATTGTTATTGGACTTCCACTTTGAGACGGGACTGCGCCAAAGCCGTATGCTGACGCATCGGTAGTTAGGTAAAAAGCCTTCTTTTAGTCCGAGTACATTAACATAACGTCTTCTGAAGCTAGAATATTGCCTTTCAAAAGCGTGTCGTTGCTTTTCATCCAGCTTAACTGGAATCAGCTTCGACTTGTATTTGCTCACCAAACCGTTTTCTCCTATGAGAATGTCCGAGAGCGGCTTTCCTAGCTTTCGCAGCAAGTCTTTGATAATGCAGCGTTAATAACTGGCTAAGCTGAGGAATGACCTTACTGTGAATAGTGACTCTGGCACTACGTAATTCTGAATGGCTTTTACCTTTTCAGGGTACCATTATTCGTCACAATGAATCCCAGATACTCGACACTGTCTCTGAAGTATTGGGATTTTTCCTGAGCTACTCTCATCACTCTCATCTTGCATCACGGATGCTCTTGAGGACCCACTCAACGTGTTTGATGTTGTCCTTGTCATTTTCAGAAAAAATGATGGTATCATCGATACAGACATAGCAAGTACTGCCGATTTGTTCCCGAAGAACGTCATCTATGGCTCTTTGGAAAATGCTATCAGCATTTTTTAGACAAAACGGAAGTCGAAAAAATTCGTACTTTCCACCGTTTACTGCAAAAGCTGTCTTTCCCCTGTCCTGTTCCGCCAGAGTTACCTGGTGGTATCCAGAATTAAGGTCAAGAGTAGTAAATTAATATAGATTAGCCAAGATCATCGTTATACTCTCTGTATTGAAGAACTCTTCTTTCCTTATCCATGTCCAAAACCTTCGTGTGGTTATGCAATTGTGATAGTATATCCGTTCTGACACACCACCAAATATAAGTTTTCTATCTTTCAGACCTGTTTTAACAAGTCTAGCCCAATGATTCCATCGAATGTGGAAGGATTTTCTAGAATGAAAAAGTGTTTCTTTAGCCCGAACACTTTTTCGTAATGTTGTTGGAGCCGTGAATGGATTGCTCTACCAACTTTGTTTCAACCGAGCCAACGCCTTCAAGATTTTGGAGAGGCTTGATATAATTTTAGATGTGCCCGTGTCGATTAGTAATTTGACATACGTCCCTGCTATTCGCCGCCGTAAGTACGGTAAGAGGGACTTTGCCTTAAAAAATGGAGACGGTGTGCTCATGCTGCTGGCGATTCTGGTGGCTCCGATTATTAGCTTTGTCTTCTAACTCCTTAGCGAAACTAGTCGCAAAAGCGTACCTGTCATGGTTAGCGAAACTAGTCGCAAAAGCGTACCTGTCATGGTTAGCCTTCCTGCGCTAACTTCCTGAACCAATGCTAGCGCCGATGGCAAATCTGATGGATACAGTACGTCGGTTAGGCTCCGGAGATAAAGACTCTTAGGGCATCGTCCCTAAACTTCTCAAGCATGCCTCTAGCTAGATCTTGCTCAAAGGTCATGTTAGCGTAAGCTATTTTTCCACCTCATCGTAGTATTCTAGAACTGATAAACTACCTTGTCTGAGAGTGCCCATTTCTTGTTCTATAATATGAATAATATGAATAATAAGTCAGTTGTATCTATTTCGGTCACCTGATCACCTACTTGAACCCGTTCGAATTCTTCGATTAAGCTCACTAATCACTATCGTCGATAGCTATTCTTTCGGTATTCGTACATCGTAAAAGAACACTAACCGTCTTTGATATAGTGAATATAACAGAAAAATGTCAACAGAATAGAAATCTCATGTACGAACTAATTCATTAAAAGACTAATCTTTAATCTAGCATAAATAAACGACTTACTTACATGATTCTAATTCCGCATCCTAATTCCGGCGTCGATCAAATCTAATTCGTGTTCGCTGCCCGGAGAGCTCCCGCGGCTCCGGTGTATTTGGAATTTGTTGTTTATTTTTTAACAGACAACCGCTGTCCACTTTGCACTCGTTGCGATCGTTCACTTTTACGTGATTGTTCGATAAAGTTTCCGCGTAAGCAAAAATTAATTCCACCGTGGGTATGTGACGTGGGGCGCCAATTATTTAATGTCTACTTGCCCAGATCTCGTCTAGAATTAGCAAGCACTAGGAGTTGATAGAATAGTGAATAGTGAATGAATAGTGATAGAATAGTCGCGACCACTAAGCGAGAAAAGTTCACAATATTTATTCGGACGATCCGTTTTAAATGTAATCTTAATCTAAAGTACAAGGAATATGTTGCGGATATTTATTCGCCACTGCCGCTGTTGCCGTATATGGCTTTAGTCGATGCCGCTGCTGGGTATCGTATTACCTTGCGGACGTTGCGCAACGTACTTTCACGACGCTGTCTTGACTCCGCAGGTCGTCGGCTTCTTGCCGACCGCTGAAAACGAGTATCGAGCCGTCTCGACTAGAGCATTCTTACTTGTTTATACAGAGGAATAAATAAACTACAAATGAATAAATCTTTTGGGGTCGCGAACAAACTGCGTAAGAGGTAATTCTCATAGCAACAAGAATTAAAAATATTGAAAGAGGATTTAGACCAGTCAACAATTTTACCCGACTTTTTAAACTTTTTAAAATATTTAGATTTAATATTTGTTAAAGTAGAAAGAGTCGGGGCACACCAGGGAGGCTTATTAGAAAGGCATTTAGAAAGACATATTAGAACGCAACTGTCTAGAATATAATTTAAAGTACTAGAAAATATAGAAACTGCTAAATCGACATCCGTTGCCTCATATAAAGCAGACCAGTCTGTTGCATTAATGTGATCATTAAGCAAAACAAAATTACATTTATTAAAACAACGACGTTGTTTTAATGATAAAGGCGAAAAATTGGTGGATACCTATTTAAGTATTAAAGCTTCTAAAGTAGGATGATGTATATCCTCCAGAATACAAAACCGAGATGATCTTAACCCCTAACCTATCATCATTGGTAAAAACGAGATCAAGAGAACGATATAAATGATTAGAAATTGAGTTCATATGAAACAAGGAAAGGTTAAATAATTCATCAAAAAGATATTGATCAATTGTTGGAATAAAATAATTTGAATTTTAAGAGATGAGATGAGGCCCAATAAGTGTTTAGTATATTAAAATACAAGAAAAAAGCCATTATCTTCAAAATACTGATACATTTCTATAATACAAGATATATGTTGACTATAAACTTGTAAATCAGAAGAGCGAAGTATAAATGAACAAGTAACGTTCAGGGAACAAGACTGAAGAGTTATTTTAACTCCAATAATAATGAAGGTTTTACCGAATCAGAAACCGAGGAAATTCTATTCCGCATCTTATGTTTAAATACTTGCACAACTATGTTAGGTGCCCGAAAATTTGAGTCACATATAGTTGAGAAGAATTATATAGGTACATTTATTTTAAATGAAGCAATTTCACGAGGAGAAGTAAAGTAAAGTGTTGCTTTCAATAAAAGCAGACACAGCCTGACACATAGTATATGATGAAAGCGTACATAAGAAAAATTGCTTTGTGACACTCGATCCGGCAAGCACAGTTGAGAGCCATGCCCAGATCCAAAAAACCACAGCTTTCATTGCTAAATCTAGAAAACCGTTTAAATTTTGCTGTAAACATAATTGATCCGCCGCCAGGATACCTGAGAACTGGCATTCATAGACGACAGTACCTCCAAATTTTGCAATCAAATTTGAAGAAAAGTGCGAAAAGTGAAAATTTGGATTCATAAACACCAACAAGCCAACATGTTTAGGCATTCTGAAGGAAAGGGGAAGGAAAATAGGGCGCAAAGAACAGCGCACAACTAAAAGTCGCTATTACAGAAGAATGGCAAAATATTCCCGTAGAATATTTAACTTTGTTGGAAAATCCATAACTACTTTTAAATTTAAGTTAAGAACAAATACATTTCTTGACAGCCTGAAAAATGAGTCATATTTGTTTTTTTTTGTTCATTTTGTTGTCATTTTATAGTTTAACTTAAAATTTATCATTAAACAACTTACCATTAAAAAAATTGCAGAAATGTTTAAGCTTTTATATGTACATACATATGTACATACATATGTATGTATGGATCTAAAGTAAAAAAAATGTAATTTTTTTGCGGTGTGTAAAGAGTTTCTTGACAAACTGTATGTGAACTCATTCATATATTGCCTTTATTTGTAATTGACCTTCAATTTAAATAATTTGAGAAATTTGGCAATATTTAACAAAATAGCATAGCATGCGAGACTCAAGCTTCAAAGAAGTGGAAAATATAATTCAACAACTATCGAAATCGCTTTTAGACGATTTTATTAACAAGTAAGAATGCTCTAGTCAAGACGGCTCGACTTAGAGACACCCTGAGCCCTGCGAAGTGCCGATAGTTCAAATATTCTATGCTTAGTTTACATACATACATATTGCGAGCAACACATACACACACACAGACGCACGCTCAAGCACACGCTCTGCCAACTGCGCAGTTGACGTAACGACTGCGCTTGGGCTGCAAGAGGCTTATGTTGTGGAAATTAAATGTTTAATAACTTTTTTTCTAGGAGGACTTTTGTATTCAAACTTTCAGGGCAAGATTATGTTATTCATATGTGCCGAAGCACAAGTCTCTAGTATGAAATGCGTTTTTTGCAAATTTAGGGCGCAAGGGGCGTGGCATCCAGAATCCAAAAATTTCAAAATGTCTGTATTCACAACAGGCAGCTACACAGTGAATTGTCATGTCTTTAGCTCTTACGGAACCCAAAATAAAAGAAAAGTTATCGAAATTTATCGATAAAAAGAGAACCGGAAGAGTTATCGAATTTTCGAAAAACAAAATCGTATAGCGTATGGTATTCAGGAGTATACATGTCAAATTTCAGCTCTCTAGCTTCTGTGGTTTACGAGATCGCTGCGTTCACACAGACGGACAGACGGACAGGGCTATATCAACTCAGCTCATCGAGCTGAACAAGAATATGTATACTTTGTATGGTGTGCGACGTCTCCTTCTGCCTGTTACATACATTTTCACAAAAACATTATACCCCGATTTCCCATTTTCAATGGGCTCAGGGTACAAAATCGGGACAATCATCGATCGGCCGTTACTAAAAAAGTTAAAGTCTCTCGCTGTAATATGTTCTGAAATTATATCTCCCACGTCTTTGGAGCTACAGTCTCGAATATTTCATTAGTTTGCTATATATTTTCTGCAATTTGGATTTATCAAGTTTTTTATAACGGATCCAAATTTTCCCAATTCTTTCCATTTAAGATAATTCGCAAAGGAAACTAATATGTGAGTGTTGTAATTGGCAGAAGTGCGTAACCACCGGGCATCTCCCATGAATAGCAAAATAACTTTCTGAAAATTTGTTTAAGAAAGTCTATATATAAAAGAAATTATTAAACATTTAATTTCAATCCAAGCGCAGTATCTAATCTAGTCGTAAACTGCGCATTGTGTGTGCGTAAGTTTGTACTTATTATTTTTATTATTTATTATTTATTATATAGTTGACAAAACGAGTGTCACTAATAAGTAATTAAAGTAAAAGCCTAAAATTAACAAAATTTTATCAATGATATCACCACCCGCTGGGGGTGTTTTATTTGCCCCGAATCACAGCCAAAATGGTTAGTGATATCATTGAACTATGAAAGATAGGGAGTGAAGAAATTAAAATATTTAGTTTAAAAATTAATTTAGAAACATAGCTTAACCAAAAAAACAGAAGAAGAAGAACAATATTTATGTATTTAGAGAAATGAGAAAACACAACACAAGTAGGAAGAATTGCCAATTCCTGTGCATTCTCACTCTTGGGCCCTGTGTGTGATTTCTCTGAGGCGAGCTGAAAGCAAGGATTTTATTAAAGGAAGAGAGAGTTCTGAAGCAAATACATAAAAATATTTATTATAGGTAGTACATAAGACCTGAAACGCACTATGCAAGGAGTAATCAGATGTACATATAGGTAAATATAGAGGACGAAAGTGACGGGAAATACGAGAAGGTACTACAAAATTAATTTGCTTTAAAAGAGCAGGCGAATCAGTATTACCACTAATCAAATTATGTAGAAAAGCAATACCTAAGACTGTTCTACGGTTTATTAGTGACGGAAGATCTATAAGAAGAAGCCTACTAGGGTAAGCGAAGGTTACGATCCCAGTTAAGATTGCGTAACGCAAAGAGAAGAAACTGTTTCTGAACCGATTCTATACGGTCCTGATACAATTTATGCTGTGGCGACCATATAACTGAACAATATTCCAAAATTTGTCGAACCAGCGAAACAAAAAGGAGTTTGGTAACAAACGGGTCATTAAATTCTTTCGACCATCGTTTAATAAAGCCAAGAACACTTTTGGCTTCATTAATGATGGTTAATCTATGGGCATTGAAACTAAGTTTAGAGTCACTGTAGAAATACGTTGCAAGGAATCATTATTGATTTTATAATGAGCAGTATATGGACAAATGCGACTAAAGGTCATTGTCATTGTCATACATTTAGAACAATTCAACTGCAATTGATCTGCCTTACACCAACATTGAAAGGAATCAAGATCATCTTGTAATCGTAGATGAACCAGTGAATTGTTGTATGAGAGACAGAGTTTTACGTCATCTGCATACATAAAAACCTTTGAATGAGAAATATAATTCGGAAGCTCATTTATAAAAAGGGAGAATAGAAGAGGGCCCAAATGACTACCCTGAGGCACACCCGATGAGACAAATATGACCTTCGAAATAGATGTTCTTAACAAAACTCTTTGGGTTCTACCCTTTAAATAGGAAGCTATCCAAGACAGAAGTTTAGGCGAAAATCCCATTTGGTCAAGCTTTTGAAGTAAAATATCATGCTGAACTGAGTCAAATGCCTTACTAAAGCCAGTATATATAACATCAGTCTGCATTTTATTTAAAAAGCTTTCGTTGATTAGAGATGAAAATTCTAATAGGTTAGTTGAGGTTGATCGATTCTGAACAAAGCCATGCTGAGATGGTGAAATAATCGATTTGCAAAAATGTTGCAAGTTCGAAGTTATCATTTTTTCAAATAACTTCGGAATAACAGAAAGCTTCGCAATACCTCTATAATTAGAAATATCAGATCTTCCTCCTTTTTTATACAGAGGAATAATAAATGATTCTTTCCAAATTGAAGGGAATACTGAGGTATTAAGGGACAAATTAAACAGTTTTAATAAAGGTGACCGCAAAGAAACACTGCATTCTTTAATCAAACAACTTGGAGTACCATCTGCTCCAGGAGAGAACGATGTTTTCAAAGTCCGAATAGCGGATAATATTGTGTGCCATAAATTTATAAAATAGTTTAATGTATTTCGGTTGTTCATTCTCTAGCGCTATCATGACACTAATTTCCAGTCTAATATTAGAAACAGGACTGCATATTCAATTTTTATCATTATCGAATTTATCGAGAAGTGTGCATTAATAAAAGTGAGGCATTTTGGCGCAAAATTTGCGAATAACCAATCAATTTTTAATTGTGTTAAAAACTAAAATGATCAATACGAACTCTGTAAAGCCTTCGAAATTATATGTTATAAAAAGAGGTAAATTAATTATATATTTGTAAAAAAAATATTGTGAATAAAAATATCAAATATTTAGATGGAAGGAAGGAAGAAATCCATTTTGATAAAATTACATCTAGAATCCAGAAGCTATGTTACAATTTGAACATGGACTTCGTAGATCCTGTAAGTAAATATTTGAAACGTGTACATAAATAGAATATTATAATTCCTAATATATGTAAGATAAATTAAGATAAGATAAATATAACATAAATATTATACATATGTACATATGTATGTATGTACATGTATGTACATATGTAAATATGAACAGAATATGGTATGGTTTCCCTAATTGCAACAGGTGGTCAGATTTTTCATTTCTTATAATTTAATTAAAAAAGATAGAAACAAATATTTTAAATTATTAGCGTATGTATAGTAACTCTAACGCCAAATCGGACAAGACTTTTCATTTATTTCCATGTGGTTTTTCTTTAGCAGTAAGTTACTTATTTTAAGTTTTTAAATTTTTTCCTGAGTTCTAGGGAGCTTTAGCTTTCTTAAACAACAAAAAATTATATTTCAAACGGGAACATTTTTTTTTATTTCACAAAACTCATAACGAGTCAGATTATGAGCTTCAACGCCAAATCGGACAAAAGAAAACAAAACAAAAGAAAAGATCCGTTTTTTTGGCGGAAATTTTCTTTTTTTTTTTTTTACTTATTGCACTTCGTTATGTGCTTCAGTTCTTTTAAATGACAGCAAATTATTTTTGCGAAATAGGTCCACGTGGAAAACAAACTGGTGTTGAAGCGCGGCAAATAATTTTAAAACTACATTTCTGGTCGGAAGGACCAAATCTACCGTCCATGATATAATAATGAGGGTTCGGGAAGATGGAAGTTTGATTAGTAAAAGTCAGGTGGGCAAAAGAAAGCAGTTAAATTCACGGGAAGAGTGAGGAGAGTGGGAAGAGAAAGGATGTTTAAGACAACACTGTGCGCAATACTTTTCATAGGCATGGTTTTCATGTCAGAGTTGCCCAAAAAAGCCATTTATAAGCCAAGGCGGTCAGGGTAAAATTCGCAAAAGAATATTTGCTAAAAACCAACAATTTTTGGAATCGTGTAAGTCGGTTGTATATCATATAAAAATAATTTTTTTTTTTTTTTCATGAATTATGTTATTTAAAGGAATTATGTTATCATAGGCACTATTAAGGTTCGGTGATGATTTGGGGCTGCATGTTGAGTGCGGGGATAGTGAATCTGCATTTTATCGATGGTAATTTTGGACAAATTTGGGTACCTCGAAGTTTTAAATAAAAATTTTAAGCAAACTGCGGAAAAATTGGGGATCCTTAACGATTTTCCTTTCTAGATAAAATAACGATCCCAGGCAGTCGTCAATGGTAGCCCAGCTCTGGCTAATACAATCGACAGCCCAGAGCCCGGACATCAATGGAATTGAGAATCTTTGGGAAGTATTGGTCAGAAAAGTCTACCAAAACCGGTATAACACGCGTGACCAATCAAAAGAGGGTTTAATTGCAGATTGGAACTCCATAGAGTCAGAAATCTGCAACAATTTTGTAATTCATACCAAATCGATTGCAGGGTGTACTAGCATACAACGATCTTGCAATTAAATATTGATTTCTAAAGTTTACAGTAGTTGTTTTGTTGCTTTGATTTTTTCATGAATATTTTCTTTTGTCCGATTTGGCGTTGGAGCCACTGTATATAGTCACAGTACCCATACATTTTCACACACTGTTAATCTAAAACAAGTAAGAATGCTCTTAGTCGAGACGGGTTGACTAGGAGATAACCTGACCCCAGCGAAGTGCCGATACTTCAAATATTCTATTCTTAGCTTACATATACATATATTGCAAGCAACACACACACACACACATACGCGCGCTCAAGCACACGCTCTGCCAACTGCACAGTCGACGTAGCGACTGCGCTTGGGCTGCAAGAGGCTTATGTTGTGGAAATTAAATGTTTAATAACTTTTTTCTAGCATGAATTTTTTATTCAAACTTTCAGGGTATGATTATGTTATTCATATGTGTGTATGTGCCAAATAACAAAATTTTTGTATTCATAACAGGCATGTACACAGTGAATTTCATTTATCTAACTCTTAAGATAACTTTACTTAAGAAAAGTAAAATTATCGAAATTATCGATACAAAGAGAATTGGAAGAATTTTTTCATTGAAAATAGGGGTTAGATAGTTAATCAATCAAATTCTGAGAAATTGTTGTTTATATATAACATGGATGCTGACGTGAGAAATTGTTGTTTATTTATAACATGGATGCTGACGTACTGCTGCTTTGTTAGACCTCTTTCCAACATAAATGTCAGTAAAAGGGATCAACACATTGGGTATCAATGATATCCTAAGAATACATAACACTTAGTTTGAGGTAAAATGGTGGGGTTGGAGCTTAGAAGTATTTGATAATATGTAATTAAAACATATATTTTCCTAAAAATAGAAGGGACCTAAGTGTTGAGAAATTGGGCCACATTATTCACATTCTTCGTATTTTCAACCAGATAGTGACTTTAAACACAATGCTCATCATATTAAGATGTACTTGTCATACAAAACGCTACAAATTTTACACGCGAAGCAAATATTTGAAAAATCATATCATATCTCAAAAATTAAACTTATAGAAGATTTAAAACAGCCGTTATAAAAAACAACGGCTATCCGACAATAGATTAAAAATACCATAAATTAAATTTTGTATACCTAAGTATTGAAAATGGGAAATTCGGTTTATTGGTTTAGTTGAAATGTATGTAACAGGTAGAAGGAGACCTGGCAGACCCCATAAAATATACATATATGTATTCTTGATCGGCTCGATAAGCTGAGTTGATATAGCCTTGTCCGCCAGTGTGAACGCACCGATCTCAGAATCTATAAGAGCTAGAGATGGAATTTTGTATGTAGGTCCCCATAAAAGCACGCGCAGGTCAAGTTTGTTTTAAAAATTCGATAACTTCGATAGGTCAATTAAAAACGAAATCTATATTCAGCTACAAAATTCTATCTAATAGAGTGTTCAAGGTTTGTATTTAGTTTTATGTGTGTTTAATACAATTCTGATTTTTGTTAAATTTTTGATGCCACGCCCCCATCATGTACGCCCCTACATCTATTTTAAATACTAGAGACTTGTGCTTTGGCAAATACATACATACAAATGACATAATCATGCCCTGAAAGTTTGATAACGAAAGTCCAACCACAAAAAAGTTATTAAACATTTAATTTCCCAATAATATAAGCGCAGTCGCTGCGTCAACTGCACTGTTGGCAGAGCGTGTGCTTATGTGTGTCTCTATGTGTGTGTGTGTTTTGCTTGTGATGTACATGCATATAAAAGAAACAGAAAATTTGCGGAGTAGCGGTTTTTCGCTGGATTTAGTCGAGCGCCACCGACTAGAGTTTTCTTACCTTTTTTTACCCTGATCCCATTGAGAATGGGAAATCAGGGTATAATGGTTTTGTTGAAATGTATGTAACAGGGAGAAAGAGGCGTGGCAGACCCCATAAAATATATATTCTTGATCAGGGAGACAAGTCGCAGAACAAGTTTGATTAAAAAATCCGATGATATTATCGATCAAAAACTAAATCGATAATCAGTTATAAAATTCTATGTAATTCATCTTTATAGCTAGAGTTTTCAAATTTTATTTTTGTTTTATGTGTGTTTATACCATCTTGATTTTTTATCAATTTTGGATGCCACGCCTCCTTCCCAAATTTGCAAAATACTTATTTCGAATACTAGGGACTTGTGTTTTGGAAAATACATATATGTGAATGACATAATAACGCCCTGATATTGATTTTGATTAAGAAAATCCATCCATAAGTTTATTAAACATTTAATTTAGACATTTTAGATTTAGTATTTTATTGGCACATATACATACGAAAGAAATGGAGAATGTGTGGAATTACGGTTCCTCGCAGGGTTAAGGGTATCTCCTAGTCAGGTACCACCGACTAGAGTTTTTTATAATTGTTATACATAAATATATTATAAACCATAGCATACTTCTTATTAAAAAAACAACACCGTTAACTATAATATTTGTGCACGATTGAAACAGAGTTAATAACAAAAATACAAATATTTAGGTTTCAATAACCCTGAAAGTTATTAATGGACTCTACTGTGGTGTGTCTACACAAGAATTGGATAACTTAGCCGCGGAAATTGCAGCGAGTTTAACAACACATCATGCAGACTATGCACTTCTAGCTGCTAGAATCGCAGTGTCTAATCTTCACAAGGAAACTAAAAAAGTGTTTTCGGGTAATTATACACAACCAAAAATGATACCGTATTCATATAACACATCCGCTATAACCATTACAACACAGAACTCAAACAAATTATAGTTTTAATAATAAACTTAAATTTAAATTCAACATAATTTTTCATTTTATTTTTAATATAAGAAAAATTTAATATAATATTAATGAAATAATATGATTGTCAGGGCAAATATATAATATATATTATATAATATATTATGAATATATAACAATATTCCTTAATGGTCATATATAATATTTTCACCGCAAGACAATGGCATTTGCTTTAAAATTATATTAATAACTTTTTTCTGAAGAATTATTGGACAAATATTTTTTCCAATACAAATTACCTTTGTTTGTATTCATTGACTATTCGAGTAGTCAATTCAAAAAATTAAAAATTTAAATATTTTATCAAATGTGTTAAAAAAGGCACCGTTTTCTTGGTCACTAGAATAGACGCACGTATACTTATTTTAAAAAAAATGCATTATCATTTAGTTCACATATTTAACCGTAACCAGTAGGAAAACTCTAGTCGGACCCGCTAACGCTGCGAAGAGCACGTTAGAGAGAGCCGTTATACCACGCATTGTGCGTTTCTTTTCAATTGCACATTACATTTATATTTATATATTCGGGATTCGATCAAGTTTGTTTAAAAAAACTGATACCGCATCCTGTTTAGTGATATCGTTTAAAAACTTAATCGTTATTAATTATATCAACCACGTCTTAAATTCTCCAAATTGTTTATACTCTGAACTCTGAAGCCATTGAAAATGGGAAATCAGAGTATAACAGTTTTGTTGAAATGTATGTAACAGCGAGAAGAGACGTGGAAAACCCCGTAAAGTATATATATTCTTGATCAGGAAGACAAGACGAGTCAACATAGCCCTGTCCGTCTGTCCATATATGTGAACGCGTCGAGCTATAGATTTGAAATTCTGTATGTACGTCCCTGTATAGCACGCGCAGGTCAAGTTTGTTTTAAAAATTCGATAAATCAATCCGTTTAAATGTTATCGATTAAAAACGAAATCGATATTCAGCTATAAAATTCTCTAAGTCATCTTTATGGCTAGAGTGTTTAATATAATTTTGGTTTTTGTTAAATTTTGGCTACCAGGTCCCTGCGCCCTAAACGTAAGAAAAATGCAATTCAGTTACTAGAGACTTGTGCTTCGGCACATACACACATATGAATAACACAATCATGCCCTGAAAGTTTGATTAAGAAACAAATTACAAAATGTTTGTATTCATTACGGTACGTAAATACGAAGATAACTTATCGAAATTGATTGATAATAAACGCTGAAATTCAATGTAGAGTAAGTAAGAAAACTCTAGTCGGTGGAGCCCGAATAGGGGATAGCTATTCCGCAAATTCTCTTTGTTTTATATGTATGTACATCACATGTAACACATACACACACACACAGACGCACGCTCAAGCACACGCTCTGCCAACTGCGCAGTTGACATAGCGACTGCGCTTGGGCTGCAAGATGTTATGGGAAATTAAATGTATAGTCATTTTTTTTCTAGATGGACTTTCTTAATCAACCTTTCTGGACGTGATATGGTCATTCGAATGTATGTATTTGCCAAAGCACAAGTCCTTAATAATCGAAATACGTCTTGAATACGTTTGAAAATTTGGAGCGAAGCGGGCGTGGCACCCAAAATTTAAAAAAATCAAAATTTTATTTAACATACATGAAACAAAAAACAAATTTTGAAGACTTTGGCTATAAAGGTTAAGTAGATAGAATTTTATAGCTGAATATCGATTTCGTTTTTAATCGATAACATTCAAACGGAAATAGTTAACGAATTTTTGAAACAAACTCGTTCGAATTGTGATATTTACGAACCTCCAAACAAATTACAACTCTCTAGCTTTTTATAGGTTCTGAGATCCACGAGGTTCAGTAAAAAGAGGAAAAAGAAAAAACGAGGCAGACGGACTTGGCTAAATCGACTCGTTTTGTCTCCCTGATCAAGAATATATATACTTTATGGGGTCTGCCACCCCTCCTTCTGCCTGTGACATACTTTTTCACATAACCATTTTACCCTGATTTCCCATTTTCAATGGGACCTGTGTGACAAAGGTCATCGGCATCTACGACGCCGCCACATTATATTTACGGTTTAACTAGCAGCTAATAAGTCAAGCGGTGCATTGTTGTTCTTCTGTCTTATAAAATCAAAATTTTAAAACATAAACATAAAATTAAATACAAAATGGGAAATCTGGGTATAATGTTTTTGTGAAAATGTATGTAACAGGCAGAAGGAGACGTCGCAGACCCCAAAAAGTATATATATTCTTTATCAGCTCGATGAGCTGAGTTGATATAGCCCTGTCCGTCCGTCCGTCCGTCTGTGTGAACGCAGCGATCTCGTAAATCATACGAGTTTTTCAAAAATTCGATAACTCTTCCCGTTCTCTTTTCATCGATAACTTTTCTTCTCTTTTGCGTACCGTAAGAGCTAGAGACATGAAATTCACTGTGTAGATGCCTGTTATGAATACACACATTTTGTATTTTATGGATTTCGGATGCCTTCGCCTTAAATTTGCAAAAACGCATTTCAAATACTAGAGACTTTCCCCTACATAAGCGTCTTGCAGCCCAAGCGCAGTCGCTACGTCAACAGCGCAGTTGGCAGAGCGTGTGCTTGAGTCTGTGTGTGTATGTGTTGCTTGCAATATACTTATATGTAAACTAAGCACCGAATATTTCAAGTATCGGCTCTTCGCAGGGCTCAGGGTATCCCTAGTCGAGCCGTATCGACTATGAAGCACAGTTACAATACTACATACTACAATACAGTTTTTGAAAAAAAATTGACCTGAGCGTGCTTTACAGGGACCCACATTAAAAATTTCAAGTCTCTAGCTCTTATAGCTAATATTATATTATAAACAATAGTCACATTTAAAGGGACATAGTTATCGGTTATTTAAAGCAAACTGCGTGGGGTTCTATAAGGCCTTTTAATTTCAAACCTATTTTTTGTTTAATCGTCGCGTCAATATTTA
Source organism: Drosophila peninsularis (assembly GCA_035047485.1). Taxonomy (NCBI): domain Eukaryota; kingdom Metazoa; phylum Arthropoda; class Insecta; order Diptera; family Drosophilidae; genus Drosophila; species Drosophila peninsularis. The sequence continues at coordinate 228,827 of JAWNPN010000057.1, read as the reverse complement.
CACTGCATCATCAGGACATCTCCCTAAATGTTGAATATTTTGAATATCTAGAGCCTTAAAAAATTTTCTAATTACCTCTGTTTTATTGTACACCCCTAGTGGACGTAGGCATATAGATAATACGAAAGAAATGTAAGCAAATATAGTTTGCCACGCCCCCCGTGGACGTAGATCCATCTTTATAAGATCCTAACAGTAAAAAATTAGGGCATTCTAGATCAAAAGCTGTAGAAAATACAGTTCAACCGATTTGCCATGCCCCCAACTCTATCGATTCTACAAGTAGTGTTTCTGAGATACAGGATAATGCAGATACAGGATAATGACACTTAATCTGATGAGGGTATATATGAGTATATATTACGCAATAGCGTTTGCGTTCATATGGACAGGAAAGAAAATATGTAAGTTATAAAAGCTGACAGATGTGAGGTAACTTGTAACTTTCTCGGAATTTCGCTAGCGATAATTAAATAAAAGTGACTTTTTTAAGGTTAACTGAAATCCGTTACAGATATACTTATAAAAATAAATATTTATTATTATTACACCTAAAATTGAAATTTTAATTATTAGAAAATAGTCTAAATTTACCGAGAATGTTTACGGTACTCTATTTTGATGTCGCGCAGTGCTTATGTAGACTACTCAGTTTACGTTATTTACATATATTACATATTTTTACCACGCCACAAACAAAACCATTATATATTATTTTTAATGAAAATAATTAATATTTATTTTTGTATGTTGATTTCAGACGTTTTTGAAGATCTTTTTAAACACATTAACAAAGAAACAAATCTGCCTTCTCCTTTGGTTTCTGAATATCATTACAATATTGTTAAAAACAATTCTGATCGTTTAAACTCCGCTATCATTTATGATCGTGATTTCGGATATAATTACTTTGGATTTAAGACACTTGAGAGGTCATATTTGCTAAAAATAAATGGAAAAATAGCGGAAAGACCTCAGCATTTGCTTATGCGTGTCGCAATAGGTATACATGGCGAAGATATTGGTTCTGCAGTTGAAACCTACAATTTACTGTCTGAGCGTTATTTTACACATGCATCGCCCACACTTTTTGCTGCAGCCACAAATCGTCCACAATTATCGTCATGTTTTCTATTAACTATGGTATCTGATTCCATTGAAGGAATTTTTAAATCTGTTGAACAATGCGCAATGATCTCCAAGTCAGCAGGTGGCATTGGACTTAACGTACACTGTATTCGAGCAAAAGGCACTTCAATTTGTGGAACAAATGGTACTTCAAATGGATTAGTACCAATGCTTAGAGTATTTAATAATGTTGCTCGATATGTTGATCAAGGAGGTGGTAAAAGACCTGGAGCGTTTGCCATTTATTTGGAGCCTTGGCACTCAGACGTCTTCGAATTTTTGGATCTTAAGAAGAATACTGGAAAAGAGGAACACCGTGCGCGTGACCTTTTTTTTGCATTGTGGATTCCTGATCTTTTTATGAAACGCGTAGAAGCCAATGACGATTGGTCATTAATGTGTCCACACAAATGCCCCGGTCTCCAAGATGTTTGGGGTGAAGATTTTGAAAACCTCTATGTCAAATATGAGCAAGAGGGGCGGTCGAATCGAGTTATTAAAGCTCAATCTCTTTGGTTTGCCATTATTGAATCTCAAGTAGAGACGGGAACTCCTTACATGCTATTTAAAGACTCGTGTAACAGGAAAAGTAATCAACAAAATGTTGGAACTATAAAATGCAGTAACTTGTGCACAGAAATAGTTGAGTATTCGGCGCCAGACGAAATAGCTGTGTGTAATTTGGCATCAATAGCACTAAACATGTTTGTGATGCCCGAAAAATCGTACGACTTTAAGAAACTTAAAGAAGTAACTAAAATTATAACCAAAAATTTAAATAAAATAATTGATATAAATTACTACCCTTTGCCTGAAGCTAAAAAATCAAATTTGCGACACCGTCCAATTGGAATTGGTGTTCAAGGATTCGCAGACGCATTAATCTTAATGCGGTATTCTTACGAAAGCCATGAAGCCTTCCTATTAAATCAGCAGATCTTTGAAACTATTTACTTTGGAGCTCTGGAAGCAAGTTGTGAACTAGCTCAAAGAGATGGACCATATGAGACTTATATTGGAAGTCCAGTAAGCAAAGGAATATTGCAGTACGACATGTGGAACAAATCACCAACAGACCTTTGGGACTGGAACACTCTGAAAATATCAATAGCACAACACGGCGTCAGAAACTCATTACTAATTGCTCCTATGCCTACAGCATCCACTGCGCAAATAATGGGCAACAATGAGTCGTTCGAACCTTACACTTCAAACATTTACACAAGACGAGTTTTATCTGGCGAGTTTCAAGTAGTAAATCAACACTTGCTCCGTGATTTAACAGAACTCGATTTGTGGGATGACGATATGAAAAATCAAATAATTTCAAGTCGCGGTTCAATACAAAACATTGAAGCTATTCCAAAAGAAATTCGTGATTTGTATAAAACGGTGTGGGAGATATCAATAAAATCAACTATAAAAATGGCGGCTGATAGAGGAGCGTTTATTGATCAAAGTCAGTCTTTTAATATTCATGTTGCTGAACCCAACTACGGAAAACTAACATCAATCCATTTCTATTCATGGAAAGCGGGGCTTAAGACAGGAATGTATTATCTGCGCACAAAGCCAGCAGCTAACGCTATACAATTTACTGTAGATAAAAATATATCTGTATTGGAAACTAACGGACACAAATCATTCGACAACAATATCTCCCTTGAATTAGATCACCCAAGCGAGTCTGATATAGAAAAGGAACGTAAAATGGCAGATATGATTTGTTCCCTTGAAAACAAAGATGCTTGTTTATCTTGCGGATCCTAAACACATTTATAAGATGTAAGAATAAATAAATCCAATCACATCACAATTAAACGCTTTTTATATTTATATATATAAAGAGCAACTTCATTATTGTTACTTGCTTTGTTGTTAATTACTTCCTTTAATAATTGTAGTATTGAAAAAGGTCAAGGGAATTTTATATAGTATTATCAATAATCACCAGAAAAAAATTTTAAGTATTGAGATATCTCTGATTTCAGCTATAATCCTGTTCTTGCAGAACATGTGAGGAATGAGGTTACTGTAGCTGAGCTGCGAATAGTGAGTTATACTCGAAAAGTGTTATGTCATATTTAATTATATGTAAATCAATAAATAAATTAGCTATTTCATCATAATTTATTTTATACCCTGAACCACTAACCATACAGCACATAGAGCTGACACTGGGAACAAGATTATTATCCGTACATAAATTGGCTATGCGCTCCCATTAGCGCACTGCTCCCAGTCGATTCGTTTTAGCTTACTGCGACGAAAATACGAGATGTCTACGTCAGTGCTCTGCAATCGCTCGGCTGTAATAGTCCTTTTTTATACCCTGAGCCCATTGAAAATGGAAAATCAGGGTATAATGTTTTTGTGAAAATGTATGTAACAGGCAGAAGAAGGAGACGTCACAAAGTATATATATTCTTGAACAGCTCAATGAGCTGAGTTGATATAGCCCTGTCCGTCTGTCCGTCCGTCCGTCTGTGTGAACGCAGCGATCTCGTAAACCACAGAAGCTAGAGAGCTGAAATTTGACATGTATACTCCTGAATACCATAAAATTCGATAACCCTTCCCGTTCTCTTTTTATCGATAAATTTCGATAACATTACGTCTCTTTTACGTACCGTAAGAGCTAGAGACCTGAAATTCACTCTGTAGATTCCTGTTGTGAATACAGACATTTTGTAATTTTTGGATTTTGGATGCCACGCCCCCTTCGCCCTAAATTTGCAAAAAACGCATTTAAAATACTAGAGACTTGTGCTTCGGCACATACACACATATGAATAACATAATCATGTCCTGAAAGTTTGAATAAAAAAGTCCTGCTAGAAAAAAGTTAATTAACATTTAATTTCCACAATCCGACTTTATCCGACTTTAGAGGTTTTAATACCTATTGACCTCTTTAGCTAAGTCAAATTTCAATATTTTAAATTCTCGTTGCTCTTACGCTGTAGAAGGGAGGTTGTTTGTGACCCTAAAAGGTTTTATTCATTTGTAAATTCGAAGCGTAAATCTTCTGGATTGCCCTCTTCATTTTTCTTGGGTTTAGACAAGACCTTTAATGATCAAGATGCCTCTGATCTATTTGCAGATTTCTTCCGATCCACTTACTCTTCTGTCCTTTCCGATACCAATTCACATTCAACTTTGAATACTATAATGAATGTAAATACCATTATTGCTTCAAACATTTCGTCTATTCGGATTTTTCTTCTTCCAGTTTTTATGGTTGTAGATTAATGTTTAAACTAAATATTTTTAATTTCTTCACTCCCTATCTTTCATAGTTCAATGATATCACATATTTAGCTGTGATTCGGGGAATAGCTCGCCATCCTGGCAAATAAAACACCCCCCGAGGTGGTGATATCGTTGATAAAATTTTTTTATTTTTAGGCTTTTACTTTAATTACTTATTAGTGACACTCGTTTTGACGAAGATTAGGGTCCCAGTTTAGATTACGTAGGACAAAGAGCAAAAACTTTTAGTACCGATTCAATACGATCCGGATAACCAATTTGTGCGGTGGAGAGCAGTATATGGAACAAGAGTGCTCTAGTCGAGACGGCTCGGAGATTCCATGACCCCTGCGAAGTGCCGATACTTCAAATATTCTATGCTGACTTTACATATGCTTATATTGCAAGCAACACAGAGAGGCAAACTCAACCACACGCTCTGCAAAATGCCCAGTTGACGCTGCGACGACTATGTTGTGGAAAATTAAATGTTTAATAGCTTTTTACTGATAATAAGAGAACGGGAAGAGTTATTCCATTAAAAACAAGTAAGAATGCTCTAGTCGAGACGGCTCGACTAGGAGATACCCTGAGCCCTGCGAAGTGCCGATACTTCAAATATTCTATGGTTAGTTTACATATACATATATTGCAAACAACACATACACACACACAGACGCACGCTCAAGCACACGCTCTGCCAACTGCGCAGTTGCCGTAGCGACAGCGGTTGGGCTGCAAGAGGCTCATGTAGTGGAAATTAAATGTTAAATAACTTTTTTCTAGCAGGACTTTTTGATTCAAACTTTCAGGGCATGATTATGTTATTCATATGTGTGTATGTGCCGAAGCACAAGTCTCTAGTAATTGAAATGCGTTTTGGCAAATTTTTTGCGAAAGGGGCGTGGCATCCAAAATTCAAAAATTACAAAATGTTTGTATTCATAACAGGCATCTACACAGTGAATTTCAGGTCTCTAGCTCTTACGGTACGTAAAAGAGACGAAAAGTTATCGAAATTTATCGATAAAAGGAGAACGGGAAGAGTTATCGAATTTTTGAAAAAAAACTCGTATAGCGTATGGTATTCAGGAGTATTCATGTCAAATTTCAGCTCTCTAGCTTCTGTGGTTTCTTCTGTGGTACGAGATCGCTGCACACAGACGGACGGACAGACGGACAGGTCTATTTCAACTCAGCTCATCGAGCTGATCAAGAATATATATACTTTGTATGGTCTGCGACGTCTCCTTCTGCCTGTTACATACATTTTCACAAAAACATTATACCCTGATTTCCCATTTTCAATGGGCTCAGGGTATAAAAAGGGAGAATAGTAGAGGGCCCAAATGATTTCCCTGAGGCACACCCTACGACACAAATATAACCTTCCAAATAGCTGTTCTCAACAGAACTCTTTGGGTTCTACCCTTCAAAAAGGAAGCTACCCAAGACAGAAGTTTAGGCGAAAATACCAATTGGTCAAGCTTTTGAAGTAAAATATCATGCTGAACAGAATCAAATGCCTTACTGAAGTCAGTATATATAACATCAGTTTGCATTTTATTTAAAAAGCTTTCATTGATTAGAGATGAAAATTCTAATAGGTTCGTTGAGTTTGAATTATTCTAAACAAAGCCATGCTGAGATGGTGAAATAAACGATTTGCGAATATGTTGCAAATTTTTTAAAATAAATTCGGAATAGCAGAAAGCTTCGCAATACCTCTATAATTGGAAATATCAGATCTTCCTCCATTTTTATACAGAGGTATAATAAATGATTCTTTCGAAATTGAAGGGAATACCGAGGTATCAAGGGACAAATTGAACAGTTTTAGTAAAGGTGACCGCAAAGAAACACTGCATTATTTAATCACACAACGAATACTATCTGCTTCAGGAAATGTTTGAAACAAAAAAAGTACTAAATTCATTATAGAATTCAAAGTTGAATGCGAATTGGTATCGGAAAGGACAGAATAGTAAGTGGATTGGAAGAAATTTGCAATTAGTTTAGAGGCATCTTGATCATTACAAGTCTTGTCCAAACCCAGGCAAAATGAGGAGGGTAATCCAGAAGCTTTACGCTTCAAATTTACAAATGAATAAAACATTTTGGGGGTCACGAACAAACTGCCTTTTACAGTGTAAGAGGTAATTTTCATAGCAACGAGAATTAAAAATATTAAATTTGACTTAGCTAAAGAGTATTTAGACCAGTCAACAATTGAACCCGACTTTTTAAACTTTTTAAAATATTTTGATTTAATTTTTTTTAGGTAGAAAGAGTCGGGGCAAACCAGGGAAGCTTATTAGAAATGGATTTAGAAAGACATATAGGATAGAATTTAAAGTACTATTAGATATAGAATGTCCTCAGGAATACAAAAGGGAGATGATCTTAAAACCCTAGTGATGGCATCATCATTGGTAAAATGAGTTGTTTAGAAATATTAATAAGTTTCGAATACTGTACCCGCACTGCATTATACATCTTGCAAAAATTAAATTTTTTTTTGTCCAAGCAATCGGGGCAAGATTAGCGTAATCCAGCACATCCACTTTTGAGAGTAGCCATGATGCCCACCCAATCACGCCCAGAGATGCCAGCACATTTTATATGCATTAGATTCTCGCACAATCAGCAACCAACAAATTGCATTTGTGCAGAATCAGCGGCTTGCCGAAATGAGCAAGATTTCTTGCAGCATGTCATACTGGCAACATGGAAGTAGAACAAAACAAAACAGAAAAAAAAAAAAAACGGATAAAAATAAGATAAGTACGAACAAAGCGGGGATTAACTGTGTTGAGAGAGCGAATCACAAAAAAATAACAAGCAGCTAAGACAGAGACCAACACAAACAGAATATATAAAAGTATAGATCGCAAACGAAAATGCTATCACAAACTTAGAACTCTGTCTGAGAACGGACGGATAGGGCAGCTGATCAAAAATATGTACTTTGTGGGGTCTGCGACATCTTCTGCCTGTTAACTACATTTTCACACAAACATTATACCCTGATTTTTCAATGGGATCAGGGTATAAAAAGCCAGATCCTGTGCATTGTCACTCTTGGACCTTGTGTGATTTTTCTAAAGTAAACTGACAGCAAGGATTCTCTTGACGGAAGAGATGGTTATGAAGATAATACATTACAATATTTATTATAATTAACACATCAGACATTAAACTGTGCTAGGAATAATCAGCTGTCTATATGTATAGGTTAATGTAACAGAGGAAAGCTGACACGAAAATGAACTGAAAATTTAATTACATTAACAAAACAATGAATCAATATTAGTGATAATCAAATTATGTAGGAAAGTAATAGCTTCATAGCATATTCTGCGACTGATTAACGATGGAAGATCTATAAAAAGAAGCCTATAATGATAATATGGTAAATTATGGTTACGACCTCCGTTAAGATTGCGTATCGCACAGAGACGAAGCTGTTTCGAAAGATTCAGAACGGCCTTCCTTATCCGCGCGATTTAAGACGTAAATTGTTTTTCTAGATGTAGACAACTCTTGAAATAAATCTGTTGCGGATTTTCCTAACTTGTGGTTATAATAAATTAATTGGACCTCAAAGCTTAATCTTTGGCCAGGCATTTCAAAATTTTAAATAATTCGGTGTAAACTCAGCAGAATCTTAAAACCAAATTACAAGATTTGCCAAAACAAACTCGCATTAAGCGACGCACAAAGCATAGATACTGATAAAGCACCGTTGTATCTCAGAATTCAGTAAAATAGATGCGAACAAGGCAATGTGTAAACAATTTCTTGACAGTCTGAAAAATGAGTCATCGTTGTTTTTGTTTTTTATAAATTATATTATATATATTCTTGATCAGCTCGATGAGCTGAGTCGAAATAGCCCTGTCCGTCTGTCCGCCCGTCCGTCCGTCTGTGTGAACGCAGCGATCTCGTAAACCACAGAAGCTAGAGAGCTGAAATTTGACATGTAGACTCCTGAATACCATACGCTATACGACTTTTTTTCAAAAATTCGATAACTCTTCCGGTTCTCTTTTTATCGATAAATTTCGATAACTTTTCGTCTCTTTTACGTACCGTAAAAGCTAGAGACCTGAAATTCACTATATAGATTCCTGTTGTGAATGCAGACATTTTGTAATTTTTGGTTTTTGGATGCCACGCCCCCTTCGCCCTAAATTTGCAAAAAACGCATTTCAAATACTAGAGACTTGTGCTTCGGCACATACACACATATGAATAACATAATCATGCCCTGAAAGTTTGAATAAAAAAGTCCTGCTAGAAAAAAAGTTATTAAACATTTAATTTCGACAACATCAGCGTCTTGCAGCCCAAGCGCTGTCGCTACGTCAACTGCGCAGTTGGCAGAGCGTGTGCTTGAGCGTGCGTCTGTGTGTGTGTTGCTTGCAATATATGTATATGTAAGCTAAGCATAGAATATGTGAAGTATCGGCACTTCACAGGGCTCAGGGTATCTCCTAGTCGAGCCGTCTCGACTAGAGCATTCTTACTTGTTGATAATGTAACTTAAAATTATTCATAAAACAACTTAGCATTAAAAATATTTCAGAAATGTTAATAAAAGGTTTCTATATATGGAATCTAAAGTCAAAATATGTAATTTTTTTTCGGTGTGCAAAGAGTTTCTTGACACTGTATGCATGATTATGTCTAGGTAGCGGACAAAACTCTATATACGACCCCCTTTTTATACCCTGAGCCCATTGAAAATGGGAAATCAGGATATAATGTTTTTGTGAAAATGTATGTAACAGGCAGAAGGAGACGTCGCAGACCATACAAAGTATATATATTCTTGATCAGCTCGATGAGCTGAGTTGAAATAGCCCTGTCCGTCTGTCCGTCCGTCCGTCCGTCCGTCCGTCCGTCCGTCCGTCCGTCCGTCCGTCCGTCCGTCTGTGTGAACGCAGCGATCTCGTAAACCACAGAAGCTAGAGAGCTGAAATTTGACATGTAGACTCCTGAATACCATACGCTATACGAGTTTTTTTCAAAAATTCGATAACTCTTCCCGTTCTCTTTTTATCGATAAATTTCGATAACTTTTCGTCTCTTTTACGTACCGTAAGAGCTAGAGACCTGAAATTCACTATATAGATTCCCGTTGTAAATGCAGACATTTTGTAATTTTTGGTTTTTGGATGCCACGCCCCCTTCGCCCTAAATTTGCAAAAAACCCATTTAAAATACTAGAGACTTGTGCTTCGGCACATACACACATATGAATAACGTAATCATGCCCTGAAAGTTTGAATAAAAAGGCCTGCTAGAAAAAAAGTTATTAAACATTTAATTTCCCATAGCGTAGGCGTCTTGCAGCCCAAGCGCTGTCGCTACGTCAACTGCGCAGTTGACAGAGCGTGCGCTTGAGCGTGCGTCTGTGTGTGTGTATGTGTTGCTTGCAATATTTGTATATGTAAACTAACCATAGAATATTTAAAGTATCGGCACTTCCCAGGGCTCAGGGTATCTCCTAGTCGAGCCGTCTCGACTAGAGCATTCTTACTTGTTTTTACTAATGATAATACTATCATTAGGGTTTAAAAATCACTTCCCTTTTGTATTCCTGAGGATATACATTATCCGACTTTAGAGGTTTTAATACCTATTGACCTCTTGAGCTAAGTCAAATTTCAATATTTTAAATTCTCGTTGCTCTTACGCTGTAGAAGGGAGGTTGTTTGTGACCCTAAAAGGTTTTATTCATTTGTAAATTCGAAGCGTAAATCTTCTGGATTTCCCTCTTCATTTTTCTTGGGTTTAGACAAGACCTTTAATGATCAAGATGCCTCTGATCTATTTGCAGATTTCTTCCAATCCACTTACTCTTATGTCCTTTCCGATACCAATTCACATTCAACTTTGAATACTAGAATGAATGTAAATACCATTATTGCTTCAAACATTTCGTCTATTCGGATTTTTCTTCTTCTTCCTGTTTTTATGGTTAAGCTATGTTTGTAGATTAATTTTTAAACTAAATATTTTTAATTTCTTCACTCCCTATCTTTCATAGTTCAATGATATCACATATTTAGCTGTGATTCGGTGAATAGCTCGCCATCCTGGCAAATAAAACACCCCCCGAGGTGGTGATATCGTTGATAAAATTTTTTTATTTTTAGGCTTTTACTTTAATTACTTATTAGTGACACTCGTTTTGACGAAGATTAGGGTCCCAGTTTAGATTACGTAGGACAAAGAGCAAAAACTTTTAGTACCGATTCAATACGATCCGGATAACCAATTTGTGCGGTGGAGAGCAGTATATGGAACAAGAGTGCTCTAGTCGAGACGGCTCGGAGATTCCATGACCCCTGCGAAGTGCCGATACTTCAAATATTCTATGCTGACTTTACATATGCTTATATTGCAAGCAACACAGAGAGGCAAACTCAACCACACGCTCTGCAAAATGCCCAGTTGACGCTGCGACGCCTATGTTGTGGAAAATTAAATGTTTAATAGCTTTTTACTGATAATAAGAGAACGGGAAGAGTTATTCCATTAAAAAAAAGGCTATATGAACTCAGCTCATCGAGAATATATAATTTGTGGGGTCTGCGACCCCACTTCTGCCTGTTACTTACATTTTCAATGGGCTCAGGGTATAATTATGAATTAAAAAGGGCGGGTCTCACTTTATATTTGTTGTCGCCCTCGATTTTGTCTTGTAATAGCAAAGCAAAACTGATGATGATATGATTCCACCTCAACAATCTCAAATAACTACCCCCATTATTTTCACAACTTACTCCACATCAACTCAAAAAAACGGGGTATCGCTCTGCGTATAAATAAAAGTATACCCCACAGAATTACACTCAATTCTTCCACTATCTCTTCTTTAGCGATGGAAGTTGTGATCGGTTATGATCAATTATTAACATTTAGTTACCCCAAGTGACCTGTCAGATGTCATTTGCAACACAGCTCCACCTTATCTTATTATAGGAGACTTTAATGCCTGGAGCCCTCCATGGGGTTCGCCCAAAATAAACCAAAAGGTGCAAAATTATTGAAAATACTCTCTTTAATCAGAGTCTCAGCTGCCTTAACAACGGTAACCCCACCCACTTCTCTACATACCGCTCATTTACACATGTCGACCTCTCCATCTGCTCCTCTTCTTCCTCTTATACACTCAACTCTCTTTACGGCAGCGACCACTTTCCGCTGAAAACATTAAGCTGCACCCAATCGCAATCTTTAAAGCAACAATTTATGAGCAGATTTTTTACTCACAAGCCCTATTGGGCTGCTTTCCAGTCCATTCTAAATATTGTCTTGAGTTCTAATATAAAGATCGATTTGGCCTATATCCACAAAATAATTGGAGCTGCGGCACACTACAACTTTCATATATCGGAGATTGAATATAACTCTGTCCTGGCAAACACCAAGGCTAAATAACCAGGACTGGACAAATTGACTTATGACACGATTAAAAATCTTCAAGACTCTCAGTTTTCTGATAATTGGGCTTTCAACAATTTCCTGAAACAAAGAATATTACCGCTACTTCCCTGCCTAGGGAAATTATTTGAAAAAAAATTATTTCAACACGCATAATGTGGGTTGCCGATAGAAAACGGTTTCTCAGTGAACACCAGTTTGTTTTCAATCCAAAACCACAGCACCCTAGATCTCTTGCTAGTCTTTCACCACTTTACCACTTATCAAAGACTGAAGACTATAATTCGTTTGACATTATAAAGGAATAAATTGAATCGGGTAAGCCCTACGATCACCATTCCATCTTTTCGGCATAGCGTACGCCATCCTTCAGGCAATATGTCGCTAGCAGCACCGACCCATATAATATGTACAGACAGCCTCTATCAATTCCCTCAATAACAATTTCAAACACCAACACACTTCACGAACCAGGGATATCCTAATCAATCACAAATATATTCAACGAATGTGGATCCCAGGTCATGCTGAGATCACGGGCCTAAGAGAGAAAGAAAAATCCATACTTTCGAAACGCAGAGTTCTTGCCACATTAAGACCAATCACATCTATGATTGGCTCAATACCACAGGTACAAAAAATACATCGAAATGGGGGAAACGCTGAAATATGCTTCAAGCTCTAATACATGCAGCAACAGAATCTTCACACGCTTACGCATTGGACATACAGCCCTAACTCAACACATCCTTAAGGAGCTCACCATCCCCAGGTGTCTTCTTTATAACACAACCCCTTTAACTACCCAACACATCTTGGAGACATGCTTTAAACTGCAGCCACTTCAACTTCCATGCATCATTCTCCTAACTCCTCCATCCGAACTAGAAAACATAAATTCAATAATCAACTTTATCCCCAAAGCTGGTTTCGCTAGCAAAATCTAGCAAAATGTGCACTCTTATACTACATAATAATTTCCACCGAGCTGATAGTCCTGGCAGCTAGTGCTCATCTTTATGTTGGTTAATGTTTTATTGTTAACTCCCAGTAAAATAAAATAAAAACAAGTAAGAGTGCTCTAGTCGAGACGGCTCGTCCATGAGATACCCTGAGCCCTTCGAAGTGCCGATACTTAAAACATGCTTATATATGTTTACATATACATATATTGCAAGAAACACATACACACGCACACAGACGCACAAGAACTACCAGCGGGCGCACATAACATTGACTTTGCTGATGATTGTTGCCGTCGTCGCCATAGGTAAGGAGCTCAAGGATACAGAGGATTGTGTCAAAGAGGGCGATAAAGTATCTTGGCGTCATGTTGGAGATAAGATTTAGATTTAGCACCTGGAATACGTGCATAAAAAAGCAGCCGATTCGGGTAGAGCTCTCTCTCTCGAATCATGTTAAGCACGCGGGGACCAAAGCAACAATGACGCCTTCTTCTTATGAGCGTTATGAGGTCTGTCATCCTATACGCTGCGCCAATCTGGTCAAAAGCAATGGCTACTCCCAGCGCCAGTCAAGGTATTCGCTCCTTCTACCGACTGAGCGCAATCCGAGTCAGCTGCTCTTTGCGAACAGTCTCTGATGATGAGGCGCTCGTCATAGCAGGAATGGAAGGCTTAGTCGCCGAAGCTGTGGAGCGGAGTACTGCTGCCAGGGCAAACAGGATCTCACAATGGCAGAGAAGATAGGATAGCTTGGCGAAGGGTCGATGGACGCACTCGCTCATCCCGGAGCTGGAGCCATGGCTCAATCGTAAGCATGGCTAGCAAAATTTTTCTCTCTCAGATTCTCTCTGGACACGGGTGTTTTCGGATTTACTTTAAGCGGTACAGATATGACGACTCTGATCAGTGCAGCTGGTGTAGGCATGGACTGGTGGAAGACGTCAAACACTCAATCTTCCAGTGTAGATACTTTAAGGAACAGTGGCGTGGCCTAGAAGCAACAGTGGGCCGCTCCATTAGAACTTATTTGACATCATGCTGGAGTCAGAGGAAGCTTTGAAGTTAATAAGCTCCTTCGCTGCTTCGATCATGGTGCAGCTCCGCAGAATCGAGCGAAGCAGACGGCATACTACCCCAGCTTAAGATAGCGCGAAGTGCTCGAGAAGCATTACTTTACGGCAGTTCCGCAAGCACCGCGCGCTACTCTTAAACTCAGAAGAAAAATGTAAAATTTAATATAAAAACTAGTTGTAAATAATAAAAACGAATACAAACACAAGTAAAAGTGGACTAGGAGATACCCTGAGCCCTGCGAAGTGCTGATACTTCAAATATTTAACACATACACAAACACAGACTCATGCTGAAGCACACGCTCTGCAAACTGCGTAGTTGACGTAGCGACTTCGCTTGGGCTGCAAGAAGCTTACATCAACTCAGCTCATCGAGCCGATCAAGAATATATATAAATTGTATGGTCTGTGACGTCTCCTTCTGTCTGTTACATACATTTTCACAAAAACATTATACCCTGATTTCCCATTTTCAATGGGCTCAGGGTATAAAAAGGGAGAATAGTAGAGGGCCCAAATGATTTCCCTGAGGCACACCCTACGACACAAATATAACCTTCCAAATAGCTGTTCTCAACAGAACTCTTTGGGTTCTACCCTTCAAAAAGGAAGCTACCCAAGACAGAAGTTTAGGCGAAAATACCAATTGGTTGGCCAATTGGCTTTTGAAGTAAAATATCATGCTGAACAGAATCAAATGCCTTACTGAAGTCAGTATATATAACATCAGTTTGCATTTTATTTAAAAAGCTTTCATTGATTAGAGATGAAAATTCTAATAGGTTCGTTGAGTTTGAATTATTCTAAACAAAGCCATGCTGAGATGGTGAAATAAACGATTTGCGAATATGTTGCAAATTTTTTAAAATAAATTCGGAATAGCAGAAAGCTTCGCAATACCTCTATAATTGGAAATATCAGATCTTCCTCCATTTTTATACAGAGGTATAATAAATGATTCTTTCCAAATTGAAGGGAATACCGAGGTATCAAGGGACAAATTGAACAGTTTTAGTAAAGGTGACCGCAAAGAAACACTGCATTATTTAATCACACAACTAACACAACGAATACTATCTGTTTCAGGAAATGTTTGAAACAAAAAAAGTACTAAATTCATTATAGAATTCAAAGTTGAATGCGAATTGGTATCGGAAAGGACAGAATAGTAAGTGGATTGGAAGAAATTTGCAATTAGTTTAGAGGCATCTTGATCATTACAAGTCTTGTCCAAACCCAGGCAAAATGAGGAGGGTAATCCAGAAGCTTTACGCTTCAAATTTACAAATGAATAAAACATTTTGGGGGTCACGAACAAACTGCCTTTTACAGTGTAAGAGGTAATTTTCATAGCAACGAGAATTAAAAATATTAAATTCGACTTAGCTAAAGAGTATTTAGACAAGTCAACAATTGAACCCGACTTTTTAAACTTTTTAAAATATTTTGATTTAATTTTTTTTAGGTAGAAAGAGTCGGGGCAAACCAGGGAAGCTTATTAGAAATGGATTTAGAAAGACATATAGGATAGAATTTAAAGTACTATTAGATATAGAATGTCCTCAGGAATACAAAAGGGAGATGATCTTAAAACCCTAGTGATGGCATCATCATTGGTAAAATGAGTTGTTTAGAAATATTAATAAGTTTCGAATACTGTACCCGCACTGCATTATACATCTTGCAAAAATTAAATTTTTTTTGTCCAAGCAAGATTAGCGTAATCCACCACATCCACTTTTGAGAGTAGCCATGATGCCCAGCCAATCACGCCCAGAGATGCCAGCACATTTTATATGCATTAGATTCTCGCACAATCAGCAACCAACAAATTGCATTTGTGCAGAATCAGCGGCTTGCCGAAATGAGCAAGATTTCTTGCAGCATGTCATACTGGCAACATGGAAGTAGAACAAAACAAAACAGAAAAAAAAAACGGATAAAAATAAGATAAGTACGAACAAAGCGGGGATTAACTGTGTTGAGAGAGCGAATCACAAAAAAATAACAAGCAGCTAAGACAGAGACCAACACAAACAGCTGACAGTAAATAGAGTTGGAGAGAGCTTCAACGCTAAAAACGAACAATAATTCCGTAAGACAAAAACAAACACTAAGCTCAGCATGAGCGATCAACAGCGAACACACACTAACAAGTGTATAAATCACATAGGAAATGAGAAAAAATACAAAAAAAAAAAACATACTAAAACGGAAATTGCAAATATTTAAATATTTAAAGCACAGAATATATAAAAGTATAGATCGCAAACGAAAATGCTATCACAAACTTAGAACTCTGTCTGAGAACGGACGGATAGGGCAGCTGATCAAAAATATGTACTTTGTGGGGTCTGCGACATCTCCTTCTGCCTGTTAACTACATTTTCACACAAACATTATACCCTGATTTTTCAATGGGATCAGGGTATAAAAAGCCAGATCCTGTGCATTGTCACTCTTGGACCTTGTGTGATTTTTCTAAAGTAAACTGACAGCAAGGATTTTTCTTGACGGAAGAGATGGTTATGAAGATAATACATTAAAATATTTATTATAATTAACACATCAGACATTAAACTGTGCTAGGAATAATCAGCTGTCTATATGTATAGGTTAATGTAACAGAGGAAATGAACTGAAAATTTAATTACATTAACAGAACAAATGAATCAATATTAGTGATAATCAAATTATGTAGGAAAGTAATAGCTATGACTATTCTGCGACTGATTAACGATGGAAGATCTATAAAAAGAAGCCTATTATAATAATATGGAAAATGATGGTTACGACCTCCGTTAAGATTGCGTATCGCACAGAGACGAAGCTGTTTCGAAAGATTCAGAACGGCCTTCCTTATCCGCGCGATTTAAGACGTAAATTGTTTTTCTAGATGTAGACAACTCTTGAAATAAATCTGTTGCGGATTTTCCTAACTTGTGGTTATAATAAATTAATTGGACCTCCTAGCTTAATCTTTGGCCAGGCATTTCAAAATTTTAAATAATTCGGTGTAAACTCAGCAGAATCTTAAAACCAAATTACAAGATTTGCCAAAACAAACTCGCATTAAGCGACGCACAAAGCATAGATACTGATAAAGCACCGTTGTATCTCAGAATTCAGTACAGGGCAGTACACAAAGATCTTTATGCACCCGACGTAAAACTATTATATATTATATATTATTCGCATACAAGATTATCTTAATTCCTTTCAACTTTGGTGCGTGGCTGGTCGGTTACATTTGAATTGTTTTAAATGTATGACAATGACGTTCTTTCAAACTACTCCATATATTTCCAGCTATTCAATTACTAATAATTGGTATCAAAACTCCGTTTCAATACACATACATATCTCAACCATCGTAAATGATCCCAAGAGTGTTTTGGCTACATTAAACGTTGAGCAAATAAGTGCAATGATCGCTTCGTAACCAAATCGTATATACATACATATACGTATATGTACCTACTACCTAATAAAGAATATCATGTGTGCAAACACTTTCGTGTCACTTGAATTTAAATACGTTTTTAGTTTTTATTGTTTTGTATGCATATGTTAATAGTTTATGAATTGTTATTAATTATTTTTGTAAGACAACAGTTTGAAAAACATAATACAATTTTAAGAAATGTTGAAATCTCACGCTTAGTACTTTTTTTTTATGCTAAAGACCAAAAATATATTTTTTTTCCCATGTGAAAACACTTTCGTGTCAAACTGTATATGAATCGTATATACATATGTACATAAAAGAGAAGTATCAGTTTGAAAGTTTGTTAGACGTTTTCGTAACATTTTATTTTTAATTTGTTAACACTGTTTGTTGTGTACAATTCGGTTTTTAAATCTGAGTAATATATAAAACTATCTGGTGAGTTGGAAGATGGAGAGCCAATATAAATTTGATAATTCGGAATAGAAGTGGAGTTTTAATAGCTTTTAAGTCCCACATCCTCTCGGAATCTTTTACCTTCTCATCACTTTACAATGTTGAGATTATTCGAGTTAAAATAACTCTGCAGTCTTATTCCCCGTACAATACTTGGTCATATATACCTCCCTCTTTCCCGAATTACAAGTTTATAATCAACATATATTTTGTATTAAAGAAATGTATGGACATGTTCAAGATAATGACCTGTTTCTTGTATTGCGTGATTTTAATATACCTTACACTTCTTGGGCCTCATCTCTCAATTCAAATCATCTTATTCCAACAATGGATCATTATCTTTTTGATGAATTGTTTAACCTTTCTATGTTTTAGATAAACTCGAAATTGAATCGATCTCTTGATCCTGTTTTTACTAATGATGATACCATCATTCCCATTTGTATTCTTGAGGATATACATCATCCGACTTTAGGAGTTTTAATACCAATTTACTGTTCAACAATTTTTACGCCATTATCATTTAAACAAATCAACAAGTTCTAAGTGAGAGTAAGAAGTATTTTCGTTTGAGCTCCGTACTTTTATATTATCTGTGCTTTAAATTGTTTTAATATTTACATATTGTTGCAGTTATTGATTTTGCTCAGATTTGTGCTTCTAAACATTGTGTTTGTTTTTCACTTACATAGTTTTGTGAGCGTAGGTAATTGTATTAAATTTGCAATTTTCGTCTTCATTTTAGTATACAAGTTAACGAGTGTCCCTCGCATTCAGTTGTTTAGACAAAACAGCTGCATGCACAAGTGCTGACTTTGCAGAAGCTCAGTTCAACGTTCGGGTAGCAACGGTCAGCGGCTGGATACTTTGCATGGGTCGCAAGAGCAGCGTATCAATTATGATGAGTCGGTTTGCCGACCGGATGCTTGTATAAGTTTTCTTGGTAACATTTGATTCTTTTAGCTTTAGTTTGGTTTGTCAAATTACTTTAAGTCAGTTCTATTCTGTGTATTTTTTTTATACCCTGAGCCCATTGAAAATGGGAAATCAGGGTATAATGTTTTTGTGAAAACAGGCAGAAGGAGACGTCGCAGACCATACAAAGTATATATATTCTTGATCAGCTCGACGAGCTGAGTTGATATAGCCCTGTCCGTCTGTCCGTCCGTCCGTCCGTTTTTTAAATTCGATAACTCTTCCCGTTCTTTTTTATCGATAACTTTTCTTTCTTTCTCTCTTTTACGTACCGTAAGAGCTAGAGACATGAAATTCACTGTGTAGATGCCTGTTGTGAATACAGACATTTTGTAATTTTTGGATTTTGGATGCCACGCCCCCTTCGCCCTAAATTTGTTTTGTGCTTCGGCACATAAACACATATGAATAATAGAAGCATGCCCCAGCACAGTCGCTACGTCAACAGCGTAATTGGCAGAGCGTGTGCTTGAGCGTGCGTCTGTGTGTGTGTATGTGTTGCTTGCAATATATGTATATATAAACTAAGCATACAATATTTGAAGTATCGGCACTTCGCAGGGCTCAGGGTATCTCCTAGTCGAGCCGTCTCGACTAGAGCATTCTTACTTGTTATAAATGACCTGCTGTATTTCTCAAAAATTTTTATGTATGCAGATGATGTAAAACTGTGTGTCTCATACAATATTTCTCAAAAATTTTTATGTATGCAGATGATGTAAAACTGTGTGTCTCATACAATATTTCACTAGATTATCTATGTTTACAAGATGATCTTCATTCCTTTCAATGTTGGTGTCAGGCTAATCAGTTGCATTTGAATTGATCTAAATGTATGACAATGGCCTTTAGTCGCATTTGTCTATATTATATTATATTATATCTATTTTTATTATACAATCAATAATGAGACCTTTCAATGTATTTCTACAGTTAAAGATCTTGGGGTGCTCTTTGACTCTAAACTTAGTTACAATGGCCATATCAAACCTATCATTAATGAAGCCAAAAGTGTTCTTGGCTTTATTAAACGATAGTCGAAAGAGTTTAGTGACCCGTTTGTTACCAAACTTCTTTTTGTTTTGAAGGTTTGTCCAATGTTGGAATATTGTGCAATTATATAGTCTCCACAGCATGATTTGTATCGGGAACGTATTGAGTCGGTTCAGACAGTTCTTCTCTTTGCGTTACGCAATCTTAACTGGGATCGTAACCTTCGTTTACCTTCTTATCATAGTAGGCTTCTTCTTATAGATCTTCCGTCACTAATACACCGTAGAACAGTCTTGGGTATTGCTTTTCTACATAATTTGAATAGTGGTAATACTGATTCGCCTGCTCTTTAAATGCAAATTAATTTTTTAGTTCCTACCTATATATACATCTGATTACTCCTTGCATAGTGCGTTTCATGTCTTATGTGCTACCTAAAATAAATATTTTTATGTATTTGCTCTCTCTTCCTTTAATAAAATTCTTGCTTTCAGCTTACCTCACAGAAATCACACACAGGGCCCAAGAGTAAGATTGCACTGGAATTGGCAATTCTCCCTACTTGTGTTGTGTTTTCTGATTTCTGTAAAATATATAAATATATTCTTCTTCTTCCTGTTTTTATGGTTAAGATATTTTTGTAGATAAATTTTAAAACAAAATATTTTTAATTTCTTCACCTCCTATCTTTCATAGTTCAATGATATCACTAACCATATTTGGCTGTGATTCGGGGCATAGCTCGCCATCCTGGCAAATAAAACCCCCCAGCGGGTGGTGATATCGTTGATAAAATTTTTTTTATTTTTAGGCTTTCACTTTAATTGCTTATTAGTGACTCTCGGTTTGTCAACTATATAATAAATAAATAAATAAAAAAAAAGTGAGAATGCACAGGATTTGGCAATTCCCTACTTGTGTAGTGGTTTCCCATCTCGGTTATATATATTTTCTTTTTTCCATGGTTTCATTTTGGAGCTATATTTAATTTAAATACTTTTAATATCTTCGCTCCCTATCTTTCATAGTTCAATGATATCACTAACCATATTTGGCTTTGATTCGGGGCATAGCTCACCGGCCTGGAAAATAAAATACCCCACCGGTTGGTGATAAAATTGTTGTTATCCTAGGCATTTACATTTACTTTAGTGATTCACGTTTTATGAACTTTATATAAATTATTAAATAAATAACGATACTGAAATTGAAATAGTATCAATATTTTAATGTCTGCTAATTTATAAGCTCCTTCCACGCCTTCATGTGACTGAGAGTATATTGGATTTGTTGAAATGTATGTAACGGGGAAAAGGAGGCGTAGTAGACCCCATAAAGTATATATTTTCTTGATCAGGGAGACAAGACGAGCCGATTTAGCCATGTCCGTCTGCCTGTCTGTGTGAACGCGTAAAGACGCGTTATAAAGATAACAGCTTGTGACTTCTTTAGGTCCCTGTATATCACACGCAGGTCAAGATTGTTTTAAAATTTCGATAGCTCACCCTGCTTTAATGTTATCGATTAAAAGCTAAATCAATATTCCGCAATAAAATTCTATGTATTTCATCTTTATAGCTAATGTCCAAATTATGTTTTTAGTTTTATGTGTGTTAATAAAATTTTGCCCGAAATGTGCAAAACAGGTATTTCAAAAAATGTGCTTCGGCACATACTCACATATGAAAAACATAATCAAGCCCTGATAGTTTGATTAAGAAAGTCCATCCACAAAAAAGTTATTAAAAATTTATTTTCCCATAACATAGGACGCAAGACGCCTACGGCTGCAAGACGCCAGATATGGGAAATTAAATGTTTAATAACTTTTTTCAGGATTTAATTTCTTAATTAAACTTTCAGGGCGTGAATATGTCATATTGCCAAAGCAAATAGACGATATTATTAAAAACTAGTAAAATGTATTAACAAAAATCTAGTTTATTATAGCTTTTAAAAATAATTTTTGGGGTTTTTTGCCTTTTTTTGCAGCTCTAGCGTTGTTTTCTCACAAAATATCGGCATCTCTACTCTGGAATAGGGTTTTCTTACTTGTTTTCTGTTGACCTAGTGCAAAGTTAGTACGTTGCGCTAACAATAACAAACAATAACAAATTCAAACATATTTTCGAATAATTTTTGAACGCTAAAGATGAATACATTGTTTCAGACAGTTGAAGTGGTCTTCGTTAGCCAAATCTAATTCATCGATAATCGATATCGGTTGTCTGTCCATCTCTGTTAATTTGTATTTAACATTAGGAGCGCTATTTATTATCAACATATCTAGTGTTTTATACTAAGCCCTCATTAATAACTGGAATGTCCATTTAAATAGAAGTATTAAATGTGAGTTTCTAAAGATTGAAGATTCCGGTTATTATTCGTAAAATATTTTGTTTGTTTCTGTGCTTGCCTTGTAAATGTATGTTATAAATATTATTTTCTGCCTGTTATAATGATGTGAATAATGAGAATGCAACTATGTGATAAATTTTATATGAAATACAAATTAAGTACTTGCGTACCTATCGTGCCTGGTTATTTGAACAGCGTTTTATCAACAAGTCGAATAATTGGAAATTTCGGCAATTGCAAAATCGAATATGCCTACATATTTATGTGCACTTGCAAATAATCGTTAATGAGTAAATTTGTAAATGTACTTACATATAAGTTCATTTACTGTGTATGTTTGCTTCAATATATATATAACGAATATATCATTGTTTCCATTGCATTCTGTAACTAACAGAAAGTATTTGTAGAAGTCTGTTTGACAGTTGTACAGTTTTTATACCCAGCGCCCATTGAAAATGGGAAATCAGGGTATAATGTTTTTGTGAAAATTAAAATAAAATAAAAAATAAAAATGAAAATGTATGTAATAGGCAGAAGGAGACGTCGCAGACCGCACAAATTCTTGATCAGCTCGATAAGCTGAGTTGATATAGCCCAGTCCGTCTCTCCGTCTGTGTGAACGCAGCGATCTCGTAAACCTCAGAAGCTAGAGAACATGTACATCGTGAATACAATACGCAGATCGGATTTTTTTCTTTCAAAAATTCAATAACGCATCCCGTTCTCTTATTATCGATCAATTTCGGTAACTGTTCTTCGCTTTAGAGCTAGAGACATGAAATTAACCGTGTAGATCGCTGTTATGAATAGAAATATATCGTAATTTTTTTATTTTGGATGCCACGCCTCTTTCGCCCTAAATTTACAAAAACGCATTTCAAATACTAGAGACTTGTGCTTCGGAACCTACGCACATAATCATGCCCCGAGAGTTTGATAAATGTAGCCCATCCACCAAAAATAACTATTAATTTTCCACAACACAAGCGTCTTGCAGCCCAAGCGCTACGTCAAATGCGAAGTGGGCAGAGCGTATGCTTAAGTCTGTGTGTGTATGTGTTACTTGCAATATATGTATATGTAAACTAAGCAAAGAATATTTAAAGTATTGGCACTTCGGAGGGTCCAGCTTATCTCCTAGTCGAGCCGTCTCGACTACAGCACTCTTACATGTTTTTTTAAATTTACTTATTTTTCAATTTAATTGTGCACGTCTTTTTCTAGTCAATAATAATATAAGTTTCATAACTTCTGTGCTACTGCTCGAATTTCAATTAGTTGGTAGAATAGCTTGCAAATAACAGTTGACCGTTCTTCTTTCGCTCTCATTACGAGCACAACCGAAAAAGTGACACTTGCTGTCTTCATTTTCTCTTGAGCGTTTTCGTTGAGCTCTTTATATTTCGCTCTTCCAATGAGCAGTGCGTAAAGAGCAGAACGAGAAACGGTCTCACAAAAAGACTCAGCAAAAGACCGATTGACCGAAAAACGCAACGCAAACTTGTCTTCACATCGTCTGTAAAAAAGATGTTTAACGATTCGCGATATGTATACCAATACATACGCAAAAGCCTTTTTGCTTCACTGAACACGACGAAACGATCTTGGAAAAACCAGAGCAAAATATAATAGATAAAAACGGTTTCGCTCCGAGCGTGAGCGAGCTCATTAAAGAACCAATAAATCAGTTGCTCGCTGAGTCTTTTCGTAAAGAGTCGGGAAGATACTTATTTACAGACAACGAGAAACGGTCGACAGTTAAATTAAGTAAAAATTAGAAATGAGTTGATGTTAGATATGAATTATATTAATATATTAAAATTACTACCAACCAGAGCTCGCAAATAACTGTCTAAGGCCGTTTGCGTTGAGTTTTTCGGCCAATCGGTCTTTTGCTGAGTCTCATTGTGCGAGCGTTTCTCGTTCTGCTCTTTCCGCACTGCTCATTGAAAGAGTGACGTACAAAGCTCAACGAAAACAGCTCAACAGAAAACATAAATGAAGACAGCAAGAGTCTCTTGCTCAGAGTGAGAGCGAAAGACTATGAACTTACGGTTGTGCGCGCAACGAGGGATCAACTGATATTTGCGAGCTATGCTTAATTGTGATAATTAAGTATCTATAATAACCATCTTTAAATATTTTAAATAATAATACAATACCTCTATGCTTGTATTTTTTCAGAATCCTTCGTGCAATAAACAGCACCTATATGCCTTCATAAATTTAAATAATCTCTAAATTTTGCAATGAATGCATCGTTCCATTCATATACCGATATACTAGCTGCGCATCAGCAAGATTCCTCTAGTCCAGAAAATTTTCCTGCAGTAGTCGGTGGTTATAGAACCAGCCACACGAAGGATATTTCTGAAAGTAACTCAAATATTTCTTCGTCTCAATTGTCGTTTATGGATGAGTCTTCGAATGAATTTAATAACCAACAGTTGATACATCCAAACGCATTAATTAAAGTGTGTGGTGGCTGTGGAGGTAAGTTTTCAAATGTTGATTAAATCAATTAAAAATGTATTTACATTTATGTATACACATTTACGAAGTTAAAGAGTATTTCCGTTTTGCTTTCCGCTCCTTTGATCGTATGAACTCAAAAAATTTAAAAGAAATTTGCACGTGTTCACATGGAAAGATCAACAAGTAAGAGTGCTGGTCGGGACTGTTCGACTAAGAAATTTCCTGATTTCAGCAGACAATACTACAAAATTTCTCTGCTTCTTTCTTTAGATATAAAGCACGCATACATACGCACGCATAAGCATTCAGCTCACACTTGGGCAGGATGAGCTATACCAATGGAAATTAATTATTGAATACTTTTTCTTGTGGATGTACACCAAAGCATGCCAAAACA
This sequence comes from Drosophila peninsularis, assembly GCA_035047485.1. Taxonomy (NCBI): domain Eukaryota; kingdom Metazoa; phylum Arthropoda; class Insecta; order Diptera; family Drosophilidae; genus Drosophila; species Drosophila peninsularis. The sequence goes on along the minus strand of JAWNPN010000057.1, from coordinate 203,846 downwards.
TAAGTCTACTATTTCGAATTAGTTTCATGCATATCTCTATTACACCAGTTTCTAGTGGGTTGAGGGCTTAAAAAAATAGTTGTGCGACTGAATAATGAGTTATCAATATTAGTATATTTTAGTTCCTTATTTGGCGAAACATAATAAAAATTATTTGTGGTATAATTGGTCGCCCTGTTCATCATCTGTCTCAGATGATTCCTCTAAGTCACTTTCTTCACGGTGGTCCACATAACGCCAATGTTATCTGCACTGGACAATAGATTCGGCCATAGAAAATCCGCTGACTTTTTTACTTCATACCTACTTTTGTTTTTAATTTTGTTGTTGTTTTTTTATTTATAAACTTTTGGAAAATAAGAGTATAAATAAATAAATCTAACATAGTAGTATACTTCTGGCGAGTTACAATATCTAAAATGCTTTTTATTAAATTCAAACAGACCTTGCTTTATGACAAAAGCTGTATTATACTTTCTTCAATAAAAAATCCGTTCTTAAGGTCCATGACTGTAAAATATTTGGTATTCTGCATCTTCCCCAAAACTTCCACAACGACTGGTACTGGAAATCTATCCTTTAAAACAAATGTGCTTACTGATAAACGACTAGTACGACTAGTTGATAGAATACTCAGCTTTATTGGACATTTTATTTGTTAATTTATTGGTTTGTAGTTATTTATAAGCTCAGCAACTTCTGCCGCATATTTTGGTTTGATGTCTATTTCACCTAGATTTAATTTGGAGTTTACCACATTCGTAACATTGCAGTTATCAGCGTCTTCCGCGTCTTCATACTGGATAACCAATTATTATGTGTACTTTCATTTTGGAATTGGAAACGACTAAAAATGTATGTTCGATATATGTATGCCCAGTCCAAATAATTTAATGGAAGAGTTCTGAATTTGAAAAATTTCTTCTTTCGATTATCATTGGACATTCGCAGTACAGTATGTTTACATTTTGTTTTTTACCAGGAAATTTCTCAGATATATTTTCAATTTGTCCACACTTCAAGCATTTAATACCTGTTTGTCATTCTGATTTCTTATAATCCGTTGATCTTCAATTAAAGCAATGCATCTGTTTATTCTTATCATTTTCTTCGGCTTGTACACTTGTAGTTACAACTTGACGACATTTATTAAGGTTGTTTGTGGTGATAGTATATATTATAGTATATATATACAGTTTGACACGAAAGTGTTTTCACATGGGAAAAAAAATATATTTTTGTTCTTTAGCATAAAAAAAAAAATACTAAGCGTGAGATTTCAACATTTCTGAAAATTGTATTATGTTTTTCAAACTGTTGTCTTACAAAAATAATTAATAACAATTCATAAACTATTAACATATGCATACAAAACAATAAAAACTAAAAACGTATTTAAATTCAAGTGACACGAAAGTGTTTGCACACATGATATTCTTTATTTCTTTTTATTGCTGAATTCGCATTTACCGTTATTTTCGGCGTTTTTAATGTGCACAGCTGTGGCTGATGCTATGTTCTAGTGAATTTCATCACATTTTGAAAGAATTCATACACATTCGGTACATTTTTGAACATCTTTGATAAAAATTAAAAATGCCAGGGAAGAGATTATCGTTTGACATGATTCAATTGGTGTATTATAACCACACCAAAGGAAAATCGGTCTCGGAGATCGCAGAAATGTTATTAATATCGAGGAGGACCGTTTATAATATTTTAAGCCGCGCAGAGAACGATGGAACACTGTAGCCAAAGCGTACAACTGGACGACCTCGGGCGTTAACAGAGCGTGCAGAGCGTGTTTTGGCCAGGAAAGTCAACGAAAATCCAACAATTTCTACCAGAACGCTTGCCAGGGAGCTGCAGGAAGAATGTCATATTGACATATCCCGCGAAAGTGTCCGCAGAGCCCTAAAAAGTAATGATTTTTCTTCCCGAGTTGCGCGGAAAAAGCCATTGTTGTCGTTAGATCATGAAAAAAGACGTCTAACATTCGCCAGAATGCATGTCGGACACATGGAATCATATTGGGATGATACAATATTTTGCGACGAGACAAAGATGATGTTGTACTACAACGATGGACCTAGTCGTGTGCGGCGAAAGCCGTTGAAAGCTCTTGAAAGAAAAAACATAATTCCTACTGTTAAGTTCGGAAAACTTTCGGTGATGGTCTGGGGGTGTATCTCTAGTAAAGGAGTTGGAGAATTGTGCTTCATTGAAAATACAATGGATGCCAAACAATATTTGGAGATCTTGCGCACGCATCTAGTGTCCAGTGCCCGCAAGTTTTCATTTTATAGGGATGGTAAACCAACATTTAGGTTTTACCAAGATAATGACCCTAAACACAAAGCCAACACAGTCAGGTGTTGGCTTCTTTACAACTGTGCAAAGGTGTTGGATACTCCTTCACAAAGCCCCGACTTTAATCCCATAGAAAATCTGTGGGCTTATCTTAAGAAAATGACAGCCAAGCGAGGTCCAACAAACAAAAATGATCTTAAGAAATACATATTGGAGGAATGGGAGAAGATACCGGTGGAATATGTCCAAAAACGTATTTATTCCATGAACAGACGGTTGGAATCGGTCATTGATGCCAAGGGGGGTCACACAAAATATTAATTTTAATAGTTAATATATTTAATTTAGTTAATATTGCCTTATTTTTGAATTTTTTTTTTTGTGCAAACACTTTCGTGTCACTTGAATTTAAATACGTTTTTAGTTTTTATTGTTTTGTATGCATATGTTAATAGTTTATGAATTGTTATTAATTATTTTTGTAAGACAACAGTTTGAAAAACATAATACAATTTTAAAAAATGTTGAAATCTCACGTTTAGTATTTTTTTTTTTTATGCTAAAGAACAAAAATATATTTTTTTTCCCATGTGAAAACACTTTCGTGTCAAACTGTATATATATATGTAACGGGTATTTTTAATCATCTCGCAGTTCAAGTCCATCAACTATTTTGCTTATAACCGATTTTACGCATTTGTAACACGCATTTTCTGACCGTATTTGTGCTCGTGCTCATTATTGTTTTATTTAAATTTAATTCATCTGCTTCACTTCGCAGTTGCATTTCATTTTAACCGACTTTCTTTTTATTTGAACGTAGCGTCTTCTTTTCGTTATCACTTTTTCTTCGCCTTTATTTACATTTATCTCGCTACTTGCAATGCTCCTTCGCTCTTTAGCGTATGAACGCCCATGTAAAAATTATTTGTTAAGTTTACTGATTAAGTATAGTATATATTAAGTATCATTTACAATTAAGTATGTAACTAGTAGTAAGAAGGATGAGGAAAATTTTATTATAATCCATTAAGTCACACAGAAGTAATATTAAACAAAACGTTTGGAAAATCGCAAATCGGTATTCAGCAGCGCTAAGCATACACACACATTGTACATTCATTTAATTTAATTTTGTGTACATATGCTTAGCAGTAGGGGATCTCCTAGTCGGGGGAGTAATAAATCATAAGCTAATTATACCCTGAGCCCATTGAAAATGGGAAATCAGGGTATAATGTTTTTGTGAAAATGTATGTAACAGGCAGAAGGAGACGTCGCAGACCATACAAAGTATATATATTCTTGATCAGCTCGATGAGCTGAGTTGATATAGCCCTGTCCGTCCGTCCGTCCGTCCGTCTGTGTGAACGCAGCGATCTCGTAAACGACAGAAGCTAGAGAGCTGAAATTTGACATGTATACTCCTGAATACCATACGCTATACGATTTTTTTTCAAAAATTCGATAACTCTTCCCGTTCTCTTTTTATCGATAAATTTCGATAACTTTTCGTCTCTTTTACGTACCGTAAGAGCTAGAGACCTGAAATTCACTACGTAGATTCTTGTTGTGAATACAGATATTTTGTAATTTTTGGATTTTGGATGCCACGCCCCCTTCGCCCTAAATTTGCAAAAAACGCATTTCAAATACTAGAGACTTGTGCTTCGGCACATACACACATATAAATAACATAATCATGCCCTGAAAGTTTGAATCAAAAAGTCCTGATAGAAAAAAAGTTATTAAACATTTAATTTCCCATAGCGTAGGCGTCTTGCAGCCCAAGCGCTGTCGCTACGTCAACTGCGCAGTTGGCAGAGCGTGTGCTTGAGCGTGCGTCTGTGTCTGTGTATGTGTTGCTTGCAACATATGTATATGTAAACTAAGCATAGATATTTGAAGTATCGGCACTTCGCAGGGCTCAGGGTATCTCCTAGTCGAGCCGTCTCGATTAGAGCATTCTTACTTGTTTTTTTTTTTAAATGTTAGGATTCTAAAGCATCTAGAAAAAGTTTGACGTTGCTTTTCCATTTTTGATTCATCTTGTAAAGGAAGGATCGGAACAACACAATAGTAGTAAGTACGGTGAACTCGAAGGTTTAGGGAATTTAATCTCTGAATGTACGAAAGCCTTGAGCGTGACAAATGGAGATAAACTATATTGTCTACTGTTTAGCAGCAATAATTGATAACTTAAAACTCATGACTATATTTATTACTAAGCTCTTCTATTGCTTTGTACAGGATTATATATGTCTTGCAATGTTTCAATGCTAGTGTACGACGAATCTATCTAAAAAAAAAGAGTAAAATAAGCATATAGGTTCTGCGCAAGATTGAGTACCTGTACCAGTCTCGACTATAGCACTCTTACTTGTTAAATGTAATTTTTTTGTATATTTTTAAAAATGTGTTCATAATTCTTCATACTAATTCTAACCGAAAGTAATAATATTTCTTTATTCCCTTTACATTCTTTTTAATAAAAACTGTGTTAATTTGATTTTATTTTATCAAACAATTATAATATTTTCTGACCAAATAAAAATTTGTTTTATCGAATAATATTAATAATAATAAAATTATACATGTCCTGTAAAGTAACGTGTGGTCTTCACTCGCAGTTGACATTATTCGTAATTGTGAGCTTACGAAGTTGGTCTCCGAGAGTTGAGCATAGGTGATGACTGATCAATATAGTTTTATTTATTTCAAATGATTTAACGGAATAATAATAATATAATATAGAATATATACGACGCAAATCACTAAAAAATTTGTTTGTTATCGAAACAGTAGTCGAATAAATATTATGATTATGGATCTTTGGTATTGTTATAATAAATCAATTATGCACTAACACGTTTCTTTTCTTTTTATATTTTCATAGATAAAATAAGTGATAGATATCTTTTATATGCATTAGACAGATATTGGCACAACGGTTGCCTAAAATGTCATTGCTGTGGAGCTATGTTAGCCGACGTCGGCGCTAGCTGTTTTACCAGACGAGGTCTAATACTCTGTAAAAAGGATTATTCCAGGTATGGTTAATGCGCTTAAAAAATTTCACAAAAATTAAAAAAAAATATTAGGCAGACATCATTTATTAAATTAAGTATTAATCACATTCAAAACGTAAGTTTCATGGAATATATCACATTGGTTATTAGTTCTTTTATTAAATATCATCTGTACTATGTCCTGTAATATATAATATTACATATTTCTGTTAAATATAATCATAAAATTTTTTTAAAGCTCTGAAATTTTAATTAATTTTATTTGATACACAAGCACATAGCCAGCTACTTGTAACAATTAAAGCGCCGTTTTTATACCCAGAGCCCATTGAAAATGGGAAATCAGGGTATAATGTTTTCGTGAAAATGTATATAACAGGCAGAAGGCGACTTTTCAGACCCCACAAAGTATTTATATTCTTGATCAACTCGACGAGCTGAGTGATATAGCCCTGTCCGTCCGTCCCTCTGTGTGAACGCAGCGATCTCGTAAACCACAGAACCTAGAGAGCTGTAATTTGCCATGTCGAGACGGCTCGTCTAGGAGATATCCTGAGTCCTGCGAAGTGTCCATACTTCAAATATTCTACGCTTAGTTTACATATACATATATTGCAAGCAACACATACACACACACAGACGCACGCTCAAGCACACGCTCTGCCAACTTTGCTGTCGGCGTAGCGACTGCACTTGGACTGCAAGACGCTTATGTTGTGGGATATTAAATGTTAAATAACTTTCTTATTCAAACTTTCAGATTCGTGATTATGTTATTCATATGTGTGTATGTGCCGAAGCTCAAGTCTCTAGTATTTGAAATATATGTTTCGAAAATTTAGGGGGAAGGGGGCGTGGCAGACATAATGTATATATATTCTTGATCAGAGAGAGAAGCCTAGTCGATTTAGTCCTGTCCATTCGTTCGTCTGTTCGTATCTAGAGACTAAACTATTTTTAGAGGTTCGTGAATAGCCCGAAATAGATATTCAGCTATAAAATTCTATCTAATTCACCTTTGTGGTTAGAGTCTTAAAATTATGTTTTTAGTTTTATGTGTATTTTATAACCCAGTTTTGATTTTGTTAAATTTTAGATGCCATGCCCACATTTTCACAAAAACTTTATAACATTTATTTTCAGTTTCGGTGGTTTCAAGGTATTAAAATGGTTTGTTTTCCTTATCGAATTTTAGGTAAAATTATCCGTCCATCTTAAGGAAACTAAAACTTTAGCTATACTGTGTACTAAAGTACAATATTCTAAGAAATTAAAAATAAATTGATTGAACTGCTATTCAATGTTCACGTTTGCTTTTAAGTACAGTAGCGGTGTTGGTAGAAGCGACGGGTCAATCATAGACACCCTGGTTTCATACAGGAACTGTCGGGTTTTTTATATCCTGAACCCATTGAAAATGGGAAATCATGGTTTTGTTGAAATGTATGTAACAGGGAGATGGATGCTTGTCAGACCCCATAAAGTATGTATATGTTGAACAGCTCGATGAGCTGAGTTGTTATAGCCCTATCCGTCTGTGTGAACGCAGCGATCTCGTAAACTACATAAGCTAGAGAGCCGAAATAACCAGTACTAGTTTTTATACCCTGAGCCCATTGAAAATGGTAAATCAAGGCATAATGTTTTTGTGAAAATGTTTGTAACAGGCAGAAGGAGACGTCGCAGACCATACAAAGAATATATATTCTTGATCAGCTCGATAACCTGAGTTGATATAGCCCTGAATAACATAATCATGCCTTGAAAGTTTGAATAAAAAAAGTTATTAAACATTTAATTTCCACAACATAAGCCTCTTGCAGCCCAAGCGCAGTCGCTACGTAAACGCGCAGTTGGCAGAGCGTGTGCTTGAGCGTGCGTCTGTGTGTGTGTGTATATGTGTTGCTTGCAATATATGTATATGTAAACTAAGCATAGAATATATCGGCACTTCGCAGGGCTCAGGGTATCTGCTAGTCGATTCGTCTCGACTAGAGCATTCTTACTTGTTTTTAATTCGTATCATCCCGTTCTCTTATTATCGATCAATTTCAATAACTTTTCTTCGCTTTAGAGCTAGAGACATGAAATTCACCGTGTAGATCGCTGTTATGAATACAAATATTTCGTAATTTGTGGATTTTGGATGCCACATTTCAAATACGTGCACACACGCCCAGAAAGTTTGAATAAGAAAGTCCTTCCAGAAAATAAGTTATTAAGCATTTTGATTTGAGCGTATGTGTGTGTGTTTTGCTTGTAATATATGTATATGTAAACTAAGCTTAGAATATTTTAAGTATAGGCACTTCGCAGGACTCAGGGTATCTCTTAGTCGAATCGTTTTGACTACTTGTTAGTATTTTGGTATTATTTTATATAATTTCTATTATATGAAGTATTTATAGGATTATGAATGTGTAATTAATTATTATTTTACCTTGGTGACCAGCTCTATGATAGACTTTTGTATTTGCAGGAATCCTGTTTCAGTGTGGATTGGTCTTAGGTTTAAGATTGCCATCGGGGTTATTAATAGGAAGTTTGTTATTATGAGGAGAGTTACTTGACAGATTAGAAGGGCGTTTCGTATTTGTGGTATGTATATTTTCGAGCTTAGATTTTCTAAATTTTGGTTCTTCTTGTGTCTGAGATTGTTATAGTTTTTAATGAAGGCTTTTCCTCCCTTTTTTCTGTGTAGGTTTCGCTGTCTTTGTTTATTTCGTTTATTTTTTCGGTTTTTTGTTCAAGTAGCTTTTCATAAAGTACCTCTTGATTAACTTTACCGTTTGGAGTTCAAAAAGTTTTAATGTTGGTGTTATAAGGAAAGGTGGCTTTCGCGGGTGGCTGCATGATAAGCAATGATTTCAGTTTGTAAAAACGCGGTCACATTTAGGTTTGAATATGTTATCCTACTTTTTCTACTTTCCCTTTTATAGCGAGAAATTGTCGCATATTTTGGACGATGGTTATTCAATTTCTATCTGAGAGTGGGAAACAAGTTAGTACTTTCGAGAATTTGTCTATACAGACGATAAAGGCCTGTTTTCAGTTTACATAGGTGTCTGTCTACATGAACAATTTGGTTAGGTGTCTTTGGAGTTTCTTTAATAAAAAACTTGTTTTTTTTTGGGTTCCGTTCATATTTTCCCCCGCTGCAAATGTCGTAATTATTTATGATCTCATTATATGATCTCTGAGTTGGGGACTGTCGATTTCTGATTTTAATTCTTTTTAAGTAGCGGTCATGTCACAGTGTCCGCTTTCGATTTTGTTAAACAGAGCTGTCTGCTTTGTGCATAGCTCGCAAATAATAGTCGACCGTTTTTATACCCTGAGCCCATTGAAAATGGGAAATCAGGGTATAATGTTTTTGTGAAAATGTAACAGGGAGAAGGAGACGTCGCAGACCATACAAAGTATATATATTCTTGATCAGCTCGATGGGCTGAGTTGATGTAGGCCTTTCCGTCTGTCCGGATTATATATATATATATATATAATTGAACAATATTCACAAAATTTGGACGAACCTGCAAAACAAAAAGACGTTTGGTAACAAACGGCTCATTAAACTCTTTCGACCATCGTTTAATAAAGCCAATAACAATTTTGGCTTTATTAATGATGGTTGAGATATGGGCATTGAAACTAAGTTTAGAGTCAAAGAGCACCCCAAGATCTTTAACTGAAGAAATACAGTAGAAATAAGGTCTCATTGATTGTATAATGACAATAGATATAATATATTATAATATAGACAAATGCGATTAAAGGCCATTGTCATACATTTAGATCAATTCAAATGCAACTGATTAGCCTGACACCAACATTGAAAGGAATCAAGATCATCTTGTAAGCATAGATGATTTAGTGAATTATTGTGTGAGAGACTGTGCTTGGGCGGTAAGAGGCGTATGTTGTGGAAATTAAATGTTTAATAACTTTTTTTCTAGTAGGACTTTTTTATTCAAACTTTCAGGGCAGGGATTATGTTATTCATATGTGTGTATGTGCCAAAGCACAAGTCTCTAGTATTTGAAATGCGTTTTTTGCAAATTTAGGGCGAAGGGGGCGTGGCATCCAAAATCCAATAATTTAAAAATGTCTGTATTCACAACAGGCATCTACACAGTGAATTTCATGTCTCTAGCTCTTACGGTACGTAAAAGAGACGAAAAATTATCGAAATTTATCGATAAAAAAAGAACGGGAAGAATTATCTAATTTTTGAAAAAAAAAACTCGTATAGCGTATGGTATTCAGGAGTATACATGTCAAATTTCAGCTCTCTAGCTTCTGTGGTTTACGAGATCGCTGCGTTCACACAGACGGACGGACGGATAGACGGATGGACAGACGGACAGGGCTATATCAACTCAGCTCATCGAGCTGATCAAGAATATATATACTTTGTATGGTCTGCTACATACATTTTCACAAAAACATTTTACCCTGATTTCCCATTTTCAATGGGCTCAGGGTATAATTAGTGTTTAAGAATTGTAGATCTACTTTGATCTTACTCAAATTTTAACAGGATAAAATAAATAAATTAATATTCTTTTTTAATCATTTTATTAAAATATATTTATAAAAATTACGAAACTTGTTATTTTGTTTTACAGTATGTTTGGAAGTTCTGGTGTTTGTTCTGGATGTGGGCAAACTATACCCCCCAGTGAAATGGTAGCAAAAGCTCTTACTGGAATTAATAATATCGATTTACAAAATCAACAAAAACAAATTATAAACTGTGTATTTCATCTTAGATGCTTTAGCTGTGCAAAGTGCGGATCTAATTTACGTCCTGGTGATAGGTAAGCTTGTATTATTGCATTTTTTTTTTTTGGTATTAATAAATATTAACTTTACTGTACTGATATTTCTCTAGTAAATTTAGGTGATAATTACATGAATATGACTTTTCTTTGAAAACAAGAAATTTTAAATAGGCATAATGCCTATACTATAAAGTTTATTCCTCTATTTGTTAAATTTTGTTTTCTGTTTAATTTCTCTGTCTGTTATAGTCATAGTTATTTATATACTCTGCAGAGTTAAATATCCAAACACCCAATTTAGAAAGTTTAATTGTTGTTTAATTTGAGGAAAGGTACATATAAGGCGAGCTAATAATCGGCATTGAATTGTGCTTGAATCATTTGCATTGACTTTAGTTCAGATTTGTTATATGGTGCGCTTTAACTACGCATATCGGAACCTAGTGCCAGTTCTATACATAAATGTATGTAAAATAAACAACTTTGAATATCGGCGCTTCGGCGGATCTCCTAATAATTATTAAACTTGGTATTTTTTGTGTTATCGAAATTATAACTATTTGAAATAATCCTATCATATTTTGAATATCTCCTAGTTGACCACTCTCCGCTATTACTTATTTTATTCTATTAATTATATGCGTTTTTCTACATCAATAATTTAGGTATACAATTTTGGGAGATAGCCTGGTTTGTGAACAAGATTGGCATAAATTGCTTAAAAACCCCTCAAATTCGAATGGAACACTAGCTCAACGGAAAGGAAAAGTTGGAAGACCAAGAAGATCAAAGGACTAATATAATAATAAATAACAGATTTTAACTTAAATAACATATATTTAAGACTATAGTTCATCATTTGTATTTCTATATATTTTAAAACTCGAAATATTAAAATAACTTTAAAAAAAATTAGTAATTCGTTAGTAATATGTATAATTATTCACGAACTGAAATAAGTATATTGTTTTTGTGAAATGTCCGTATGAACGCAAAACATTTCTACGCTAAGAGTTGAAATTTTGAATATATACACGATGTCAGATGAATTGCCAAAATTTTCCCGATACGCCAACTAGGGGCTAAGCAAATAGGATAATTATAAATCATGTATCTTGCGTTGACCCCCAAATATCAAAAAGCTGGTGGATATACCTACGCAAACTGTATCTTCTACAATTTTAGAGCTGTTCGACGCTGCACCTAATAGTTTCATTCGTATCCTTTCCTAATGCACAAAGCTAGCTTACTTGTAATTGATATTCTTTTTCGATTGTTTAATTGATCACTATTACAATTTAGTCTTCAAGCCCGCAACATCTTTGTAATCTATTTCGTATAATATTAGCGTTTGGCCTACACTAATGCTACAGACTTCTTATATGAATAAATAATAATTAAATCTAATATAAAGCAACCTTCGTAAATGATTGTAGTTCAGTGTAGCTCGGCAGCTGACCCCTACGAGATTTACAAATTTTATTTAAAAGCTAATAAATAATTTCGTTGCTGCACATCGGTGCTAAACATTCATTGATAAATTTTTCGCGTTGAAAGTGCAAGTGCGAGTGAATTTTCTCGAGCTTTTGTATTCTCTTTTGCTTCGTTCATACATAATAGCTTAGTTATCCACGCAAGCAGCTGCGTTTGCGCTGCCTCTTCCGCATCTTTCTCGTCGTTTTATTCTTTGGTCGCGGGTAGCGCCCTCTCTTTGCTATTTTTTAGTTTGCTAATACGAAAATAGTTGTGTCGATTATAAAAGACATACATTCATACCTACATACATATATGTATGTACATTACAGGATTGGAAGTGTATAAGTTAAACCATTAATTTATACTTAACTTTGTAATTGCATGTGATATTGAGAGTAAACATAATCTTAGTGAACTTTGTAATTAGTAAAAGAAGTAAGAAAACTCTAGTCGGTGGCGGCCGACTAGGGGATACCCGATACCCATCGAAAATCCGTTATTATACAAAAACTTTTCTGTTTCTTTTACTATATGCACACACACAGACGCACGCTCAAGCACACTCCTCTGCCAACTGCATAGTTGACGCTGATCAAGAATATATGTATATTCTTTACGGGGTCTACCACCTCCCTTTTCCCTTTTACATACATTTCAACAAAAATTATTTCACTGTGATTTCCCATTTTCAATGGGATCAGTGTATAACAAATAAGAAAACTCTAGTCGGTGGATATCGACTAGGAATACCAGAACAGAAAGCAGTACGAGTTTTTTTTTTTCAAAAATTTGAAGGCTCTTTCCGTTCTCTTATTATTAATAGTAATAATATAATATTTAGATTTTGGTCTGTGTGTTTGTGTGTTGCTTGTAATGTACATACACATAAAATAAACAGAATTCGCGGAATAGGGAAATATATACATATATATATAGTCATTTTTCAGACTCCGTTACACTTTGAGCTCCATTGGTTCTTGAGACTTAGTATATATACTTTGGTCAAAAAGTATATAAATTATATTTCCTAAAATTTTAGTGCTAGAAGCTTCAAAATGTAATATATAGCGAATAATACCCTGTAATCGTATTTTTGAAGTGTAAGCATGCAACTTTTTCTACGGACTGGCGAAAAATTATATGTCATGCCCACTGGGGTCATGACAAACCAATTTTTCAGCTTTTGAACAATAAACTCACAATTTGATGGCTCTGTGGTTGACGAGATCGCTGCGTTCACACAGACGGACAGGGATATATCAACTCAGCTCATCGAGCTGCTCAAAAACATACCCTGATTTCCTATTTTTAATGGGCTCAGGGTATAAAAATAAATATAAACAATACAATAACCGAAACACTGACATCTGCGCTGTGGGAAAACATCATGCTACGCCATTGACAGTCCAATTCTTAGTGTTGCTACTAAACTAAAAAAAGTCAATAAACGAATAAAACGTCGACTTCGTCGGGATTCGAAGCGTGTCTATGATCGATGAGCGTCGCTTCCACTGCATCTCGAATCAAACCATTAACTTAATTTATACCTAGTCATTCCAGTAGAATTATATTTTATTTCTGATTTATGAGAATATAAAATTTTGCTACAGCCAAAACCAAATGCAAAACCTTTTGTTTAATAATTTCTGTATTACTTAATAAAAATAAAAATTTAAATTTGCAGCATATTGATTATATTTTCAAGATGTTGGTATATTAAAAAATTCCAAATTATATAAAATAGAAAATTTGGGGACACTTAATGGCGTGGCAATTCGCAAAATTCATATCGTAGAATAGTTGGGATAAGTATATCGTAGTCTGTACCTCCCGGCAATGTTATTACTTGTTTCACTTTGCGTTTCAGCCATCTGATTATTCGTGTAATGCGATAGCTTTTCAAATTTTATGCTCGAGCTAAAATACATTTTATAACGTTTCTTCCGTCTTCCAATATGAGCCTGGCTTTCAGGTCATCTTAGAGAATATAATAAATTTGATGAAATGGAAAACCTTTCACTTATTGTAATTATTTCCCATTTAAAATGGTAAATCAAGGTAAGGTATGTTTTCGTGTAGCAGGCAGAAGGAGACGTCACAGACCCCACAAAAAGTATACATATTATTGATCAGCTCGATGAGCTGAGTTGATATAGCCCTGTCCGTCCGTCCGTCTGTGTAAATGCAGCGATCTTCTAAACATCAGAAGCTAGAGAGCTGAAATTTGATATTTATACTTGTGAATACCATACGATAAATTTCTAATCATTTTCTTCGTTTATTGACATAGAAACAATATGGCTAGAACCTTATTTGCCATAAACTTACATTAAACTTAAGCTGAAACTGACTGGGATAATATGAGCTGTTGGTCTTCTCTAAAACTATTAAAACAATAGGAGGTAATTACAATGAAAACTTTATTACCATTGTAAAGTTATTATAATTGGTTAAATTATATATTTGTATATTCTTTAATTTCAATGACTACCATTTTGTGAAAATACCATACCATACCATACCATAAATTGTGAAAATTATTTACACCAATCTTGATCTTCCACCAGTATACAATGTTGGTTTAAATTTCATGCTCATCGTCATTTATGACGTATACCACCTCATCTCTCTAAGACGGATAACTCATCGTCACGCTTGACGGATAATACATCCTCACTCCTGACGGATTACACATGGTTTTTCTTAGACGGACTCATAGACTGATTACTTCTAGTCTCCTCTAGACTCTTTGGCGGGCTAAGCTCTTCTTGACTATTAAAACTGCTACCACTATACTTGATCGTCTAAATTTGTGATCTAGGTTTGTTTGGTTTGATTCTGCTTCTTCTTGAAAAAAAAAACGTAATTTCAAACTTTATTTTTAACGACAGTTACATTTTGCTTGTCAAATATTAATATTAATTAATCATCACAGGCTACTGAAGTTATTTTATCTAAAACACGGGCTCTATTATTCAAGTGTAGCTCACCCTATAGAAGAATTTAGTTTGTCTAAGTCACAATTTTCAAACTTTCAAAGCCCCACTCTTTTGTTCGTGATACCACCATGATATTATACACAATTACTTATACAAACATGTAAAGTTATTCGCCCAACGGAGTCTACAATTGGATCTCTGATAAGCAGAGGGTACATAACCTGATGATACATGTCTGAAATTGTGTTTGAGTTTAATTCTCTATGCAGAGGCGATTAAAACTATTTTTAATAATTTAGTCTAACTAAGTATCTTTATTTCTCTCTTAAGAAGTGAGTCTATATGGTCTTTGTGCTGTTTTTATAAGCAAATTTTTATTTCTCCTCTATTAAATCGTTAAATAAGGTATAAATACCGCTCATTAATCTTACATAATGTTGACTAACTCCGTATCAGTATCTTTTTTCGTGGCAACAAATTTCTATATAGCACCTTGCGATAAATAATAAGTCACTGTGTTTAGTTTAGTTCGCACCGGAATATGTATTTATAATTTTTATTGCGTACACTTCCACTTATAGCCATAGCTGGCCATGCTAGACGCATCTGTGCACAGCACACAGTACGCCGGTTAATGTGTGACGCACTCCGGCTGTAGGAGTGGTTGGTCTCGTTGTTGTCGAGGATCTGCTAAGCACCCCAGGATTTCTCACTGTGTTAATGTCTCGAAATACATATGTAAGTTAATGAGTGTCCCTCGCACTCAGTTGTTTAGACAAAACAACTGCACGCAAAGTGCTGACTTTTCAGAAGCTCAGTTCAACGTTCGGGTAGCAACGGTCAGCGGCTGGATACTTTGCACGGGTCGCAAGAGCAGCGTATCAATTATAATGAGTCGGCTTGCCGATCGGATGCTTGTATAAGTTTTCTTGGTAACATTTGATTCTTTTAGCTTTAGTTTGGTTTGTCAAATTACTTTAAGTCAGTTCTGTTCGTACAACGAAGCGAGAAGCTCGTTTAATAAACTTTGCTCCAGCAATAAGCTGCAAAACTTTGAATTATCAATTCTATATCACTGTACCACAAGGCCAGTGATAAGAGAGACCAGTAATCTCTCCACCGTAATCTTCATAATCATATCCCTACGGAACTCATACATCATCCTAACAGCGCTGGATATCAGCCATAGATACCAGCAGCAACACACAAGAAGATAATAGGCGCCCAACGTTATATATAAGAACTCACAGGGAACGTTTGAATAGCTAAAGTTGTGGGCAAAAACATGTAAGTGGAATGTTTAATAAGTGCTGTTCAAATAAATGTGCTAAAGCGTAGTTGTGATTTGTGTTAAATATTTTTCAAACCAATTTACAGTGCAACGAGACAGAAATTCCTACAGTTGCACGAATTAAATACAATTAATGCCTCTAGCCGATTGTGCATAATCGGCGTGAATACAAATCGTTCATGTGGAGTGTCAAGTTACACTTTGTTTTAAAAGCTAAGTACTCATACAGGGAAACTAAGCAAGAGTACGATAGTGACGACGGGTGGGATTTTGAATCAGAAAATTTTCGCTCAACGCAAGAAAACCCGACAAACATGGACGTTAGTCAGTTGCAAGCTCTAGTAGCGGGCGCTGTTAGCCAGACCCTGGCTCAATAGGAAGCAAGGCTAAAGGAAAGATTTGATAGTCAAGTGAACAGACACAAGTGAACAGTTTGTGCATAGAAGTGCCGCAAGCTTATCAAAGAATATCCGTAGACCCAAATATCCCATGTGAAATAAAGCTTAACATTATAAAATCAGTACACGAATTCAGTGGTTCACAAGATGATTACGTAGCCTGGAGGCAATCTGCCACAGATGCGTACGAACTTTTTAAGCCATTTGTAGGTAGCAGCGCGCATTATCAAGCTGTTACAATTATTAGAAACAAAATCAGGGGTCCAGCGAGAGCATTGTTGGTATCGCATAACACGGTACTCAATTTTGACGCAATAATAGCTAGGTTAGATTGCACATATGCTGATGAGATATCGCTACGGCTCTTACGTCAAGGACTAGAGATGGTAAGGCAAGGAAATTCCAGCCTCATGCAATATTATGATGAGGTTGAACAAAAGTTGACAATCGTTGTTAACAAAATTATCAAGACTCATGAACCTGACACAGCCACATTGCTTAACAAAGAGGTCAGGGATGATGCATGCATGCATTTATTTCAGAACTTAAGAAGTCTTTGAAGTTGGTTGTGTTTCCGGCCCAACCCAAAGACTTACCGTCTGCTGTAGCTAGGGAGGTAGAAGCCAGCATAGAGCGTAGCATGTTTGCAGCTACATACGCAAAAGCTATGGAAGATAGAACCCAGGCAGTTATATAGTAGGAAACATCATGAAAAGCAGGGAAAGAATTCCGGGGTCGAAAATACCCAAGACAAAAATCCCATTTTCAAAAAGCAAAATAAACAGCATAATAGTGTTAATCAGGCTTTTAAAAGGGAACAAGACCAAACATCAGAGCCTATGGACATAGGATCTACTATGTCAAAATTCAAACAAACAAATTCTTTTGGAAATGGCCAATGTGCAATGTGTGTATGCGATACTGATAATGGAACAATCAATTATGGTTCTGTGTCCGAAAAGCTACAGCATCATTATTGTGATAATGTTAATTTTACTAACGTAAATGATATTATCGTGCCAGAGGCAGTGAGAAAAGAAATTAGAAGCATGATCTTGAATAGATCAAAGGCATTTTCGACCTCAAACGAGGCATTGCCATTCAATATGTCGTAATTCGCACAGAAGACGACATGCCAATATACTCAAAGCTATACCCACATCCAATGGGAGTCGCTGATTTCGTCAAAAAAGAAATCAAAAATTTGCTAGAGAACAACATCATTAGGCCATCGAAGTCGCCCTACAACAACCCAACTTGGATTGTTGATAAAAAAGGTTGCGATGAGCAGGGTAACAAAAATAAGCGCATGGTAATCGATTTTAGGAAATTAAATGAGAAAACCATTGCCGACAAGTACCCAATGCCCAACATCCCCATCATATTGGCAAATTTGGGCAAAGCCAAATACTTTACAACATTGGATCTTAAATCTGGATACCATCAAATATATTTGGCTGAACACGACCGTGAAAAGACGTCTTTCTCTGTAAACGGTGGGAAATATGAGTTCTGTCGACTCCCATTCGATTTGAAAAATGCGTGTAGCATATTTCAAAGAGCAATTCACGACGTCTTGGGTGAACTAATTGGTAAAACTTGCTATGTTTTCGTAGATGACGTCATTTTTTCTGAAAACGAAAATGATGATGTTAAGCATATAGACTGGGTTCTAAAGAGCTTGTTAGATGCAAACATGAGAGTTTCTAGGGAAAAAACTCAATTTTTCAAGCAAAGAGTAAAACTGATCCAGAAAAGGTAAGATCCATACAGAATTATCCAGAACCAAAAAGTTTATACGAGGTGAGGTCATTCCTGGGATTAGCCAGCTACTACCGTTGCTTCATAAAAGACTTTGCTGCAATTGCAAGACCTTTGACAAATTTTCTTAAAGGAGAAAATGGGTGCTTAAGCAAACATATGTCAAAGAAGACTCCCATTGAATTCAATGATTCACAAATTGATGCATTCGAGATGCTAAGAAACGTTTTGGCTTCTGAAGATGTAATTCTTAAGTATCCAGATTTCAAGAAGCCATTCGATCTAACGACGGATGCTTCCGCAAACGGTATCGGTGCTGTTCTATCGCAAGAAAACAGGCCCATCACCATGATTTCTAGAACACTTAAAGAAAGCGAGTCACACTATGCTACCAACGAAAGGGAATTGTTAGCCATAGTGTGGGCTCTTGGAAAGTTACAACAATACCTGTATGGCACTAGGGACATAAATATCTATACAGACCACCAACCTCTGACTTTTGCTGTGTCAGACCCAACCCAAATGCAAAAATAAAAAGATGGAAAGCGTATATTGATGTGCATAACGCAAAGATCCACTACAAACCGGGTAAAGAAAACCACGTAGCAGACGCTCTTCCGCGCCAAAATGTGAATGCGCTGCAAAGTGAAGTAGTATCCGATGCGGCAACAATCCACAGTGAGTTATCGGTAACTTACACGATAGAAGATTCGGAAAACCGTGTAAAAGTTTTTAGAAACCAATTATTTTTGGAAGAAGCCCAATTTGCTCTAAAAAGAAATTTTTATCCTGTTTAGCGACAAAACACGCCATATAATACATTTTACCGGAGAAAACAATGTCTTGAACGAAGTAAAGGCGGCAGTTAATCCCAATGTAGTGAATGCATTACATTGTGATCTCCCAACACTGGCTAGTATCCAGCGCGAGTTAGTGCAAAGTTTCCCATCGACAAAGTTTCGATACTGTAAGAAAATGGTAGTTGACATTCCTGATAAAGCAGAGCAGAGGGAAATAACAATAACTGAACATAACCATGCGCACAAGAAAATTTCAAGCAAATTTTGGAAGAGTATTATTTTCCAAAAATAGAAATAGAAGAGAATAGAATTTTGACAGAAATTGTAGAAAATTGCAAAATCTGTACCCGCTCCAAATATGTCAGGCATCCTAAGAAACAGTTCCTCGGTGAGACGCCAGTTCCGTCACACTCTGGCGAAAGGTTGCACATCGATATTTTTCCGACAAAAAGCAGTTTCTGACGTGTGTCGATAAGTGCAACCTATAGTTTCTCGTACTATAGCAGATGTAAAAGGACCAATCATACAAGCCGTGAATTTTTTTCCGAAAACTAAGATCATTTACTGTGACAATGAAGCGGAATTTAGTTCAGAAACCATTACTTCACTGTTAAAGAACAACTATGGAATCGATGTTGTAAATGCACCCCCATTACACAGTACCTCCAACGGTCAAGTAGAACAGTTTCATAGTACATTGGCAGAAATTGCTAGGTGTCTTAAATTGGAAAAAAAGATCGACGACACAGTCGAACTAATTCTACAAGCGACACGAGAATACAATAGATAGCTGCACTCAGTAACTGGCATGAAACCAATTGAAATAATTCACTCATCTACTGATGAATTTAGGGAGACCATTGCAAACAAGATCGAAAAGTACAGTTAGAAAGAATAAATCCGAACAGACAAAATAGAGTGCTTGATGTAGGGGAAAAGTCTTTGTGAAGTCGAACCAGAGACTGGGAAACAAGCTATCACCCTGTGCACAGAGGAAGTGATCCAAGCAGACCTAGGAACGTCTGTGCTCATTAGAGGGAGGGTGGTCCACAAGGACAACCTGAAATAATTCGAGTTTAAGTTAAATAATAAGTTAAGAAATACAATAGATTTAATTAAATTTTTTCCTTGCAGGCTTATTTGTTCACTTCCATTCTTACTGACATTAGTATTCCGACTATTCACATTCCGATTACATTCCTATAATAGATGAAAGTGTACTGGTATGGGAACAACGAGACTATGTCAGGCACTTAAGTAACTTATCCGAATTCACAAAGATAGTAGAAGAAACAGAACATTTGTCCGAGTTATTTCCTCAATCTCACATGCGAAAACTGTTATACTGTTGACGCTAAGCACATTAAAAGTCTTTTGTCCGTTTTGAAAATTCATCATAGAATTGCCAGAAGTTTAGATTTTTTAGGCACAGTACTCAAGGTTGTGGCTGGTACACCTGATGCCACGGATTTAAAAAGAATCAAAATTACTGAATCAAAATTGATAGGCTCAAACAATAGACAGGTAGCAATAAACTCTGAAACTCAAAAGCAAATAAACCAGCTTACAGATACTGTTAATCAAATAATAAAAGCCAAGAAAAATGAATTAACTGACACTTCACACTTATATGAGGCATTACTAGCCAGAAATAGAATGTTAATAACAGAAATTCAAAACTTAATGTTTACAATCACGCTTGCTAAAGCCAACATTATAAATCCAACAATTTTCGACCAAGACGATTTAAAGTCTGCGCTCATTGAACATCCCACAGAAATCCCCATAGTAAGTTTAATAGAAGCATCTAATACTAATATTAAGGTCCTCCAGTGTGAAAACATTATCCATATTCTAATTGAGTATCCAAGAATTAAGTTCATATGTAAAAAGGTCAACATCCTCCCCGTATCCCACGATACGTGCTTCAACTGCAAGATGAAACCGTAGCTGAATGTAACAATGACGTCATAGCAGTAACATGCTGCACCATAACAACCTACGCATTGATCTGCAAATCGGCCTCCCATGACACCTGCGCCCGTGGATTACACGCAGGAAGCACGGCCCGTTGCTACACTCAGCCTAGCCACTTGAAACCTATCACAGTCGTAGATGATGGCATAGTGGTGGTAAATGAAAGCGCGAATCAGCACCGATGGCAGCCCCGAGATCACAGTCAACGGCACCTTCATTGTCACCTTTGAACGAGCAGCCTGCATAAATGGTTCTAAGTACGTAAATCGGCGTGAGATGTTAAACAGAACCTCGGGCATAGCAGCTTCACCATTGCTCAACATCATTAGCCATGAACAAATTCTGAGCATGTCACTCCTACAGAGAATGAACAACCACAACCTTCATATCATCAACAAACTTCAAGGGGAAGTAGCATCAGCCGGATCATTTACAACTTGATTCATCACTGGAGCTGGTCTCGGCCTCTTCGAGCTTCAAAAAAAAAAAAAAAAAAAAAATACAAGAGATCGTCAACAGCTATAAGATGAACGAGGACGGTCATGATTCTGAGGGGGGAGTAGTTAACGAGTGTCCCTCGCACTCAGTTGTTTAGAAAAAACAACTGCACGCACAAGTGCTGACTTTTCAGAAGCTCAGATCAACGTTCGGGTAGCAACGGTCAGCGGCTGGATACTTTGCATGGGTCGCAAGAGCAGCGTATCAATTATGATGAGTCGGTTTGCCGACCGGATGCTTGTATAAGTTTTCTTCGTAACATTTGATTCTTTTAGCTTTGGTTTGTCAAATTACTTTAAGTCAGTTCTGTTCGTACAACGAAGCGAGAAGCTCGTTTAATAAACTTTGCTCCAGCAATAAGCTGCAAAACTTTAAATTATCAATTCTATATCACTGTACCACAAGGCCAGTGATAAGAGAGACCAGTAATCTCTCCACCCTACGGAACTCATACATCATCCTAACAGCGCTGGACATCAGCCATAGATACCAACAGCAACACACAAGAAGATAATTTGTACATACATACATATGTATGTCGTTACGATTTTGATAGTTGTCTGACGATGATTGTTCACCAGAACCATTACATATCGAATTATTTTGGATAAAACTTCTGATGTCGGACCGGACAAGAGCTCAATAACGCAGTTTTAGTATGTGTTAAAAATTTTCTCTTTCCTTTCACACTCAAACATAGTCTTAATCTTTTCAGAGACAAATTTTTAGTCGCTTATTGATGTCCTAGTAATTTGTGGCTGGAATCTGAAATGCCCCTGGCTTTCACTCTGCGACACACTAATAATTAACAATACAGATTAGGGGTACGCTAAACTTAAACTCAAACTCTCTTGGTTAATACAAGCTGTCAGTTCTTGACAGATAACTATAGCGCCACAATATTATATAAATTATAATATGTACAAAATATTTTAATTGTTATTATTATTAAATGAGAGATCCGCTTTAAAGAAGAATTATGTAGAATTTTATAACTTGATATCGATTTCGGTTTTTAATCGAGAACAATAAGCCGGAAAGAGTTATCGATTCTTTGAAACAAATTTATCCAATCGTGTTATATAGGAATCTAAATAAAATCTATGGCTCTCATATATGTTCTGAGATCGCACTAGTGTACACTAGTAAATATTACAATTTTCAAGAAAAGTATATGGACTAACATAACAGAACCGATATCCGTTATTTATAATTTATAAAACGTGGCAAATGAAATCTTTCATATACATAGAAGTTTATGCGAAATTCTGTAGCCCTGGTAATGAAAGAACTACTAGTTCGCGAAATTATCATAAACTAAAAGAACTATGGAACTGAGTTATTTTCGGTGAGCTGAATGTGGATTGTAAAACCATGAAAAACTGATAAACAGTGATTAAATTTGTTTTCTAATTTGGTTTAAAGCTATAATTTTAAATATAACAAAACAGAGAAAAGTTTTGCTTATTCCATCATCAGTGTAAACAAACTCTAAGTACTTATAATAATGTATAATGTACCACACAAGTATCGCCAAGTTTGTCGATTGTGCCTCACTTTGGTTAATGAGCGCGATGTTGCAGATCTACAAATTTATAGAAGTGAAAAAATTCCCTATGATAAGCGTGAAACCCATTATAATCATAACGTGAACGAGTGCAATATAAATGAAAATGTATCAAAATGTGTATGCAAAGCATTTGACCCAAAAACATGTTGCTGTCATTGTGATAACTCGTTATCAGCAAGGCAAAATAATAATGAAATTGATTCATTTGTTCAATTCCAAAGTAATTACACACCAAATGTGCCTTCTGATTCCGCCAACCCGCCATGCACTATTGAAACCAATATATTGGATCCCTTGTCTTCAAATAAAAGAAGGTTGCAGATTAATTCGACACATTTAAATTTTCAAGCTTCATTATCAAACAAAGATGAAAAATTAAAAACAAAAATACCAAACAAATCGATCGGAATATCAAATATGGGCTCTGAAACTATTGAATCAAATACAGATAATATTTTTTACAAATGTGATGAAAATACTTCAATTAAAGAAGAGAACATCCAAGAACACAAAGATGATGATTCATCACCACACATTACAATTCAGATATTTAACTGTCTCTCTATTAAGGTAAGGCGAAGTAGTTTTTATTCAACGCACAAACTAATAAAAGTGTATAAAAATGTGTGCGTTCACGTTGTTCGTCCGCTGTTCAGACTTGTATTTAATATTAAATTGTACAAACGCTGTTATTACATTTGCAAGAAGAGAAATGCTTGATGTGTCTTTCCCTGTAAGGTATAAACTCAAATGAGCTCAATCAAATCTGCTTAAATATTTATGAGAATAAATGAGTATATGGATGTGGTGGATGGTATGCTTGTGGATTGTTATTAAAAATATAGCGAGATACTTTCAAATTTGCATCAATACAATTGTTTCTGTGAACTTTTTACTTTTAAATGATGTAACAGGTTGAAGGCGTGGCAAAACCCATAAATTACATATATTCTTAATCGACGAGCTGAGTTGATAAAGCCATGTCCGTCTGTCTGTATCTCAGAGATTATAAAATGTTTTTGTAGTTTCCTGTATTACAGTATTTGAATGAGTTTGAATGAGATTAACAACTAAATCGATATATAAAATTCGATCTGCTTCATCTTTATAACTTATATCTTAAAAGTTTGTTTCTATGTTCATATGTGTTTTTACAATTTTGATTTTTGTTAAATTTTGGATACCACGCCCCCTTTGCCTCATATTTTCAAATACTTCTGCTTTGTCACGCGCCTCCTTCTGGCTGTTATGTACATTTTTGAAAAAAAAAAAAAAAAAAAAAAAACATTTAATGGGAAATTAAAAAGGATTAATAATTTAATACATAAACATAATAAAACAACTAAGAATGCTCTAGTCTAGACGGCTCGACTAGGAGATACCCTGAGCCCTGCGAAGTGCCGATACTGCGAAGTGCCGATACTCAAATATGATATGCTTAGTTTACATATACATATACTGCAAGCAACACATACACACACACAGACGCACGCTCAAGCATACGCTCTGCCAACTGCGCAGTTGACGTAGCGACAGCGCTTGGGCTGCAGAGGCTTATGTTGTGGAAATTAAATGTTCAATAACTTTTTTTCTAGCAGGACTTTTTTATTCAAACTTTCAGGGAATGATTGTGTTATTCATATGTATATGTATGTATGTGCCGAAGCACAAGTCTCTAGTATTTGAAATGCGTTTTTTTTGCAAATTGAGGGCGAAGGGGGCGTGGCATCCAAAATCCAAAAATTACAAAATGTCTGTATTCACAACAGGAATCTACATAGGTCTCTAGCTCTTACGGTACGTAAAAGAGACGAAAAGTTATCGAAATGTATCGATAAAAAGAGAACGGGAAGAGTTATCGAATTTTTGAAAAAAACTCGTATAGCGTATGGTGTTCAGGAGTATACATGTCAAATTTCAGCTCTCTAGCTTCTGTGGTTTACGAGATCGCTGCGTTCACACAGACGGACGGACGGACGGACGGACGGACGGACAGACGGACGGACGGACAGACAGACGGTCAGGGCTAAATCTACTCGGCTTCTCTCCCTGATGGAGAATATATATACTTTATGGCACGTCTCCTGCTCCCTGTTGCATACATTTGAACAACAACAACAACAACAATCCCATTTTCAATGGGTTCAGGGTATAATAAAAAGGGAGAAAAAATCGTGGCCTAGATACTGCTTGCCTTAAACATAATTGTCAGAGTTGGTTGATATTTCGTTGTCATTGAAATATATAAATTCGATTATCTAACTACCTGATTTTTCAGCTGATGATTTTCGTCAAGGGTCTCAGTTACTATGTCGTCCCGTTCAACGATTTTAGCATAGATTTCTAAGCTTGTGAGAGTAAGAACTATTTTCGTTTGCGCTCCGTACTTTTATATTTTCTGTGCTCTAAATTGTTTTAATATTTACATATTGTTGCATTTATTGATATTGATGTTATTTGTGCTGCTTGTGCTTGCATTGTGTTTGTTTTTCACTTACATATTTTTGTGAGCGTTGGTAATTGTATTCATTTTAGTATCATATCTATTCTTTGTATTTTTTCTCATTTGCTTTGTTATTTTTAATTTTACACTTGTTAGTGTGTGTGTTCGCTGTTGATCGCTCACGCTAGCTTAGTGTTTGTTTTTTCATATGAAATTTCTGTTCGTTTTTAGCGTGGAAGCTCTCTCCAACTCTATTTACTGTCAGCTGTTAGTGTTGGTCTCTCTGTTAGCTGTTTGTTGTTGTTTGTGATTCGCTCTCTCAACACAGTTAATCCTCGCTTTGTCTGTACTTATCATATTTTTTATCCGTTTAATTCTGTTTTCCCTTGTTCTACTTCCCTTTTGCCAATATGACATGCTGCAAGAAATTTTGCTCATTTCGGCAAGCCGCTGATTCTGCACAAATGCAATTTGTTGGTTGCGGGTTGTGCGAGAATCTAATGCATATAAAGTGTGCTGGCATCTCTGGGCGTGATTGCGATAGAGTCATGGCTGCACCAAAAAGTGGGTGTGGTGGATTACGCTGATCTTGCCCCGATTGCTTGGAAGACAATTAAATTTTTCCAATATGTATAATACAGTACATTCGAAACTGATTAATATTTCTAAACAGCTAACAGTTTAAATGTTTACATTAACAGTGAGGTTCTTTCAGATAATTTCGATATTTATAGACTGGATCGTTCGTCACCTAGAGGGGGTGGAGTTTTAATAGCTGTTAAATCCCACTTTCTCTCGGAATCTTTTACCTTCTCATCACTTCACAATGTTGAGATTATTGGAGTTAAAATAACTCTCCAGTCTTGTTCCCAGTACGATACTTGTTCATATTTACCTCCCTCGTCTGATTTACAAATTTATAGTCAACATATATCTTGTATTAAAGAAATGTATAGGTATGCTCAAGATAATGATCTGTTTCTTGTATTGGGCGATTTTAATATACCAAACACTTCTTGGGCCGCATCTATAAATTCAAATCATCATATTCCAACAATGGATCATTATCTTTTTGAAGAATTGTTTAACCTTTCTATGTTTCAGATGAACTTGAAATTGAATCGATCTCTTGATCTTGTTTTTACTAATGATCATACCATCATTAAGGTTTTAAGATCACCTCCCTTTTGTATTCTTGAGGATATACATCATCCGACTTTAGGGGTTTTAATACCACACTAATTTCTACTCACTTATAATTTAAACAACGTCTTTGTTTTAATAAATGTAATTTTGTTTTCCTTAATGATCCATTAATTCACCAGATTGGTTTCCTTTATATGAGGCAACTGATGTTTTGTGATTTAGCAGTTTTATAGAACTATAAATTCTTTTTATACCCTGAGACCATTGAAAATGGGAAATCAGGGTATAATGTTTTTGTGAAAATGTATGTAACAGGCAGAAGGAGACATCGCAGACCATACAAAGTATATATATTCTTGGTCAGCTCGATGAGCTGAGTTGAAATAGCCCTGTCCGTCTGTCCGTCCGTCCGTCCGTCCGTCTGTGTGAACGCAGCGATCTCGTAAACCACAGAAGCTAGAAAGCTGAAATTTGACATGTATACTCCTGAATACCATACGCTATACGAGTTTTTTTTCAAAATTTCGATAACTCTTCCCGTTCTCTTTTTATCGATAAATCTCGATAACTTTTCGTCTCTTTTACGTACCGTAAGAGCTAGAGACCTGAAATTCACTATATAGATTCCTGTTGTGAATGCAGACATTTTGTAATTTTTGTTTTTTGGATGCCACGCCCCCTTCGCCCTAAATTTGCATTTCAAATACTAGAGACTTGTGCTTTGGCACATACACACATATGAATAACATAATCATGCCCTGAAAGTTTGAATAAAAAAGTCCTGCTAGAAAAAAAGTTATTAAACATTTAATTTCCCATAGCGTAGGCGTCTTGCAGCCTAACCGCAGTTGCTACGTCAACTGCACAGTTGGCAGAGCGCGTGCTTGAGCGTGCGTCTGTGTGTGTGTATGTGTTGCTTGCAATATATGTATATGTAAACTAAGCATCGAATATTTGAAGCACTTTGCAGGGTTCAGGGTATCTCCTAGTCGAGCCGTCTCGACTAGAGCATTCTTACTTTTTTTTTTTTTTATATTTCAAATTAATTTTATTTATGCTTATTGTCTTAGACTCTATAGCGCATTTATCAATAAACCTTAACTAAATTATTGGGCAAGTATGCCATTATGTGTACTTAACTTATTAACTTATTATTATACTTATTAGCGACGGTCAATCTCTTCAGTCTTCAGTATTTACGGTAATGCACCACCTTTTGGCCCAGTGTCCGAAGGAGGTAAGGTATGTCTGCTGTGAGTTGGACGCTTCTTGCGCAGACGTGTCTCTTGAGAGGATGTCAGCATCATCGGCATAAGTCGCAATAATGGTTCCAGTCCTGCTCTGATTGCTCTGGTGGATGATAATGCCTGCCCCTTGGAGACTTGGAAGGCCCTTCCCAGTAAATATGAGGACAGCAACGTAGGGCTGGTAGGGCTGTCCTCAGTTTTTGCAGTAGACCTAGGTGCCATACTCTGTCGAAAGCCTGTTTTACGTCTATAAAGACGGCGGGGCAGTACATCTTCTCTTCAAACGAACCCAGGATATGATGTAAAATTCTGTGTATCTGTTCCGGTGTTCCATGCTGCTTCCTAAGCCAAACTGGTGATTTGGAATGTCCCAAGTATGTCAGTACTCGTCCAAGTAGTATTCTTTCAAATACTTTGGAGAGTACTGGCAACAGGCTAATTGGTCTATACGAACCAATTTCGCCCACGGGTTTGCCAGGTTTAGGAATCACCACAATCACTGGAAAGTGCCGGATGCGAAACATGGCGTTGTACAGCACAGTTAAGTACTCAACTGTAGAGTCAGAAAGTGCTCTAACCACTCTGCCATTTATGAGATCAATTCCAGGGGATTTTTTGGCTTCACTCGCCTGATATATTCGCGTACTTCCTCTTTAAAGTACTTTGAAGAAAGGCGGGATCTGTACGTCTAATGGCAGAGGTGAGACGACGATGTCTACAGTTTCCTGTGTGTCTGCAGGCTCGGCGGTTATCAGCGGGGTGAATTGCTCCTGAAGGTGTTGGGCAAACCCTTCGGATTGCGCTTCATCTCCCTTGAGCCAGGTACCAGATGTGCTCGTATGGGGTGACGACGCATCTTTATCTTGCACGTGAATTTCCACAGCTGGAATTCAGCATTTGCAGGAGAATCCGCTCGTTCCAGCGCTGCGTTAATGCGCCTGCTCTGAAGCTCTGCTAACGCAGCTTTAAGTTGCCTTGTGGCTTCATTGTAGCTGGCTTTAGCAGCAGCTGTCCACGTGCATATCCAGCGTCTCCTTGTCCAACGCTTATACAGAAGGAGATCATGGGCCTCCAAGGAGAGGGGAGTGTTATGCCCTGAGAGATTTTGTGGACTTCGAACGGGTGGTGCTGCTAGGAGCGAGGCTGCAATTATAGCTTCTTGCAGCTTGTTGGTAGCGAAATCCACGTCTTAGGGTGTGTTAAGCATTTCTGGATGTAGGGAGCAGTGCATCTCTCGTCGAAAGACTCGCAAATCAGATCCTGCCGGCAGTAACCGTTCCCTGGTGGGAAAGTGCTGTGGCTGCGTACTGATCGTGATAATGAGTGGCAGGTGGTCTGAGGGCAACTCTAGGGAATCTTCGATGATGATTTGCCGATCTCTAATGCCTCTATATTCAGCAAAGTCGATCGCAGAGTGTCTGTGCCCATTTAGTGGGTGTCGAGTAGGGGCTCCAGTCGCCAATATGCTGTATTGTCCATTATGAATCGCCTCAAAAATCGGAGGGAGGCTTATATTTGTTACCTGCATTGTTGCATTGGAAACTGGGAGTAGTGGTGTATGCGCAATTGCTGAACATATTAGGATGGAGGATCCACCAAACTTGTTTGCTCCTCCTCCATGTGTCTGGTAATGCTCATATCCGAAGATTTGTACAGTAGGACACTCGTGGGTCTCCGAGCATCATATCTATCTTCTTGACTGGTAGGAAGACTGCCAATTCCTGAGTCTTATTGCTCAGACCATTGGCGTTCCAGATGCCCACTCTTAGAGACATTATTTAGTGCTAAGTTTGGTTATGACAGCGATTAAACTGGTCAATAGCGTAGCTTGTTGGCTTTGCGTTTCACGCATTGCTTTGAGCTCAGCGTTAATTGCATCTGTACGAATACTGATTCGTTTAGCTGTTTTTTGTTTTGGGACCTTTCCCCACGAACAAGCTTGCGCATACGAAATTCCACTTGTTGGAGTTTGTGTTAATGTGTAATTGTTTCTCTGAGCAGGCAGGGCAGGACGGGCTGTTACTGTATTTGCTGGTTGTGCTGGATTGCGCTTATGCAATCTGCAGCTTGATCAGTCGCTTATATACTAAGCAGCCCTTGTAGTTAGCAGGATGCTGTAGTTCGCAGTGAACACAAGTAGGCGCTTGGTCTTTTTGCCTTAGTAGCATGATTGCCGGCACATCTTACGCATCTAGGAGCTTTGTGGCAGTATCTTTGTGTGTGACCAAACTCTTGACAGCGTTGGCATTGCGTAAGGTCGTTGTACTTCCGCGGCAGCTCC
This sequence comes from Drosophila peninsularis, assembly GCA_035047485.1. NCBI lineage: Eukaryota > Metazoa > Arthropoda > Insecta > Diptera > Drosophilidae > Drosophila > Drosophila peninsularis. The sequence continues at coordinate 173,896 of JAWNPN010000057.1, read as the reverse complement.
ACCGTGCAACATTGCCTGCAAATGACTCTAATATCGAAGACTTGTTTGTTGTTTGGTGCCTGTTCCACTTACTGTTGTTGCCACTGTTGTTGCCAGTGTCTTGCACAGAAGCTATATCAATATCGATAGGATTGATTGTTCTTATTGAAATTTTTCTGTTTAGCATTGCTAAATTTAGCGCTTCCAAATCAAAAAGTGGCTTAACAGTTGCAGTGGGGTCGTTGACATTAGTTGTCATAGTTGTTTTTGCTTGCGCGTGCACTTGAGCGCTGACGCACTCGCACCAAGCGAAACAAATTCGTAGATTACAGTTACCGTGCGCAATGCAAGAGAAGTTAAAAATGTAAACAAAGCTTGCGCTGTTTGTTGTTGCAGGCTTACAGAAGTACCGAAAGCTCTGCGACAACAGAATGAAACTGATTGATTTGACAAAGATTTCTGTCCGCTAACACGTCTTTGCTCATCGAACGAGTGATCGCGAATGAACTATAAATTCTATCCTAGACAGTTGTGTTCCTATATGTCTTTCTAAATCCGTTTCTAATAAACCTCCCTGGTTTACTCCGACTCTTTCAACTTTAAAAAATATTAAATCTAACTATTTTAAAAAGTTTGAAAAGTTGGGATCAATTGTTGACTGGTCTAAATACTCTTTAGCTAAGTCAAATTTTAATATTTTTAACTCTCGTTGCTATGAGAGTTACCTCTTACGCTGGAAAAGGCAGTTTGTTCGTGACCCCGAAAGGGTCTATTCATTTGTAAATTCGAAGCGTAAATCTTCTGGATTGCTCTTTTTATTTTTCCTGGGTTTGGAAAAGACTTGTTATGATCAAGATGCCTCTCATCTATTTGCAGATTTCTTCCAATCCACTTACTCTTCTGCCATTCCCGATACCAAAGCACATTCAACTTTGAATACTATAATGAATGTAAATACCATTATTGCTTCAAACATTTCGTCTCTCTCTCTCTTATCCGCTATTCGGAAGTTGAAATCATCTATCCTAATCCTGGAGCAGATGGTATTCCTAGTTGTGTGATTAAAGAATGCAGTGTTTCTTTGTGGTCACCTTTATTAAAACAGTTTAATTTTTCCCTTGATACCTCAGTATTCCCTTCAATGTGGAAAGAATCATTTATTATTCCTCTGGTTAAAAAAGGAGGAAGATCTGATAAATTCAATTATAGAGGTATTGCGAAGCTTTCTGTTATTCCTAAGTTTTTTCTAAAAAATGATAACTTCGAACTTGCAACATTTTTGCAATTCGATTATAATGCAGACTGATGTTATATTTACTGACTTCAGTAAGGCATTTGACTCAGTTCAGCATGATATTTCCCTTCAAAAGCTTGGACATTTCGGATAAACTTCTGTCTTGGATAGCATCCTTTTTTAAGGGTAGAACCCAAAGAGTTTGAGAACAGCTATTTCGGAGGTCATATTTGTCTTATCGGGTGTGCCTCAGGGTAGTCATTCGGGCCCTCTACTATTCTCCCTTTTTATACCCTGAGCCCATTGAAAATGGAAAATCAGGGTATAATATTTTGGTAAAAATGTATGTAACAGGCAGAAGGAGAAATCGCAGACCATACAAAGTATATATATTCTTGATCAGCTCGATGAACTGAGTTGATATAGCCCTGTCCCTGTATAGTCTGTCCGTCCGTCCGTCCGTCCGTCTGTGTGAACGCAGCGATCTCGTAAACCACAGAAGCTAGAGAGCTGAAATTTGACGTGTAGACTCCTGAATACCATACGCTATACGAGTTTTTTTTTCAAAAATTCGATAACTCTTCCCGTTCTCCTTTTATCGATAAATTTCGATAACTTTTCGTCTCTTTTACGTACCGTTAGAGCTACAGACATGAAATTCACTGTGTAGATGCCTGTTGTGAATACAGACATTTTGTAATTTTTGGATTTTGGATGCCACGCCCCCTTCGCCCTAAATTTGAAAAAAAACGCATTTCAAATACTAGAGACTTGTGCTTCGGCACATACACACAAGTTTGAAGTCCTTCTAGAAAAAAAGTTATTAAACATTTAATTTTCACAACATAAGCCTCTTGCAGCCCAAGCGCAGTCGCTACGTCAACTGCGCAGTTGGCACAGCGTGTGTTTGAGCGTGCGTCTGTGTGTGTGTATGTGTTGCTTGCAGTATATGTATATGTAATCTAAGCATATCATATTTGAAGTATCGGCACTTCGCAGGGCTCAGGGTATCTCCTAGTCGAGCCGTTACTTGCATTATATGCATATGTAAACTAAGCATAGAATATTTGAAGTATCGGCACTTCGCAGGGCTCAGGGTATCTGCTAGTCGAGCCGTCTCGACTAGAGAATTCTTACTTGTTATGTATGGCGATGATGTAAAACTCTGTCTCTCATACAACAATTCACTAGATCATCTATGCTTACAGCATGATCTTGATTCCTTTCATGATCTTGATCAATTGCAGTGGAATTGTATGACAATGACCTGTAGTCGCATTTGTCCATATACTGTTCATTATACAAACAAAAATGAGTCCTCGCAACGTATTTCTACAGTTAAAGATCTTGGGGTGCGCTTTGACTCTATAATTTGTTTCAATGCCCATATCTCACCCATCATTAATGAAGCCAAAAGTGTGCTTGGATTTATTAAACGATGGTTGAAAGAGTTTAATGACCGTTTGTTACCAAACTTCTTTTTGTTTTGCAGGTTTGTCCAATGTTGGAATATTGTGCAATTATATAGTCTCCACAGCATGATTTGTATCAGGACCGTACTGAATCGGTTCAGAAACAGTTTTTTCTCTTTGCGTTACGCAATTTTAACTGGGATCGTAACCTTCGTTTACCTTCTTATCATAGTAGGCTTCTTCTTATAGATCTTCCGTCACTAATACACCGTAGAATAGTCTTGGGTATTGCTTTACTACGTAACTTGAGTAGTGGCAATATTGATTCGCCTGCTCTTTTAATGAAAATAAATTTTTTAGTTCCTTCTCGTATTTCCCGTCACTTTCGTCCTCTATATTTACCTATATGTACATCTGATTACTCCTTGTATAGTGCGTCATCTTATGTGCTACTTATAATAAATAATTTTATATATTTGCTTCAAAACTCTCTCTTCCTTTAATAAAATCCTTGCTTTCAGCTTACCTCAGAGAAATCACAAGAATTGGCAATTCTTCCTACTTGTTTTGTGTTCTCATATCTGTAAAATATATAAATATATATTTATCTATATCTATATATATATATATATATATATATATATATATATATATATATATATATATATATATAGGCTTATATTTGTTACCTGCATTGTTGCATTGGAAACTGGGAGTAGTGGTGTATGCGCAATTGCTGAACGTATTAGGATGGAGGATCCACCAAACTTGTTTGCTCCTCCTCCATGTGCCTGGTAATGCTCATATCCGAAGATTTGTACAGTAGGACACTCGTGGGTCTCCGAGCATCATATCTATCTTCTTGACTGGTAGGAAGACTGCCAATTCCTGAGTCTTATTGCTCAGACCATTGGCGTTTCAGATGCCCACTCTTAGAGACATTATTTAGTGCTAAGTTTGGTTATGACAGCGATTAAACTGGTCAATAGCGTAGCTTGTTGGCTTTGCGTTTCACGCATTGCTTTGAGCTCAGCGTTAATTGCATCTGTACGAATACTGATTCGTTTAGCTGTTTTTTGTTTTGGGACCTTTCCCCACGAACAAGCTTGCGCATACGAAATTCCACTTGTTGGAGTTTGTGTTAATGTGTAATTGTTTCTCTGAGCAGGCAGGGCAGGACGGGCTGTTACTGTATTTGCTGGTTGTGCTGGATTGCGCTTATGCAATCTGCAGCTTGATCAGTCGCTTATATACTAAGCAGCCCTTGTAGTTAGCAGGATGCTGTAGTTCGCAGTGAACACAAGTAGGCGCTTGGTCTTTTTGCCTTAGTAGCATGATTGCCGGCACATCTTACGCATCTAGGAGCTTTGTGGCAGTATCTTTGTGTGTGACCAAACTCTTGACAGCGTTGGCATTGCGTAAGGTCGTTGTACTTCCGCGGCAGCTCCACCGTGCAACATTGCCTGCAAATGACTCTAATATCGAAGACTTGTTTGTTGTTTGGTGCCTGTTCCACTTACTGTTGTTGCCACTGTTGTTGCCAGTGTCTTGCACAGAAGCTATATCAATATCGATAGGATTGATTGTTCTTATTGAAATTTTTCTGTTTAGCATTGCTAAATTTAGCGCTTCCAAATCAAAAAGTGGCTTAACAGTTGCAGTGGGGTCGTTGACATTAGTTGTCATAGTTGTTTTTGCTTGCGCGTGCACTTGAGCGCTGACGCACTCGCACCAAGCGAAACAAATTCGTAGATTACAGTTACCGTGCGCAATGCAAGAGAAGTTAAAAATGTAAACAAAGCTTGCGCTGTTTGTTGTTGCAGGCTTACAGAAGTACCGAAAGCTCTGCGACAACAGAATGAAACTGATTGATTTGACAAAGATTTCTGTCCGCTAACACGTCTTTGCTCATCGAACGAGTGATCGCGAATGAACTATAAATTCTATCCTAGACAGTTGTGTTCCTATATGTCTTTCTAAATCCGTTTCTAATAAACCTCCCTGGTTTACTCCAACTCTTTCAAATTAAAAAATTTTAAATCTAACTATTTTAAAAAGTTTGAAAAGTTGGGATCAATTGTTGACTGGTCTAAATACTCTTTAGCTAAGTCAAATTTTAATATTTTTAACTCTCGTTGCTATGAGAGTTACCTCTTACGCTGGAGAAGGCAGTTTGTTCGTGACCCCAAAAGGGTCTATTCATTTGTAAATTCGAAGCGTAAATCTTCTGGATTGCTCTTTTTATTTTTCCTGGGTTTGGAAAAGACTTGTTATGATCAAGATGCCTCTCATCTACAGCGAAGAAATATTTTGATTTGTTTTGTGTTATAGCTTCTATGGGACTAAATGGTTTTAATGAAAATTTCATTTATTTTCATATATGACCAATTCTGAAATTTAAGATTATAGTCATTATGGGAATGAGTATGAATATTTTCTAAAAAATTTTCTATTTACAAGGTCCGTTTAACTAAATAAAAAACTTAAGGACATATCATTATTAATACATATTCTTAAAATGTTTGACTTACATTAGTACTTTTAAAAATTTTTTTATTTCAGCCTTTCCCAAATGATGGCTTTCCCTCTGTTATATGTCAAGACTGCCGTAACAAACTTGACTCATTTTGGAAGTTTCGAAACATGGCACACAATTCTCACTTTGCATTAAAAGAATTTTTTGCATTATCAAAAACGTGCGATATTGTAAGTATTATGTGATAAATAACTAAACTAGAACTTGTATAATATAATAATATGCACTTCTGGTCACAGGTTAGACGCACTACTTTTTATATCCTGAGCCCATTGAAAATAGGAAATCAGGCTATAATGCTTTTGTGAAAATGTATGTAATTGGCAGATGGAGATGTCGCAGACCCCACAAAGTATATATATTCTTGATCAGCTCGATGCTGAGTTGATATAGCCCTGTCGGTCTGTCCGTCTGTCCGTAAACTACAGAAGCTAGAGAGTTGAAATCTTACATGTATACTCGTGAATACCATACGCTATACGAGTTTTTTTTTCAAAAATTCAATAGGTCAATTCCGTTCTCTCATAAATAAATAAATTTCGATAAATTGATCTTCGCTTTTGCGTACCGTAATAGCTAGAGACATGAAATTCACTGTGTAGACCCCTGTTATGAATACAAATATTTATAATATTCAAATACTAGAGACTTGAGCTTCGGCACATATATATATATGTATATATATATATATATATATATATATATGTATATATATATATATATATATATATATATATATATATATATATATATATATATATATATATATATATAATACCAGCACCATGAAAAAAGTTTGTTGGGCTATAAAATCTAAACTATTGGGGATATCCAAAAAATTTAAACGCTGGTTGTTAGTGTGATGTTTAAACTAATAAAAAATTCATTCATTTAATATTAAATATTTTTGAAATATTTAATAATGCTTATAAACTAAAAAATGAGACCAAAAAAGTTCCACAGCTATACTTTATGGGGTCTGCCAGGCCTCTTTCTCCCTATTAAATACTTTTCAAAAAAACAATTTTCCCCTGATTTTCCATTTCCAATGGTTCAGTAGGCTAGTTTGAATTCCGCGAATTCTGTTTCTTTTATATGTATGTATCACATGCAACTCATACACACACACACAGACGCACGCACAAACATACGCTCTGCCGACCGCGCAGTTGCTACGTCAACTTGGACTGCAAGACGCCTATGTTATGGGAAATTAAATGTTCAATAACTTTTTTCGAGGATGGACTTTATTAATTAAACTTTCAGGGCTTGATTATGTTATTCATATGTGTCGAAGCACAAGTTTGCCCCCTTCGCCCAAGCGCAGGTGCTGCGTGTAAATTTCGGATCATAGACTTGATGTGGAACTACATTGAAAAAGGTGGAGAGTTCTAGATGTCCCATCTTTTGTTGTATATTTATTAGTATAATGCAGTCACTAGCATCCGACTTCAATGTTTTCACAAGCAAAATTGTTATTATGTTCTTTCGGTATAATCTATACACGAAGTAGCTTTCCGATTATATATATATTTATTTTTACAGAATTCGAACAGTCTGGAACTTAAATTGGATGCAATCTTGAAGTCTTCATCTGAAGCAATAGCTGCAAAGGCACTGACTGAGTTGAGCAAATCATCAAAAACAAGATACATACCACAGATAGCCATTCATAACGATGGTTTAAGGTCTAATAAGGAAAAGGATCACCTAAATAATTTGAAACTTAAAGAAACTGGACCGAATGTAATACATTCAAAAATATTCGAAAATCCGCAACATTCGGTTGACAAAAGGGAATCTGGGACACTTAATCCTATAGAAACAGATAATTTTTGTGAAGTAGATAAAAATGTGGAGTTACGTAAAAAAGTTTCAGATGTTGAACAATATACAAATTTGCAGCAGCAATTAGAGACTGCGGCAGTGCTGATGACCATAAGTAAAAAAATTGTCATATCACCTCCGTGCTCGAATCCTCAATCTCCTTGTCTTTCTGCAGTTGTAGATACAAGTATTAAAAGTTCTGTGATAAAATCAAAACGTCCATCTATTAATAATGATGTACAAGATGGAGTTGAAATAGACTTGTCTGTAAAAAAAACTAAAACTGAATATGACAGTCAGCTGAATTTAGTTCCAACAAGTAACTTTTCCTTTCATCATATACTTAATGCCGATATAAGTCCGATAAAGGCCGATGAGGATTCAAATAAGTATAGTAATACTGTTAATGAAGCTGGACCGTCTAACTACCAATTGAATAATAGAAATCTACAACCCGAAAGTATTACTTCATGTCTATCGGTGTCAGAGGACAGTTCTGATTCTAATAAATTAGAAATGGACATAGCATCTACTATGTATGACAGAAAGACTCCTGAGAGTGTAAGTTCGGATCATGCTACAGATGCTGCTACAACTCAACTTTGGCAAGCATTAGCTCGCTCAGCAGGTAAGTTGGAATTAATTATAATTACAAATTATTTCCTTTCTAAAAATTAATCTAGTAGTAGATTGAAAAATTGAGAATTTTAATAAAAGAAATAGGATCATATCTCGTAGAACTTTGAAGGTATTGTCTTTAAAGTTAGTTCAGATGTATTTTATATTATTTGTAAAGTTGACAACACGTGAGTCACTAATAAGTTATATATAAGAAATTTATCAACGATATCACCGACATGATACCTGATGGGGTATTTTATTTGTCAGGCCAGTAAGCTGTTCCCTAAATCACAGCCAAATTTGGCCAGTGATATTAAACTATGAAATTATTTAACAAACTAAACGTTATCTAAAACAATAAAAGGAAACAAGTATAAGTGCTCTATTTAATATTATATGTTTAGTTTATATTCGAGTTAGAGTTTATTCGAGACTAAAAATATGTATGCTGCAAGCGCAGGCAGCCGAACTTAAGCACAAAAAGGAATTGGATAAACGTTCCGTCATGATTCAAATGAACAGAACTAGCGAATTATTAATAAAAGAGTTGGACATTCAGCGGTGTGTACATAAATATTTCAACACTCCTTCTCAACGCGATGTCCACTTTACAAAAATTAAAGAATTTAAGCTAGTCCTAACATTTCTCTGAACTTTACATGCTTTGTCTTACATAAGTTTGTAGTTAGGATATCTGATGTCATATTATTCGTGGGAACGTACTTTATATTAATTACATTATTTTTATAAATTTCCTGTACAAAATGATACTTTATTTCGATGTGCTTGCTACGTGAATGAAATTTAGGATCTTTAGCAAGGCACTGTGCGCTTTGGTTATCGCTATATATCATTAATTTTAACATCGGCTCGAATCCCATCTCGTGGATCAGCTTTCTTAGGTATACAGCTTCTTTGGTGGCTGTAGAAAGTGCTACGTATTCTGCCTCCGTGCTGCTGAGTGCGACAAGGCTTTGCTTCTTTGATTCCCATGAGACTGCTGCTCCAGCCATGAAGAATAACCAACCCGTGAAAGACTTCCGATCGCTGCTATCGCCAGCCCAGTCGGCATCAACAAAACAATGGATAGGCACACCTGTTTTGTTGTAGCACAATCGCATCTCTGAGGTACCCTTTAAGTATCTCAATACCCGCTTTGCAGCAACCTCATGCTCCTTGTTCGGATCTGCATTTCTCTGCGCCAGCTTAACAACAGAATGTATTATATCTGGTCGTGTCGTCAGCGCCAAATATAATAAGGACCCGATGAGAGATTGGTAGCGTGTCTTGTCCACCTGCTCACAGCCAACATCGTCGCATTTTGTCTGGAAGCCAACTTCTAACGGTGTTGTTATTGCCTTACAGTCTTGCATGCCGTACTCCTTTAAGAGACCCTTGATGTATTGATTATGGCCAATGGATACGCCACCCGTTTTGCCATCTCTCTCGATTTCCATGCCTAGGAAATGCTGCAGCTTGCCGCCATCAACTGCGTCAAATTTATTTGATATAAGTTGCTTTATGTGGGCCATGTCTTCTTCTCTGGTACATGCAAGTATAAAATCGTCAACATATACAACAATTATATTTAAATACCTTTTAATTACATTGGTGTATATGCACGGCTCGCTCGCACATGGGACGAAACCAATTTCCAGCAAAGTACTCTCCAGTTTTTGGTGCCATTCACGGCCACTCTGCTTTAGACCGTACAACGATTTGTTTAGTTTCAGCACACGTTTGGGATGATCTGCATCAATGAAGCCCTCCGGCTGTCGCATATATACGTCGTCGTGTAGCTCGCTGTTAGGATACGCTGCTGAGACGTCCATTTGGTGAAAGTGCATCTCGTGCTCGACAGCCAACGCAATCACTAGCCTGATTGACGAATAACGTGCCACTGGAGAAAAAGTTTCCTCGTAGTTTACACCATACTGCTGCCCGCACCCTTTTGCGACCAATCGTGCCTTAAAGCGCTGCACGATGCCATACTGATCACGCTTGGTTGAAAAAACCCATTTACATTCGCTATATGCCCGCGACGGCCACACGACCAACACTCTAAGTTTTTTCCGTCTCTTTTCGGTTTGTCCTTTTTACCGTTTTCTTGCCGCGACACGAACATTTTCTGCTCAAATTTTTCCGCTACCTCGCCAATTTTGCGCCTCTCTCCTTCTTCAAGTAATTTGATTTTTAGGGCGCTAAGCGACGGCAGCGAATCTCGCGACTCTATGGCGACAACGAAATTTTCGAATTCGTCACTTAAACTTGCAAGCAAAATTATTGCGAGTATTTCATCGGGAACGTGTTGCTGGATTTCACATAATTTTTCGACGAGATCAGAGAAATTATTTAAATGTTCACGAATGCTTTCCGAACTTGACATTTTCAAATATAGCAATTGCTTGAATAGCTGTATTTTTCGCGTCGGACCCGAGGGTATATGAATTTCAGCTAATTTTTTCCAAGCTTCACTTGCTGTCTTACAGTGCTTAACATAGTTAATTTGCGATGGTTTTAGGCACAACAATATACTTGCGAGAGCTTTCTCGTCTTTACTGTCTACCAACGCTAATTGTTCAGGTGTATCATTTTCGTTTTTTATTAAACGTTTAGAAGTCACCACCCACAATTCAGAATGGATTAAGAGACTTCTCATCTGTACTGACCACACACCATAGTTTTCATCACCGAGTTTGTCAATTGCGAATTGCGAACTCATTTTGCACAAATTAATTAATATCCGATATTAATTAACAAAACCGAATCTCGACCAGTCTTTCCGACTAACATGCCCAATTTCCGCAGTCCTGGGCCCATAACCTATTCGAGTTAGAGTTTATTCGAGACTAAAAATATGTATGCTGCAAGCGCAGGCAGCCGAACTTAAGCACAAAAAGGAATTGAATAAAAGTTCCGTCATGATTCAAATGAACAGAACTAGCGAATTAGTAATAAAAGAGTTGGACATTCAGCGGTGTGTACATAAATATTTCAACAGTTTACATATATGTACATGTATTGCAAGCGACACATACACACACACGCACGCGCTGACCACGCAGTTAACGTAGCAGCTGTGCTCGAGCTTCAATAAGCCTATGTAGTGGGAAATTAATTTTTTTTTATGAATTTTCTTACTCATATTTTCACTGCGTGAATTTGTCATATGTGTGTTATTACCAAAGCAACTGTGTTGCGTTTTTGTGTGTATTGAAGGGTGTTTATCGAAATTTATCGGTAATAAGAGATACAAACTCGATCTGCGCGTGCAATACAGGGACCTACATAAAAAAAATGTTATGATATCGACGCGTTCACACATACGGACAGACGGACGGACGGACGATTATTTCAAGCTTTGCTTTTTTGGCAAAAAATTTTAAAAGGCCTCTAAAACCAATCGACGATGATTTTGTACGAAGTGTTGCTCGTGATAAAGTGATGAAGCGCTTCTGTCGTCGTTAGACATTGACTCGAAAACGTACTCCAAAATTGATGCTCCGAATCCTCAAACCGAATGGAATGATTGGCGTCGTCCGAAGTTCTTTGGGCTGCGATGAATGATTGTGAGTTTGTGGGCCTGCTGGCTGCCACCTGAAATGACTTAGCCGAAATGTGTTTTCTGCAGAAGTACCAATCCAGGTCTAACTCATAGCAGCTCCAAGAAGAGACCAGCAGATCAATTCGTTGTCTCCCATGGAACAAAGAATAAGCCAGCTGTACATTCGAGAGTATGTTCTCAGTACACAAAGTTCACAAAGGTTATGTTCACTACCCACACACAATAACAAAGTTAGTGTACAAACAAGTAAGAATGCTCTAGTCGAGACGGCTCGACTAGAAGATACCTTGAGCGCCAAATATTCTATGCTTAGCTTACATATACATATATTGCAAGCAACACATACACACACACAGAGGCATTCTCACGCTCTGCCAGCTGCGCAGTTGACGCAGCGACTGCGCTTGGACTGTAGGACGCTTATGTTGTGTGTTTTTCTAGCATGCCTTTTTTATTCAAACTTTCAGAGCATGATTATGTTATTCATATGTGTGTATGTGCCGAAGCACAAGTCTCTAGTATTTGAAATGCGTTTTTTGCAAATTTAGTGCGAAGGGGGCGTGGCATCCAAAATTAAAAAATTTTTGTATTCATAACAGGCATCTACACAGTGAATTTCATATCTCTAGCTCTTACGGTACGCAAATGAGAAGAAAAGTTATCAATATTTTATCGATAAAAAGAGAACGGGAAGAGTTATCGAATTTTTGAAAAAACTTGTGTAGCATATATATACGTGTAAATTTCCGCTCTCTAGCTTCTGTGGATACGAGATCGCTGCGTTCGCACAGATGGACGGACGGACAGACGGACAGGGCTACATCAACTCAGCTCATCGAGCTGATCAAGAATATATATACTTTGAATGGTATGCCACGTCTCTTTCTGCCATATGGTCGCCACAGCATAAATTGTATCAAGACCGTATTGAATCGGTTCAGAAACAGTTTCTTCTCTTTGCGTTACGCAATCTTAATTGGGATTGTAACCTTCGTTTACCTTCTTATCATAGTAGGCTTCTGACAGAAGATCGTCACTAATAAACCGTCTTGGATATTGCTTTTCTACATAATTCGATTGGTGGTAATATTGATTCGCCTGCTCTTTTAATGCAAATTAATGTTTTACTTCCTTCTCATTCTCTAAATTTCGATAACTTTTCGTCTCTTTTACGTACCGTAAGAGCTAGAGATATAAAATTTACTGTGTAGATGCCTGTTATGAATACAAATATTTTGTAATATTTGGATTTTGGATGCCACGCCCTTTTCGCCCTAAATTTGCAAAAAACGCATTTCAAATACTAGAGACTTGTGCTTCGGCACATACACACATATGAATAACATAATTATGCCCTAAAAGTTTGAATAAAAAAGTCCTGCTAGAATAAAAGTTATTAAACATTTAATTTTCACAACTTAAGCCGCTTGCAGCCCAAGCGCAGTCGCTACGTCAACTGCGCAGTTGGCAGAGCGTATGCTTGAGCGTGCGTATATATGTGTGTGTGTTGCTTGCAATATATGTATATGTAAACTAAGCATAGCATATTTGAAGTATCGGCACTTCGCAGGGCTCAGGGTATCTCCTAGTTGAGCCTTCTCGACTAGAGCATTCTTACTTGTGTTTTAAACTTGGTTCGTGGTATTTAAGCCCATTCCTGAGAAACCTTTTTCTATGCTCTTCAACCTGCCTGGTAAGGTTCCTCCACTTCTTTTCGGTCCGGAGATCGAACAGGCTATGGCAAGGTGGTGATTTTCTTCTCCTGAAATCAGGTTCGACGAGCCGTTGAAACAGGTATGCTTGTAAAAGTTGAATGCAGACAATACTGTTAACTATCCGACCCATAGTTTCGAAAGTCGTGCCAGTAATAATTAAAATCATTAGGGTCATTTATATTGAATTTTTCTCATCTGGGAAGCCAGGATTAGACTTAATATCCTTTCATTTTCCCCGTGTGCTAGTTTCGAAATTTGCTGACCACATTGTTCTGTGTTCTGGAAGGTCTAATTCTGTAACAATCTTAGAAGGCGTAAAATTTAGTATTGTCATGTGCGTTTAATAACGGCTTTCCTCTTGGTAACTCCGTTTGATTAGTATAATTTTGTCTGATATTGTTTTATTTTTTTTTAAGTTCAAATTTATTTACTGCAAGAGAGAACTTTTCAATTTGAGTTGCACCAATCCACATTCTTGTATTCAAGGACTTTAGCGATTTCTATGCATCTCAGCGCCTCTGCCCTTATCATTTTAATATAAATTAAAAACCAATGCAAAAACTACAATAAAGGTTAAAAGAAAGTATATAAAATAAATTTTATAACAAACAAGTAAGAAAACTCTTGTCGGTGGCGCCCGACTAGGGGATACCCTAAACCCAGTAAAGAACCCTATACCGCAAATTGTCTGATTCTTATTCAAACTTTGAAGACTACCTATTAAGATGAATTTTATTCGAAGGTTATCTTTGGCTCCTCGGGTCTCCCTCAGGGCAGTCATTTGGGCCCTCTTCTATTCTCCCTTTTTATACCCTGAGCCCATTGAAAATGGGAAATCAGGGTATACTGTTTTTGTGAAAATGTATGTAAAAGGCAGAAGGAGACGTCGCAGATCCCACAAAGTATCTATAAAATTTTGATCAGCTCGATGAACTGAGTTGATATAGCCCTGTCCGTCCGTCCGTCCGTCCGTCCGTTCGTCTGTGTGAACGCAGCGTAAACCACTAAAGCTATAAAGCTGAAATTTGACATCTATACTCGTGAATACCATACGCTATTCGAGATTTTTTCAAAAATTCGATAACTCTTCCCGTTCTCTTTTTATCGATAAATTTCGATAACTTTTCGTCTCTTTTACGTACCGTAAGAGCTAGAGACATGAAATTCACTATGTAGATGGCTGTTATGAATACAAACATTTTTTAATTTTTGGATTTTAGATGCCACGCTCCTTTCGCCCAAAATTTGCAAAAAAAACTTTCAAAAAATTTCAAATACTAGAGACTTTTGCTTCGGCACATACACACATATAAAATAAAATAATAATAAATATTTAATTTCCACAATATAAGCCTCTTGCAGCCCAAGCGCAGTCGCTACGTCAACTGTGCAGTTGGCAGAGTGTCTGCTTGAGCGTGCGTCTGTGTGTGTATGTGTTGCTTGCAATATATGTATACGTAAACTAAACATAGAATATTTGAAGTATCGGCACTTCGAAGGAGCCGTCTCGACTGGAGCATTCTTACTTGTTATAAATGACCTTCCCAGTTGTATTTCTCATTAAAAAATTTGTATGTATGCAGATGATATAAAACTCTGTCTCTGAACAATAATATTCTAGATCATCTATGCCTACAAGATGATCATAATTCCTTCCAATGTTGTTTAAAGGCTAATCAGTTGCAGTTGAATTGCTCTAAATGTATGACAATGACCTTTAGTCGCTTTTGTCCATATACTGCTCATTATACAATCAATAATGAGACCTTGCAACGCATTTCTACAGTTAAAGATCTAGGGGTGCTCTTTGACTCTAAACTTAGTTACTATGCCCATATCTCAACAATCATCAATGAAGCCAAAAGTAGTCTTGGCTTTATTAATTATGGTCGAAAGAGTTTAATGACCCGTTTGTTACTAAACTTCTTTTTGTTTCGCTGGTTCATCCAATTTTGGAATATTGTTCAATTATATGGTCGCCACAGCATAAATTGTATCAGGACCGTATTATCATAGTAGGCTTCTTCTTATAGATATTCCGTCAATAATAAACCGTAGAACAGTCTTGGGCCTGCTCTTTTAAATGCAAATTAATTTTGTAGTTCCTTCTAGTATTTCCCATCACTATATTTACCTATACGCACAACTGACTACTCATTGCATAGTGCGTTTAATGTCTTATGTGCTACTTATAATAAATATTTTTATGTATTTGCTTCAGAACTCTTCTCTCTGTTCCTTTAATAAAATCCTTGCTTTCAGCTTATTTCAGAGAAATCACACACAGGTCCCACGAGTGAGAATGCACATGAAATGGCAATTCTCCCTACTTGTGTTGTGTTTTCTCATTTCTGTAAAATATATAAACATATATATTTTTTTTCTTCATCTTCCTGTTTTTATGGTTAAGCTATGTTGATAGATTAATTTTTAAACTAAATATTTTTAATTTCTTCATTCCCTATCTTTCATAGTTCAATGATATCACTAACCATATTTGGCTGTGATTCGGGGCATAGCTCGCCGGCCTGGCAAATAAATAAATGATATCGTTGATAAAATTTTGTTATTTTTAGGCTTTTACTTTAATTTTTAGTGACTCACGTTTGTCAACATTATATAATAAATTAATATTGAATTTTATAGCTGAATATCGATTTCGTTTTTAACCGATAACATTTAATCGGAAATAAACATTGAATTTTGTAAACGAACTTGACCTGCGCGTGCTATGCAGGGACTACTTACATTAACAAGTAAGAATGCTCTAGTCGAGACGGCTCGACTAGGAGATACCCTGAGCCTTGCGAAGTGCCGATACTTCAAATATTGTATGCTTAGTTTACACACACACAGACGAACGCTCAAGCACACGCTCTGCCAACTGCGCAGTTGCCGTAGCGAAAGCGCTTGGGCTGCAAGAGGCTTATGTTGTGGAAATTAAATGTTTAATAACTTTTTTTCTAGCAGGACTTTTTTATTCAAACTTTCAGGGCATGATTATGTTATTCATATGTGTGTATGTGCCGAAGCACAAGTCTCTAGTGTTTGAAATGCGTTTTTTGCAAATTTAGGGCGAAGGGGGCGTGGCATCCAAAATCCAAAAATTACAAAATGTCTGCATTCACAACAGGAATCTATGTAGTGAATTTCAGGTCTCTAGCTCTTACGGTACGTAAAAGAGACGAAAAGTTATCGAAATATATCGATAAAAAGAGAACGGGAAGAGTTATCAAATTTTTGAAAAAAACTCGTATAGCGTATGGTATTCAGGAGTATACATGTCAAATTTCAGCTCTCTAGCTTCTGTGGTTTACGAGATCGCTGCGTTCACACAGACGGACGGACGGACAGACGGACAGGGCTATTTCAACTCAGCTCATCGCGCTGATCAAGAATATATATACTTTGTGTGGTCTGCGACGTCTCCTTCTGCCTGTTACATACATTTTCACAAAAACATTATACCCTGATTTCCCATTTTCAATGGGCTCAGGGTATAAAAAGTCTCCAGATCTTAATGGTTCTGAGATCACACATACGGACATACAGATGATCGAACAGACAGACAGACTGACGGACACGGCTAAATCGACTCGACCAAATATTTCCTTTCCGATTTAGCTTTTTCTCCTAAATCGACTCGAAGCGCGTTCCCCGGAGTGGGCTTATGAGTTTTGGGAATAGAAGAAGTCACACGGAGGCAAATTAGGCGAATACGGTGGTTACAGAACGATATGCGTCGAATTTTTGGTCACGAAGATCAACTGCAGTTTGAAAGCTTTTTCGGTACCAAACGAGATTTGAGTTTTCGTAGGCCCAAAATCTAAAATCCTTATCATCCTTTATTAACAGTCCTGCCAACAAAAAAGTCAAAATTGTGTTAAACACACTTTAAACTAAAAACAAAATTTCAACACTCTAGCGATGAAGACGCGTGCGTAGTTAATATTTTTTTTTATTCGATGAACCCAAATAAAAATTGTTAAATAAGGATATTACGATTGTGTGCAAAAGTATGTAACATAAAGAAGGCATGATAGAACGATAAATTGGGTAAATTATTTTAGGCGTTGATCATGATCAAAAATCAGTTAACTTTAACGATTTCATTGAATAAATTGTAAAAAAATTTTCAATTAAGCGATAAAAGAATGAAAATATTTTTTTTTTAATTTCTAGCTAAAAATAAAGATGAAAGTCGTACGACGCAGCTGTTAAGGAGTATGATGACGCAAACTTTTGTATTCCCTGTGCCGTCAACTATAGCATTGACAAAAGTACCTGAAGAACCGTTGCCACTTTTAAAGGTAATAAATTACATTTTAAAAACAAAATAAACTCAAGTTTTGATTAGCAGGAAATGCCAGACTCCCAATCGAATGTTGTGAAATTATGTAGAAGAAAGCAAAGTTTCCCTACTAAATCAGATTGTATGGAGTCCCCAGAGATTAAGGTTACCGACTCTTACCTTCATTCAGGAAGAGCATCCAATTCAGACGGATTAAAAGATAAAAAGGTATGTAAATAGATGTTATGTCACTTAAACAAATAAATGTATTACATTAAATACAATATTTTCAGGGCCAAAAATCCATAACATCGTTATCTACATCTCAAAAGGATATGTCTTGCTCTAATTGTGGTACATTAACGACCACAATTTGGAGACGTAGTGTGAGAGGAGAAATGGTTTGTAACGCTTGTGGACTATATTTCAAACTTCATGGTGTCAATAGGCCGCATTCAATGAGACGCGACACTATTCATACACGGCGCAGGCGTCCAAAAGAGTGCGAAAAATCTAAAAAAAGTAAGCTGATGAAGGTGCATACATTGCGAAGTCTTGTATTTTTTGTTTTTTTTAGATATTCTTTGAAAATGGGTATAATGTTAACGTGAAAGACTTCAGAAAGTAAATATATTCTAGATCAGGGAGACATGCCGATGTAGTCGTGTCGGTCTGTCCGTCTGTCAATATGTTTGCGCGCGTCTATCTCAGAACCTACAAGAGCTAGAGACCTTAAATTTCTTAGAGGTTACCGAATAGCACTCTTTCCTTTAATGTTATGATTAAAAAAGAAATAAATATTCAATTATAAATTCTAGGAATACTGTTTTGATTTTTGATAAATTTTGGATGCCACGCCCCCTTCACCTCAAATATTCAAAACACGTCTTTAAAATACTAGAGAGATACCATAACATAGGCGTCTTGCAGCCCAAGCAGAGTCGCTACGTCAACTGCGCAATTAGCAGAGCGTATGCTTGTGCGTACGTATGTGTGTATACGTGTTGTTTGTAATGTACATACCTACATATATAAGAAACGGAGAATGATGGAAATTACGGTCCGCAGCGAAGGATTTTGTAGTTGAAGTAGAGTTTTCTTACTTGTTTGATCTATTCTATTGCGTTAACGTTAAATTGAAAGCCCATAAAAATAAGACGGTGAAGCAATATTTTATACCCTAAATTTTATACCCTAAACGCTTTGAAAGTTTTTCAAAAATTCGAGGGGATGTGTTATATTATTATCGATAAATTTCTATCAATTAACTTAGTTTGTATACCAGTTAAAACCGTCAGGATATACACATTGTTAATTTGCTAATATGTAAAAATAAAAAGGAGTTCAACATAACATAGTATTTTGAGTTGATAGCTTCTAATTTTATAAATACAGTTTTCCCGATCTCTAAATGTCTACCCTTTGCATTTTCATAAGTATTTCTAAGACATCTTTTTGCCGACTCTTATGAATGTAAATACATATGAGATCAAATACAACAAGTAAGAAAACTCTCTTTTATATCTGAATATTGATTTCGTTTTTAATTTATAACATTAAAACCGCATGAGTTATCGAAATAAATAAATTGACCAACGGGTGGTATACAGGGACCTACGTAAAGAATTTCAAGTCTCTAGCTCTTATAGATGCTGACATACGACATACGGACAGGCCTTAATCGACTCGTCTTGTCTCCCTGATCTAGAATATATATACTTTATGGGGTCTGCCAAGCGTCTTTCTCCCTGTTACATACATTTCAAATAAACCATAACCAGATTTCCCATTTTAAATGGGTTCAGGGTATAATGTATTGCTTAATTTAATACAGTTTGATAATTAATTTGTTGTTTTTTATGATGGGTAGGAAATAGGTCAATACCGATTCATACAATAGTTGAATATGAAACGGATAATTCCAATGGCCGTCTAGAATGCGAGAAATCGGTTATGTCACGGGCCCATGACAGTGCACAATGTTCTGATTCAGTATTTGAGGTGAGTATTTATTTTTAAATTTTGTTATTAAATAATTTTTCCAAACTAAATTTCCATGCGTTATGTATACTTTATCAGTAAGACGTATTTTTATTTGCGCTCCGTACTTTGTTTTTGTTTTCGTGCTTTAATTAATTAAATATTTACATATTGTTGCATATTCGTGATTATTGCCTTTTTATTTCCTGAACCCATTGGGAAATCCGGCTATAATGTTTTTGTGAGAAGGTATGTAACAGGCAGAAGGAGACGTGGCAAACCCTATAAAGTATACATATTCTTAATCAGCCCGATGAGCTTAGTTCATATATCCCTGTCTGTCTGTCCATCCGCCCGTCTGTGTGAACGTAGCGATCTTTCTAAACTACAGAAGCTCGAGAGTTGAAATGTGACTCGTGAATACCACACGCAGTAAGATTTTTTTTTTAATTCGATAACTGTTACCGTTCTCTTAATATCGATAACTTTCCTTAGTATTTGCGTAGTGAAAAAGCTAGAGACTTGACTTCACTGTAACGATCTGAGTAATGAATACAAACATTTCGCCCTAATTTTGCAAAAACCGTATTTCAAATACTAGAGACTTGCTTTGGCAAATACCCACGTATGACATAATAATGTCCTGAAAGTTTGATTAAGAAAGTCCATCCATTTAATTTCCACAACATAATCCTCTTGCAGCCCAAGCGCAGTCGCTACGTCAACTGCAGTTGGCAGAGCGTGTGCAATATATGTATATGTAAACTAATCATAGAATATTTGAAGTATCGGCACTTCGCAGGGCTCAGGGTATCTCCTAGTCTCGACTAGAGCACTCTTGTTTTATTAGTTTTATTTCTGTTTTATGCAATTTTGTTTTTTTTATTTTTATTTTAGATATGAATGACATAATCAGACCCCATCCAGAAAAAAGTTATTAAACAGTCAATTTACCATTTCATAGGCGTAGTTGGCTGTGCGTGTGCTTGTGGGTACGTCCATGTTTGTGTGTATCAGAATTTGCGGAATAGCGGTTCTTCTCGAAGGGAAAAATAGTATTAAACACACTTAAAGCAAATACTATAGTTATAAAGATGGATAAGATAGAATAATCGATAACATTAAATCGGGAATGGTTATCGAATTTTCGAAATAAACTTTATCTGAGCGTGCTATACACGAACTTCCAAAAAATTTTAGATCGAAGTATTCACACATACGTATGGACGGACAGGACTATATCAACTCATCTCATCGAATATATATATTTTATGGGACATGCGACATCTCCATCTGTCTATTACATATTTGCACAAAAACATTATACCCTGATTTCCCATTTCCTATGGGCTCAGGGTATCAAAAATAATTAAGAAAACTCTAGTCGGTGGCACCGTCTAGGGAATACCCCGAACCCAGGGATGAACCGCTTTTCCGCGAATTCTGTTACACACACATACGGACGCACGCACAAGCACAAGCTCTGCCAACTGCGCTTGGGCTGCAAGACGCATACATATTGTGTACAATTAAATGTTTAATAAATTTTTTTCGGGTTGGACTTTCTTAATCAAACTTTCAGGGCGTGATATGTCATTTGTGTGTATTTGCAAAAACACAAGTCTCTAGTATTTGAAATTAAGGGCGAAAGGGGCGTGGCATCCAAAATCCAAAAATTACGGATTGTTTGTATTCATAACAGGCATGTACACAGTGAATTTCATGTCTTACTCTTACGGTACGCAAAAGAAAAGACAAGTTATCGAGACTTATCGATAACAAGAGAACGGGAAGAGTTATCGAATTTTTGAAAAACAAACTCGTATAGCGTATGGTATTCAGGAGTATAAATGTCATAAATGTAATAAATGTAATTTTAGCTTTCTCTTCTGTGGTTTACGAGATCGCTGCGTTCACACAGACGGACGGACGGACGGACGAATGAACAGGGTTATATCAACTGAGCTTATCGAGCTGATATAGAAATATATACTTTGTGGGGTCTGCGAAGTCTCCTTCTACCTGTTACATACAATTTCACAAAAACATTAACAAAATTTTATCAACGATATCACCACTTGTTGGGGGTGTTTTATTTGCCAGGCCGGCGAGCTATGCCACGAATCACAGCCAAATATGGTTAGTGATATCACTGAACTATGAAAGATAGGGAGTGAAGAAATTACAAATATTTAGTTTAACAATTAATCTACAAACATATCTTAACCATAATAACAGGAAGAAGAAGAAAATATATTTATAAATTTTACAGAAATAAGAAAACACAACACAAGTAGGGAGAATTGCCAATTCCTGTGCATTCTCACTCGTGGGACCTGTGTGTGATTTCTCTGAAGTAAGCTGAAAGCAAGGATTTTATTAAAGGAAGAGAGAGTTCTGAAGTAAATACATAAAAATATTTATTATAGGTAGCACATAAGACATGAAACTCACTATGCAAGGAGTAATCAGGTGTACATATAGGTAAATATAGAGGACGTAAGTGACGGGAAATACGAGAAGGAACTAAAAAATTTATTTTCATTAAAAGAGCAGGCGAATGAATATTACCACTAATCAAGTTATGTAGAAAAGCAATACCTATGGTTTATTAGTGACAGAAGATATATAAACCGACTATGATAAGAAGGTAAACGAAGGTTACGATCCGAGTTAAGATGCGTAACGCAAAGAGAAGAAACTGTTTCTGAACCGATTCAATACGGTGCAGCAAAAATTGTGTGGCGACCATATAATTGAACAATATTCCAAAATTGGACGAACCTGCGAAACAAAAAGAAGTTTGGTAACGGGTCATTAAAACCCAATAAAACTTTTTTATTTTATTTAAAAAGCTTTCGTTGATAAGAGATGAAAATTCTAATAGGTTAGTTGAGGTTGATCGATTCAGAACAAAGACATGCTGAGATGGTGAAATAATCGATTTGCAAAAATGTTGTTCGAAGTTATCATTTGTTCAAATAACTTCGGAATAACAGAAAGCTTCGCAATACCTCTATTGGAAATATCAGATCTTCCTCCTTTTTTATACAGAGGAATAATAAATGATTCTTTCCAAATTGATGGAAATACTGAGGTATCAAGGGACAAAGAAACACTGCATTCTTAAATAACACAGCTTGGAATACAGTTTGCTCCAGGAGAGAACGATGAGATCAACGTCCGAATAGCGGATAAGAGAGAGGGAGACGAAATGTTTGAAGCATTACATGAATGTGATTTGGTATCGGGAATGACAGAAGAGTAAGAAATTTGCAAATAAATCAGAGGCATCTTGATCATTACAGGTCTAAACCCAGGAAAAATAAAGAGGGTAATCCAGGATATTTACGATTTCGAATTTGGAATTTACAAATAAATAAAACCTTTTGGGGTCACGAACAAACTGTCTTTTACAGCATAAGAGGTAATTCTCATAGCAACAAGAATTAAAAATATTGAAATTTGATTTAGCTAAAGAGTATTTAGACCAGTCAACAATTGAACCCGACTTTTTTAACTTTTTAAAATATTTCGATTTAATATTTTTTAAAGTTGAAAGAGTCAGAGTAAACCAGGGAGGTTTATTAGAAAGGGATTAAGCGAGAGACATATCGATCATTCAGCAAAAGAAAATTACATTAAATGATAAGGGCGTAAAACAGTGGACAGTTAATTGGTATTAAAACGTCCGAAGTACTAATAATAATAATAATACCGTAATGATGGTATCATCATTATTAACAAGTAAGAATGCTCTAGTCGAGACGGCTCGACTAGGAGATACCCTGAGCCCTGCGAAGTGCCGATACTTCAAATATTCTATGCTTAGTTTACATACATATATATATTGCAAGCAACACATACACACACACAGACGCACGCTCAAGCACACGCTCTGCCAACTGTGCAGTTGACGTAGCGACTGCGGTTAGGCTGCAAGACGCCTACGCAATGGGAAATTAAATGTTTAATAACTTTTTTTCTAGCAGGACTTTTTTATTCAAACTTTCAGGGCATGATTATGTTATTCATATGTGTGTATGTGCCGAAGCACAAGTCTCTAGTATTTGAAATGCGTTTTTTGCAAATTTAGGGCGAGGGGGGCGTGGCATCCAAAAACCAAAAATTACAAAATGTCTGCATTCACAACAGGAATCTATATAGTGAATTTCAGGTCTCTAGCTCTTACGGTACGTAAAAGAGACGAAAAGTTATCGAAATTTATCGATAAAAAGAGAAAGGGAAGAGTTATCGAATTTTTGAAAAAAACTCGTATAGCGTATGGTATTCAGGAGTATACATGTCAAATTTCAGCTCTCTAGCTTCTGTGGTTTACGAGATCGCTGCGTTCACACAGACGGACGGACGGACGGACGGACGGACGGACGGACGGACGGACGGACAGACGGACAGGGCTATTTCAACTCAGCTCATCGAGCTGATCAAGAATATATATACTTTGTATGGTCTGCGACGTCTCCTTCTGCCTGTTACATACATATTCACAAAAACATTATACCCTGATTTCCCATTTTCAATGGGCTCAGGGTATAAAAACAAGCTCAAGACGTCGATTCAAATGATTGGAGATTGAGTTCATCTGTGAAGTGACGAGAAGGTAAAAGATTCCGAGAGAAAGTGTGATTTAACAGCTATTAAAACTCCACCCCCTCTACGTCTCAGTGAAGGCAATAAGTTCAGATTTTACACTAAAGCTATACAGGAAAAGACTTCTAATTTAGAATTAAGGCCGCGAACATTTTGATATATTAAGGATAGCTGCGAAAAAGATGGTAATGAAACTAATTTTTTGATACAGCCATATATGAAGGTTGTAACGAATTAGAAATTAAAGACACCGGGAAAATTCTGTTCCGAATTTTATGTTTGAACTCATGAACAACTACATGAAGTGTCCAAAATTTGGAGTCGCATATAGTTACGAAGAATTCTATAGGTACATTTATTTTAAATGACGCAATTTCACGAGGAGAAGCAAAATTGAACTTCGAAATAAAAACCTCAGCTTTAGTTTTTCTTTGAATAAAACCAGACACAGTCACACGTGTAGTATCTGATGAAAGCCTAGATAAGAAAACTTGCTTTCGAGGAGACACAACAGATAAAAAGGGTACAGTAGGGTCAAGAGAAGATGTCTGAATGTTGTTCTTAGATTGAACAACATTCATGGTGTCTATAGGCCGCATTCAATAACATTCATGGTGTCTATAGGCCGCATTCAATAAGACGCGACACTATTCATACACGGCGCAGGCGTCCAAAAGAGTGCGAAAAATCTAAAAAAAGTAAGCTGATGAAGGTGCATACATTGCGAAGTCTTGTATTTTTTGTTTTTTTTAGATATTCTTTGAAAATGGGTATAATGTTAACGTGAAAGACTTCAGAAAGTAAATATATTCTAGATCAGGGAGACAAGCCGATGTAGTCGTGAAATGTTATTAGGGCGAAATGTTTGTATTCATTACTCAGATCGTTACAGTGAAGTCAAGTCTCTAGCTTTTTCACTACGCAAATACTAAGGAAAGTTATCGATATTAAGAGAACGGTAACAGTTATCGAATTAAAAAAAAAATCTTACTGCGTGTGGTATTCACGAGTATAAATGTCACATTTCAACTCTCGAGCTTCTGTAGTTTAGAAAGATCGCTACGTTCACACAGACGGGCGGACGGACGGACGAATGAACAGGGTTATATCAACTGAGCTCATCGAGCTGATATAGAAATACATACTTTGTGGGGTCTGCGAAGTCTCCTTCTACCTGTTACACACAATTTCACAAAAACATTAACAAAATTTTATCAACGATATCACCACTTGTTGGGGGTGTTTTATTTGCCAGGCCGGCGAGCTATGCCACGATTCACAGCCAAATATGGTTAGTGATATCATTGAACTATGAAAGATAGGGAGTGAAGAAATTACAAATATTTAGTTTAACAATTAATCTACAAACATATCTTAACCATAATAACAGGAAGAAGAAGAAAATATATTTATAAATTTTACAGAAATAAGAAAACACAACACAAGTAGGGAGAATTGCCAATTCCTGTGCATTCTCACTCGTGGGACCTGTGTGTGATTTCTCTGAAGTAAGCTGAAAGCAAGGATTTTATTAAAGGAAGAGAGAGTTCTGAAGTAAATACATAAAAATATTTATTATAGGTAGCACATAAGACATGAAACTCACTATGCAAGGAGTAATCAGGTGTACATATAGGTAAATATAGAGGACGAAAGTGACGGGAAATACGAGAAGGAACTAAAAAATTTATTTTCATTAAAAGAGCAGGCGAATGAATATTACCACTAATCAAGTTATGTAGAAAAGCAATACCTATGGTTTATTAGTGACAGAAGATATATAAACCGACTATGATAAGAAGGTAAACGAAGGTTACGATCCGAGTTAAGATGCGTAACGCAAAGAGAAGAAACTGTTTCTGAACCGATTCAATACGGTGCAGCAAAAATTGTGTGGCGACCATATAATTGAACAATATTCCAAAATTGGACGAACCTGCGAAACAAAAAGAAGTTTGGTAACGGGTCATTAAAACCCAATAAAACTTTTTTATTTTATTTAAAAAGCTTTCGTTGATAAGAGATGAAAATTCTAATAGGTTAGTTGAGGTTGATCGATTCAGAACAAAGACATGCTGAGATGGTGAAATAATCGATTTGCAAAAATGTTGTTCGAAGTTATCATTTGTTCAAATAACTTCGGAATAACAGAAAGCTTCGCAATACCTCTATTGGAAATATCAGATCTTCCTCCTTTTTTATACAGAGGAATAATAAATGATTCTTTCCAAATTGATGGAAATACTGAGGTATCAAGGGACAAAGAAACACTGCATTCTTAAATAACACAGCTTGGAATACAGTTTGCTCCAGGAGAGAACGATGAGATCAACGTCCGAATAGCGGATAAGAGAGAGGGAGACGAAATGTTTGAAGCATTACATTATAGTATTCAAAGTTGAATGTGATTTGGTATCGGGAATTACAGAAGAGTAAGAAATTTGCAAATAAATCAGAGGCATCTTGATCATTACAGGTCTAAACCCAGGAAAAATAAAGAGGGTAATCCAGGATATTTACGATTTCGAATTTGGAATTTACAAATAAATAAAACCTTTTGGGGTCACGAACAAACTGCCTTTTACAACATAAGAGGTAATTCTCATAGCAACAAGAATTAAAAATATTGAAATTTGATTTAGCTAAAGAGTATTTAGACCAGTCAACAATTGAACCCGACTTTTTTAACTTTTTAAAATATTTCGATTTAATATTTTTTAAAGTTGAAAGAGTCAGAGTAAACCAGGGAGGTTTATTAGAAAGGGATTAAGAGAGAGACATATCGATCATTCAGCAAAAGAAAATTACATTAAATGATAAGGGCGTAAAACAGTGGACAGTTAATTGGTATTAAAACCTCCGAAGTACTAATAATAATAATAATACCGTAATGATGGTATCATCATTATTAAAAACAAGCTCAAGACGTCGATTCAAATGATTGGAGATTGACTTCATCTGTGAAGTGACGAGAAGGTAAAAGATTCCGAGAGAAAGTGTGATTTAACAGCTATTAAAACTCCACCCCCTCTACGTCTCAGTGAAGGCAATAAGTTCAGATTTTACACTAAAGCTATACAGGAAAAGACTTCTAATTTAGAATTAAGGCCGCGAGCATTTTGATATATTAAGGATAGCTGCGAAAAAGATGGTAATGAAACTAATTTTTTGATACAGCCATATATGAAGGTTGTAACGAATCAGAAATTAAAGATACCGGGAAAATTCTGTTCCGAATTTTATGTTTGAATTCATGAACAACTACATGAAGTGTCCAAAATTTGGAGTCACATATAGTTGCGAAGAATTCTATAGGTACATTTATTTTAAATGACGCAATTTCACGAGGAGAAGCAAAATTGAACTTCGAAATAAAAACCTCAGCTTTAGTTTTTCTTTGAATAAAACCAGACACAGTCACACGTGTAGTATCTGATGAAAGCCTAGATAAGAAAACTTGCTTTCGAGGAGACACAACAGATAAAAAGGGTACAGTAGGGTCAAGAGAAGATGTCTGAATGTTGTTCTTAGATTGAACAACATTCGGAGGCACTTCAAAAAACAAAAAAAATACACAGAATAGATATCTATATTAAAACGAAGACGAAAATTGCAAGATTGATATAATTACCAACGTTCACAAAACTTTGTAAGTGAGAACAGACACAAATCACAACATAAGCCACTTGCAGCCCAAGCGCAGTCGCTACGTCAACTGCGCAGTTGGCAGAGCGTGTGCTTGAGCGTGCGTCTGTGTATGTGTATGTGTTGCTTGCAATATATGTATATACAAACTGAGCATTTGAAGTATCGGCACTTCGCAGGGCTCAGGGTATCTCCTAGTCGATTCGTCTCCACTAGAGCATTTTTCCTTGTTTTTAAGAGCTTTTTGATTCTTAGATAAACAGAAATTAATTAATTATATTTAATAAAATCATACATTTAATATCAAAACTTGTTTTCTTATCATTTCCAGAAATACAAAACAGAAATCTGTGTGACAGCTGAAGCGACAGAAACGCTTAAAAATGTTATTTTAAAACGAGCAAAATCGCAATCTTTGCTGGATTTCAATGAAACCCATGCAGGCGACGAACTATCTGTACCTCTTAACCTTGTCTCCAGTGAAAATAATGCAAAGTTAACATACAACGCCAAATAAAATTCAAGTAATCAAGCCATCACACAATTTTATAAACCCCTTAATCCATATATATGTTTATATATATATATCAAATTGCAAAAAAAAAAAAAAAAAAAAAAACCGTTGGAACTTAATATAATGGTGTGAATTATATCCTATCAAGGACGGACATAATTACTTAATTTTTATTATACACAAAGTAATATTTAAGAAATTAAATATATATTTCTACTAATACATGATTCAGTATTTTTTAAAATTTAATGTCTCTTCTAAGTAGCTTGACACTATACAACAAAATCATCTAAAAACAAGTATATCACAAACCAAATGCACTTATTTTCCAGCTTGAGTATATGAAATAAATGCACTCAATAATGAGGTACCCTAAGCAATCAATTATATAATTTATTTTCAGTAATATTTATTGTTTTATAATTTTTTATAATTATTTATATAAATCTTATAAACATCAATGTAGTAATACATTTTGGTATTAAGAAAATAGTCATTACCTTCATATTTTCATAAGATATTACATACTACTTTTAATTAATATCTTAATGTTAAACTTACATTCAAACAGACAGTTTATTTATTTTCATACTTAAAATGATTAAAGTAGGGTATCTCAAATAACATTAAAAAAAAAAACAAAAAAAGGTATGGCTTCTTTTGATATTGCGTCTGACTTTTAGCTAAATCCTTGTAATTTTTCTTTACACAAATTTAAAAAAAGCATTGCATAGTCATCCTAAACATGTTTTTGTTTTAATATGTAATACTTTTGTGGCAATAGGGGCTGTTGAATTAAAAAATTTCGAATTAATAATATTAGGTAAACATCTTTGCTAAAAATTCGAATTTTTTATAATCTGAGTATTTCTACATTGTAAGTCTTAAAATTCGAATTACAGCATTTTGATAAGTAATTTACGAAGGGTATATTTAGAATATATTTGGCAATATATTATTTTCTAACCAGACATTGTGTTAAAGATCTTATTATTTCCTCCTTTGTAAAATTCTATAGCTATAAAACATTTGTAAAAGCTCTTGCCTGTAAATGAAAATCATGTGATAATAAAATAATCTCCACAATTTTTAAATAGTTAAACTATGCAATTCAAAGCAATATTCGTAATACCGTGCTAGAATTACAAGCAAAAATTGAACAAATATTTATAATTCTAATAAGATATTCTTTAAAATTAAAAACAAATACAGTTTTTTTCAATCTTTGTAAAATTTGTAAAGTTTAAAAATATTTAAGCTAAGAAAAAGTTACAAATTTATTTTTTCGAATTTAATAACCACATCTTCTAACAGTTACAATAAAAAATTAAAAAGAGATCAGTAAAAGTGTTTTTTTCCATTTGAACTATAAATTATTTCTATATAAATATATCAGTTCAGACATCCTTCTTATCTATATTTGTGCATTACAATAAACACACACATACGAACGCAACAAGCTCAGAAAGGGACCGCACAAAATGTATATATATATATATATTCTTAATTAGGGCGATGAGTTGAGTCGATGTTGCTTTTTTTGTCTGTCCGTCCAATAAAAAGCTAAAAAACGACAAAATTTTAAGAACTATTCACAGCAAAATCCAACAGGACGCGAACAAAAATATAAGAGGGATAAGGAATCCTCCGAACCTGAGCACTGCTTGTAGAACATAAAAGGGATAAGGAAAAGTCCGAACCTGAGCACACAACAGAGGAGAAAACCTACAAGCGGAGCTGGTGGAAAAACTAAAGTCTACCATTAAGAAAACAGACACGATATCGATTTTCGATTATCGATTGCTATCACTCTAAGTGAACAAGATAAATGGAAAGAGTTTTGCAGAGATGTGGGGCTTGGCTACATAATGATTATGAAAAAGCTGAGAAACTACGGTGCAGCGCCAATCATCGATGATGAAACGATCAGCCCCGCTGTTCACTGAGGAAGAGCTTAAAGATTGCAGCTCTCTCCATGAAGAATAATAAGGCTCCGGGACTAGATAATATACCAGGGGGGTACTGCGGTAGAGGGCTGGAGAGCTTAGCAACATTCCTTTATAGTATGTAGGAAAATCCATAATGGGAGCTATCGACGAGGTGGTTAAGGTAGACAGGGCGACACAAAGAGGAAATGCATACTCGTGACCAGTGGTTCTGGTAGTAACGCTTGACGTTAAGAATGCCTTCAATTGACCTTAGTCAAGTCAGGTGTTACTGGACGAATCGATTACTCCTCTACACTATACAGACTGGCATTAAACGGTACAGAGTGATCGCTGGAACGGCACAGGTCTCGATCTTAGCACCAGACCTGTGGAATATCAGCTACGACGAAATTGTGAGACTTTAAATGCCTGAAGATACTTTCCTTATATCCTAAATATTATTTTCATAAATTTCAAATTTCAAACTCAAAGTTAATTTCAATTCAATATTAATATCAATCTGAAAAGTAATAATCATCTATATGAATAGCAATTGCAATATTAATATTAATCTCAATCTCAACCTCAATCGTATCGATAATCCCATTCAATCGTAAATCCGATCTTCTTCATATACTTCATTATAGCTTTGTTTTTAATTCTAAATTCATTTGTAATTTTTAGGTCAATATCATATTCAATACAATATAAATATCTATCTCAAAAGAAATATTTATATAAATATTAATAAATCGATGTGTTAATTTAAATTTGCCTTCAAATACCAAACTTAATAGAATATATATATAATATATATAAAAATATATGTAACAGGCGGAAGGAGACGTGGCCGATCCCATAAAGTAGCTCGATGAGCTGAGTTGATATAGCACTGTCTGTCTGTCCGTCGGTCCATCTGTGTGTACACAAAAGCTAGAGAGGTGAAATTTGACATGTATACTCGTGAATACCATACGCAGTACGAGTATTTCTGAAAAATTCGATTAAAATTCGAAAAATTCCCATTCTCTCTTTATCGATAATTTCAATAACTTTCCTTCGTATTTGCGCACCGTAAGCTTGTTCTTGAAATTTACTGTAACAAATCCCTGTAGTGAATAAAAACAAATTGTAATTTTTGAATTTTGGATCCACGCCCCCTTCGCCCTCAATTAGCAAAATACGTTTTCCATTAAAAATGCATTTAACTTATCTTCAAAACGGACAATTCGTCACCGCATCAATGTGACGACTCTAGCGACGTGCAGTCCAGTCCAGATATACACAGACTTGAGATTTGAGACACAGACTTAAGATTAGAATAATATTTTTTAATATACTCCACGTTAGTGTGACGTCCTTAAGCGTATTTCTTTTCTAACTAATACCAATAATCAAATTTTATTGTAATATTAGTGCGAATAAGAAAATGTTTAGCGCAGCACTCTGCAAGCGCACCCATATAATAGTAAATAATGTCCCATCCACATACACAACTCTCTGCCACTACACTGACAATGGGAACTACCCCGGCAAGTTTCTCTCGCGCTCATGATTTCGCGGACTCTTATAATAAGAGCAGAGAAGCGAAAGTGCAGCAAGTTAGCGAACTTCGAAAGCGAAATTTCCCTGCCAAAGCACACGCTTACAATGACAATGGCAATCACAAATACAAACAACACGCTGCTGCTCTTGGCGCCAAGAGGCAATTGATTTTAAATAGTTTTCAAGAGTTCAGTAAACATAATGACAATGTCTATGACAAAGGGGTCAAATGAAGTAACAGCAGTAGCAGCAGAGAGAGTTCTAAGTTTGTGAGAGTAAGAAGTATTTTCGTTTGCGCTCCGTACTTTTATATTTTCTGTGCTTTAAATTGTTTTAATATTTACTTATTGTTGTTATTTGTTATTATTTATATTGCTGTGATTTGTGCTTCTAAAAATTGTGTTTGTTTTTCACTTACATATTTTTGTGAGCGTCGGTAATTGTATTAAATTTGCAATTTTCGTCTTCATATCATATCTATTCTGTGTATTTTGATACCCTGAGCCCATTTAAAATGGGAAATCAAGGTATAATGTTTTTGTGAAAATGTATGTAACAGGCAGAAGACTATACAAAGTATATATATTCTTGATCAGCTCGATGAGCTGAGTTATTATAGCCCAGTCCGTCTGTCCGTCCGTCCGTCTGTGTGAACGCATCGATCTCGTAAACCACAGAAGCTAGAGAGCTGAAATATGACATGTAGCTCCTGAATACCATACGCTATACGAGTTTTTTTCTAAAATTCGATAACTCTTCCCGTTCTCGTTTTATCAATAAATTTCGATTACTTTTCTTCTCATTTGCGTACCGTAAGAGCTAGAGATATGAAATTCACTGTTATGAATACAAACATATTATAATTTTTGGATTTTGGATGCCACGCCACGAACCCTAAATTTGCAAAAAACGTATGTGCTTCGGCACATACACACATATGAATAACATAATTATGCCCTGAAAGTTTGAATAAAAAAGTCCTTCTAGAAAAAAAGTTATTAAACATTTAATTTCTACAACATAAGCCGCTTGCAGCCCAAGCGCAGTATCTAAGTCAACTGCGCAGTTGGCAGAGCGTGTGCTTGAGGGTAGGTCTGTGTGTGTGTATGCGTTGCTTGCAATATGTATATGTAAACTGAGCATTGAATATTTGAAGTATCGGTACTTCGCAGTGCTCAGGGTATCTCCTAGTCGATTCGTCTCGACTAGAGCATTTTTCCTTGTTATACCCTGAGCCCATTGAAAATGGGAAATCAGGGTATAATGTTTTTGTGAAAATGTATGTAACAGGCAGAAGGAGACATCGCAGACCATACAAAGTATATATATTCTTGATCAGCTCGATGAGCTGAGTTGAAATAGCCCTGTCCGTCTGTCCGTCCGTCCGTCCGTCCGTCCGTCCGTCCGTCCGTCCGTCTGTGTGAACGCAGCGATCTCGTAAACCACAGAAGCTAGAGAGCTGAAATTTGACACATATACTCCTGAATACCATACGCTATACGAGTTTTTTTCAAAAATTCGATAACTCTTCCCGTTCTCTTTTTATCGATAAATTTCGATAACTATTCGTCTCTTTTACGTACCGTAAGAGCTAGAGACCTGAAATTCACTATATAGATTCCCGTTGTGAATACAGACATTTTGTAATTTTTGGATTTTGGATGCCACGCCCCCTTCGCCCTAAATTTGCAAAAAACGCATTTCAAATACTAGAGACTTGTGCTTCGGCACATACACACATATGAATAACATAATCATGCCCTGAAAGTTTGAATCAAAAAGTCCTGCTAGAAAAAAAGTTATTAAACATTTAATTTCCACAACATATGCCTCTTGCAGCCCAAGCGGAGTCGATACGTCAACTGCTCAGTTGGCAGAGCGTGTGCTTGAGCGTGCGTCTGTGTGTGTATGTATATGTATATACAATATATGTATATGTAAACTAAGCATAGAATATTTGAAGTATCGGCACTTCGCAGGGCTCAGGGTATCTCCTAGTCGAGCCGTCTCGACTAGAGCATTCTTACTTGTTTTTAAGAGCTTTTTGATTCTTAGATAAAATCATACATTTAATATCAAAACTAGTTTTCTTATCATTTCCAGAAATACAAAACAGAAATCTGTGTGACAGCTGAAGCGACAGAAACGCTTAAAAATGTTATTTTAAAACGAGCAAAATCGCAATTTTTGCTGGATTTTAATGAAACCCATGCAGGCGACGAACTATCTGTACCTCTTAACCTTGTCTCCAGTGAAAATAATGCAAAGTTAACATACAACGCCAAATAAAATTCAAGTAATCAACCCATCACACAATTTTATAAACCCCTTAATCCATATATATATTTATATATATATATATATCAAATTGCAAAAAAAAAAAAAAAAAAAAAAAAAAAAAAAAAACCGTTGGAACTTAATATAATGGTGTGAATTATATCCTATCAAGAACGGACATAATTACTTAATTTTTATTATACACAAAGTAATATTTAAGAAATTAAATATATATTTCTACTAATACATGATTCAGTATTTTTTAAAATTTAATGTCTCTTCTAAGTAGCTTGACACTATACAACAAAATCATCTAAAAACAAGTAAGAATGCTCTAGTCGAGACGGCTCGACTAGGAGATACCCTGAGCCCTGCGAAATGCCGATACTTAAAATATGCTATGTTTAGTTTACATATACATATACTGCAAGCAACACATACACACACACAGACGCACGCTCAAGCATACGCTCTGCCAACTGCGCAGTTGACGTTGCGATTGCGCTTGGGCTGCAAGAGGCTCATGTTGTGGAAATTAAATGTTAAATAACTTTTTTTCTAGCAGGACTTTTTGATTCAAACTTTCAGGACATGATTATGTTATTCAGATGTGTGTATGTGCCGAAGCACAAGTCTCTAGTATTTGAAATGCGTTTTTTGCAAATTTAGGGCGAAGGGGGCGTGGCATCCAAAAACCAAAAATTACAAAATGTCTGCATTCACAACAGGAATCTATATAGTGAATTTCAGGTCTCTAGCTCTTACGGTACGTAAATGAGACGAAAAGTTATCGAAATTTATCGATAAAAAGAGAACGGGAAGAGTTATCGAATTTTTGAAAAAAACTCGTATAGCGTATGGTATTCAGGAGTATACATGTCAAATTTCAGCTCTCTAGCTTCTGTGGTTTACGAGATCGCTGCGTTCACACAGACGGACGGACGGACGGACTGACGGACGGACGGACGGACAGACAGACGGACAGGGCTATTTCAACTCAGCTCATCGAGCTGATCAAGAATATATATACTTTGTATGGTCTGCGACGTCTCCTTCTGCCTGTTACATACATTTTCACAAAAACATTATACCCTGATTTCCCATTTTCAATGGGCTCAGGGTATAACAAGTAAGAATGCTCTAGTCGAGACGGCTCGACTTGGAGATACCCTGAGCTCTGCGAAGTGCCGATACTTCAAATATTCTATGATTAGTTAACATTCACATATATTGCAAGCAACACATAAACACACACAGACGCACGCTCAAGCACACGCTCTGCCAACTGCGCAGTTGACGTAGCGACAGCGCTTGGGCTGCAAGAGGCTTATCTTGTGGAAATTTAATGTTTAATAACTTTTTTTCTAGCAGATTTATGATGTTTATAAGATTTATATAAATAATTTTAAAAAATTATCAAACAATAAATATTACTGAAAATAAATTATATAATTGATTGCTTAGGGTACCTCATTATTGAGTGCATTTATTTCATGTACTCAAGCTGGAAAATAAGTGCATTTGGTTTGTGATATACTTGTTATACCCTGAGCCCATTGAAAATGGGATATCAAGGTATAATGTTTTTGTGAAAATGTATTTAACAGGCAGAAGACTATACAAAGTATATATATTCTTGACCTGAGTTATTATAGCCCAGTCCGTCTGTCCGTCCGTCCGTCTGTGTGAACGCAGCGATCTCGTAAACCACAGAAGCTAGAGAGCTGAAATATGACATGTAGACTCCTGAATACCATACGCTATACGAGTTTTTTTATAAAATTCGATAACTCTTCCCGTTCTCTTTTTATCAATAAATTTCGATAACTTTCCTTCTCATTTGCGTACCGTATGAGCTAGAGATATGAAATTCACTGTTATGAATACAAACATATTATAATTTTTGGATTTTGGATGCCACGCCACGAACCCTAAATTTGCAAAAAACGTATGTGCTTCTGCACATACACACATATGAATAACATAATTATGCCCTGAAAGTTTGAATAAAAAAGTCCTTCTAGAAAAAAGTTATTAAACATTTAATTTCTACAACATAAGCCGCTTGCAGCCCAAGCGCAGTATCTAAGTCAACTGCGCAGTTGGCAGAGCGTGTGCTTGAGGGTAGGTCTGTGTGTGTGTATGCGTTGCTTGCAATATGTATATGTAAACTGAGCATAGAATATTTGAAGTATCGGTACTTCGCAGTGCTCAGGGTATCTCCTAGTCGATTCGTCTCGACTAGAGCATTTTTCCTTATTTTTAAGAGCTTTTTGATTCTTAGATAAACAGAAATTAATTAATTATATTTAATAAAATCATACAGTTAATATCAAAACTTGTTTTCTTATCATTTCCAGAAATACAAAACAGAAATCTGTGTGACAGCTGAAACGACAGAAACGCTCAAAAATGTTGTTTTAAAACGAGCAAAATCGCAATCTTTGCTGGATTTTAATGAAACCCATGCAGGCGACGAACTATCTGTACCTCTTAACCTTGTC
Source organism: Drosophila peninsularis (assembly GCA_035047485.1). Taxonomy (NCBI): domain Eukaryota; kingdom Metazoa; phylum Arthropoda; class Insecta; order Diptera; family Drosophilidae; genus Drosophila; species Drosophila peninsularis. The sequence continues at coordinate 137,712 of JAWNPN010000057.1, read as the reverse complement.
TCCAGTGAAAATAATGCAAAGTTAACATACAACGCCAAATAAAATTCAAGTAATCAAGCCATCACACAATTTTATAAACCCCTTAATGCATATATATATTTATATATATATATATCAAATTGCAAAAAAAAAAAAAAAAAAAAAAAAAAAAAAAAAACCGTTGGAACTTAATATAATGGTGTGAATTATATTCTATCAAGGACGGACATAATTACTTAATTTATTTTATAAAAAAGTTATCGAAATTTATCGATAAAAAGAGAACGGGAAGAGTTATCGAATTTTTGAAAAAAAACTCGTATAGCGTATGGTATTCAGGAGTATATGTGTCAAATTTCAGCTCTCTAGCTTCTGTGGTTTACAAGTTCGCTGCGTTCACACAGACGGACAGACGGACGGACGGACGGACAGGGCTATATCAACTCAGGTTATCGAGCTGATCAAGAATATATATACTTTGTATGGTCTGCGACGTCTTCTTCTGCCTGTTACATACATTTTCACAAAAACATTATACCCTGATTTCCCATTTTCAATGGGCTCTGGGTATAAAAAAGTCGATGTTGCCTTTTTCGTCTGTCCGTCCAATAAAAAGCTAAAAAACGACAACATTTTAAGAACTATTTACAGCCAAATCAAACAGGACGCGAACAAAAATATAAGAGGGACAAAAATATAACTTGAGCACTGCTTGTAGAACATAAAACGGATAAGGAAAAGTACGAACCTGAGCACACAACAGAGGAGAAACCCTGCAAGCGGAGCTGGTGAAAAAACTAAAGACTACCATCAAGAAAACAGACATGATATCGATTTATTGATTGGTATCACTTTAAGTGAACAAGATAAATGTAAAGAGTTTTGCAGAGATGTATAAGGAGGGATCCTTGAAGGTATAACTACATAATAATTATGAAAAAGCTGAGAAACTACGGTGCACCGCCAATCGTCGATGATTCACAGATTTGCCACGGTTCAAGAACTTTTGAACATATTCACAGTACTCTGGAAAAATGAATTCTTGAATTTAGCATGACTCTAGCTCGCCTGTTCTATGTCAGATTTCGAATCCAACTGTAATTTTTTGTTCTTTATAAGCAATAATATTGGTCCGCAATCGAAAGGTCTATAACTTTAGTAAAAGTCGGTCGCATACGAAAGTAAATTGTTGGGAACTTTGGCTAATTAGAACCACTATTTCATTACTATTTTGAAATGGTATACAATTTTGGAAGCATATTTAATCAGAAGAACGATCTGTATTCACAAAATTCGCCACGGGTCAAGAACTTTTAAACATATTCACATTACTCTGAAAAATCGACTTTTCAACTTTGCACGACTCTAGCTCGTCTGTTCTTTGTCAGATTTGGAACTTAACTGTAATTTTTGGTTCTTTATAAGCAATAATATTGGTCCGAAATCGAAACTTTCATTTGAAGGTCTATAACTTTAGTAAATGTAAATATGCTAAATATGCAAACTGCATATGCCCTGCCTATAACAAAAAATAAGCTTAAGTTGCGCGCGTACCGCTACAGTTGCGAAAGCAACTTTAATTGCGCTAATTTAAGCTTGCGTGGGAATCAGCTGCAGCGAACGTGCTTTTGAGCGGAGCTGTAAAAGCTTTGCCACGTGCAATGTCAGCTGTAGCGAACGAGCTTTTGAGCGGCGCTGTAAAAGCTTTGCCACGTGCAAGGTCAGCTGTAGCGACTGCACTAGCTTATGCCAAAGGCATAAATCGTTCATCAGCTGATTTGCCGCACCCAACTTTTGGTTCTTCCGAGCTTTTGATCTTAATTGATTGATATAAAAGAAGCGAGACCAGCACCATTCGGCTGAGCCCATTGAAAATGGGAAATCAGGGTATAATGTTTTTGTGAAAATGTATGTAACAGGCAGAAGGAGACGTCGCACACCATACAAAGTATATATTATTGATCAGCTTGATGAGCTGAGTTGCTATAGCCCTGTCCGTCCGTCCGTCCGTCCGTCCGTCTGTGTGAACGCAGCGATCGAACCACAGAAGCTACGTACCGTTAGAGCTAGAGACATGAAATTCACTGTGTAGATTCCTGAGAGACTAGAGACTTGTGCTTCGGCACATACACACATATGAATAGCAGAATCATGCCCTGAAAGTTTGATAAAAGTCCTGCTAGAAAAAAAGTTATTAAACATTTAATTTCTACAACATAGGCGTCTTGCAGCTTAAGCGCAGTCGCTACGTCAACTGCGCAGTTGGCACAGCGTGTGCTTGAGTGTTTTGTTTTTGTTTTTTTTTTTTTTTTTTTTTTTTTTTATATTCGTTTTATTTACCTTTTGGTATACAATGAATTTATTTAGGGTTTAAGAGTAGCGCGCGATGCTTGCGGGACTACCGTGAAGTATTGCTTCACAAGCGCTTTGCGCTATCTTAAACTAGGGGAGTTTGTCGTCTTCTTCGCTCGTCCTTGCGTAGCTCCACAATGAGCGAAGGAGCTTATCAGCTTCCAAGCTGACTCTGACTCCAACATGATCTCAACCAGGTTCTCCGGTTTGATGGAGCGGCCCACTGCTGCCTCTAGACCACGCCTCTCTATCAGGAAGCGTTCACACTCGAAGATTGAGTGTCTGGCGTCTTCCACCAGTCCTTGTCCGCACCAGTTGCACTCGTCAGAGTCGTCGTGGCCAAACCGTTTTAGGTAGCTCCGGAAGCATCCATGTCCAGAGAGGATCTGCGAAAGATAGAAATTAATCTCGCCATGCTTACGATTTAGCCATGGCTCCAGCGCCGGGATGAGCATGTACGTCCATCGTCCTTTCGTCGAGTTGTCCCATCTTCTTTGCCATCGTGTGATGCTGCTCGCCCTGGTTTCGTTGCGAGAGCTGCGTGCCGGCTCATGTGTACTCCGCTCCACAGCTTCGGCGACCAAGTCCTCCAGTGGAAGCATTCCGGCTAAGACTAGCGCCGCGTCATCAGAGACTGTTCTGAAACAACAGCTGACTCGGATTGCGCTCAGTCGGTAGATGGCTCGAATACCTCGGCTGTAGCTGAGAGTAGCCATTGCTCGTGACCAGATTGGCGCTGCGTATAAGATGACGGACCTCATGACGCTCATAAGAAGGAGGCGTCGTTGTTGCTTTGGTCCCCGCGTATTTAGCATGATTCGAGAGAGGGCTCTACACGAATCTGCTGCTTTTTTATGCACGTATTCCAAGTGCTCGCGGAAAGTTAATCTTGTGTCTAACATGACCCCAAGATACTTTATCGCCCTCTTTGACGCAATGCTGATACTGCCAATCTTTATATGGGCCGTTTCCACTTTATTGCGACTGCTGACTAGGACAACCTCCGTCTTGTGCGCCGCGAGGTCGACTCCAGCTCCTGTCAGCCAGTCTCGGATGCAACTAATACTTGCGCTGCACATATCCTCGGTATCCTTGAGATCCTTTCCTGCAACATCATCAGCAAAACCAATGCTATGTGCCCCCGCTGGTAGCTCCAGGCGCAGTACTCCGTCGTACATAATATTCCATAGAAGAGGCCCCAGGACTGATCCTTGTGGGACTCCAGCTGACACTATATGGGCTTGGGGGCTCTCATTCGTGTTATACATAAGTGTCCTTCCTCTGAACTAGCTCTTTATTATCTCTTTCAGATATTTAGGGATATTATATTGTGCTAGCGCATCTAGTATCATATCCCAAATAGCTGTATTGAATGCGTTCTTCACATCCAGGGTCGCTATGATGCAATACTACTTCGAGCCGTGCTTCCATCTGGCCCCTTGGATGGCGGAGGATGCGAGGCCAACAACTTTGCTCAGGCAATCCGTTGTTGACATGGCTTTCCGGAATCCAAATTGGTTTGGGGACAGACCGCCTGCGCTCGAGATTGCAGCTTCCAGTCTCAGGCAGACCAATTTCTCAAACATCTTTCCCATGGTGTCTAAGAGGCAGATTGGCCTGTAAGATGATGGCTCCTCCGCTGGTTTGCCAGCCTTTGGTAGCAATACCAGGTTCTGGGTCTTCCAGATTGCAGGGAACATTTCCTGAGTTAAACAAGCATTGTATAACTCCGTAAACGTTGTTGGGTGCAAAGCAATGGCCAACTTCAGTGCTCGGTTGGGTATCCTGTCCGGGCCCGGCGCAGAGTTGGGTCGAAGTTTCCTGGCAGCTACCAAGATTTCCTCTTCTGTTGCTAGAACAGGGTGATCGTTTCTCGAGCCCCACCTTGCTGATATGTGGTCAGGTCCATGTATGGAGCTAAATCTATCTGGAAACAGTGTTTCCACGATTATCTTGAGCTCCGATCGATCCGTAGGTAGCACCTGCTTGCCGGCGTAGAGTTTTTTGACCACCGTTTTGTATGCTCTGCCCCATGGGTCAAATTCGGCTGAGTCGCATAGGTCTAGAAAACAGTCTCGTTTACCAGACCGTATGGCTTTCTTCAGCTGCCGTCTTGCTTCCTGGTATGCTAGCTGTTTTTCTGCAAACGTAGGCCTTCCGTGGGCTCGATGATAGCTTCTTCTCGCGCGGACGCAGATACTCCGTATTTCGCTTATATGTTCAGTCCACCAATACATAGGCGCTTGGTGTCGTATGTACTGTTTGCGTCGTTGCATACTAGCCTTGCAGGCGTATTGTATTTGGGACACCATTTGGTAAGCTCTGGTTTCAGCATTGCCAGATGTGCCCAGAGCCTGGATGGCCTCCGCGAATGTTGTCGGGTTGAAGGTATCTAGCCGATACCCCTCCCTTCATATTGTCGGCACCCTACCAACTGGTACGCCGATTTTGAACAATAGCGCGGAGTGATTGCTGCCCGTGAAGCTATCGCTGATCCTCCACTTTGCCTCGCGAAAAAGGGACGAAGCGACAAAAGTTATGTCGATTATGGACCCATAGCCAGCCCGGTTGTGCTTGAGTGTGCGTCTGTGTGTGTGTATGTGTTGCTTGCAATATGTATATGTATACTAAGCATAGAATATTTGAAGTATCGGCACTTCGCAGGGCTCAGGGTATCTCCTAGTTGAGCCGTCTCGTCTAGAGCATTCTTAATTGTTTCATATTAAACCATTTCAAATTAAACCACAATTGAGACATTGGAACGCACTAGCGTGGCTGCCGAAAAGTAAAAAAAAGCCGATAGAAAAATTTCTAGCCCGTATCAGACTGAGCTGGAATTTTTGCACGTGCAGTGCAAAAATAAAAATGAACTAAATAAGACAAAACAAAGAAACAAAAAACAAGTAAGAATGCTCTAGTCGAGGCGGCTCGACTAGGAGATACCCTGAGCCCTGCGAAGTGCCGATACTTCTTCGATTCTATGCTCAGTTTACATATACATATATTGCAAGCAACACATACACACACAGACGCACGCTCAAGCACACGCTCTGCCAACTGCGCAGTTGACGTAGCGACTGCGCTTGGGCTGCAAGACGCCTACGCAATGGAAATTAACTGTTTAATAACTTTTTTTCTAGACGGCCATTGTTTATTCAAAGTTTCAGGGCATGATTATATTATTCATATGTGTGTATGTGCCGAAGCACAAGTCTCTAGTATTTGAAATGCGTTTTTTGCAAATTTAGGGCGAAGGGGGCGTGGCATCCAAAATCCAAAAATTACAAAATGTCTGTATTCACAATAGGAATACGTAGTAAATTTTAGGGCTCTAGCTTTTACGGTACGTAAAAGAGACGAAAAGTTATTTAAATTTATCGATAAAAAGAGAACGGGAGGAGTTATCGAATTTTTGAAAAAAACTCGTATAGCGTATGGTATTCAGGAGTATACATGTCAAATTTCAGCTCTCTGCGGTTTACGAGATCGCTCCGTTCACACAGACGGACGGACGGACGGACGGACGGACGGACGGACAGACGGACAGGGCTATATCAACTCAGCTCATCGAGCTGATCAAGAATATATATACTTTGTATGGTCTGCGACGTCTCTGGGCTCAGGATATAAAAAAAAAAAAAAAATGAAATAATAATAATTATAATAATAATAATAATACTTGTTTTTTTAATGTAGAAAACAAAAAATTAAATAACATGAAAATAACATAAAATGTCCTCAAATAAAATGAGTCCACATTTCTTGAAATTATGTCATAATTATATCATATCATTATATCATAATAATCATATACGTCAGCTATAAATCATATTATATAGTAAAATACTTTAGCTTTTAAGAAGTTTTTATTTTTCTTTAGAATGTATATCCAGTAGTTGTATTAATGATTGAGGGATCTTAACAATTATAAAATTTATGTACATCGACCGTGAGGTAGCTAAGAACTCCCCCACTCCCGAATGAGCTACGGAACCAGAAGATCCCGTTCAGCTACCTCGCGGCCGCAGGAAGGTACCACGGCTCCACTTTAACTTTGCCGCAATGTGCGAAGGAGCCGGAACTTTCCGTACAGAGTCATTCTTACCCAATGGCTCAAGTACAAAATGATATTTAATTTTGTCACATAAATTTTTGGATCCCAACGTTGGGCACTGGAGTTCGGTAGCCCAACCGGCAGAAAACTTTCAGCGTCCCAATTTGTTTCAATGTTCTTTGTAACTACAAAGTCTTGTCTCTACTTGTAGGAGAAAGAGTCTACTTGCTAGAACACCCATTTTGGTGATTGTTAATAAGCTCAAAGTCCAGATTGCAGAAATAGGTTGGACCTGCTTGGTCGGCCTATCGCAATTGTGACTGAGGAGCTCCATTAATTGTTTGTGGGATTTACGAAGCTGTAAGATTCGAGCTGAATCTCAGACCGAGAAATCTCTTAGAATGAAATAAATGCAATATTAACTCATAACATCTAGTCATCAATATTTTGCTCGTTTGTCTTCGTATGGTTGTTATCATACTCCGATTTCTATTTTTATTGTGTTTTGTAAGATTGTCGAATACAATTCCAGAATATGAAATATTCGGCCCAGCGCGGATATCATACTGATTGTACTCCCTATAATTATGCTGAACCAAATGATAGTGATTTTAGTACAATTTCAACACATACCTGTCTGTCTGTGAGATGTTGTCTGGCAGAGGTACTAGATATTGGGAGTGTTGTCTGGAACTAGAGTATATGCTGAATTGGCGTATCCTTGCCGAACACTCATAATACCTAGAAACGTCTGCATAGCAATAATCGAACGGCAGATTTAAATTCAATAGTCCAATTAATTACTTGTTTCCCTTAATTGTCTAATCGATCAAGAAAACCAAAAAAACTCCTACCCCAGATATACTGACCTTAATCTATCAATTTAGTTCTTCAAACTCAAATTTTATTTAAAATCAATCCCATTCCCATTTCACGAAGTCCTCAAGATAGGCAAGCCGTGGAGAACCCGGTTAGTTTGTGAAGCATTTGTAACCAAGGGATGAGCAATACCCAGCAATGCTATTGTACCCCTTGTAAACACAATTTTCATAAGCCATGTTTGGATCAGTTGCTAGCAAATAAACCGGAATGTCTAGAATGTCATACGGCATTGGACCCGAGGCAAATTAAGTTGGTCATTGGCAATTATTCACCGGACCCAAAATCAGGTGTAGCTTCAGCAGTTCAAGGGGGTTCGCGTATGGTAACGCGCAATTTAGCCAAAACACTGCCGGAAGTCCAACCGGAGGCGATAGTCAATCCTCCGGAACGATCGCTCGAAGGCAGCGAGGTTCTTATATCCGGATTAGACGTCAGTAATTGTTCTGTCCGAAACGTAGCTCCTCCTCCAAGAGGCGTTAACACTCGCCGGCGCGGTCGGCCTACTAGAGCCGGTCTTATACTGTTATTCAGCAAATGATTGAACAGTCGGTCATTCGCATGATGTCGGCTCTCCGCCTCGATTCGCGCCGCAGCTCAAGTGAACACCTTCCGTTTGTTTCCACTCCTATGGCATACTTTCCAGGAAGCTCGTCTGCTCTAAGCAGGGAAACCGCTGACACCATGCAAAAATGGAATCTCCATTTTGATGGGTCATCTGCAGGACTGGGAGTTGAAGAGTTTATTTATCGCGTTCGAGTTCTCACTGATGAAACTCTCGATAGTGACTTTATGGGGCTTTGCAAACATTTGCACATTCTATTCTCAGGGAAAGCCCGAGATTGGTTTTGGAGGCACCATAAACAGGTCGATCGAATTATCTGGAATGACTTTTGTGCTGCACTTCGACAGCCTGAAATGCGACATAAGTTACTCCATCAATCCATTAGATCTGTTGGTCATTTGCGCAGATTGGTGCAAATGAGCGAAAATCTAACAAATGACCTTAAAAGTCGATCAGATAATTATCCTCGACCCAAGCCTGTTGCTGTTCGTCATCAAATTGATGAACTCGACGAAACTTGCCTCGGAACGGAGATGGCCGAAGGCGCAGAGACAGCCGAAGTTTAAATTGCAGCGATGCAAAAGCCAAATGCCAATCTGACGTGCTGGAATTGTGAGGACAAGGGAAATGTTTGGGAAAATTGCCTGCAGGACCGCAGAAACTTTTGTTACGTTTGTGGCACACCACAGGTGTACAAGCCACAGTGCAAAATTTGCACACGTAGGTTGGCGGAAAACTGGCAGAAGGGAGCATTCCCCAAAAATGGGATGCCCCCGAATTAATAGAGTTAATCGACAATGTCGTGCAACCCGTGCCATTTTCACACGAAAATAGTACACGGAAGTATGATCTTCGATTTCTTCCATATAACGACAAAGTGTCCAAATATTTATAAATTAAGAAAAGAATTGTCAATGAGGAAAAACCAGTTAAGAATAAATGTAGAGTAAAAAAGAAACTGGGGAATTGTTTTTATCTATTAGAAGATTTGCAAGGTAGAGAGATAGGTACTTTTCATGCCAAAGACATCAGGCAATAGACCGCCGAACACAGTCCCGCTAATATTCCGTCTAACGGTGGTAAAATATCGGGTAGTGTAATGGTCGCAGTTTAGCAATAGCCGACTCATTTTTTTCTTTAAACCAATTCGACAGATCAGCCAAGTCAAAAACAAATAAACGTCACGCTTAAAGTGCGCGCGCACGGCAAAAGCTGCGCAAGCGTCAGGGCAAGCATCAGCGCAAGCTTACGTGAAGCTTGTGGCTGACCTTGATGCAGCGAGGGAGCTTGCAAGCGGAGCTTGATAAGCTTTACCACGTGCAAGGGCAGCTGTAGCTAAGCGGGTTGAGCTTTCAGCTGATCCGCTGAATTGCAGGAAGCGCACCCAACTTATCGGCCGTCCGAGCTTTTGGGTTTTTTTCACGCTATAAAACCAGCTCGACCGGCTCAACTCGGTTTTTTGGATCAGAAGAAAATCATAAAACTAAAAAGCTGAATACCTATATATATACCAAATACTTAGCGTGGCTGCCACGAAGAAAAACAAGTAAGAATGCTCTAGTCGAGACGGCTCGACTAGGAGATTAGGGTATCTCCTGCGAAGTGACGATACTTCAAATATTCTATGCTTAGTTTACATATACATATAAAGCAAACAACACATACACACACACAGACGCACGCTCAAGCACACGCTCTGACAGTTAACTGCGCAGTTAGCGACTGCGCTTGGGCTGCAAGAGGCTTATGTTGTGGAAATTAAATGGTTAATAACTTTTTTGACTTTTTTATTCAAACTTTCAGGGTATGATTGTGTTATTCATATGTGTGTATGTGCCAAAGCACAAGTCTCTACTATTTGAAATGCATTTATTGCAAATTTAGGGCAAAGGGGGCGTGGCATCCAAAATCCAAAAATTACAAAATGTCTGTATTCACAACAGGAATCTACATAGTGAATTTCAGGTCTCTAGCTCTTACGGTACGTAAAAGAGACGAAAAGTTATCGAAATTTATCGATAAAAAGAGAACGGGATAAGTTATCGAATTTTTGAAAAAAACTCGTATAGCGTATGGTATTCAGGAGTATGCATGTCAAATTTCAGCTGTCTAGCTTCTGTGGTTTACGACATCGCTGCGTTCACACAGACGGACAGGGCTATATCAACTCAGCTCATCGAGCTGATCAAGAATATATATACTTTGTATGGTCTGCGACGTCTCCTTCTGCCTGTTACATACATTTTCACAAAAACATTATACCCTGATTTCCCATTTTCAATGGGCTCAGGGTAAAATGAGTCCACATTTCTTGAAATTATCTAATCATATACGTCAGCTATAATATAGGAATCATATTATATAGGATATCATTATATATAGGAATCATATTATATAGTAAAATACTTTAGCTTTTAAGAAGCTTTTATTAAATAAGAATGTTATTGAATTGTGAAGCGAAAAATTTATGGTCTTAGACATTTATTGGTGAAAATGTGTCGGTAAGAGTCGACGATAGGGTCAGTGTAATGGGGTAGTGAGTTGGTGTGTTTCGCTTTGGGGGTTTCCGAAACGGAAGAAACCAGGAAACCATGGTAGGGAGGGGCGAGAACACCTGTGCCAACCACGGGTGTTAGTGTACTGGTTTTCTTGACCAAGTGTTGTGCCAGTCTTCCCTTGTGTTGGCTGTTGTTGTTGTCCCCATATTTCGGAGTACAGCTCCAACCTATCTCAGGGATCTTAACAATTATAAAATTTATGTACATCGGCCGTGAGGTAGCTAAGAACTTCCCCACACTCCCGAATGAGCTACGGAACCAGAAGATCCCGTTCAGCTACCTCGCGACCGCAGGAAGGTACCGCGGCTCCACTTTAACTTTGCCGCAATGTGCGAAGGAGCTGGAACTTTCCGTACAGAGTCAAGTACAAAATTATATTAAATTTTGTCACATAAATTTTTGGCGCCCAACGTGGGGCACTGGCCCAACCGGCAGTAAACTTTCAGCGTCCCAATTTGTTTCAATGTTCTTTGTAACTACAAAGTCTTGTCTCTACTTGTAGGAGAAAGAGTCTACTTGCTAGAACACCCATTTTGGTGATTGTTAATAAGCTCAAAATCCAGATTGCAGAATATTGTGACTGAGGAGCTCCATCAATTCTTTGTGGGATTTACGAAGCTGTAAGATTCGAGCTGAATCTCAGACCGAGAAAACTCTTAGAATGATATAAATGCAATATTAACTCATAACATCTAGTCATCATTATTTTGCTCGTTTGTCTTCGTTAGGTTGTTATTTAACTCCGATTTCTATTTTTATTGTGTTTTGTAAGATTGTCGAATACAATTCCAGAATATGAAATATTCGGCCCAGCGCGGATATCATACTGATAATTATGCTGAACCAAATAGATAGATAATGATAGTGATTTTAGTACAATTTGAACACATACCTGTTTGTCTGTGAGATGTTGTCTGGCAGAGGTACTAGATATTGGGAGTGTTGTCTGGAACTAGCGTATATGCTGAATTGGCGTATCCTTGCCGAACACTCAGAATACCTAGAAACGTCTGCATAACAATAATGGAATGGCAGATTTAAATTCAATAGCCCAATTAATTACTTGTTTCCCTTAATTGTCTAATCGATCAAGAAAACCAAAAAAACTCTTACCCCAGATATACTGACCTTAATCTATCAATTTAGTTCTTCAAATTCAAATTTTATTTAAAATCAATCCCATTCCCAATTCACGAAGTCCTCAAGATAGGCAAGCCGTGGAGAACGCGGTTAGTTTGTGTAGCATTTGTAACCAAGGGATGAGCAATACCCAGCAATGCTATTGTACCCCTTGTAAACACAATTTTCATAAGCCATGTTTGGATCAGTTGCTAGCAAATAAACCGGAATGTCCAGAATGTCATACGGCATTGGACCCGAGGCAAATTAAGTTGGTCATTGGCAATTATTCACCGGACCCAAAATCAGGTGCAGCTTCAGCAGTTCAAGGGGGTTCGCGTATGGTAACGCGCACTTTAGCCAAAACACTGCCGGCAGTCCAACCGGAGGCGATAGTCAATCCTCCGGAACGATCGCTCGAAGGCAGCGAGGTTCTTATATCCGGATTAGACGTCAGTAATAGTTCTGTCCGAAACGTAGCTCCTCCTCCAAGAGGCGTTAACACTCGCCGGCGCGGTCGGCCTACTAGAGCCGGTCTTATACTGTTATTCAGCAAATGATTGAACAGTCGGTCATTCGCATGATGTCGGCTCTCCGCCTCGATTCGTGCCGCAGATCAAGTGAACAACTTCCGTTTGTTTCCACTCCTATGGCATACTTTCCAGGAAGCTCGTCTGCTCTAAGCAGGGAAACCGCTGACACCATGCATAAATGGAATCTCCATTTTGATGGGTCATCTGCAGGACTGGGAGTTGAAGAGTTTATTTATCGCGTTCGAGTTCTCACTGATGAAACTCTCGATAGTGAATTTATGGGGCTTTGCAAACATTTGCACATTCTATTCTCAGGGAAAGCCCGAGATTGGTTTTGGAGGCACCATAAACAGGTCGATCGAATTATCTGGAATGACTTTTGTGCTGCACTTCGACAGCAATATAAAGATTATTGCACAGAATTTATGAGTAAGGAGTTAGTGCGAGCTAGAAAACAAAGAGTGGGGGAATCGTTTGTTTCCTTTCATGATCCTGTGGCCGCATTAATTGACAAATTTGATCTTAAAATCGGCGAAGAAGAATTGGTAGAGATTCTGCAAAATAACTTGTTGCCTGAAATGCGACATAAGTTACTCTATCAATCCATTAGATCTGTTGGTCATTTGCGCAGATTGGTGCAAATGAGCGAACATCTAACAAATGACCTTAAAAGTCGATCAGAAAATTATCCTCGACCCAAGCCTGTTGCTGTTCGTCATCAAATTGATGAACTCGAGGAAACTTGCCTAGGAACGGAGATTGCCGAAGGCGCAGAGTCAGCCGAAGTTGAAATTGCAGCGATGCAAAAGCCGAATGCCAATCTGCCAATCTGACGTGCTAGAATTGTGAGGAAAAGGGAAATGTTTGGGAAAATTGCCTGCAGGACCGCAGAAACTTTTGTTACGTTTGTGGCACACCACAGGTGTACAAGCCACAGTGCAAAATTTGCACACGTAGGTTGGCGGAAAACTGGCAGAAGGGAGCATTCCCCAAAAATGGGATGCCCCCGAATTAATAGAGTTAATCGACAATGTCGTGCAACCCGTGCCATTTTCACACGAAAATAGTACACGGAAGTATGATCTTCGATTTCTTCCATATAACGACAAAGTGTCCAAATATTTATAAATTAAGAAAAGAATTGTCAATGAGGAAAAACCAGTTAAGAATAAATGTAGAGTAAAAAGAGTAGAGTAAAAGAAACTGGGGAATTGTTTTTATCTATTAGAAGATTTGCAAGGTAGAGAGATAGGTACTTTTCATGCCAAAGACATCAGGCAATAGACCGCCGAACACAGTCCCGCTAATATTCCGTCTAACGGTGGTAAAATATCGGGTAGTGTAATGGTCGCAGTTTAGCAATAGCCGCCTCATTTTTTTCTTTAAACCAATTCGACAGATCAGCCAAGTCAAAAACAAATAAACGTCACGCTTAAAGTGCGCGCGCACGGCAAAAGCTGCGCAAGCGTCAGGGCAAGCATCAGCGCAAGCTTACGTGAAGCTTGTGGCTGACCTTGATGCAGCGAGGGAGCTTGCAAGCGGAGCTTGATAAGCTTTACCACGTGCAAGGGCAGCTGTAGCTAAGCGGGTTGAGCTTTCAGCTGATCCGCTGAATTGCAGGAAGCGCACCCAACTTATCGGCCGTCCGAGCTTTTGGGTTTTTTTCACGCTATAAAACCAGCTCGACCGGCTCAACTCGGTTTTTTGGATCAGAAGAAAATCATAAAACTAAAAAGCTGAATACCTATATATATACCAAATACTTAGCGTGGCTGCCACGAAGAAAAACAAGTAAGAATGCTCTAGTCGAGACGGCTCGACTAGGAGATTAGGGTATCTCCTGCGAAGTGACGATACTTCAAATATTCTATGCTTAGTTTACATATACATATAAAGCAAACAACACATACACACACACAGACGCACGCTCAAGCACACGCTCTGACAGTTAACTGCGCAGTTAGCGACTGCGCTTGGGCTGCAAGAGGCTTATGTTGTGGAAATTAAATGGTTAATAACTTTTTTGACTTTTTTATTCAAACTTTCAGGGTATGATTGTGTTATTCATATGTGTGTATGTGCCAAAGCACAAGTCTCTACTATTTGAAATGCATTTATTGCAAATTTAGGGCAAAGGGGGCGTGGCATCCAAAATCCAAAAATTACAAAATGTCTGTATTCACAACAGGAATCTACATAGTGAATTTCAGGTCTCTAGCTCTTACGGTACGTAAAAGAGACGAAAAGTTATCGAAATTTATCGATAAAAAGAGAACGGGATAAGTTATCGAATTTTTGAAAAAAACTCGTATAGCGTATGGTATTCAGGAGTATGCATGTCAAATTTCAGCTGTCTAGCTTCTGTGGTTTACGACATCGCTGCGTTCACACAGACGGACAGGGCTATATCAACTCAGCTCATCGAGCTGATCAAGAATATATATACTTTGTATGGTCTGCGACGTCTCCTTCTGCCTGTTACATACATTTTCACAAAAACATTATACCCTGATTTCCCATTTTCAATGGGCTCAGGGTAAAATGAGTCCACATTTCTTGAAATTATCTAATCATATACGTCAGCTATAATATAGGAATCATATTATATAGGATATCATTATATATAGGAATCATATTATATAGTAAAATACTTTAGCTTTTAAGAAGCTTTTATTAAATAAGAATGTTATTGAATTGTGAAGCGAAAAATTTATGGTCTTAGACATTTATTGGTGAAAATGTGTCGGTAAGAGTCGACGATAGGGTCAGTGTAATGGGGTAGTGAGTTGGTGTGTTTCGCTTTGGGGGTTTCCGAAACGGAAGAAACCAGGAAACCATGGTAGGGAGGGGCGAGAACACCTGTGCCAACCACGGGTGTTAGTGTACTGGTTTTCTTGACCAAGTGTTGTGCCAGTCTTCCCTTGTGTTGGCTGTTGTTGTTGTCCCCATATTTCGGAGTACAGCTCCAACCTATCTCAGGGATCTTAACAATTATAAAATTTATGTACATCGGCCGTGAGGTAGCTAAGAACTTCCCCACACTCCCGAATGAGCTACGGAACCAGAAGATCCCGTTCAGCTACCTCGCGACCGCAGGAAGGTACCGCGGCTCCACTTTAACTTTGCCGCAATGTGCGAAGGAGCTGGAACTTTCCGTACAGAGTCAAGTACAAAATTATATTAAATTTTGTCACATAAATTTTTGGCGCCCAACGTGGGGCACTGGCCCAACCGGCAGTAAACTTTCAGCGTCCCAATTTGTTTCAATGTTCTTTGTAACTACAAAGTCTTGTCTCTACTTGTAGGAGAAAGAGTCTACTTGCTAGAACACCCATTTTGGTGATTGTTAATAAGCTCAAAATCCAGATTGCAGAATATTGTGACTGAGGAGCTCCATCAATTCTTTGTGGGATTTACGAAGCTGTAAGATTCGAGCTGAATCTCAGACCGAGAAAACTCTTAGAATGATATAAATGCAATATTAACTCATAACATCTAGTCATCATTATTTTGCTCGTTTGTCTTCGTTAGGTTGTTATTTAACTCCGATTTCTATTTTTATTGTGTTTTGTAAGATTGTCGAATACAATTCCAGAATATGAAATATTCGGCCCAGCGCGGATATCATACTGATAATTATGCTGAACCAAATAGATAGATAATGATAGTGATTTTAGTACAATTTGAACACATACCTGTTTGTCTGTGAGATGTTGTCTGGCAGAGGTACTAGATATTGGGAGTGTTGTCTGGAACTAGCGTATATGCTGAATTGGCGTATCCTTGCCGAACACTCAGAATACCTAGAAACGTCTGCATAACAATAATGGAATGGCAGATTTAAATTCAATAGCCCAATTAATTACTTGTTTCCCTTAATTGTCTAATCGATCAAGAAAACCAAAAAAACTCTTACCCCAGATATACTGACCTTAATCTATCAATTTAGTTCTTCAAATTCAAATTTTATTTAAAATCAATCCCATTCCCAATTCACGAAGTCCTCAAGATAGGCAAGCCGTGGAGAACGCGGTTAGTTTGTGTAGCATTTGTAACCAAGGGATGAGCAATACCCAGCAATGCTATTGTACCCCTTGTAAACACAATTTTCATAAGCCATGTTTGGATCAGTTGCTAGCAAATAAACCGGAATGTCCAGAATGTCATACGGCATTGGACCCGAGGCAAATTAAGTTGGTCATTGGCAATTATTCACCGGACCCAAAATCAGGTGCAGCTTCAGCAGTTCAAGGGGGTTCGCGTATGGTAACGCGCACTTTAGCCAAAACACTGCCGGCAGTCCAACCGGAGGCGATAGTCAATCCTCCGGAACGATCGCTCGAAGGCAGCGAGGTTCTTATATCCGGATTAGACGTCAGTAATAGTTCTGTCCGAAACGTAGCTCCTCCTCCAAGAGGCGTTAACACTCGCCGGCGCGGTCGGCCTACTAGAGCCGGTCTTATACTGTTATTCAGCAAATGATTGAACAGTCGGTCATTCGCATGATGTCGGCTCTCCGCCTCGATTCGTGCCGCAGATCAAGTGAACAACTTCCGTTTGTTTCCACTCCTATGGCATACTTTCCAGGAAGCTCGTCTGCTCTAAGCAGGGAAACCGCTGACACCATGCATAAATGGAATCTCCATTTTGATGGGTCATCTGCAGGACTGGGAGTTGAAGAGTTTATTTATCGCGTTCGAGTTCTCACTGATGAAACTCTCGATAGTGAATTTATGGGGCTTTGCAAACATTTGCACATTCTATTCTCAGGGAAAGCCCGAGATTGGTTTTGGAGGCACCATAAACAGGTCGATCGAATTATCTGGAATGACTTTTGTGCTGCACTTCGACAGCAATATAAAGATTATTGCACAGAATTTATGAGTAAGGAGTTAGTGCGAGCTAGAAAACAAAGAGTGGGGGAATCGTTTGTTTCCTTTCATGATCCTGTGGCCGCATTAATTGACAAATTTGATCTTAAAATCGGCGAAGAAGAATTGGTAGAGATTCTGCAAAATAACTTGTTGCCTGAAATGCGACATAAGTTACTCTATCAATCCATTAGATCTGTTGGTCATTTGCGCAGATTGGTGCAAATGAGCGAACATCTAACAAATGACCTTAAAAGTCGATCAGAAAATTATCCTCGACCCAAGCCTGTTGCTGTTCGTCATCAAATTGATGAACTCGAGGAAACTTGCCTAGGAACGGAGATTGCCGAAGGCGCAGAGTCAGCCGAAGTTGAAATTGCAGCGATGCAAAAGCCGAATGCCAATCTGCCAATCTGACGTGCTAGAATTGTGAGGAAAAGGGAAATGTTTGGGAAAATTGCCTGCAGGACCGCAGAAACTTTTGTTACGTTTGTGGCACACCACAGGTGTACAAGCCACAGTGCAAAATTTGCACACGTAGGTTGGCGGAAAACTGGCAGAAGGGAGCATTCCCCAAAAATGGGATGCCCCCGAATTAATAGAGTTAATCGACAATGTCGTGCAACCCGTGCCATTTTCACACGAAAATAGTACACGGAAGTATGATCTTCGATTTCTTCCATATAACGACAAAGTGTCCAAATATTTATAAATTAAGAAAAGAATTGTCAATGAGGAAAAACCAGTTAAGAATAAATGTAGAGTAAAAAGAGTAGAGTAAAAGAAACTGGGGAATTGTTTTTATCTATTAGAAGATTTGCAAGGTAGAGAGATAGGTACTTTTCATGCCAAAGACATCAGGCAATAGACCGCCGAACACAGTCCCGCTAATATTCCGTCTAACGGTGGTAAAATATCGGGTAGTGTAATGGTCGCAGTTTAGCAATAGCCGCCTCATTTTTTTCTTTAAACCAATTCGACAGATCAGCCAAGTCAAAAACAAATAAACGTTACGCTTAAAGTGCGCGCGCACGGCAAAAGCTGCGCAAGCGTCAGGGCAAGCATCAGCGCAAGCTTACGTGAAGCTTGTGGCTGACCTTGATGCAGCGAGGGAGCTTGCAAGCGGAGCTTGATAAGCTTTACCACGTGCAAGGGCAGCTGTAGCTAAGCGGGTTGAGCTTTCAGCTGATCCGCTGAATTGCAGGAAGCGCACCCAACTTATCGGCCGTCCGAGCTTTTGGGTTTTTTTCACGCTATAAAACCAGCTCGACCGGCTCAACTCGGTTTTTTGGATCAGAAGAAAATCATAAAACTAAAAAGCTGAATACCTATATATATACCAAATACTTAGCGTGGCTGCCACGAAGAAAAACAAGTAAGAATGCTCTAGTCGAGACGGCTCGACTAGGAGATTAGGGTATCTCCTGCGAAGTGACGATACTTCAAATATTCTATGCTTAGTTTACATATACATATAAAGCAAACAACACATACACACACACAGACGCACGCTCAAGCACACGCTCTGACAGTTAACTGCGCAGTTAGCGACTGCGTTTGGGCTGCAAGAGGCTTATGTTGTGGAAATTAAATGGTTAATAACTTTTTTGACTTTTTTATTCAAACTTTCAGGGTATGATTTGTTATTCATATGTGTGTATGTGCCAAAGCACAAGTCTCTACTATTTGAAATGCATTTATTGCAAATTTAGGGCAAAGGGGGCGTGGCATCCAAAATCCAAAAATTACAAAATGTCTGTATTCACAACAGGAATCTACATAGTGAATTTCAGGTCTCTAGCTCTTACGGTACGTAAAAGAGACGAAAAGTTATCGAAATTTATCGATAAAAAGAGAACGGGATAAGTTATCGAATTTTTGAAAAAAACTCGTATAGCGTATGGTATTCAGGAGTATGCATGTCAAATTTCAGCTGTCTAGCTTCTGTGGTTTACGACATCGCTGCGTTCACACAGACGGACGGACGGACGGACAGACGGACAGGGCTATTTCAACTCAGCTCATCGAGCTGATCAAGAATATATATACTTTGTATGGTCTGCGACGTCTCCTTCTGCCTGTTACATACATTTTCACAAAAACATTATACCCTGATTTCCCATTTTCAATGGGCTCAGGGTATAAAAAAAAAAACGATAAAAGAAAGTAGAATTATATCACATCGCCAACCACGTGTTGAAATAAAAATTTTTAGTTTTAGTGCAGAACAAAACCATAGGAAATAGGAACTCATGAAAGTGCACAATTAACTAACAATGAACTAATGAAATATAGGAATATAAAAAAATATATATAATATAATATAAAATATTAATAATATAAAAAAAAATAAATAAATAAATAAATCACCACAATATTAATAATAAATAAAACAAAAAAAAATAAACGAAAAAAAAATTAAATAAGTAAATAAAAAAATAATAAATTAATAATATTGCATAATAATAACAATAAGATGCAAGAAGTCACAATTTTCAAACAAATCTAATTCAACTTAACCCTAATTTACCCCACCACGAAGAAATCCCTTTCACCGCTGGGAAAAAAAAAAACAAAAAACTCATCAAAACCGTAAGTGTTTGCTTCTTTCTTCTTCGCTTACTTATTGAAAAAAACCATTATTCAAAATACAACCAACCAACCAAATAAAAAATAAATGAAATAAAATAATAATAATAATAATAATTGTTTTTTTTAATGTAGAAAACAACAAAAATTAAATAACATAAAAATAACATAAAATGTCATCAAATAAAATGAGTCCACATTTCTTGAAATTATCTCATCATATACGTCAGCTATAAATCATATTATAAAGTAAAATACTTTAGCTTTTAAGAAGTTTTTATTTTTCTTTAGAATGTATATCCAGTAGTTGTATTAATGATTGAGATTTTATTAAATAAGAATGTTATTGTATTGTGAAACGAAAAATTTATGGTCTTAGACATTTATTGGTGAAAATGTGTCGGTTAGAGTCGACGATAGGGCAGTGTAATGGGGTAGTGAGTTGGTGTGTTTCGCTTTGTAATGGTTGCAGTTTAGCAATAGCCGCCACATTTTTTTTTTTAAATTCGCAAGAACAGCCGAGTCAAAAACAAATAAACGTTACGCTTACGGTGCGCGCGCACGGCAAAAGCTGCGCAAGCGTCAGGGCAAGCGTCAGCGCAAGCGTCAGGGCAAGCGTCAGCGCAAGCTTACGTGAAGCTTGTGGCTGACCTTGATGCAGCGAGGGAGCTTGCAAGCGGAGCTTGATAAGCTTTACCACGTGCAAGGGCAGCTGTAGCTAAGCGGGTTGAGCTTTCAGCTGATCCGCTGAATTGCAGGAAGCGCACCCAACTTATCGGCCGTCCGAGCTTTTGGGTTTTTTTCACGCTATAAAACCAGCTCGACCGGCTCAACTCGGTCTTTTGGACCTATATATATATACCAAATACTTAGCGTGGCTGCCACGAAGAAAAACAAGTAAGAATTATGCTAGTCGAGACGGCTTGACTAGGAGATACCCTGAGCCCTGCGAAGTGCCGATACTTCAAATATTCTATGCTTACTTTACATATACATATAAAGCAAACAACACATACACACACACAGACGCACGCTCAAGCACACACTCTACCAACTGCGCAGTTAACGTAGCGACTGCGCTTGGGCTGCAAGAGGCTGATGTTGTGGAAATTAAAGGTTTAATAACTTTTTTTCTAGCAGGACTTTTTTATTCAAACTTTCAAGGCATGATTATGTTATTCATATGTGTGTATGTGCCGAAGCACAAGTCTCTAGGATTGAAATGCGTTTTTTTCAAATTTAGGGCGAAGGGGGCGTGGCATCCAAAATCCAAAAATTACAAAATGTCTGTATTCACAACAGGAATCTACAGTGTGAATTTCAGGTCTCTAGCTCTTACGGTACGTAAAAGAGACTAAAAGTTATCGATAAAAATAGAACGGGAAGAGTTATCGAATTTTTGAAAAAAACTCGTATAGCGTATGGTATTCAGGAGTATACATGTCAAATTTCAGCTCTCTAGCTTCTGTGGTTTACGAGATCGCTGCGTTCACACAGACGGACGGACGGACGGACAGACGGACAGGGCTATTTCAACTCAGCTCATCGAGCTGATCAAGAATACATATACTTTGTATGGTCTGCGACGTCTCCTTCTGCCTGTTACATACATTTTCACAAAAACATTATACCCTGATTTCCCATTTTCAATGGGCTCAGGGTATAAAAAAAAAAAAACAAAGTACCCAAACACGCAAAAAAGCATAAGTTAATAAGTTATAACTGTTCACTTCCTAAAACGAATAGAAGTTCAATCAGAAATGAAGAAATAATCTATAATCTGTACATACATACATACATGGGTTCAAGTATACTGAAAAATTTTTTTTTGTATAAAAAAAAATAAAAAAAAAACAAGTAAGAATGCTCTAGTCGAGACGGCTCGACTAGGAGATACCCTGAGCCCTGCGAAGTGCCGATACTTCAAATATTGTATGCTTAGTTTACATATACATATACTGCAAGCAACACATACACACACACAGACGCACGCTCAAGCACACGCGCTGCCAACTGCGCAGTTGACGTAGCGACAGCGCTTGGGATGCAAGAGGCTTATGTTGTGGAAATTAAATGTTAAATAACTTTTTTTTTAGAAGGACTTTTTGATTCAAACTTTCAGGGCATGATTATGTTATTCATATGTGTGTATGTGCCGAAGCACAAGTCTCTAGTATTTGAAATGCGTTTTTTGCAAATTTAGGGCGAAGGGGGCGTGGTATCCAAAATCCAAAAATTGCAAAATGTCTGCATTCACAACAGGAATCTATATAGTGAATTTCAGGTCTCTAGCTCTTACGGTACGTAAAAGAGACGAAAAGTTATCGAAATTTATCGATAAAAAGAGAACGGGAAGAGTTATCGAATTTTTGAAAAAACTCGTATAGCGTATGGTATTCAGGAGTATACATGTCAAATTTCAGCTCTCTAGCTTCTGTGGTTTACGAGATCGCTGCGTTCACACAGACGGACGGACGGACAGACGGACAGGGCTATTTCAACTCAGCTCATCGAGCTGATCAAGAATATATATACTTTGTGTGGTCTGCGACGTCTCCTTCTGCCTGTTACATACATTTTCACAAAAACATTATACCCTGATTTCCCATTTTCAATGGGCTCAGGGTATAAAAATAAATAAATAATATTGCATGCGAAGATTCAAGAAGTCACAATTTTCAAACAAATCTAATTCAATTTACCCCACCACGAGGAAAGGCCTTTCACCGCTGGGAAAAAATACAAAGAAACTCATCAAAACCGTAAGTGTTTGCTTCTTTTTTCTTCGCTTACTTATTGAAAAAAACTATTTAAATAAAAACAACCCCAATAAAAAAAAATAAAATAATAAAAATAAAAATAAAAATAAAAATAATAATAATAATAATAATAATAATAATAATAATAATAATAATAATAATCGTTTTTATACCCTGAGCCCATTGAAAATGGGAAATCAGGGTATAATGTTTTTGTGAAAATGTATGTAACAGGCAGAAGGAGACGTCGCAGACCATACAAAGTATATATATTCTTGATCAGCTCGATGAGCTGAGTTGAAATAGCCCTGTCCGTCTGTCCGTCCGTCCGTCCGTCTGTGTGAACGCAGCGATCTCGTAAACCACAGAAGCTAGAGAGCTGAAATTTGACATGTATACTCCTGAATACCATACGCTATACGAGTTTTTTTCAAAAATTCGATAACTCTTCCCGTTCTCTTTTTATCGATAAATTTCGATAACTTTTCGCCTCTCTTACGTACCGTAAGAGCTAGAGACCTGAAATTCACTATATAGATTCCTGTTGTGAATGCAGACATTTTGTAATTTTTGGATTTTGGGTGCCACGCCCCCTTCGCCCTAAATTTGCAAAAAACGCATTTCAAATACTAGAGACTTGTGCTTCGGCACATACACACATATGAATAACATAATCATGCCCTGAAAGTTTGAATCAAAAAGTCCTGCTAGAAAAAAAATTATTAAACATTTAATTTCCCATAGCGTAGGCGTCTTGCAGCCCAAGCGCTGTCGCTACGGCAACTGCGCAGTTGGCAGAGTGTGTGCTTGAGCGTGCGTCTGTGTATGTGTATGTGTTGCTTGCAATATATGTATATGTAAACTAAGCATACAATATTTGAAGTATCGGCACTTCGCAGGGCTCAGGGTATCTCCTAGTCGAGCCGTCTCGACTAGAGCATTCTTACTTGTTTTTTTTAATGTAGAAAAAAAAAAAATTAAATAACATGAAAATAGCATAAAATGTCATCAAATAAAATGAGTCCACATTTCTTGAAATTATCTAATCATATACGTCAGCTATAAATCATATTATATAGTAAACTTTAGCTTTTAAGAAGTTTTAATTTTTCTTTAGAATGTATATCCAGTAGTTGTATTAATGATTGAGCTTTTATTAAATAAGAATGTTATTGAATTGTGAAACGAAAAATTTGTGGTCTTAGACATTTATTGGTGAAAATGTGTCGGTAAGAGTCGACGATAGGGTCAGTGTAATGGGGTAGTGAGTTGGTGTGTTTCGCTTTGGGGGTTTCCGAAACGGAAGAAACCAGGAAACCATGGTAGGGAGGGGCGAGAACACCTGTGCCAACCACGGGTGTTAGTGTACTGGTTTTCTTGACCAAGTGTTGTGCCAGTCTTCCCTTGTGTTGGCTGTTGTTGTTGTCCCCATATTTCGGAGTACAGCTCCAACCTATCTCAGGGATCTTAACAATTATAAAATTTATGTACATCGGCCGTGAGGTAGCTAAGAACTCCCCCACACTCCCGAATGAGCTACGGAACCAGAAGATCCCGTTCAGCTACCTCGCGACCGCAGGAAGGTACCACGGCGCCACTTTAAGTTTGCCGCAATGTGCGAAGAAGCCGGAACTTTCCGTACAGAGTCATTCTTACCCAATGGCTCAAGTACAAAATGATATTAAATTTTGTCACATAAATTTTTGGATCCCAACGTGGGGCACTGGAGTTCGGTAGCCCAACCGGCAGTAAACTTTCAGCGTCCCAATTTGTTTCAATGTTCTTTGTAACTACAAAGTCTTGTCTCTACTTGTAGGAGAAAGAGTCTACTTGTTAGAACACCCATTTTGGTGATTGTTAATATTCTCAAAGTCCAGATTGCAGAAATAGGTTGGACCTGCTTGGTCGGCCTATCGCAATTGTGACTGAGGAGCTCCATCAATTCTTTGTGGGATTTACGAAGCTGTAAGATTCGAGCTGAATCTCAGACCGTGAAATCTCTTAGAATGAAATAAATGCAATATTAACTCATAACATCTAGTCATCAATATTTTGCTCGTTTGTCTTCGTATGGTTGTTATTTAACTTCGATTTCAATTTTTATTGTGTTTTGTAAGATTGTCGAATACAATTCCAGAATATGAAATATTCGGCCCAGCGCGGATATCATACTGATTGTACTCCCTATAATTATGCTGAACCAAATGATACTGATTTTAGTACAATTTCAACACATACCTGTCAGTCTGTGAGATGTTGTCTGGCAGAGGTACTAGATATTGGGAGTGTTGTCTGGAACTAGAGTATATGCTGAATTGGCGTAGCCTTGCCGAACACTCATAATACCTAGAAACGTCTGCATAACAATAATCGAACGGCAGATTTAAATTCAATAGCCCAATTAATTACTTGTTTCCCTTAATTGTCTAATCGATCAAGAAAACCAAAAAACTCCTACCCCAGTTAAACTGACCTCCTCAAGATAGGCAAGCCGTGGGGAACCCGGTTAGTTTGTGAAGCATTTGTAACCAAGGGATGAGCAATACCCAGCAATGCTATTGTACCCCTTGCAAGCACAATTTTCATAAGGAATGTTTAGAGCGGTGGCTGGAAAATAAACAAGAATGTCCAGAATATCGGGAATCATTCGACCCGAGGGCAATTAAGTTGGTCATTGGCAATTATTCACCGGACCCAAAATCAGGTGCAGCTTCAGCAGTTCAAGGGGGTTCGCGTATGGTAACGCGCAATTTGGCCAAAACACTGCCGGAAGTCCAACCGGAGGCGATAGTCAATCCTCCGGAACGATCGCTCGAAGGCAGCGAGGTTCTTATATCCGGATTAGACGTCAGTAATAGTTCTGTCCGAAACGTAGCTCCTCCTCCAAGAGGCGTTAACACTCGCCGGCGCGGTCGGCTTACTAGAGCCGGTCTTATACTGTTATTCAGCAAATGATTGAACAGTCGGTCACTCGCATGATGTCGGCTCTCCGCCTCGATTCGCGCCCCAGCTCAAGGGAACAACTTCCGTTTGTTCCCACTCCTATGGCATACTCGCCTGGAAGTTCGTCTGCTCTAAGCAGGGAAACCGCTGACACCATGCAAAAATGAAATCTCCATTTTGATGGGTCATCTGCAGGACTGGGAGTTGAAGAGATTATTTATCGCGTTCGAGTTCTCACTGATGAAACTCTCGATAGTGACTTTATGGGGCTTTGCAAACATTTGCACATTCTATTCTCTGGGAAAGCCCGAGATTGGTTTTGGAGGCTCCATAAACAGGTCGATCGAATTATCTGGAATGACTTTTGTGCTGCACTTCGACAGCAATATAAAGATTATCGCTCAGAATTTATGAGTAAGGAGTTAGTGCGAGCTAGAAAACAAAGAGTGGGGGAATCGTTTGTTTCCTTTCATGATTCTGTGGCCGTATTAATTGACAAATTTGGTCTTAAAATCGGCGAAGAAGAATTGGTAGAGATTCTGCAAATTAACTTGTTGCCTGAAATGTGATATAAGTTACTTTATCAATCCGTTAGCTCAGTTGGTCATTTGCGCAGACTAGTGCAAATGAGCGAAAATCTAACAAATGCCCTTACCAGTTGATCAGATAGTTATCTTCGAGCCAAGCCTGGTGCTGTTCGTCGCCAAATTCATGAAATCGAGGAACCATTTCTGAGGAAGCAGAGTTAGCAGAAGTCATCGAGTTATCGAAATTGCAGCGATGCAAAAGTCAACTGCTAATTTGACGTGTTGGAATTGTAAGGAAAAGGGAAATATTTGGGAAAATTTCCTGCAGAATCTTTTGTTACGGTTGTGGCACACCACAGGTGTACAAGCCTCAGTGCAAAATTTGCATACGTTTGGTGTCGGAAAACCAGCAGAAGGGAGCCTCCCCCAAAAATCGGATGTCACCGAATTAATAAATCCAATACAAAATGTGGTTCAATCATTGCCATCGTCGAACGACTGTAATGGTCGGCTAGTTCAGTACAGCAAAAAGATTGTTACAGCGCAAAGCGAGGCTGACGAATTTGTCACCTTCGCTGTAACGGGGAGACCAATTAAGATAAGAAAAAAAAAAAATAGAAAGCAAGAGAGCAAAATAGAGTTTTTTGGGAGCGAGATTGCGCTCCGCAGATATCAAGCAGCTTCTGCATCATTGCACGTGAGAGTCAGCTGCGCATGCGAGCTTTGCTTAAATGCAACCATGCCAAATATATTCTCATTGGAATATGGGCATATAAAAGGCAGTCACATTCCCAAATACTCTCTTTTTCTCTCGCCAACCATACCACGATTTTGTGTTAAATTTTTTGATAACATATATACATATATATATATATATATATATATATATATACACATATATATATAGAAAAAAATTATATATATAAAATTAATATATATAAAAAATTAATAAGTTAGAATCCAAAGTTTATATATCGTCGTTGGATCAGGAATGTGTAGCTAATCGGCCAATGCTTAGTTTTTTTGTAAACTAAGTAGCCACTTTCCTTTTTTTTTCAGTAGACTCCTAACCTCCACGCTCTACTTTTTCCACATGGTAGCCTGGCGGAGGTTAGGGTCAAATTTTTTCTTCTCGTTTTTTTTCTTGTTGGAGCCCACACGAGACCAGCAGCGCTAGCAGCCGAAAAAATAGAAGTGTGGTGCAAGCGACCCGCAGAAGCGGAGTATAAAGAAAAAAAAAAAAAACAGAAAAACCGAACTAAAATATTAAATATAAAAAACAAGTAAGAATGCTCTAGTCGAGACGGCTCGACTAGGAGATACCCTGAACCCTGCGAAGTGCCGATACTTCAAATATTCTATGCTCAGTTTACATATACATATATTGCAAGCAACACATACACACACAGAGGCACGCTCAAGCACACGCTCTGCGAACTGCGCAGTTGACGTAGCGACTGCGCTTGGGCTGCAAGACGCTGATGTTGTAGCATGACTTTTTATTCAAACTTTCAGGGCATGATTATGTTATTCATATGTGTGTATGTGCCGAAGCACAAGTCTCTAGTATTTGAAATGCGTTTTTTGCAAATTTAGGGCGAAGGGGGCGTGGTATCCAAAATCCAAAAATTGCAAAATGTCTGTATTCACAACAGGCATCTACACAGTGAATTTCATGTCTCTAGCTCTTACGGTACGTAAAAGAGACGAAAAGTTATCGAAATTTATCGATAAAAAGAGAACGGGAAGAGTTATTGAATTTTTGAAAAACTCGTATAGCGTATGGTATTGAGGAGTATATGTGTCAAATTTCAGCTCTCTAGCTTCTGTGGTTTACGAGATCGCTGCGTTCACACAGACGGACTGACGGACGGACGGGCAGGGCTATATCAACTCAGCTCATCGAGCTGATCAAGAATATATATACTTTGTATGGTCTGCGACATCTCCTTCTGCCTGTTACATACATTTTCACAAAAACATTATACCCTGATTTCCCATTTTCAATGGGCTCAGGGTATAAAAAAAATTTAAATAATATGTATATATTATATATAGTATCATTAAATTTGTGGACCCGCCAAATTGCTAATAAACTTTAAAAGGAAAAGAAAACATTGAATAAAAGTACTTTGGCAAACCACTGCCAAAGTGAGTGTAAATTTTGTGAGTGAAACGAACCGCGTGTCCGACAACCAAAAAAGAAATGAAAAAAAAGAAAAGAAAAACAAGTAAGAATGCTCTAGTCGAGACGGCTCGACTAGGAGATACCCTGAGCCCTGCGAAGTGCCGATACTTCACATATTCTATGCTTAGTGTACATATACATATATTGCAAGCAACACACACACACACACAGAAGCACGCTCAAGCACACGCTCTGCCAACTGCGCAGTTGACGTAGCGACAGCGCTTGGGCTGCAAGACGCTGATGTTGTCGAAATTAAATGTTTAATAACTTTTTTTCTAGCAGGACTTTTTTATTCAAACTTTCAGGGCATGATTATGTTATTCATATGTGTGTATGTGCCGAAGCAGAAGTCTCTAGTATTTGAAATGCGTTTTTTGCAAATTTAGGGCGAAGGGGGCGTGGCATCCAAAAACCAAAAATTACAAAATGTCTGCATTCACAACAGGAATCTATGTAGTGAATTTCAGGTCTCTAGCTCTTACGGTACGTAAATGAGACGAAAAGTTATCGAAATTTATCGATAAAAAGAGAACGGGAAGAGTTATCGAATTTTTGAAAAAAACTCGTATAGCGTATGGTATTCAGGAGTATACATGTCAAATTTCAGCTCTCTAGCTTCTGTGGTTTACGAGATCGCTGCGTTCACACAGACGGACGGACGGACGGACGGACGGACGGACGGACAGACGGACAGGGCTATTTCAACTCAGCTCATCGAGCTGATCAAGAATATATATACTTTGTATGGTCTGCGACGTCTCCTTCTGCCTGTTACATACATTTTCACAAAAACATTATACCCTGATTTCCCATTTTCAATGGGCTCAGGGTATAAAAAGAAAATAAGAAAGGAAAAAGAAAAAAATTGAAGAAACCGCGTGCTAATTAACATTTAATAAACTGACAATTTATTAGTTATAGGTATATGTATAGTTGTATGTGCAAATATATGTATATATATATATATATATATATATATATATATATATATATATATATATATATATATATATATGTGTACAAAGAAAAATTATATATCTTTTTTTTTGTAAGTGCCAAATTTAGAAAATTTAATTAATCATTCATAATAATCATCATCAACACTCATCGATATACCGACGGAAAGCTTTCCAGCGCGGGAGTTTATGTAAGTTAAATTTTTTAAATTTTTACTACAAGATGTGAAGTTTTTGAAAAAAAAGAGAAAAATGTGTTATATATAAATTTTATAAAATTTTTTTCCATTTTTTTTAAAGTTCCAATAAATAAATATATTTAATAATTTTTTTTCCATTAAAAAAAAAAAAGTTTCGAAAAAAAAGAGAAAATTATATATTCACAAATTTTTTTTCGTTAAAACTAAATTTACATTTTTTTCTAAATTCAGCTTTTTTTTCAAAGGAAATTTTGTTGTTTGAATACACATAATTATTTACATCTACATATAATATATATATATATTCGCACCTCTACATACTCCATATTTTAGGCTTTAGGAAATTTTTTTTGTAAAAAAAAAAAAATATGAAATATTAGTTATTCGGCAACAAGAATTAAGTACATAATTAAATGCAATGATTTTTTTGAAAAAATGAAACAATGATTGAATAATTTTTAGGGGCTACAAAATGTTAGGGTGATAGGATAAACTAGGGAATCTCCAAAAACATCCGCCGTTAGAGATTCATGGTGGGGAGGGTACAGAAGGCGAGCATCAACAACAGCCTAGATCTCGCATAGCAACAGTTAGTTTTTTCGTTTTTTTTCTTTCCCCGGTAGAATAGGCATATTTGGCCTTGTGTTTCTTGGAGCTTCAGGCTCCAAATATTTTTTATTTTTAGGGACTCTATAATAAAAATTTGTGGCACAGAGCCGTTCGGACGCAGCAACACCCACCCCACCCGAAAGAGCTAGGGTATATTAGGGTCCCAACCTTTGCTGTTGGACCGAGGTTCGTTCGCTAACGACCGGCACAGGCAAGTGTAGCTTAGCGCACTTGTCACCTAAAATGTTTTGGCGCCCAACGTGGGCAGGCCTAGTAAAGCGAAGCGTTGTTGTTACATAAATTTTTTTGGCCCCCATCGTGGTGCAGGTCTTGTAAAGCGAAGCGTTGTTTTCACATAAATTTTTTTGGTGCCCAACGTGGGGCCGGCACGGGTATCAATCATTTTTTTGATCTGTTTACGTGTTAGTCACACATCCCGGTGATGTGAGTAACCGAACAGGTGACATAGGGATAAATTTTCTTGTTTAGGTATTGGAACTTTAGCATTTGGCTGAGATCGGATGCATTGCCGACCTATGCAATTAAGTTAAAGCACCCAATGTAAAGCACAACAATTTTTAAAAATTAAATTTGGAAAAATAAGATTCGGTAACAACATCAAAACTCATAATCACAGCTCATTTGTCTTCGTTAACCATTTTCTTTTGATATTTTTACTTGAAGTTGATGAAATTTCATATTGTTGGTCCACTTCTGGAATAAGAAGTATTCGGCTCAGATCGGATACCTTACCGATGACTATACCACATAAATTAAATAGATTAATGAAATTGGTTTTCATTCCCGATTGTTCTATCGGATACTAATTGCAATAGCAAAAATAAAATAAAATACAAAAATAATAATAATGCTAAACTTGTTTATTACTAATTGTTATAAAATTTTTTTTCTATCAGCTAAGCATTACGTAGCCCATTTGAGAAATTTTAGTTGAACAACTATGCCTTTAGCACATAGCCCACAACTTACCCCCGCCTCTTCTGAGGAGGCGAAGAATTGTGATATATGCTGTCAGATTCTGACAAACACGCAATCTTGCTATATCACCAATTGCAGACATATTTATCATAGAAGATGCTTAGAAGATTGGTTAAAAAATCACAATAATTGTCCAATTTGTGCCGCGGAGGTACAGTTAGCTGAATTAAAGTTAGTGATTGGAAACTGCTCGCCTCAATCTAAGCAAGCAGATCCTTCACTTCCAGGTCCAAGTACTCGGGTAGTGACTCGTAACTTGGCCAAAACCTTAAAAGACATCGAAACTAATACGTCATAACGTCAGTACATACTAGTCAAGTTGCGCAAATAATGCAGAAATGGAATATCCAATTTGATGGTACGGATGAGGGTTTGAGTGTCAGTGAATTTATGTACCGCGTAAAGGTACTAACCGATGATACGCTAGAAGGAGACTTAGATGCTTTATGCAAGCATATGCATATCCTAGTCGTAGGTAGACCCAGGGAGTGGTATTGGAGATACCATAAAAAAGTAGACCGCATTACTTGGTCGGACTTTTGTTTTTCGTTACGTCAACAGTATACTGATTATAGATCAGAGTTCGCCTGTAAGGAGCAAATACGGTCCCGAAAACAGAAACCGGGAGAACCTTTCACTAAATTTTATGAGGGAGTGGTTTCTCTCGTTGATAAGTCGTCGGTAACTATAGAAGAAGATGAGTTAATATAAATTCTTAAAAATAATCTCCTCCCAGAAGCGCGACGCCAGTATTGTATCAACCTGTACATTCAGTGGGTCAATTGCGAAAGCTTGTTCAAATGCATGAGAATTTGATTGCAGAGACCGGTAGCCAGGTTGAGAGCACTTCACGTGTCAGACAGCCTTCTCTCTAGTATTTGAAATGCGTTTTTTGCAAATTTAGGGCGAAGGGGGCGTGGCATCCGAAAACCAAAAATTACAAAATGTCTGCATTCACAACAGGAATCTATGTAGTGAATTTACGTACGTAAATGAGACGAAAAGTTATCGAAATTTATCGATAAAAAGAGAACGGGAAGAGTTATCGAATTTTTGAAAAAAACTCGTATAGCGTATGGTATTCAGGAGTATACATGTCAAATTTCAGCTCTCTAGCTTCTGTGGTTTACGAGATCGCTGCGTTCACACAGACGGACGGACGGACGGACGGACGGACGGACGGACGGACAGACGGACAGGGCTATTTCAACTCAGCTCATCGAGCTGATCAAGAATATATATACTTTGTATGGTCTGCGACGTCTCCTTCTGCCTGTTACATACATTTTCACAAAAACATTATACCCTGATTTCCCATTTTCAATGGGCTCAGGGTATAAAAAGAAAATAAGAAAAGAAAAAGAAAAAAATTGAAGAAACCTCGTGCTAATTAACATTTAATAAACTGACAATTTATTAGTTATAGGTATATGTATAGTTGTATGTGCAAATATATGTATATATATATATATATATATATATATATATATATATATATATATATATATATATATATATATATATGTGTACAAAGAAAAATTATATATCTTTTTTTTTGTAAGTGCCAAATTTAGAAAATTTCATTAATCATTCATAATAATCATCATCAACACTCATCGATATACCGACGGAAAGCTTTCCAGGCGGTAGTTTATGTAAGTTAAATTTTTTAAATTTTTACTACAAGATGTGAAGTTTTTGAAAAAAAAGAGAAAAATGTGTTATATATAAATTTTATAAAATTTTTTTCCATTTTTTTTAAAGTTCCAATAAATAAATATATTTAATAATTTTTTTTCCATTAAAAAAAAAAAGTTTCGAAAAAAAAGAGAAAATTATATATTCACAAATTTTATAATTTTTTTTCGTTAAAACTAAATTTACATTTTTTTCTAAATTCAGCTTTTTTTTCAAAGGAAATTTTGTTGTTTGAATACACATAATTATTTACATCTACATATAATATATATATATATTCGCACCTCTACATACTCCATATTTTAGGCTTTAGGAAATTTTTTTTGTAAAAAAAAAAAATATGAAATATTAGTTATTCGGCAACAAGAATTAAGTACATAATTAAATGAAATGATTTTTTTGAAAAAATGAAACAATGATTGAATAATTTTTAGGGGCTACAAAATGTTAGGGTGATAGGATAAACTAGGGAATCTCCAAAAACATCCGCCGTTAGAGATTCATGGTGGGGAGGGTACAGAAGGCGAGCATCAACAACAGCCTAGATCTCGCATAGCAACAGTTAGTTTTTTCGTTTTTTTTCTTTCCCCGGTAGAATAGGCATATTTGGCCTTGTGTTTCTTGGAGCTTCAGGCTCCAAATATTTTTTATTTTTAGGGACTCTATAATAAAAATTTGTGGCACAGAGCCGTTCGGACGCAGCAACACCCACCCCACCCGAAAGAGCTAGGGTATATTAGGGTCCCAACCTTTGCTGTTGGACCGAGGTTCGTTCGCTAACGACCGGCACAGGCAAGTGTAGCTTAGCGCACTTGTCACCTAAAATGTTTTGGCGCCCAACGTGGGCAGGCCTAGTAAAGCGAAGCGTTGTTGTTACATAAATTTTTTTGGCCCCCATCGTGGGGCAGGTCTTGTAAAGCGAAGCGTTGTTTTCACATAAATTTTTTGGTGCCCAACGTGGGGCCGCCACGGGTATCAATCATTTTGTTTTCTGTTTACGTGTTAGTCACACATCTCGGTGATGTGAGTAACCGAACAGGTGACATAGGGATAAATTTTCTTGTTTAGGTATTGGAACTTTAGCATTTGGCTGAGATCGGATGCATTGCCGACCTATGCAATTAAGTTAAAGCACCCAATGTAAAGCACAACAATTTTTAAAAATTAAATTTGGAAAAATAAGATTCGGTAACAACATCAAAACTCACAATCACAGCTCATTTGTCTTCGTTAACCATTTTCTTTTGATATTTTTACTTGAAGTTGATGAAATTTCATATTGTTGGTCCACTTCTGGAATAAGAAGTATTCGGCTCAGATCGGATACCTTACCGATGACTATACCACATAAATTAAATAGATTAATGAAATTGGTTTTCATTCCCGATTGTTCTATCGGATACTAATTGCAATAGCAAAAATAAAATAAAATACAAAAATAATAATAATGCTAAACTTGTTTATTACTAATTGTTATAAAATTTTTTTTTCTATCAGCTAAGCATTACGTAGCCCATTTGAGAAATTTTAGTTGAACAACTATGCCTTTAGCACATAGCCCACAACTTACCCCCGCCTCTTCTGAGGAGGCGAAGAATTGTGATATATGCTGTCAGATTCTGACAAACACGCAATCTTGCTATATCACCAATTGCAGACATATTTATCATAGAAGATGCTTAGAAGATTGGTTAAAAAATCACAATAATTGTCCAATTTGTGCCGCGGAGGTACAGTTAGCTGAATTAAAGTTAGTGATTGGAAACTGCTCGCCTCAATCTAAGCAAGCAGATCCTTCACTTCCAGGTCCAAGTACTCGGGTAGTGACTCGTAACTTGGCCAAAACCTTAAAAGACATCGAAACTAATACGTCATAACGTCAGTACATACTAGTCAAGTTGCGCAAATAATGCAGAAATGGAATATCCAATTTGATGGTACGGATGAGGGTTTGAGTGTCAGTGAATTTATGTACCGCGTAAAGGTACTAACCGATGATACGCTAGAAGGAGACTTAGATGCTTTATGCAAGCATATGCATATCCCAGTCGTAGGTAGACCCAGGGAGTGGTATTGGAGATACCATAAAAAAGTAGACCGCATTACTTGGTCGGACTTTTGTTTTTCGTTACGTCAACAGTATACTGATTATAGATCAGAGTTCGCCTGTAAGGAGCAAATACGGTCCCGAAAACAGAAACCGGGAGAACCTTTCACTAAATTTTATGAGGGAGTGGTTTCTCTCGTTGATAAGTCGTCGGTAACTATAGAAGAAGATGAGTTAATATAAATTCTTAAAAATAATCTCCTCCCAGAAGCGCGACGCCAGTATTGTATCAACCTGTACATTCAGTGGGTCAATTGCGAAAGCTTGTTCAAATGCATGAGAATTTGATTGCAGAGACCGGTAGCCAGGTTGAGAGCACTTCACGTGTCAGACAGCCTTCTCTCTAGTATTTGAAATGCGTTTTTTGCAAATTTAGGGCGAAGGGGGCGTGGCATCCAAAAACCAAAAATTACAAAATGTCTGCATTCACAACAGGAATCTATGTAGTGAATTTACGTACGTAAATGAGACGAAAAGTTATCGAAATTTATCGATAAAAAGAGAACGGGAAGAGTTATCGAATTTTTGAAAAAAACTCGTATAGCGTATGGTATTCAGGAGTATACATGTCAAATTTCAGCTCTCTAGCTTCTGTGGTTTACGAGATCGCTGCGTTCACACAGACGGACGGACGGACGGACGGACAGGGCTATATCAACTCAGCTCATCGAGCTGATCAAGAATATATATACTTTGTATGGTCTGCGACATCTCCTTCTGCCTGTTACATACATTTTCACAAAAACATTATACCCTGATTTCCCATTTTCAATGGGCTCAAGGTATAAAAAAAATTTAAATAATATATATATATTATATATAGTATCATTAAATTTGTGGACCCGCCAAATTGCTAATAAACTTTAACAGGAAAAGAAAACATTGAATAAAAGTATTTTGGCAAACCACTGCCAAAGTGAGTGTAAATTTTGTGAGTGAAACGAACCGCGTGTCCGACAACCAAAAAAGAAATGAAAAAAAAGAAAAGAAAAACAAGTAAGAATGCTCTAGTCGAGACGGCTCGACTAGGAGATACCCTGAGCCCTGCGAAGTGCCGATACTTCACATATTCTATGCTTAGTGTACATATACATATATTGCAAGCAACACACACACACACACAGAAGCACGCTCAAGCACACGCTCTGCCAACTGCGCAGTTGACGTAGCGACAGCGCTTGGGCTGCAAGACGCTGATGTTCTCGAAATTAAATGTTTAATAACTTTTTTTCTAGCAGGTTCTTTTTTATTCAAACTTTCAGGGCATGATTATGTTATTCATATGTGTGTATGTGCCGAAGCAGAAGTCTCTAGTATTTGAAATGCGTTTTTTGCAAATTTAGGGCGAAGGGGGCGTGGCATCCAAAAACCAAAAATTATAAAATGACTGCATTCACAACAGGAATCTATGTAGTGAATTTCAGGTCTCTAGCTCTTACGGTACGTAAATGAGACGAAAAGTTATCGAAATTTATCGATAAAAAGAGAACGGGAAGAGTTATCGAATTTTTGAAAAAAACTCGTATAGCGTATGGTATTCAGGAGTATACATGTCAAATTTCAGCTCTCTAGCTTCTGTGGTTTACGAGATCGCTGCGTTCACACAGACGGACGGACGGACGGACGGACGGACGGACGGACGGACGGACAGACGGACAGGGCTATTTCAACTCAGCTCATCGAGCTGATCAAGAATATATATACTTTGTATGGTCTGCGACGTCTCCTTCTGCCTGTTACATACATTTTCACAAAAACATTATACCCTGATTTCCCATTTTCAATGGGCTCAGGGTATAAAAAGAAAATAAGAAAAGAAAAAGAAAAAAATTGAAGAAACCTCGTGCTAATTAACATTTAATAAACTGACAATTTATTAGTTATAGGTATATGTATAGTTGTATGTGCAAATATATGTATATATATATATATATATATATATATATATATATATATATATATATATATATATGTGTACAAAGAAAAATTATATATCTTTTTTTTTGTAAGTGCCAAATTTAGAAAATTTCATTAATCATTCATAATAATCATCATCAACACTCATCGATATACCGACGGAAAGCTTTCCAGCGCGGGAGTTTATGTAAGTTAAATTTTTTAAATTTTTACTACAAGATGTGAAGTTTTTGAAAAAAAAGAGAAAAATGTGTTATATATAAATTTTATAAAATTTTTTTCCATTTTTTTTAAAGTTCCAATAAATAAATATATTTAATAATTTTTTTTCCATTAAAAAAAAAAAAGTTTCGAAAAAAAAGAGAAAATTATATATTCACAAATTTTATAATTTTTTTTCGTTAAAACTAAATTTACATTTTTTTCTAAATTCAGCTTTTTTTTCAAAGGAAATTTTGTTGTTTGAATACACATAATTATTTACATCTACATATAATATATATATATATTCGCACCTCTACATACTCCATATTTTAGGCTTTAGGAAATTTTTTTTGTAAAAAAAAAAAATATGAAATATTAGTTATTCGGCAACAAGAATTAAGTACATAATTAAATGAAATGATTTTTTTGAAAAAATGAAACAATGATTGAATAATTTTTAGGGGCTACAAAATGTTAGGGTGATAGGATAAACTAGGGAATCTCCAAAAACATCCGCCGTTAGAGATTCATGGTGGGGAGGGTACAGAAGGCGAGCATCAACAACAGCCTAGATCTCGCATAGCAACAGTTAGTTTTTTCGTTTTTTTTCTTTCCCCGGTAGAATAGGCATATTTGGCCTTGTGTTTCTTGGAGCTTCAGGCTCCAAATATTTTTTATTTTTAGGGACTCTATAATAAAAATTTGTGGCACAGAGCCGTTCGGACGCAGCAACACCCACCCCACCCGAAAGAGCTAGGGTATATTAGGGTCCCAACCTTTGCTGTTGGACAGACGTTCGTTCGCTAACGACCGGCACAGGCAAGTGTAGCTTAGCGCACTTGTCACCTAAAATGTTTTGGCGCCCAACGTGGGCAGGCCTAGTAAAGCGAAGCGTTGTTGTTACATACATTTTTTTGGCCCCCATCGTGGGGCAGGTCTTGTAAAGCGAAGCGTTGTTTTCACATAAATTTTTTGGTGCCCAACGTGGGGCCGCCACGGGTATCAATCATTTTTTTGATCTGTTTACGTGTTAGTCACACATCCCGGTGATGTGAGTAACCGAACAGGTGACATAGGGATAAATTTTCTTGTTTAGGTATTGGAACTTTAGCATTTGGCTGAGATCGGATGCATTGCCGACCTATGCAATTAAGTTAAAGCACCCAATGTAAAGCACAACAATTTTAAAAAATTAAATTTGGAAAAATAAGATTCGGTAACAACATCAAAACTCACAATCACAGCTCATTTGTCTTCGTTAACCATTTTCTTTTGATATTTTTACTTGAAGTTGATGAAATTTCATATTGTTGGTCCACTTCTGGAATAAGAAGTATTCGGCTCAGATCGGATACCTTACCGATGACTATACCACATAAATTAAATAGATTAATGAAATTGGTTTTCATTCCCGATTGTTCTATCGGATACTAATTGCAATAGCAAAAATAAAATAAAATACAAAAATAATAATAATGCTAAACTTGTTTATTACTAATTGTTATAAAATTTTTTTTCTATCAGCTAAGCATTACGTAGCCCATTTGAGAAATTTTAGTTGAACAACTATGCCTTTAGCACATAGCCCACAACTTACCCCCGCCTCTTCTGAGGAGGCGAAGAATTGTGATATATGCTGTCAGATTCTGACAAACACGCAATCTTGCTATATCACCAATTGCAGACATATTTATCATAGAAGATGCTTAGCAGATTGGTTAAAAAATCACAATAATTGTCCAATTTGTGCCGCGGAGGTACAGTTAGCTGAATTAAAGTTAGTGATTGGAAACTGCTCGCCTCAATCTAAGCAAGCAGATCCTTCACTTCCAGGTCCAAGTACTCGGGTAGTGACTCGTAACTTGGCCAAAACCTTAAAAGACATCGAAACTAATACGTCATAACGTCAGTACATACTAGTCAAGTTGCGCAAATAATGCAGAAATGGAATATCCAATTTGATGGTACGGATGAGGGTTTGAGTGTCAGTGAATTTATGTACCGCGTAAAGGTACTAACCGATGATACGCTAGAAGGAGACTTAGATGCTTTATGCAAGCATATGCATATCCTAGTCGTAGGTAGACCCAGGGAGTGGTATTGGAGATACCATAAAAAAGTAGACCCAGGGAGTGGTATTGGAGATACCATAAAAAAGTAGACCGCATTACTTGGTCGGACTTTTGTTTTTCGTTACGTCAACAGTATACTGATTATAGATCAGAGTTCGCCTGTAAGGAGCAAATACGGTCCCGAAAACAGAAACCGGGAGAACCTTTCACTAAATTTTATGAGGGAGGGGTTTCTCTCGTTGATAAGTCGTCGGTAACTATAGAAGAAGATGAGTTAATATAAATTCTTAAAAATAATCTCCTCCCAGAAGCGCGACGCCAGTATTGTATCAACCTGTACATTCAGTGGGTCAATTGCGAAAGCTTGTTCAAATGCATGAGAATTTGATTGCAGAGACCGGTAGCCAGGTTGAGAGCACTTCACGTGTCAGACAGCCTTCTCTCTAGTATTTGAAATGCGTTTTTTGCAAATTTAGGGCGAAGGGGGCGTGGCATCCAAAAACCAAAAATTACAAAATGTCTGCATTCACAACAGGAATCTATGTAGTGAATTTCAGGTCTCTAGCTCTTACGGTACGTAAATGAGACGAAAAGTTATCGAAATTTATCGATAAAAAGAGAACGGGAAGAGTTATCGAATTTTTGAAAAAAACTCGTATAGCGTATGGTATTCAGGAGTATACATGTCAAATTTCAGCTCTCTAGCTTCTGTGGTTTACGAGATCGCTGCGTTCACACAGACGGACGGACGGACGGACGGACGGACGGACGGACGGACGGACAGACGGACAGGGCTATTTCAACTCAGCTCATCGAGCTGATCAAGAATATATATACTTTGTATGGTCTGCGACGTCTCCTTCTGCCTGTTACATACATTTTCACAAAAACATTATACCCTGATTTCCCATTTTCAATGGGCTCAGGGTATAAAAAGAAAATAAGAAAAGAAAAAGAAAAAAATTGAAGAAACCTCGTGCTAATTAACATTTAATAAACTGACAATTTATTAGTTATAGGTATATGTATAGTTGTATGTGCAAATATATGTATATATATATATATATATATATATATATATATATATATATATATATATATATATATATATATATTATATGTGTGTACAAAGAAAAATTATATATCTTTTTTTTTGTAAGTGCCAAATTTAGAAAATTTCATTAATCATTCATAATAATCATCATCAACACTCATCGATATACCGACGGAAAGCTTTCCAGCGCGGGAGTTTAGGTAAGTTAAATTTTTTAAAATTTTTACTACAAGATGTGAAGTTTTTGAAAAAAAAGAGAAAAATGTGTTATATATAAATTTTATAAAATTTTTTTCCATTTTTTTTAAAGTTCCAATAAATAAATATATTTAATAATTTTTTTTCCATTAAAAAAAAAAAAGTTTCGAAAAAAAAGAGAAAATTATATATTCACAAATTTTATAATTTTTTTTCGTTAAAACTAAATTTACATTTTTTTCTAAATTCAGCTTTTTTTTCAAAGGAAATTTTGTTGTTTGAATACACATAATTATTTACATCTACATATAATATATATATATATATTCGCACCTCTACATACTCCATATTTTAGGCTTTAGGAAATTTTTTTTGTAAAAAAAAAAATATGAAATATTAGTTATTCGGCAACAAGAATTAAGTACATAATTAAATGAAATGATTTTTTTGAAAAAATGAAACAATGATTGAATAATTTTTAGGGGCTACAAAATGTTAGGGTGATAGGATAAACTAGGGAATCTCCAAAAACATCCGCCGTTAGAGATTCATGGTGGGGAGGGTACAGAAGGCGAGCATCAACAACAGCCTAGATCTCGCATAGCAACAGTTAGTTTTTTCGTTTTTTTTCTTTCCCCGGTAGAATAGGCATATTTGGCCTTGTGTTTCTTGGAGCTTCAGGCTCCAAATATTTTTTATTTTTAGGGACTCTATAATAAAAATTTGTGGCACAGAGCCGTTCGGACGCAGCAACACCCACCCCACCCGAAAGAGCTAGGGTATATTAGGGTCCCAACCTTTGCTGTTGGACCGAGGTTCGTTCGCTAACGACCGGCACAGGCAAGTGTAGCTTAGCGCACTTGTCACCTAAAATGTTTTGGCGCCCAACGTGGGCAGGCCTAGTAAAGCGAAGCGTTGTTGTTACATAAATTTTTTGGTGCCCAACGTGGGGCCGGCACGGGTATCAATCATTTTTTTGATCTGTTTACGTGTTAGTCACACATCTCGGTGATGTGAGTAACCGAACAGGTGACATAGGGATAAATTTTCTTGTTTAGGTATTGGAACTTTAGCATTTGGCTGAGATCGGATGCATTGCCGACCTATGCAATTAAGTTAAAGCACCCAATGTAAAGCACAACAATTTTTAAAAATTAAATTTGGAAAAATAAGATTCGGTAACAACATCAAAACTCACAATCACAGCTCATTTGTCTTCGTTAACCATTTTCTTTTGATATTTTTACTTGAAGTTGATGAAATTTCATATTGTTGGTCCACTTCTGGAATAAGAAGTATTCGGCTCAGATCGGATACCTTACCGATGTAGGAATACCACATAAATTAAATTGATTAATGAAATTGGTTTTCATTCCCGATTGTTCTATCGGATACTAATTGCAATAGCAAAAATAAAATAAAATACAAAAATAATAATAATGCTAAACTTGTTTATTACTAATTGTTATAAAATTTTTTTTTCTATCAGCTAAGCATTACGTAGCCCATTTGAGAAATTTTAGTTGAACAACTATGCCTTTAGCACATAGCCCACAACTTACCCCCGCCTCTTCTGAGGAGGCGAAGAATTGTGATATATGCTGTCAGATTCTGACAAACACGCAATCTTGCTATATCACCAATTGCAGACATATTTATCATAGAAGATGCTTAGAAGATTGGTTAAAAAATCACAATAATTGTCCAATTTGTGCCGCGGAGGTACAGTTAGCTGAATTAAAGTTAGTGATTGGAAACTGCTCGCCTCAATCTAAGCAAGCAGATCCTTCACTTCCAGGTCCAAGTACTCGGGTAGTGACTCGTAACTTGGCCAAAACCTTAAAAGACATCGAAACTAATACGTCATAACGTCAGTACATACTAGTCAAGTTGCGCAAATAATGCAGAAATGGAATATCCAATTTGATGGTACGGATGAGGGTTTGAGTGTCAGTGAATTTATGTACCGCGTAAAGGTACTAACCGATGATACGCTAGAAGGAGACTTAGATGCTTTATGCAAGCATATGCATATCCTAGTCGTAGGTAGACCCAGGGAGTGGTATTGGAGATACCAT
This sequence comes from Drosophila peninsularis, assembly GCA_035047485.1. Classification (NCBI taxonomy): domain Eukaryota; kingdom Metazoa; phylum Arthropoda; class Insecta; order Diptera; family Drosophilidae; genus Drosophila; species Drosophila peninsularis. Next base: position 95,701 of record JAWNPN010000057.1, on the reverse strand, counting down.
AAAAAAGTAGACCGCATTACTTGGTCGGACTTTTGTTTTTCGTTACGTCAACAGTATACTGATTATAGATCAGAGTTCGCCTGTAAGGAGCAAATACGGTCCCGAAAACAGAAACCGGGAGAACCTTTCACTAAATTTTATGAGGGAGTGGTTTCTCTCGTTGATAAGTCGTCGGTAACTATAGAAGAAGATGAGTTAATATAAATTCTTAAAAATAATCTCCTCCCAGAAGCGCGACGCCAGTATTGTATCAACCTGTACATTCAGTGGGTCAATTGCGAAAGCTTGTTCAAATGCATGAGAATTTGATTGCAGAGACCGGTAGCCAGGTTGAGAGCACTTCACGTGTCAGACAGCCTTTGCACCGGCGACAAACTTTTGCAGTTGATGAGCTAGATAGAGAAAGTGGTCCGATTGATAACAACGAACCGGACATCGCGGCTATTCAAAAGGGAATTGTGGTACGCCAGGACATGTTTGGGAAAATTGTCTAGCTGAGCGTCGCACATTTTGCTATGGGTGTGGTGCTCTTAATGTATATAAACCTCAATGCAAGGTCTGCATTCAGCGGTTGTCGGAAAACCGTCAAAAGGGTGCGTTCAGGACGCTCCCTTCAAAGGAAAATTAAGGAATCCAGAGGCAAGCAAAGATAGCCCTGTTGAATGTCATCAATCTGAATCCAATTTGGAAACAGTTTTGGACGAGCAAATCACGCCTATGTATTTGCGCCCCTATCACGAACGACTTAGAAATTATTTAGAAGTTAGGCATAAGATTTTTAGTGAAATAAGTCCTCTAAAACTAGAAGTGCTTTGCGCTGTAAACATTATTATAGAAGGATAAGAAAATATAGGAAGTTATTAATTTCTTCAGTTATATGCAATAAAAATGATTCGCGTTGCTATGCCGAAGTTAGCTTTTTACAATTTACGGAATTAGGTTTATTAGACACAGGCGCAAGTGTTAGTTGTATTGGTTCCGATCTGGCGTTAGCGAACTTTTCAAGCTATCGTGAGTTTAAGTCACTTAAATCTCAGGTTCGCACAGCAGACGGAAAAGCTCATGGCGTTGTCGGCGTACTGTACGCGCCAATCAAGTAAAAGGGAGTAACCAAGTCCCTACAGCTTTATATCATTCCATCTATAAAGCAACGACTAATACTGGGAATAGATTTTTGGAAGGAATTTGCTCTAGCTCCTCCCTTCTAAGGAGTCGGATAAAAGATCCGTTAGTGACAAGGTAGGCGAAAGTAACTCTTTTCCCTTGACTGAGAGCGAAATGCGACAGTTAGAGGTCGTTAAGGCACTCTTTCCCAACTGTGAAGAGAGATTAGGACGTACTCGTCTAATACAGCACCATATCGATGTTGGGGACGCACGTCCAGTTAAGCAACGTTATTATCCAGTCAGCCCAGCGGTGGAAACACTATTATACGGGGAAATTGACCGAATGCTAGAGCTCGATGTTATCAACCATCGAACAGCGCTTGGAGTTCTCCTATGCATCTGGTTGTGAAACCAAACAAAATACGACTCTGTTTGGATGCTCGGAAACTAAACGAAGCAACTAAAAAAGATGCATACCATTTGCCGGGTATTGAAGGCATTTTTTCGCGGATGCCCCAAGCCAATATTATCTCCAAATTGGATTTAAAAGATGCTTTGGCAAATTGAGCTTACCGAAGAGGCAACACCATTGACAGCCTTTACCATTCCAGGTCGCCCACTTTATCAATTTAAAGTTATGCCTTTTTGTTTATGTAATGCTCCAGCCACGATGTGTCGTCTTACGGATGAAATTATACCTCCCGACTTTCGTTATTGCGTGTTTGGCTATTTGGACGATGTCTGCATAGTTTCGGAAAGTTTCTCAGCTCACTTGACAGTATTGGTACGCCTCGCAGAACAATTTCGGAAAGCAAATTTAACTCTGAATATTGCCAAAAGTCATTTCTGGTAAAAAGCGTCAATTATTTGGGACATATCATAGATTGGCCACCACCAAAGAACCTAAAGCAGGTTCGTGGGTTTTTAGGCATATGTGGTTGGTATAGAAGGTTAATTAAAAACTATGCTGAACTCACGTGCCCTATAACCGACGCCTTAACTAAGAAGAAAAAGTCTGTTTGGTCAGAAAAGGCACAAGAAGCAATGGACAAGCTTAAAGCTATCCTCACCACGGCTCCGATGTTGCAGAACCCGGATTTTTCGAAAAAATTTTATCTGCATTGCGATGCCAGTGACTATGGCATAGGGGCTGTAGTAGACCATTCTAGCATGTTATGGCTTATGCGTCAACAAAACGCTTCGGGTAGGCTTGCTAGATGGATTTTTCGCTTGCAGCCCTATAACTTCACAATTGCGCACAGAAAAGGTAAAGACCATATAGTTCCGGATGCCCTATCACGAATTTGTGAAGAGGAAGTGGCGGCGCTAGACATTGGTCCGATTGTGGATTTGGACTCAGCTGCTTTCTTTGACCCTGACTATCAAGAGCTCAAAAAGAAGTTTACTCTGCAACAGTCCAAATTCCCAGACATTAAGATTTCTAGCCAGTTTATTTATATCCGAACCGAGCACTCTAAAGGCACGGAAGACCATGATGAGAATCAGTGGAAGATATGGGTTCCTACTCGACTTAGGTCGGATGTACTTAGGCAAGCACATGATAGTGTGATTTCGTCACACTGTGGTATGCAGAAGACCATAGAAAAACTGCGAAGGAATTTGTTTTTGCCTGGATTGGCTAACGATGTACGTGCTTACATTCGTAGCTGTGACACCTGCAAGGAAACGAAAGCACCCAACCATATCCTTAGACCGCCAATGGGGTGACAGTCTCCCACATACAGACATATTTTAGGACCGTATCCGAGAAGTAAAGGAGGTAATATCAGGTTGCTCATAGTACTAGACCATTTTAGTAAATTTCATTGGCTTTGTCCATTAAATAAATTTACTTCTGCTTTAATTCAGGAATTTCTACTCAAAACGATATTTCACTGTTTTGGAGTTCCTGAAGTCTTAGTGAGCGATAATGGCGTACAATTTCGCTCCAATGAATTTAACGCCTTTCTAACCGAATTGGGCGTAAGGCACACATATACTGCTTTGTATTCTCCTCAGAGCAATGCGGCCGAGCGAGTAAATCGTTGCAATTAGCTGCAATTAGGGCGTATATTAAATCAGATCACACTGAATGGGATAAGAACTCAACTGCTATCTCATGTGCGCTGATATCGGCATTTCACCAGTCTTTAGGCTGTTCGCCTTACAAAGCTCTCTTCGGGTTAGATATGATAACCCATGGGGCCGATTATCTTCTCCTAAAGTCGTTGTTGGAAGAGCCACAGTGGACAGTCCACAGAACAGATAAGCTCGCCTTGCTGCGAAATGATCTCCAAAAGAATATTCGCACTGCATATGAGCGCAATGCAGCCCAATATAATCTAAGATCCAAGCCAGTGTCTTTTAAGGAAGGTCAAGAGATTTTTAGAAGAAACTTTAGTCTAAGTAAATTTTCTCAGAATTTTAATGCTAAGTTGGCACCATAATTTATTAAATGCCGCATTAAACGAAGCTTGGTAATAGCTTTTACTTATTAGAGAATTTACAAGGGCGAGATGTAGGGACTTATCACGCGAAAGATAGTCGGAGCTAATTCCCGCTAATCTTCTTTCTACCGAATCAGATTATCGTGTGTGTAATGGTCGGCTAGTTCAGTACAGCAAAAAGACTGTAACCGCAAAGCGAGGCTGACGAATTTGTCACCTGCGCTGAAAAAAAAAAAATAGAAAGCAAGAGAGCAAAATAGAGCTTTTTGGGAGCGAGATTATGCTCCGCAGATATCAAGCAGCTTCTGCATCATTGCACGTGAGAGTCAGCTGCGCATGCGAGCTTTGCTTAAATGCAACCATGCCAAATATCTCTCTTTTTCTCTCGCCAACCATACCACGAATTTGTGTTAAATTTTTTGATAACATATATACATATACATATATATATATATATATATATATATATATATATATATATATATATATATATATAGTAACATAATCATAATAATTATGTTCACAATACATAAAAAACTGTTCCCATAGCAACGTGCTAGCTCAGCTGAATCAACGCGTCATGTTGCTAACGCGCCCGACCACCCGAATCCAGAATTGACTAGAAAGAATCGTTGCATCAACGCGTCATGTTGCTAACGCGCCCGACCACCCGAATCCAGAATTGACTAGAAAGAATCGTTGCATCAACGCGTCATGTTGCTGCTGCGTAGTTTCAACAGCATATAAATAAGCCTGGGATAAAAATGTTCTTTAGTCTTAAGTTGTTTGTGAATAAAGCAAGTTGTCAAGTAAAATACAAATCGTGACTTCGTCTTTAAAAAATCACATCAACGTTACCATTAGCTTTTGGCGTGGTATTAGTTCGACTCAAATTTACTTATATTCAATTGGCGCAGCCGGTAGGATAGCAATAAAGAGCATCTTGATGCAATAACTAAGTTATTAATTCTTATGCCTGGTTACTGCTATCCGCTAAACAACTGACGCAAAGGCAACCCACGCGACGGTCAATATCGCGTCAAGTTTTTAAAAAAATAAAAACCTCGACAGTGACGTGTACACCAAATTTCGCATATTGCCAAAGCCACAGATTGTGCAAATAAAACTTGAAATTAATTCAAGAAGACGCGATAGAATTCGAAGAGACTATAATTCCAGAAACTTCTGGTTATCTCACAAAATTCGAAAGAGCTATCTGTGCAAACCAAACAATCAAAACTATAGAAAATTAAGTATTAATAATAATAAATAAAAAAAAAAAAGATAAAAACTGAACTAAAAATTATGTGAATATAAAAACTGAACAAAAAATTAAGTGAATATTAATAAATTTAAAAAGAAAAAGAAAAAACTGAACAAAAAATTATGTGAATATAAAAACTGAACAAAAAATTAAGTGAATATTAATAATAATAAATTCAAAAAGAAAAAGAAAAACTGAACTTAAAATTAAGTGAATATAAAAACTGAAGAAAAATTTAAGAGAATATTAATAATAATAAATTCAAAAAGAAAAAGAAAAAACTGAACTTAAAATTAAGTGAAAAAAAAAAACTATAATAATATATTAAACAAACAAAATGGAAGGAAACGCAACAACACCCCTATCTGACACAAGTATGACGCAAGTAATCAATCAACTAAAAATTGTTGAAAAATTCACTGGAAACAAGAACCATTTATACACGTTCATCAAACGGATCGATTACATATTGTCCCTCTACACCACCAATGATGCGAGGCAGAGGTTAATACTTTTTGGACTTGTAGAAAGCTGCATCAGCAGTGAAGTTATGCTATCTTTTGGCGTAAACAACCTTACAACATGGTGGGACCTTCGCAAGCAACTCATATTAAACTACAAGACACAAACCAAAAATCATGTCTTGTTAGAAGAATTCAGGAGTACCCCATTTAAGGGAAATGTACGAGCTTTCTTAGAAGAAGCAGAACACCGTAGGCAGACATTAATGAGTAAGCTAGAATTAGAAAATAATCTAGATGAAAAAACATTGTATGCACGGTTAATTAAAACTAGTATCGACCACCTAATCCAAAAACTACCTACAGATATTCGCATTCGAATTATAAATTGTGAAATCCCCGACTTAAGATCCTTAATAAATATATTACAGGAAAAAAACATTTATGATGAACCCTGTCTAGAATCAAATCAAATCAAAATAAAACAAGATAAAAGTTTCAAGCCGTCACACCCAAATCCCTATATTCAAAAGTTTCCCACATTTCTTCAACCAAACCATCCTTATGTCCCATATCGACCTTATTTTCAACAACCATATCTTCCACCAATACCAACACCAACACCTAATTATACTAACAATAAAATTTTTCCACCTAATCATTATTCACCTCGACCAATGCAACAAACACCTAATTATCCACCTAATCATTATTCACATCGACCAATGCAACCAATACCTAACACAGTCAGACCATTATACCCTACACAAAGATCAATTCTAAGACCGAGCCAATTTGACAATAATCGTTTCGGACAACATGCACAAGTAACTCCACAACAAGCCACTTTCAATACCCAACCAACAAAACGTGTTAGACCTGCAGAAAGTGGACAAAGTAAAATGAGCATAGACGAAGAAACTAGAAATCAAGAAGAAATTAACTATCACAATTATATGAAACAAGAATATTATAATCAAGTAGCTCCTTATTCTGAACACTATCCTCAATATTACCAAGAACAAAGTTACCCACAAAGCTCAAATGACACATACATACAAACAGCCACAGCCGAACATGAGACAGAACAATTAAATGAAATAGAAATCGAGAAAGCCGAAAATTTTTCAGCTGCCAGCCTCGAAAACCAACAATACATAACTATCACTTATAAGGGCAAAAATTTAAAATGTTTAATAGACACAGGATCTACTGTTAATATGATGACATCTAATATTTTTAATTTACCAATTCATAATACAGATTGTCTTATTCACACCAGTAATGGACCTTTAACAATCACACAAAAAGTAAATGTCCTTTCCAACAACTTGTTCAAGAGTAATAATGAATTCCTTCTACATCAGTTTTCAGCAGATTACGATTTATTAATTGGTAGAAAACTGCTTTCAGAAGCTCAAGCCGTTATAGATTATAAATCACAAACTGTAATTTTATACATAAGTATAACTTAGTCAACAATATTACGATCACAAACCAAAATCATTTCTTAGCCAATCCTGAAACACAACATAGCGCTGACGAAGACAGTAGTAATTTAATTTGCATTACAGAGAAACCAATAAACACATTCAAAAGACAAATTATATTTTCTAAAGGCATTCCAAATATTAAAAAACAGAATTACTTCAAAAAATTAATAATTCACATTACATATGATAGTATGACTAAAGACAAAGCCGAAAAATATTTAATTGACTATTTTTGTACAAAGACTAGTGTAATTTTATAGACAGTGATGCAGATTTCGAGATCATTCAAAACGCACACAAAGAAATTATCAACACTAACCATACTAAAATTCTACGAAGTCTCATTCAATTAAAAAATATAAACTCATATGCTGAATTTAAAGAACTTATCTTGAAGAATCATGAAAAACTCTTACACCCCGGAATTCAAAAAACAAATAAACTCTTTTGTGAAACTTACTATTTCCCTAACAGCCAATTACTAACACAAAACATAATAAATGAATGTAACATTTGTAACTTAGCAAAAACCGAACACAGAAAAAAACAAACATGCCGATGAAAATTACCCCCAGGCCCGAACATTGTCGCGATAAATTTGTAATAGACATTTATTCATCTGAAGGCAAACACTATCTTAGTTGCATAGACATTTATTCAAAATTCGCTACTCTTGAAAACATTAAAACAAAAGATTGGATAGAATGCAAGAACGCATTAATGCGTATATTTAATCAGTTAGGAAAGCCAATATTATTAAAAGCTGACCGAGATGGCGCATTTTCCAGCTTAGCACTCAAGAAATGGCTTGAAAATGAAGGAGTAGAAATACAACTAAATACTACAAAAACAGGAATAGCAGACATCGAACGACTACACAAAACAATAAACGAAAAAATTAGAATAATCAATACTTTAAATGACGAAGAAAATAAACTCAGTAAAATAGAAACCATTCTTTACATTTACAATCACAAAACAAAACATGACACAACTGGACAAACTCCTGCACACATATTCTTATATGGTGGACAACCAAAGTTAGACACTCAAGAAAAAAAAGAAAAAGTTATAAATAAAATCAACAGTGACCGACAAGAATACGAAGTCGATACCAGATATCGAAAAGGACCATTACAAAAAGGAAAATTAGAAAATCCCTTTAAAGCCAATAAAAACGTTGAAAAAATAAATCCAGATCATTACCAAATTACTGACAGAAACAGAGTTACACGTTACTATAAAACACAGTTTAAAAAATTAAAGAAAATTAACCAAATTCAAAATCCACAGGTTTCTACTTCATAAGCATACTTCAATCAAACCTTCTACTTGAATTTATATCCCAATTGATTTTCAATCCACTAACACAATCAAAATTATCCCATATCCCGATCACAACTCAACCTGATTACATTACATTTCTATTATGAAAAAGATACAAAGAAATAATAAAATATATTACTTGAAACATAAATTAAAAAACAAAATTGCAAAAAAAAAAAAAAAAAAAAAAAAAAAAAATAATAATAATAATGTTAATCTTAAATTATAAGCAATAACTATTTTTAACCAGAAGTCGATCTTACACCATTGTATTTCCCAATAGAAATTATTAAAATCAAACTTATAAAGCATAATAATATTGTAAAATTTTATCACAAACTATTATCCTCACATATACAATCATTATAATCACAATAGTCATATTCATAGTTGTAATCTTATACTTTACTTATCTTGTGACCCCATAATATTAAGAAAAACATACAGTTATCGAGATGACACGATCAAATATAATTCTTCTGTGTCACCTTGACTCGCAGGCTCGCCTCTTGAGGAGAGGGAAGTAACATAATCATAATAATTATGTTCACAATACATAAAAAACTGTTCCCATAGCAACGTGCTAGCTCAGCTGAATCAACGCGTCATGTTGCTAACGCGCCCGACCACCCGAATCCAGAATTGACTAGAAAGAATCGTTGCATCAACGCGTCATGTTGCTAACGCGCCCGACCACCCGAATCCAGAATTGACTAGAAAGAATCGTTGCATCAACGCGTCATGTTGCTGCTGCGTAGTTTCAACAGCATATAAATAAGCCTGGGATAAAAATGTTCTTTAGTCTTAAGTTGTTTGTGAACAAAGCAAGTTGTCAAGTAAAATACAAATCGTGACTTCGTCTTTAAAAAATCACATCAACGTTACCATTAGCTTTTGGCGTGGTATTAGTTCGACTCAAATTTACTTATATTCAATTATATATATATATATATATATATATATATATATATATATATATATATATATATATATATATATATATATATATATATATATATACATATACATATACATATATATATATATATATATACATATATATATATATATATATATATATATATATATATATATATATATATATATATATATATATATATATATATATATATATATATATATATATATATATTTATATATATATATATATAATTGAATATATGTAAGTAAATTTGAGTCGAACTAATACCACGCTAAAAGCTAATGGTAACGTTGATGCGATTTTTTAAAGACGAAGACACGATTTGTATTTTACTTGACAACTTGCTTTATTCACGAACAACTTAAGACTAAAGAATATTTTATCCTAGGCTTATTTTATATGCTGTTGAAATTACGCAGCAGCAACATGACGCGTCGCTGCAACGGTTCTTTTGCCGTTAGTCGGGCGCGTTATATCCAGTTAATTCCGGATTCGGGCGGTCGGGCGCGTTATTCTCAGTATTCAGAGAAAAGCAACATGACGCGTTGATGCAACGGTTCTTTTGCCGTTAGTCGGGCGCGTTATATTCAGCGTTTAGGCAGAATCAACATCAACGGTTTTTCTATCCAGTTAATTCTGGATTGGCAATTCCAAGAAATTTCAGCTGAGCTAGCACGTTGCTATGGGAACAGTTTTTTATGTATTGTGAACATAATTATTATGATTATGTTACTTCCCTCTCCTCAAGAGGCGAGCCTGCGAGTCAAGGTGACACAGAAGAATTATATTTGATCGTGTCATCTCGATAACTGTATGTTTTTCTTAATATTATGGGGTCACAAGATACGTAAAGTATAAGATTACAACTATGAATATGACTATTGTGATTATAATGATTGTATATGTGAGGATAATATTTTGTGATAAAATTTTACAATATTATTATGCTTTATAAGTTTGATTTTAATAATTTCTATTGGGAAATACAATGGTGTAAGATCGACTTCTGGTTAAAAATAGTTATTGCTTATAATTTTGTGATTTATTTGGGGGTAATTTTCATCGGCATGTTTGTGTTTCTGTGTTCGGTTTTTGCTAAGTTACAAATGTTACATTCATTTATTATGTTTTGTGTTAGTAATTGGCTGTTAGGGAAATAGTAAGTTTCACAAAAGAGTTTATTTGTTTTTTGAATTCCGGGGTGTAAGAGTTTTTCATGATTCTTCAAGATAAGTTCTTTAAATTCAGCATATGAGTTTATATTTTTTAATTGAATGAGACTTCGTAGAATTTTAGTATGGTTAGTGTTGATAATCTCTTTGTGTGCGTTTTGAATGATCTCGAAATCTGCATCACTGTCTATAAACATTACACTAGTCTTTGTACAAAAATAGTCAATTAAATATTTTTCGGCTTTGTCTTTAGTCATGCTATCATATGTAATGTGAATTATTTTTGAAGTAATTCTGTTTTTTAATATTTGGAATGCCTTTAGAAAATATAATTTGTCTTTTGAATGTGTTTATTGGTTTCTCTGTAATGCAAATTAAATTACTACTGTCTTCGTCAGCGCTATGATTGGCTAAGAAATGATTTTGGTTTGTGATCGTATCGTTGATTAATTTATACTTTCTATTGTATAAAATTACAGTTTGTGATTTATAATCTATAACGGCTTGAGCTTCTGAAAGCAGTTTTCTACCAATTAATAAATCGTAATCTGCTGAAAACTGATGTAGAAGGAATTCATTATTACTCTTGAACAAGTTGTTGGAAAGGACATTTACTTTTTGTGTGATTGTTAAAGGTCCATTACTGGTGTGAATAAGACAATCGGTATTATGAATTGGTAAATTAAAAATATTAGATGTCATCATATTAACAGTAGATCCTGTGTCTATTAAACATTTTAAATTTTTGCCCTTATAAGTGATAGTTATGTATTGTTGGTTTCCGAGGCTGGCAGCTGAAAATTTTCGGCTTCCTCGATTTCTATTTCATTTAATTGTTCTGGCTCATGTTCGGCTGTGGCTGTTTGTATGTATGTGTCATTTGAGTTTTGTGGGTAACTTTGGTCTTGGTAATATTGAGGATAGTATTCAGAATAAGAAGCTACTTGATTATAATATTCTTGTTGCATATAATCGTGATAGTTAATTTCTTCTTGATTTCTAGTTTCTTCTTCTATGCTCATTTTACTTTGTCCACTTTCTGCAGGTCTAACACGTTTTGTTGGTTGAGTATTGAAAGGGGCTTGATGTGGAGTTACTTGTGCATGTTGTCCGAAACGATTATTGTCAAATTGGCTCGGTCTTAGAATTGATCTTTGTGTAGGGTATAATGGTCTGATCGTGTTAGGTGTTGGTTGCATTGGTCGATGTGAATAATGATTAGGTGGATAATTAGGTGTTTGTTGCATTGGTCGAGGTGAATAATGATTAGGTGGAAAAATGTTATTGTTAGTATAATTAGGTGTTGGTGTTGGTATTGTGTGGCAATTACGATTCGCTATTCTAGGCCTGCCCACGTTGGGCGCCAAAAAAAAAATTTAGGTGACAAGTGCGTTACGCTACACTTGTCTGTGCCGGTCGTTAGCGAATGAACCTCGGTCCGACAGCAGAGGTTGGGACCCTAATATACCCTAGCTCTTTCGGGTGGGGTGGGTGTTGCTGCGTCCGAACGGCTCTGTGCCACAAATTTTTAAATTATAGAGTCCCTAAGAAACAAAAAAAATGTGGAACCTGAAGCTCCAAGAAACACAAGGCCAAATATGCCTATTCTACAGGTGAAAGAAAAAAACGAAAAAATGCAAAACCAGTTCACACTAACGGTTGCTATGCGAGATCTAGGCTGTTGTTGATGCTCGCCTTCTGTACCCTCCCCACCATGAATCTCTATCGGCGGATGTTTTTGGAGATTCCCTAGTTTATCCTATCACCCTAACATTTTGTAGCCCCTAAAAATTGTTGTCATTGTTTCATTTTATCAAAAAAACCATTTCATTTAATTGGGTACTTAATTCTAAAATACATGTTATTGGCGAATAACTAAAAATTCATTTTATCTTTTATACAAAAATTTCCTAAATCCTAAAGTATGGGGTATGTAGAGATGCGAATATATATATATATTGTATGTAGATGTAAATAATTATAGGTATTCAACCAACAAAAATTTCTTTTGTAAGATGCATGAATTTAGAAAAAATGTAAATTTTGTTTTAACGAAAAAGTATAAAAAGTGTGTATATATAATTTTCCATTTTTTTTCTTTTGAACTTATTTTTTTTTTTTTTTTTTTTTTTGGAAAAAAAAATTATTAAATTTATTTATTTATTGAAAATTTAAAAAAATGGAAAAATTTTTATAAATTTTATATATAACACATTTTCTCTTTTTTTTTCTATTTTTTTTCTTTTTTTTTTTTTGTTTCAAAAAAAACTTGTTGTAGTAAAAATGTAAAAAAATTAACTTACATGAACTCCCGAGCTGGAAAGCTTTCCGTCGGTATTTCGATGAATGTTGGTGATGATTATGAATGATGAATATGAATGATGAATTAAATTTTCTAAATTTACAAATTTAGCACTTCCAAAAAAAATATATTTAATTTTTTTTTCGTACATATATATATGTATATATATATATATGTATATATATATGTACGAAAAAAAATTAAATATATATATATATATATATATATATATATATATATATATATATATATATATATATATATATATATATATATATATATATATATATATATATACTCTGCATATACAACTATACATATACCTATAACTAATAAATTGTGAGTTTAACAAATGTTAATTAGTACTAGGGTTCTTGAAATTTTTTCTATTTCTTTCCTTCTTTATTTTTTTTTCGTCTTTTCTTTTTTTGCTTTTCTTTTTGGTTGTCGAACACGCGTTCGCTTCACTCACAAAATTACACTCACTTTGCCGTGGTTTGCCAACTACTTTTATATTCTTTACTTTTAAGTTATAGGGTCAAAACTATAAAAAATATAAAATAAATTTTTTTCTATATTTAATTATATTTAAAGGGTGTTTTTCTGTTTTTTTTTTCTTTATACGCCGCTTCTCGGATCCTTCACTACACTTCTTTTTTCGGCTCTGCCTTGGTCTCGGGTGGTTCCAACAAGAAAACGATTTTGACCCTAACCTCCGCCAGCTACCATGTGGAAAAAGTAGGGCGTGAGGTTAGGATCTACTGAAAAAAAGGAAAGTGGCTATACCTTACAATACCTGTTCCAACGACGAATATAAATTTGACCTAAATTTATTTTTGTATATATATAATTTTATATATATAATTTTTTTCTTATATATATATATATATATAAATATATATCTATATATATATATATGTGTGTGTGTGTTATCCAAATTATCAAATTTCGTGGTTGGCGGAGAGAAAAATATTTGGGAAAGTGACGCCCACATTCCAATAAGAATTGGAATGGCAGTTCTTAAGCCAAGCTCGCACGCAGCTGATCTCCGTCATATCAGAAGCTGCTTGATATCTGCGACTAATCTCGCTCCCAAAAAGCTCTTTCTCTCTTATTTCTCTCTATTGCCCCTTCCCGTACACTCTCCCTCCTTCCTTATTCTTTTACTCTACCACCACACACACGATCTATTCTGAAGATAGCGAATTACTCCAATACTTTCGCGTGTTCCCTACTTCTACCCTTTAAATTCTCTATGTAAAAGCTATACCAACTTATTTAACGGCATTAAAATTTGCACTTAATAAATTAAAAACTTACTAATTTCTTCAAAAATCTCTACCTTCCTTAAACACTGCTCTGAATGCACCTCACATATCTTTTGCCCAGCTCTTTCTTGGACTGTCCACTGTGGCTCTTCCAACAACGATACTGACTTTAGGAGACGATAATCGGCCAACCCGAAGAGAGCTTTGTAAGGCGAACAGCCTAAAGACTGGTGAAATGCCGATCTCAGCGCACAAGAGATAGCAGTTAAGTTCTTATCCCATCAGTGTATCTGATTTAATATACGCCTTAATTGCAGCTAAAATCGAACGATTTACTCCTCGGCCGCATTCTCTAGGAAATACAAACAGAATGTGTGCCTTACGCCCATTCGGTTAGAAAGCTTAAATTATTGAGCGAAATTGTACCCATATCGCTCACTAAGACTTCAGAACTCCAAAACAGTGAATATTGCTTTGAGTAAAATTCCTGAATTAAAGCAGAAGTAAATTTCTTTAATGGACAAAGCCAATGAAATTTACTAAAATGGTCTAGTACTATGAGCAACCCGATATTACCTCCTTTACTTCTCGGATACGGTCCTAAAATATCCACATAAAGCCTTTGAAATGTCTGATGAGACTGTAACCCCATTGGCGGTCTAGGAATGGTTGGGTCTTTTGTTTCCTTGCAGGTTCACACTACGAATGTAAGCACGTACATCGTTACCAATCCAGGCCAAAACAAATTCCTTCGCAATTTTTCTATGGTCTTCTGCATACCACAGTGTACAAATCACACTATCATGTGCTTCCTAGTACACTGACCTAAGTCAGTGGAACCCATAACTTCCACTGATTCTCATCATGGTCTTCCTTGCCTTTAGAGTCTCGGTTCGAATGTAAATAAACTGGCTAGAAATCTTAATGTCTGGGATTTGACTGTTCAAGTAAACTTCTTTTTGACTCTTGATAGTCAGGTCAAAGAAAGCAGCTGAGTCCAAATCCACAATTGGACCAATTCTAGCCTGCCACTTCTTCTTCACAACTTCGTGATAGGGCATCCGGATATATATGGTCTTTACCTTTTCTGTGCGCAATTGTGAAATTATAGGGCTGCAAGCGAAAAATCCATCTACAAGCCTACCCGAAGCGTTTGTTGACCATAAGCCATAACGGCTAGAATTCTTACTACTTCAAATGGCTCATTCTAAGTAACACGAAATTTTCTATGCTAACAGGCTAGAATGGTCATTACTACTTCAAATGGCTCAATTCTAATACACGAAATTTTCTATGCTAAAACAACTCCAAACATTCTCTTTCGGTTACACTATAATTCCTCCCTACTCATTTTTTAGACATAAAGGCAATCGGCATTTCATCATTATCCGATACAATTGACTAATACAGCTCCTATGCCATAGTCACTGGCATCGCAATGCAGATAAAATTTTTTCGAAAAATCCGGGTTCTGCAACACCGGAGCCGTGGTGAGGATAGCTTTAAGCTTGTCCATTGCTTTTTGTGCCTTTTCTGACCAAACAAACTTTTTCTTCTTAGTTAAGGCGTCGGTTATAGGCACGTAGTTCAAAGTTTTTAATTAACCTTCTATACCAACCACATATGCCTAAAAACCCACGAACCTGCTTTCGGTTCTTTGGTGGTGGCCAATCTATGATATGTCCCAAATAATTGACGCTTTTTACCAGAAATGACTTTTGGCAATATTCAGAGTTAAATTTTCTTTCCTAAATTGTTCTGCGAGACGTACCAATACTGTCAGGTGAGCTGAGAAACTTTCCGAAACTATACAGACGTCGTCCAAATAGCCAAACACGCAATAACGAAGGTCGGGAGGTATAATTTCATCCATGAGACGACACATCGTGCTGGAGCATTACATAAACCAAAAGGCATAACTTTAAATTGATAAAGTGGGCGACCTGGAATGGTAAAGGCTGTCAATGGCCTTGCCTCTTCGGTAAGCTCAATAAGCATCAAAAAACCAAAAAGCATCTTTTAAATCCAATTTGAAGATAATATTGGCTTGGGGCATTCGCGATGCATCCTTTGCCTTCAATACCCGACAAAGGGTATGCATCTTTTTTAGTTGCTTCGTTTAGTTTCCGAGCATCCAAACAGAGTCGTATTTTGTTTGGTTTCACAACCAGTCGCATAGGAGAACTCCAAGCGCTGTTCGATGGTTCGATAACATCGAGCTCTAGCATTCGGTCAATTTCCCCGTATAAAAGTGTTTCCACCGCTGGGCTGACTGGATAAAAACGTTGCTTAACTGGACGTGCGTCCCCAACGTCGATATGGTGCTGTATTAAACGAGTACGTCCTAATCTCTCTTCACAGTTGGGAAAGAGTGCCTTAACGACCTCTAACTGTCGCATTTCGCTCTCAGTCAAGGGAAAAGAGTTACTTTCGCCTACCTCGTCACTAACGGATCTTTTATCCGACTCCTTAGAAGGGAACTGCACAGCACTAATAACATGAGGAGCTAAAGCAAATTCCTTCCAAAAATCTATTCCCAGTATTAGTCGTTGCTTTATAGAGGGAATGATATAAAGCTGTAGGGACTTGGTTACTCACTTATAATTGATTGGTGCGTACAGTACGCCGACAACGCCATGAGCTTTTCCGTCTGCTGTGCGAACCTGAGATTTTAGTGACTTAAACTCACGATAGCTTGAAAAGTTCGCTAATGCCAGATCGGAACCAATACAACTAACACTTGCGCCTGTGTCTAATAAACCTAATCTGTAATTTAAAAAGCTAACTTCGCATAGCAACCAATCATTCTTATTCATATACTGAAGAAATTAATAACTTCCTATATTTTCTTATCCTTCTATAATAATGTTTACAGCGCAAAGCACTTCTAGTTTTTAGAGGACTTATTTCACTAAAAATCTTATGCCTAACTTCTAAATAATTTCTAAGTCGTTCGTGATACGACCGCAAATACATAGGCGTGATTTGCTCGTCCGAAACTGTTTCCAAATTGGATTCAGACGGATGACATTCAACAGGGCTATCTTTGCTTGCCTCTGGATTCCTTAATTTTCCTTTGAAGGGAGCGTCCTGAACGCACCCTTTTGACGGTTTTCCGACAACCGCTGAATGCAGACCTTGCATTGAGGTTTATATACATTAAGAGCACCACACCCATAGCAAAATGTGCGACGCTCAGCTAGACAATTTTCCCAAACATGTCCTGGCGTACCACAATTCCAACAGGTTATGTTTCCCTTTTGAATAGCCGCGATGTCCGGTTCGTTGTTATCAATCGGACCACTTTCTCTATCTAGCTCATCAACTGCAAAAATTTGTCGCCGTTGCACAGGCTGTCTGACACGTGAAGTGCTCTCAACCTGGCTACCGGTCTCTGAAATTAAATTCTCCTGCATTTGAACCAGCTTTCGCAACTGACCCACTGAATGTACAGGTTGATACAATAACTGGTGTCGCGCTTCCGGGAGGAGATTATTCTTAAGAATTTCTATTAACTCATCTTCCTCTATAGTTACCGACGACTTATCAATGAGAGAAACCACTCCCTCATAAAATTTAGTGTAAGGTTCTCCCGGTTTTTGTTTTCGGGACCGTATTTGCTCCTTACAGGCGAACTCTGATCTATAATCAGTATACTGTTGACGTAACGAAAAACAAAAGTCTGACCAATAATGCGGTCTACTTTTTTATGGTATCTCCAGTACCAATCCCTGGCTCTACCTACGAATAGGATATTCATATGCTTGCATAAAGCATCTAAGTCTCCTTCTAGCGTATCATCGGGTAGTACCTTTACGCGGTACATAAATTCACTGACACTCAAACCCTCATCCGTACCATCAAATTGGATATTCCATTTCTGCATTATTTGCGCACCTTGACTAGTATGTACTGATGTATGACTTGGCGATGACATTTGAACTGTCGTACGCGGTAAGACATTGGGTGGAGATCGATGGCTCACATTCAAAGTCGACATTAAACGAGTCACGGTTTGCTCAATCATGTTCTGTATGGTCGAATAATCAACCGGCACATTTTCTTCTCGACGAGTGTTTACCGAACGATATGGACATCCTCTTCTCCTTGAGTTTACACCCCGTGAATGGAAAATAATGTTTTTGTGAAAATGTATGTAACAGGCAGAAGGAGACGTCGCAGACCATACAAAGTATATATATTCTTGATCAGCTCGATGAGCTGAGTTGAAATAGCCCTGTCCGTCTGTCCGTCCGTCCGTCCGTCCGTCCGTCCGTCCGTCCGTCCGTCCGTCCGTCCGTCCGTCCTGTGTGAACGCAGCGATCTCGTAAACCACAGAAGCTAGAGAGCTGAAATTTGGCACATATACTCCTGAATACCATACGCTATACGAGTTTTTTTCAAAATTTCGATAACTCTTCCCGTTCTCTTTTTATCGATAAATTTCGATAACTTTTCGTCTCTTTTACGTACCGTAAGAGCTAGAGACCTGAAATTCACACTGTTGATTTCTGTTGTGAATACAGACATTTTGTAATTTTTGGATTTTGGATGCCACGCCCCCTTCGCCCTAAATTTGCAAAAAACGCATTTCAAATACTAGAGACTTGTGCTTCGGCACATACACACATATGAATAACATAATCATGCCCTGAAAGTTTGAATCAAAAAGTCCTGCTAGAAAAAAAGTTATTAAACATTTAATTTCCACAACATAAGCCAACCGCTGTCGCTACGGCAACTGCGCAGTTAGCAGAGCGTGTGCTTGAGCGTGCGTCTGTGTGTGTATGTGTTGCTTGCAATATATAGAATATTTGAATATATATAAGTATAGAATATTTGAAGTATCGGCACTTCGCAGGGCTCAGGGTATCTCCTAGTCGAGCCGTCTCGACTAGAGCATTCTTACTTGTTTTGCTTTTCTTTTTGGTTGTCGAACACGCGGTTCGCTTCACTCACAAAAATTACACTCACTTTGGCCGTGGTTTGCCAAACTACTTTTATTCAATATTTTCTTTACTTTTTAAAGTTTATTAGGGTCCACAAATTTAATGATACTATATGTAATATATATAGTATTATATTTAATTAAAGTTTATTTTCTATATTTAATTTTATATTTAATATTTGGGTTCGGTTTTTTTCTGTTTTTTTTTTCTTTATACGCCGCTTCTGCGGATCGCTTGCACTACACTTCTTTTTTTCGGCTGCTAGCGCTGCTGGTCTCGGGTGGGTTCCAACAAGAAAACGAGAAGAAACAAAAAAAATTTTGACCCTAACCTCCGCCAGGCTACCATGTGGAAAAAGTAGGGCGTGGAGGTTAGGAGTCTACTGAAAAAAAAGGAAAGTGGCTACTTAGTTTACAAAAAAAAATAAGCCTTGGCCGATTAGCTACACATACCTGTTCCAACGACGATATATAAAATTTGGATCCTAAATTCTTATTTTTGTATATATATTAATTTTATATATATAATTTTTTTTTCTGCTATATATATATGTATATATATAAATATATATCTATATATATATATATATATGTGTGTGTGTTATCCAAAAATTGATCAGAATTTCGTGGTTGGCGAGAGAGAAAGAGAGTATTTGGGAAAGTGACTGCCTTTTATATGTCCACATTCCAATAAGAATTGGAATGGCATGGTTGTATTTAAAGCCAAAGCTCGCATGCGCAGCTGACTCTCACGTGCAATGATGCAGAAGCTGCTTGATATCTGCGGAGCATAATCTCGCTCCCAAAAAGCTCTATTTTGCTCTCTTGCTTTCGATTTGTTTCTTTCTTATCTCATTTGGTGTCCCCGTTACAGCGCAGGTGACAAATTCGTCAGCCTCGCTTTGCGCTGTAACAATATTTTTGCTGTTTACTACTAGCCGACCATTACACTTGGTGGAAGATATGGTCGTTGAAAATAAGGTCGATATGGGACATAAGGATGGTTTGGTTGAAGAAATGTGGGAAACTTTTGAATATAGGGATTTGGGTGTGACGGCTGGAAACTTTTATCTTGTTTTATTTTGATTTGATTTGATTTTAGACAGGGTTCATCATAAATTTTTTTTCCTGTAATATGTTTATTAAAGATCTTAAGTCGGGAATTTCACAATTTATAATTCGAATGCAAATATCTGTAGGTAGTTTTTGGATTAGGTGGTCGATACTAGTTTTAATTCACCGTGCATACAATGTTTTTTCATCTAGATTATTTTCTAATTCTAGCTTACTCATTAATGTCTGCCTACGGTGTTCTGCTTCTTCCAAGAAAGCTCGTACATTTCCCTTGAATGGGGTACTCCTGAATTCCTCCAGTGAGACGTGGTTCTTGGTTTGCGTCTTGTAGTTTAGGATCAATTGCTTCCGAAGATCCGACCATGTTGTGAGATTGTTTATGCCAAGAGATAGCATAACTTCAGTGCTGATGCAGCTTTCGACAAGTCCAAAAAGTATTGACCTCTGCCTCTCTTCATTGGTGGTGTAGAGGGACAATATGTAATCGATCCGTTTGATCAACGTGTATAAATGGTTCTTGTTTCCAGTGAATTTTTCAACAATTTTTAGTTGATTGATTACTTGCGTCATACTTGTTTCAGATAGGGGTGTTGTTGCGTTTCCTTCCATTTTGTTTGTTTAATATATTATTATAGTTTTTCACTTAATTTTAAGTTCAGTTTTTATACCCTGAGCCCATTGAAAATGGGAAATCAGGGTATAGTGTTTTTGTGAAAATGTATGTAACAGGCAGAAGGAGACGTCGCAGACCATACAAAGTATATATATTCTTGATCAGCTCGATGAGCTGAGTTGAAATAGCCCTGTCCGTCTGTCCGTCCGTCCGTCCGTCCGTCCGTCCGTCGGTCCGTCCGTCCGTCCGTCCGTCCGTCCGTCCGTCTGTGTGAACGCAGCGATCTCGTAAACCACAGAAGCTAGAGAGCTGAAATTTGACATGTATACTCTTGAATACCATACGCTATACGAGTTTTTTTCAAAAATTCGATAACTCTTCCCGTTCTCTTTTTATCGATAAATTTCGATAACTTTTCGTGTCATTTACGTACCGTAAGAGCTAGAGACCTGAAATTCACTATGTAGATTCCAGTTGTGAATACAGACATTTTGTAATTTTTGGATTTTGGATGCCACGCCCCCTTCGCCCTAAATTTGCAAAAAACGCATTTCAAATACTAGAGACTTGTGCTTCGGCACATACACACATATGAATAACATAATCATGCCCTGAAAGGTTGAATCAAAAAGTCCTGCTAGAAAAAAGTTATTAAACATTTAATTTCCACAACATAAGCCTCTTGCAGCCCAACCGCTGTCGCTACGGCAACTGCGCAGTTAGCAGAGCGTGTGCTTGAGCGTGCGTCTGTGTGTGTATGTGTTGCTTGCAATATATAGAATATTTGAATATATATAAGTATAGAATATTTGAAGTATCGGCACTTCGCAGGGCTCAGGGTATCTCCTAGTCGAGCCGTCTCGACTAGAGCATTCTTACTTGTTTTGCTTTTCTTTTTGGTTGTCGAACACGCGGTTCGCTTCACTCACAAAAATTACACTCACTTTGGCCGTGGTTTGCCAAACTACTTTTATTCAATATTTTCTTTACTTTTTAAAGTTTATTAGGGTCCACAAATTTAATGATACTATATGTAATATATATAGTATTATATTTAATTAAAGTTTATTTTCTATATTTAATTTTATATTTAATATTTGGGTTCGGTTTTTTTCTGTTTTTTTTTTCTTTATACGCCGCTTCTGCGGATCGCTTGCACTACACTTCTTTTTTTCGGCTGCTAGCGCTGCTGGTCTCGGGTGGGTTCCAACAAGAAAACGAGAAGAAACAAAAAAAATTTTGACCCTAACCTCCGCCAGGCTACCATGTGGAAAAAGTAGGGCGTGGAGGTTAGGAGTCTACTGAAAAAAAAGGAAAGTGGCTACTTAGTTTACAAAAAAAAATAAGCCTTGGCCGATTAGCTACACATACCTGTTCCAACGACGATATATAAAATTTGGATCCTAAATTCTTATTTTTGTATATATATTAATTTTATATATATAATTTTTTTTTCTGCTATATATATATGTATATATATAAATATATATCTATATATATATATATATATTGTGTGTGTGTTATCCAAAAATTGATCAGAATTTCGTGGTTGGCGAGAGAGAAAGAGAGTATTTGGGAAAGTGACTGCCTTTTATATGTCCACATTCCAATAAGAATTGGAATGGCATGGTTGTATTTAAAGCCAAAGCTCGCATGCGCAGCTGACTCTCACGTGCAATGATGCAGAAGCTGCTTGATATCTGCGGAGCATAATCTCGCTCCCAAAAAGCTCTATTTTGCTCTCTTGCTTTCGATTTGTTTCTTTCTTATCTCATTTGGTGTCCCTGTTACAGCGCAGGTGACAAATTCGTCAGCCTCGCTTTGCGCTGTAACAATATTTTTGCTGTTTACTACTAGCCGACCATTACACTTGGTGGAAGATATGGTCGTTGAAAATAAGGTCGATATGGGACATAAGGATGGTTTGGTTGAAGAAATGTGGGAAACTTTTGAATATAGGGATTTGGGTGTGACGGCTGGAAACTTTTATCTTGTTTTATTTTGATTTGATTTGATTTTAGACAGGGTTCATCATAAATTTTTTTTCCTGTAATATGTTTATTAAAGATCTTAAGTCGGGAATTTCACAATTTATAATTCGAATGCAAATATCTGTAGGTAGTTTTTGGATTAGGTGGTCGATACTAGTTTTAATTCACCGTGCATACAATGTTTTTTCATCTAGATTATTTTCTAATTCTAGCTTACTCATTAATGTCTGCCTACGGTGTTCTGCTTCTTCCAAGAAAGCTCGTACATTTCCCTTGAATGGGGTACTCCTGAATTCCTCCAGTGAGACGTGGTTCTTGGTTTGCGTCTTGTAGTTTAGGATCAATTGCTTCCGAAGATCCGACCATGTTGTGAGATTGTTTATGCCAAGAGATAGCATAACTTCAGTGCTGATGCAGCTTTCGACAAGTCCAAAAAGTATTGACCTCTGCCTCTCTTCATTGGTGGTGTAGAGGGACAATATGTAATCGATCCGTTTGATCAACGTGTATAAATGGTTCTTGTTTCCAGTGAATTTTTCAACAATTTTTAGTTGATTGATTACTTGCGTCATACTTGTTTCAGTTAGGGGTGTTGTTGCGTTTCCTTCCATTTTGTTTGTTTAATATATTATTATAGTTTTTCACTTAATTTTAAGTTCAGTTTTTATACCCTGAGCCCATTGAAAATGGGAAATCAGGGTATAGTGTTTTTGTGAAAATGTATGTAACAGGCAGAAGGAGACGTCGCAGACCATACAAAGTATATATATTCTTGATCAGCTCGATGAGCTGAGTTGAAATAGCCCTGTCCGTCTGTCCGTCCGTCCGTCCGTCCGTCCGTCCGTCGGTCCGTCCGTCCGTCCGTCCGTCCGTCCGTCCGTCTGTGTGAACGCAGCGATCTCGTAAACCACAGAAGCTAGAGAGCTGAAATTTGACATGTATACTCTTGAATACCATACGCTATACGAGTTTTTTTCAAAAATTCGATAACTCTTCCCGTTCTCTTTTTATCGATAAATTTCGATAACTTTTCGTGTCATTTACGTACCGTAAGAGCTAGAGACCTGAAATTCACTATGTAGATTCCAGTTGTGAATACAGACATTTTGTAATTTTTGGATTTTGGATGCCACGCCCCCTTCGCCCTAAATTTGCAAAAAACGCATTTCAAATACTAGAGACTTGTGCTTCGGCACATACACACATATGAATAACATAATCATGCCCTGAAAGGTTGAATCAAAAAGTCCTGCTAGAAAAAAGTTATTAAACATTTAATTTCCACAACATAAGCCTCTTGCAGCCCAACCGCTGTCGCTACGGCAACTGCGCAGTTAGCAGAGCGTGTGCTTGAGCGTGCGTCTGTGTGTGTATGTGTTGCTTGCAATATATAGAATATTTGAATATATATAAGTATAGAATATTTGAAGTATCGGCACTTCGCAGGGCTCAGGGTATCTCCTAGTCGAGCCGTCTCGACTAGAGCATTCTTACTTGTTTTGCTTTTCTTTTTGGTTGTCGAACACGCGGTTCGCTTCACTCACAAAAATTACACTCACTTTGGCCGTGGTTTGCCAAACTACTTTTATTCAATATTTTCTTTACTTTTTAAAGTTTATTAGGGTCCACAAATTTAATGATACTATATGTAATATATATAGTATTATATTTAATTAAAGTTTATTTTCTATATTTAATTTTATATTTAATATTTGGGTTCGGTTTTTTTCTGTTTTTTTTTTCTTTATACGCCGCTTCTGCGGATCGCTTGCACTACACTTCTTTTTTTCGGCTGCTAGCGCTGCTGGTCTCGGGTGGGTTCCAACAAGAAAACGAGAAGAAACAAAAAAAATTTTGACCCTAACCTCCGCCAGGCTACCATGTGGAAAAAGTAGGGCGTGGAGGTTAGGAGTCTACTGAAAAAAAAGGAAAGTGGCTACTTAGTTTACAAAAAAAAATAAGCCTTGGCCGATTAGCTACACATACCTGTTCCAACGACGATATATAAAATTTGGATCCTAAATTCTTATTTTTGTATATATATTAATTTTATATATATAATTTTTTTTTCTGCTATATATATATGTATATATATAAATATATATCTATATATATATATATATATGTGTGTGTGTGTTATCCAAAAATTGATCAGAATTTCGTGGTTGGCGAGAGAGAAAGAGAGTATTTGGGAAAGTGACGTCCACATTCCAATAAGAATTGGAATGGCATGGTTGCATTTAAAGCCAAAGCTCGCATGCGCAGCTGACTCTCACGTGCAATGATGCAGAAGCTGCTTGATATCTGCGGAGCATAATCTCGCTCCCAAAAAGCTCTATTTTGCTCTCTTGCTTTCGATTTGTTTCTTTCTTATCTCATTTGGTGTCCCCGTTACAGCGCAGGTGACAAATTCGTCAGCCTCGCTTTGCGCTGTAACAATATTTTTGCTGTTTACTACGAGCCGACCATTACAATTGGTGGAAGATATGGTCGTTGAAAATAAGGTCGATATGGGACATAAGGATGGTTTGGTTGAAGAAATGTGGGAAACTTTTGAATATAGGGATTTGGGTGTGACGGCTTGAAACTTTTATCTTGTTTTATTTTGATTTGATTTGATTTTAGACAGGGTTCATCATAAATATTTTTTTCCTGTAATATATTTATTAAAGATCCTAAGTCGGGAATTTCACAATTTATAATTCGAATGCAAATATCTGTAGGTAGTTTTTGGATTAGGTGGTCGATACTAGTTTTAATTCACCGTGCATACAATGTTTTTTCATCTAGATTATTTTCTAATTCTAGCTTACTCATTAATGTCTGCCTACGGTGTTCTGCTTCTTCCAAGAAAGCTCGTACATTTCCCTTGAATGGGGTACTCCTGAATTCCTCCAGTGAGACGTGGTTCTTGGTTTGCGTCTTGTAGTTTAGGATCAATTGCTTCCGAAGATCCGACCATGTTGTGAGATTGTTTATGCCAAGAGATAGCATAACTTCAGTGCTGATGCAGCTTTCGACAAGTCCAAAAAGTATTGACCTCTGCCTCGCTTCATTGGTGGTGTAGAGGGACAATATGTAATCGATCCGTTTGATCAACGTGTATAAATGGTTCTTGTTTCCAGTGAATTTTTCAACAATTTTTAGTTGATTGATTACTTGCGTCATACTTGTGTCAGATAGGGGTGTTGTTGCGTTTCCTTCCATTTTGTTTGTTTAATATATTATTATAGTTTTTCACTTAATTTTAAGTTCAGTTTTTATACCCTGAGCCCATTGAAAATGGGAAATCAGGGTATAGTGTTTTTGTGAAAATGTATGTAACAGGCAGAAGGAGACGTCGCAGACCATACAAAGTATATATATTCTTGATCAGCTCGATGAGCTGAGTTGAAATAGCCCTGTCCGTCTGTCCGTCCGTCCGTCCGTCCGTCCGTCCGTCGGTCCGTCCGTCCGTCCGTCCGTCCGTCCGTCCGTCTGTGTGAACGCAGCGATCTCGTAAACCACAGAAGCTAGAGAGCTGAAATTTGACATGTATACTCCTGAATACCATACGCTATACGAGTTTTTTTCAAAAATTCGATAACTCTTCCCGTTCTCTTTTTATCGATAAATTTCGATAACTTTTCGTCTCTTTTACGTACCGTAAGAGCTAGAGACCTGAAATTCACACTGTTGATTTCTGTTGTGAATACAGACATTTTGTAATTTTTGGATTTTGGATGCCACGCCCCCTTCGCCCTAAATTTGCAAAAAACGCATTTCAAATACTACAGACTTGTGCTTCGGCACATACACACATATGAATAACATAATCATGCCCTGAAAGTTTGAATTAAAAAGTCTTTCTAGAAAAAAAGTTATTAAACATTTAATTTCCACAACATAAGCCTCGTGCAGCCCAAGCGCTGTCGCTACGTCAACTGCGCAGTTGGCAGAGCGTGTGCTTGAGCGTGCGTCTGTGTGTGTGTATGTGTTGCTTGCAGTATATGTATATGTAAACTAAGCATAGCATATTTTAAGTATCGGCACTTCGCAGGGCTCAGGGTATCTCCTAGTCGTGCCGTCTCGACTAGAGCATTCTTACTTGTTTTTTTTTAAACTTGACGCGATATTGACCGTCGCGTGGGTTGCCTTTGCGTTAGTTGTTTAGCGGATAGCAGTAACTGGGCATAAGAATTAATAACTTAGTTATTGCATCAAGATGCTCTTTATTGCTATCCTACCGGCTGCGCCAATTGAATATATGTAAGTAAATTTGAGTCGAACTAATACCACGCTAAAAGCTAATGGTAACGTTGATGCGATTTTTTAAAGACGAAGTCACGATTTGTATTTTACTTGACAACTTGCTTTATTCACGAACAACTTAAGACTAAAGAATATTTTATCCTAGGCTTATTTTATATGCTGTTGAAATTACGCAGCAGCAACATGACGCGTCGCTGCAACGGTTCTTTTGCCGTTAGTCGGGCGCGTTATATCCAGTTAATTCCGGATTCGGGCGGTCGGGCGCGTTATTCTCAGTATTCATAGAAAAGCAACATGACGCGTTGATGCAACGGTTCTTTTGCCGTTAGTCGGGCGCGTTATATTCAGCGTTTACGCAGAATCAACATCAACGGTTTTTCTATCCAGTTAATTCTGGATTGGCAATTCCAAGAAATTTCAGCTGAGCTAGCACGTTGCTATGGGAACAGTTTTTTATGTATTGTGAACATAATTATTATGATTATGTTACTATATATATACATATATATATAGAAAAAAATTATATATATAAAATTAATATATATACAAAATTAATAAGTTAGAATCCAAAGTTTATATATCGTCGTTGTATCAGGTATGTGTAGCTAATCGGCCAATGCTTAGTTTTTTTGTAAACTAAGTAGCCACTTTCCTCCACGCCTTACTCTTTCCACATGGTAGCCTGGCGGAGGTTAGGGTCACATTTTTTCTTCTCGTTTTTTTTCTTGTTGGAGCCCACCCGAGATCAGCAGCGCTAGCAGCCGAAAAAAAGAAGTGTACTGCAAGCGACCCGCAGAAGCGGAGTATAAAAAAAAAAAAACACAGAAAAACCGAACTAAAATATTAAATATAAAATTAAATATAGAAAAAAAAAACTTTAATTATAAATAATATATACATATATATTATATATAGTATCATTAAATTTGTGGACCCGCCAAATAAAATAAAACATTGAATAAAAGTACTTTGGCAAACCACTGCCAAAGTGAGTGTAAATTTTGTGAGTGGAGCGAACCGCGTGTCCGACAACCAAAAAAGAAAGGAAAAAAGAAAAGACAAAAAAGAAAAGAAGAAAAGAAAAAGAATAAAATTGAAGAACCCTCTTGCTAATTAACATTTGATAAAATCACAATTTATTAGTTATAGGTATATGTATAGTTGTATGTGCAAATATATGTATATATATATATATATATATATATATATGTGTACAAAGAAAATATTCGAGTTAGAGTTTATTCGAGACTAAAAATATGTATGCTGCAAGCGCAGGCAGCCGAACTTAAGCACAAAAAGGAATTGGATAAACGTTCCGTCATGATTCAAATGAACAGAACTAGCGAATTATGACTAAAAGAGTTGGACATTCAGCGGTGTGTACATAAATATTTCAACACTCCTTCTCAACGCGATGTCCACTTTACAAAAATTAAAGAATTTAAGCTAGTCCTAACATTTCTCTGAACTTTACATGCTTTATCTTACATAAGTTTTTAGTTAGGATATCTGATGTCATATTATCCGTGGGAACGTACTTTATATAAATTACATTATTTAAATCAATTTCCCGTACAAAATGATACTTTATTTCGATGTGCTTGCTACGTGAATGAAATTTAGGATCTTTAGCAAGGCACTGTGCGCTTTGGTTATCGCTATATATAATTAATTTTAACATCGGCTCGAATCCCATCTCGTGGATCAGCTTTCTTAGGTATACAGCTTCTTTGGTGGCTGTAGAAAGTGCTACGTATTCTGCCTCCGTGCTGCTGAGGGCGACAAGGCTTTGCTTCTTTGATTCCCATTAGACTGCTGCTCCAGCCATGAAGAATGACCAACCCGTGAAAGACTTCCGATCGCTGCTATCGCCAGCCCAGTCGGCATCAACAAAACAATGGATAGGCACACCTGTTTTGTTGTAGCACAATCGCATCTCTGAGGTACCCTTTAAGTATCTCAACACCCGCTTTGCAGCAACCTCATGCTCCTTGTGCGGATCTGCATTTCTCTGCGCCAGCTTAGCCACAGAATGTATTATATCTGGTCGTGTCGTCAGCGCCAAATATAATAAGGACCCGATGAGAGATTGGTAGCGTGTCTTGTCCACCTGCTCACAGCCAACATCGTCGCATTTTGTCTGGAAGCCAACTTCTAACGGTGTTGTTATTGCCTTACAGTCTTGCATGCCGTACTCCTTTAAGAGACCCTTGATGTATTGATTATGGCCAATGGATACGCCACCCGTTTTGCCATCTCTCTCGATTTCCATGCCTAGGAAATGCTGCAGCTTGCCGCCATCAACTACGTCAAATTTATTTGATATAAGTTGCTTTATGTGGACCATGTCTTCTTCTCTGGTACATGCAAGTATAAAATCGTCAACATATACAACAATTATATTTAAATACCCTTTAATTGTATTGGTGTATATGCACGGCTCGCTCGCACATGGGACGAAACCAATCTCCAGCAAAGTACTCTCCAGTTTTTGGTTCCATTCACGGCCACTCTGCTTTAGACCGTACAACGATTTGTTTAGTTTCAGCACACGTTTGGGATGATCTGCATCAATGAAGCCCTCCGGCTGTCGCATATATACGTCGTCGTGTAGCTCGCTGTTAAGATACGCTGCTGAGACGTCCATTTGGTGCAAGTGCATCTCGTGCTCGACAGCCAACGCAATCACTAGCCTGATTGACGAATAACGTGCCACTGGAAAAAAAGTTTCCTCGTAGTTTACACCATACTGCTGCCCGCACCCTTTTGCGACCAATCGTGCCTTAAAGCGCTGCACGATGCCATACTGATCACGCTTGGTTGTAAAAACCCATTTACATCCGATTACTTTTTCACCTGCTGGAAGGTCGACCAGGGTCCAAGTTTTGATGTTCTTCAGATACTCATACTCTTTCTGCATTGCTGTATTCCAGTTCTCCGATTGCTGCGAGTTGAGTGCCTCTTTTACGCTGGTAGGCACATTTATGTCTTTAACATCTAGTACATTTAGCATATTGTACTCTTTTCGTGGGCGACCTGGACGCCCATTGTGAACAATCCTTGGCCTGCCTGGCCCTCTTCTGGCTGTGGTTTCCTCCTGTTCAGCATTCTCTTCATCATTAGATTCGCTGGCTCCATGGACTGTTGGGCCTTGGATGTTATCAACAGTATCCTTATGATCGTCAATGTGCTTGTTTTCACCTGATTCAAACACCAACGAAATGGACTCACTTGATATTTTCTCGTGTTCCGAATCCAATACAAACTTGTGCTCCAAAAACACAACATCTCTAGAAACTGTAATACATCTTTTAGCAGGATTGTACAAGCGATAAGCTTTTGCAGTTTCGGAATAGCCGACAAAAATGTGTTGCAATCCCTTTTGCGCAAACTTTTTCTTGTGTGTTTTATCTAGAACAATCGCTCTCATGCCAAATATTTTTAGGTGGGAAACGCTTGGTTTTTTCCCATACCATTCCTCATACGGTGTTTTTCCGGACAAACTTGCAGTTTCAGCTCTATTGCGTAGGTATGCCGCTGTCATTATGGCCTCACCCCATAAGCTTTCACTTACTCCAGCGTGAACCAGCATACTTCCGCCACACCATTTTGCTGCGGAGTGTGGGGAACCGTAAGTTGCCTTTTTATACCGTGGCTCGACAAGTAATTATCAAACGCGCCGCTAAGGTACTCACGCCCATTGTCGCTTCTGACAGCTTTAATCTGTTTTCCGGATTGATTTTCTACCAACGTTTTAAAGTCTTTAAATTTTTCAAGAATTTCGTCTCTCGTTTTCAACATGTATACCGATACATAGCGCGATTTATCATCAATAAACATGGCGAAATACCGTGCTCCACCTTGGGATTGTGTTGGCATAGGGCCACAAATGTCAGTGTGGATTAAGCCCAGCACATCTTTGGAGCGATTTTCCGACGTTTTCGGGAATTTCTTGACGCAAATCTTACATTTCGCACACGTCTCACATACAAAGTCATTAATGTTGCACGCACTAGCTCGAAGACCATAAACCATGTCTTGTTTTATCATTTTATTCAAGCTGTCAAAATTTAAATGCCCGAACCGATCGTGCCATTTAATCAGCTTATTTAAATTTGTATTTGCGACGAATGCTCTTTTTATTTTATTTTTAAACAAAAACAAATCACATTCTTTATCTGCAACCATTAATATTTCGTTATTACTGTCTTTAACATACGCTTTGTTTTTAACAAAATTTATTTTAAAACCATTTTCCGTTGCTTTTGATACTGATATAAAATTGCATTGTAAGCCTTTTACATATAATACGTCGACTAATTCGAACGTACCTTTTTGTCCGTTTAACACCACTGTTCCTAAACCTTCGGCTTCTATGTAATCTTCGCCCGCTAATTTTATTATACCCTGAGCCCATTGAAAATGGGAAATCAGGGTATAATGTTTTTGTGAAAATGTATGTAACAGGCAGAAGGAGACGTCGCAGACCATACAAAGTATATATATTCTTGATCAGCTCGATGAGCTGAGTTGAAATAGCCCTGTCCGTCTGTCCGTCCGTCCGTCCGTCCGTCTGTGTGAACGCAGCGATCTCGTAAACCACAGAAGCTAGAGAGCTGAAATTTGACATGTATACTCCTGAATACCATACGCTATACGAGTTTTTTTCAAAAATTCGATAACTCTTCCCGTTCTCTTTTTATCGATAAATTTCGATAACTTTTCGTCTCATTTACGTACCGTAAGAGCTAGAGACCTGAAATTCACTACATAGATTCCTGTTGTGAATGCAGACATTTTGTAATTTTTGGATTTTGGATGCCACGCCCCCTTCGCCCTAAATTTGCAAAAAACGCATTTCAAATACTAGAGAGAAGGCTGTCTGACACGTGAAGTGCTCTCAACCTGGCTACCGGTCTCTGCAATCAAATTCTCATTTTAAGAATTTATATTAACTCATCTTCTTCTATAGTTACCGACGACTTATCAACGAGAGAAACCACTCCCTCATAAAATTTAGTGAAAGGTTCTCCCGGTTTCTGTTTTCGGGACCGTATTTGCTCCTTACAGGCGAACTCTGATCTATAATCAGTATACTGTTGACGTAACGAAAAACAAAAGTCCGACCAAGTAATGCGGTCTACTTTTTTATGGTATCTCCAATACCACTCCCTGGGTCTACCTACGACTAGGATATGCATATGCTTGCATAAAGCATCTAAGTCTCCTTCTAGCGTATCATCGGTTAGTACCTTTACGCGGTACATAAATTCACTGACACTCAAACCCTCATCCGTACCATCAAATTGGATATTCCATTTCTGCATTATTTGCGCAACTTGACTAGTATGTACTGACGTTATGACGTATTAGTTTCGATGTCTTTTAAGGTTTTGGCCAAGTTACGAGTCACTACCCGAGTACTTGGACCTGGAAGTGAAGGATCTGCTTGCTTAGATTGAGGCGAGCAGTTTCCAATCACTAACTTTAATTCAGCTAACTGTACCTCCGCGGCACAAATTGGACAATTATTGTGATTTTTTAACCAATCTGCTAAGCATCTTCTGTGATAAATATGTCTGCAATTGGTGATATAGCAAGATTGCGTGTTTGTCAGAATCTGACAGCATATATCACAATTCTTCGCCTCCTCAGAAGAGGCGGGGGTAAGTTGTGGGCTATGTGCTAAAGGCATAGTTGTTCAACTAAAATTTCTCAAATGGGCTACGTAATGCTTAGCTGATAGAAAAAAAAATTTTATAACAATTAGTAATAAACAAGTTTAGCATTATTATTATTTTTGTATTTTATTTTATTTTTGCTATTGCAATTAGTATCCGATAGAACAATCGGGAATGAAAACCAATTTCATTAATCTATTTAATTTATGTGGTATAGTCATCGGTAAGGTATCCGATCTGAGCCGAATACTTCTTATTCCAGAAGTGGACCAACAATATGAAATTTCATCAACTTCAAGTAAAAATATCAAAAGAAAATGGTTAACGAAGACAAATGAGCTGTGATTGTGAGTTTTGATGTTGTTACCGAATCTTATTTTTCCAAATTTAATTTTTAAAAATTGTTGTGCTTTACATTGGGTGCTTTAACTTAATTGCATAGGTCGGCAATGCATCCGATCTCAGCCAAATGCTAAAGTTCCAATACCTAAACAAGAAAATTTATCCCTATGTCACCTGTTCGGTTACTCACATCACCAGGATGTGTGACTAACACGTAAACAGATCAAAAAAATGATTGATACCCGTGGCGGCCCCACGTTGGGCACCAAAAAATTTATGTGAAAACAACGCTTCGCTTTACAAGACCTGCCCCACGATGGGGGCCAAAAAAATTTATGTAACAACAACGCTTCGCTTTACTAGGCCTGCCCACGTTGGGCGCCAAAACATTTTAGGTGACAAGTGCGCTAAGCTACACTTGCCTGTGCCGGTCGTTAGCGAACGAACCTCTGTCCAACAGCAAAGGTTGGGACCCTAATATACCCTAGCTCTTTCGGGTGGGGTGGGTGTTGCTGCGTCCGAACGGCTCTGTGCCACAAATTTTTATTATAGAGTCCCTAAAAATAAAAAATATTTGGAGCCTGAAGCTCCAAGAAACACAAGGCCAAATATGCCTATTCTACCGGGGAAAGAAAAAAAACGAAAAAACTAACTGTTGCTATGCGAGATCTAGGCTGTTGTTGATGCTCGCCTTCTGTACCCTCCCCACCATGAATCTCTAACGGCGGATGTTTTTGGAGATTCCCTAGTTTATCCTATCACCCTAACATTTTGTAGCCCCTAAAAATTATTCAATCATTGTTTCATTTTTTCAAAAAAATCATTTCATTTAATTATGTACTTAATTCTTGTTGCCGAATAACTAATATTTCATATTTTTTTTTTTTTTACAAAAAAAATTTCCTAAAGCCTAAAATATGGAGTATGTAGAGGTGCGAATATATATATATATTATATGTAGATGTAAATAATTATGTGTATTCAAACAACAAAATTTCCTTTGAAAAAAAAGCTGAATTTAGAAAAAAATGTAAATTTAGTTTTAACGAAAAAAAATTATAAAATTTGTGAATATATAATTTTCTCTTTTTTTTCGAAACTTTTTTTTTTTAATGGAAAAAAAATTATTAAATATATTTATTTATTGGAACTTTAAAAAAAATGGAAAAAAATTTTATAAAATTTATATATAACACATTTTTCTCTTTTTTTTCAAAAACTTCACATCTTGTAGTAAAAATTTAAAAAATTTAACTTACATAAACTCCCGCGCTGGAAAGCTTTCCGTCGGTATATCGATGAGTGTTGATGATGATTATTATGAATGATTAATGAAATTTTCTAAATTTGGCACTTACAAAAAAAAAGATATATAATTTTTCTTTGTACATATATATATATATATATATATATATATATATATATATATATATATATATATATACATATATTTGCACATACAACTATACATATACCTATAACTAATAAATTGTCAGTTTATTAAATGTTAATTAGCACGAGGTTTCTTCAATTTTTTTCTTTTTCTTTTCTTATTTTCTTTTTATACCCTGAGCCCATTGAAAATGGGAAATCAGGGTATAATGTTTTTGTGAAAATGTATGTAACAGGCAGAAGGAGACGTCGCAGACCATACAAAGTATATATATTCTTGATCAGCTCGATGAGCTGAGTTGAAATAGCCCTGTCCGTCTGTCCGTCCGTCCGTCCGTCCGTCCGTCCGTCTGTGTGAACGCAGCGATCTCGTAAACCACAGAAGCTAGAGAGCTGAAATTTGACATGTATACTCCTGAATACCATACGCTATACGAGTTTTTTTCAAAAATTCGATAACTCTTCCCGTTCTCTTTTTATCGATAAATTTCGATAACTTTTCGTCTCATTTACGTACCGTAAGAGCTAGAGACCTGAAATTCACTACATAGATTCCTGTTGTGAATGCAGACATTTTGTAATTTTTGGATTTTGGATGCCACGCCCCCTTCGCCCTAAATTTGCAAAAAACGCATTTCAAATACTAGAGAGAAGGCTGTCTGACACGTGAAGTGCTCTCAACCTGGCTACCGGTCTCTGCAATCAAATTCTCATGCATTTGAACAAGCTTTCGCAATTGACCCACTGAATGTACAGGTTGATACAATACTGGCGTCGCGCTTCTGGGAGGAGATTATTTTTAAGAATTTATATTAACTCATCTTCTTCTATAGTTACCGACGACTTATCAACGAGAGAAACCACTCCCTCATAAAATTTAGTGAAAGGTTCTCCCGGTTTCTGTTTTCGGGACCGTATTTGCTCCTTACAGGCGAACTCTGATCTATAATCAGTATACTGTTGACGTAACGAAAAACAAAAGTCCGACCAAGTAATGCGGTCTACTTTTTTATGGTATCTCCAATACCACTCCCTGGGTCTACCTACGACTAGGATATGCATATGCTTGCATAAAGCATCTAAGTCTCCTTCTAGCGTATCATCGGTTAGTACCTTTACGCGGTACATAAATTCACTGACACTCAAACCCTCATCCGTACCATCAAATTGGATATTCCATTTCTGCATTATTTGCGCAACTTGACTAGTATGTACTGACGTTATGACGTATTAGTTTCGATGTCTTTTAAGGTTTTGGCCAAGTTACGAGTCACTACCCGAGTACTTGGACCTGGAAGTGAAGGATCTGCTTGCTTAGATTGAGGCGAGCAGTTTCCAATCACTAACTTTAATTCAGCTAACTGTACCTCCGCGGCACAAATTGGACAATTATTGTGATTTTTTAACCAATCTGCTAAGCATCTTCTATGATAAATATGTCTGCAATTGGTGATATAGCAAGATTGCGTGTTTGTCAGAATCTGACAGCATATATCACAATTCTTCGCCTCCTCAGAAGAGGCGGGGGTAAGTTGTGGGCTATGTGCTAAAGGCATAGTTGTTCAACTAGAATTTCTCAAATGGGCTACGTAATGCTTAGCTGATAGAAAAAAAAATTTTATAACAATTAGTAATAAACAAGTTTAGCATTATTATTATTTTTGTATTTTATTTTATTTTTGCTATTGCAATTAGTATCCGATAGAACAATCGGGAATGAAAACCAATTTCATTAATCTATTTAATTTATGTGGTATAGTCATCGGTAAGGTATCCGATCTGAGCCGAATACTTCTTATTCCAGAAGTGGACCAACAATATGAAATTTCATCAACTTCAAGTAAAAATATCAAAAGAAAATGGTTAACGAAGACAAATGAGCTGTGATTGTGAGTTTTGATGTTGTTACCGAATCTTATTTTTCCAAATTTAATTTTTAAAAATTGTTGTGCTTTACATTGGGTGCTTTAACTTAATTGCATAGGTCGGCAATGCATCCGATCTCAGCCAAATGCTAAAGTTCCAATACCTAAACAAGAAAATTTATCCCTATGTCACCTGTTCGGTTACTCACATCACCGGGATGTGTGACTAACACGTAAACAGATCAAAAAAATGATTGATACCCGTGGCGGCCCCACGTTGGGCACCAAAAAATTTATGTGAAAACAACGCTTCGCTTTACAAGACCTGCCCCACGATGGGGGCCAAAAAAATTTATGTAACAACAATGCTTCGCTTTACTAGGCCTGCCCACGTTGGGCGCCAAAACATTTTAGGTGACAAGTGCGCTAAGCTACACTTGCCTGTGCCGGTCGTTAGCGAACGAACCTCTGTCCAACAGCAAAGGTTGGGACCCTAATATACCCTAGCTCTTTCGGGTGGGGTGGGTGTTGCTGCGTCCGAACGGCTCTGTGCCACAAATTTTTATTATAGAGTCCCTAAAAATAAAAAATATTTGGAGCCTGAAGCTCCAAGAAACACAAGGCCAAATATGCCTATTCTACCGGGGAAAGAAAAAAAAACGAAAAAACTAACTGTTGCTATGCGAGATCTAGGCTGTTGTTGATGCTCGCCTTCTGTACCCTCCCCACCATGAATCTCTAACGGCGGATGTTTTTGGAGATTCCCTAGTTTATCCTATCACCCTAACATTTTGTAGCCCCTAAAAATTATTCAATCATTGTTTCATTTTTTCAAAAAAATCATTTCATTTAATTATGTACTTAATTCTTGTTGCCGAATAACTAATATTTCATATTTTTTTTTTTTTTACAAAAAAAATTTCCTAAAGCCTAAAATATGGAGTATGTAGAGGTGCGAATATATATATATATTATATGTAGATGTAAATAATTATGTGTATTCAAACAACAAAATTTCCTTTGAAAAAAAAGCTGAATTTAGAAAAAAATGTAAATTTAGTTTTAACGAAAAAAAATTATAAAATTTGTGAATATATAATTTTCTCTTTTTTTTCGAAACTTTTTTTTTTTAATGGAAAAAAAATTATTAAATATATTTATTTATTGGAACTTTAAAAAAAATGGAAAAAAATTTTATAAAATTTATATATAACACATTTTTCTCTTTTTTTTCAAAAACTTCACATCTTGTAGTAAAAATTTAAAAAATTTAACTTACATAAACTCCCGCGCTGGAAAGCTTTCCGTCGGTATATCGATGAGTGTTGATGATGATTATTATGAATGATTAATGAAATTTTCTAAATTTGGCACTTACAAAAAAAAAGATATATAATTTTTCTTTGTACACATATATATATATATATATATATATATATATATATATATATATATATATATATATATATATACATATATTTGCACATACAACTATACATATACCTATAACTAATAAATTGTCAGTTTATTAAATGTTAATTAGCACGAGGTTTCTTCAATTTTTTTCTTTTTCTTTTCTTATTTTCTTTTTATACCCTGAGCCCATTGAAAATGGGAAATCAGGGTATAATGTTTTTGTGAAAATGTATGTAACAGGCAGAAGGAGACGTCGCAGACCATACAAAGTATATATATTCTTGATCAGCTCGATGAGCTGAGTTGAAATAGCCCTGTCCGTCTGTCCGTCCGTCCGTCCGTCCGTCCGTCCGTCTGTGTGAACGCAGCGATCTCGTAAACCACAGAAGCTAGAGAGCTGAAATTTGACATGTATACTCCTGAATACCATACGCTATACGAGTTTTTTTCAAAAATTCGATAACTCTTCCCGTTCTCTTTTTATCGATAAATTTCGATAACTTTTCGTCTCATTTACGTACCGTAAGAGCTAGAGACCTGAAATTCACTACATAGATTCCTGTTGTGAATGCAGACATTTTGTAATTTTTGGTTTTTGGATGCCACGCCCCCTTCGCCCTAAATTTGCAAAAAACGCATTTCAAATACTAGAGACTTCTGCTTCGGCACATACACACATATGAATAACATAATCATGCCCTGAAAGTTTGAATAAAAAAGTCCTGCTAGAAAAAAAGTTATTAAACATTTAATTTCGAGAACATCAGCGTCTTGCAGCCCAAGCGCTGTCGCTACGTCAACTGCGCAGTTGGCAGAGCGTGTGCTTGAGCGTGCTTCTGTGTGTGTGTGTGTGTTGCTTGCAATATATACTAGTACACTAAGCATACTGTACACTAAGCATAGAATATGTGAAGTATCGGCACTTCGCAGGGCTCAGGGTATCTCCTAGTCGAGCCGTCTCGACTAGAGCATTCTTACTTGTTTTTTCTTTCTGCTCACGGATACATGTGAACATTGATTTGTTCGCACACAAATGAGCTGTAGCTCCGCTATCTACACACCATGCGTCTCTCGCCAATTCGTTTTTAGTTCCAGAAGCAGCAAACACCGAAAAAGCCCTTTTATTACTCTCTTCGCGCGGTTTCGTTTTCTCTTTCGATCTGCACTTTGCCGCTATATGCCCGCGACGGCCACACGACCAACACTCTAAGTTTTTTCCGTCTCTTTTCGGTTTGTCCTTTTTACCGTTTTCTTGCCGCGACACGAACATTTTCTGCTCAAATTTTTCCGCTACCTCGCCAATTTTGCGCCTCTCTCCTTCTTCAAGTAATTTGATTTTTAGGGCGCTAAGCGACGGCAGCGAATCTCGCGACTCTATGGCGACAACGAAATTTTCGAATTCGTCACTTAAACTTGCAAGCAAAATTATTGCGAGCATTTCATCGGGAACGTGTTGCTGGATTTCACATAATTTTTCTACGAGATCAGAGAAATTATTTAAATGTTCACGAATGCTTTCCGACCTTGACATTTTCAAATATAGCAATTGCTTGAATAGCTGTATTTTTCGCGTCGGACCCGAGGGTATATGAATTTCAGCTAATTTTTTCCAAGCTTCATTTGCTGTCTTACAGTGCTTAACATAGTTAATTTGCGATGGTTTTAGGCACAACAATATACTTGCGAGAGCTTTCTCGTCTTTACTGTCTACCAACGCTAATTGTTCAGGTGTATCATTTTCGTTTTTTATTAAACGTTTAGAAGTCACCGCCCACAATTCAGAATGGATTAAGAGACTTCTCATCTGTACTGACCACACACCATAGTTTTCATCACCGAGTTTGTCAATTGCGAATTGCGAACTCATTTTGCACAAATTAATTAATATCCGATATTAATTAACAAAACCGAATCTCGACCAGTCTTTCCGACTAACATGCCCAATTTCCGCAGTCCTGGGCCCATAACCTATTCGAGTTAGAGTTTATTCGAGACTAAAAATATGTATGCTGCAAGCGCAGGCAGCCGAACTTAAGCACAAAAAGGAATTGGATAAACGTTCCGTCATGATTCAAATGAACAGAACTAGCGAATTATGACTAAAAGAGTTGGACATTCAGCGGTGTGTACATAAATATTTCAACAGAAAAATTATATATCTTTTTTTTTGTGCCAAATGTGCCAAATTTAGAAAATTTCATTAATCATTCATAATAATCATCATCAACACTCATCGATATACCGACGGAAAGCTTTCCAGCGCGGGAGTTAATGTAAGTTAAATTTTTAAAATTTTTACTACAAGATGTGAAGTTTTTGAAAAAAAAGAGAAAAATGTGTTATATATAAATTTTTTTTCCATTTTTATACCCTGAGCCCATTGAAAATGGGAAATCAGGGTATAATGTTTTTGTGAAAATGTATGTAACAGGCAGAAGGAGACGTCGCAGACCATAACAAAGTATATATATTCTTGATCAGCTCGATGAGCTGAGTTGAAATAGCCCTGTCCGTCTGTCCGTCCGTCCGTCCGTCCGTCCGTCCGTCTGTGTGAACGCAGCGATCTCGTAAACCACAGAAGCTAGAGAGCTGAAATTTGACATGTATACTCCTGAATACCATACGCTATACGAGTTTTTTTCAAAAATTCGATAACTCTTCCCGTTCTCTTTTTATCGATAAATTTCGATAACTTTTCGTCTCTTTTACGTACCGTAAGAGCTAGAGACCTGAAATTAACTATATAGATTCCTGTTGTGAATGCAGACATTTTGTAATTTATGGTTTTTGGATGCCACGCCCCCTTCGCCCTAAATTTGCAAAAAACGTATTTCAAATACTACAGACTTGTGCTTCGGCACATACACACATATGAATAACATAATTATGCCCTGAAAGTTTGAATAAAGTTGGCAGAGCGTGTGCTTGAGCATGCGTCTGTGTGTGTGTATGTGTTGATTGCAATATATGTGTATGTAAACTAAGTATAGAATATTTGAAGTATCGGCACTTCGCAGGGCTCAGGGTATCTCCTAGTCGAGCCGTCTCGACTAGAGCATTCTTACTTGTTTTTAAAGTTCCAATAAATAAATATATTTAATAATTTTTTTTCCATTAAAAAAAAAAAAGTTTCGAAAAAAAAGAGAAAATTATATATTCACAAATTTTATAATTTTTTTTCGTTAAAACTAAATTTACATTTTTTTCTAAATTCAGCTTTTTTTTCAAGGGAAATTTTGTTGTTTGAATACACATAATTATTTACATCTACATATAATATATATATATATTCGCACCTCTACATACCCCATATTTTTGGCTTTAAGAAATATTTTTTGGGGAAAAAAAAATATGAAATATTAGTTATTCGGCAACAACATGTACTTTAGAATTAAGTACATAATTAAATGAAATTATTTTTTTTTTTTTTAATGAAACAATGATTGAATAATTTTTAGGGGCCACAAAATGTTAGGGTGATAGGATAAACTAGGGAATCTCCAAAAACATCCGCCGATAGAGATTCATGGTGGGGAGGGTACAGAAGGCGAGCATCAACAACAGCCTAGATCTCGCATAGCAACAGTTAGTTTTTTCGTTTTTTTTCTTTCCCCGGTAGAATAGGCATATTTGGCCTTGTGTTTCTTGGAGCTTCAGGCTCCAAATTTTTTTTTATTTTTAGTGACTCTATAATAAAAATTTGTGGCACAGAGCCGTTCGGACGCAGCAACACCAACCCCACCCAAAAGAGCTAGGGTATATTAGGGTCCCAACCTCTGCTGTCGGACCGAGGTTCGTTCGCTAACGGCCGGCACAGACAAGTGTAGCTTAGCGCACTTGTCACCTAAAATGTTTTGGCGCCCAACGTGGGCAGGCCTAGTAAAGCGAAGCGTTGTTGTCACACGACACTATTACGAGGAATTATGATCTCCGTTTTCTCCCACACAACGACGAATTATCAATGAGGAAAAACCAGTTAAGAATACGCGTAGTGTAAGATTGAGAAATTATTATGAAAACGTTGAACATAGTCGTAGGCAAATTATATCGAATATATTTAGTAACTAGAAAGATATGCGCAGTTATGAGGAAGTATCCTTTCTGAATTTTATAGAATTAGGTTTTTTAGATACAGGCTCAAATATCAGTTACCTTGGCGCGACGCTTGCACAAAATGACTTTTCGAAGAGTCCTCACTTCAAGTCGTTAAAATCCTCGGCACAAACTGCCGGCGGTGAAAATCAGTCGGTCATTGGGGTTCTTAATGTGGTTATGCGATATAAATCAATATCAAATATCATTGCCCTTGCTCCAAATGTTATCAGTGCGGTGGAGAATATCCTTTAAATAGTGTAAAGTTACAACAGCTGACTGCCATTAAGCAGTTGTTTCCCAATGCGGCAGAAAAGTTAGGTCGCACCTCACTTATTCAACATCACATAGACGTTGGAGAGGCAACACCAGTTAAGCAACGTTTTTACCCGGTTAGCCCGGCAGTCGAACAGTTGTTGTACAATGAAATCGATCGTATGCTCTGCCTCGGTGTTATAGAACCCTCAACAAGTGCGTAGTGTTCGCCTATGAAACTAGTGGTGAAACCAATCAAAGTTCGTCTTTGTTTGGATGCCCGAAAGCTTAACGCCGTGACCAAGAAAGACGCCTACCCATTGCCGAGTATTGATGGGATCTTTTCGAGATTGCCAAAAGCTAACATCATCTCGAAACTGGATCTAAAAGATGCCTATTGGCAAATCGAACTAACAGATGACTCAAAGCCCCTTACAGCGTTCACCGTACCCGGAAGACCCTTGTATCAATTCAAGGTCATGCCTTTTGGTCTGTGTAACGCTCCGTCAACAATGTGTAGATTAATTGATGAAATTATACCCCCTGACTTACGTCACTGTATCTTTGGGTATTTAGATGCTTTCTGCATTGTGTCGGAAGATTTTAGTTCTCATATCTCCGTATTGATAAGAATAGCAGAGTAATTTAGGAGAGCCAATGTCACATTAAATATTGAGAAAAGTCACTTTGCAGTCACCAAAGTTAACTATTTAGGTTATGTAATTGACAAGAAAGGCATATGTACAGATCCTGACAAATCGCTTGTATACAAAACTGGCCACCTCCTTTTAGGTGTATGTGGATGGTATCGCCGTTTTATAAATAATTTTTCGGATTTAGCTTGCCCAATAACAGAAGTTCTATCATCAAAAAAAAAGTTTAGCTGGAGTCCAGAAGCACAATGTGCAATGGAAAAATTGAAGACAGCTTTAACAACGTCCCCAGTCTTACAAAATCCTAACTTTAATAAGAAATTCTTCTTGCATTGTGATGCTAGTGATTTTGGAATTGGGGCCGTTTTAGTACAGCTCTCCGAAGAAAATGAAGAAAAACCGGCATTCATGTCCAAAAAACTTAGCCGATCGCAGCGCAACTATAGCGTTACCGAGCGTGAATGCCTTGCAGTTATTCTCGCTATAGAAAAGTTTCGCTGCTACCTGGAGCTTCAGGAGTTTGAAGTCATTACTGACCACTCCAGTCTTCTATGGTTAATGAGACAGCAGAACGTTAGACATGAGTCCCATAATAAATTTAGATTCAGACGCATTTCAGGCCGAAGATTATAACCAATTAAAAATTAATCTAGAGCAAAATAGTGCCCGTTTTCCAGATTTAAAGATAATTGACCACAAAATCTATATTCGAACTCAACACTCTACTGGAGATGAAGTACAGGATAGGTTTCTGTGGAAACTATGGGTGCCCGAACAATTGAAAAGCGAGGTGCTCAAGCAAGCCCATGATAGTATAACCTCCTCACACGCGGGTATACAAAAAACGATCGAGAAATTGAGAAGGAACCTATTTTGGCCTGGATTAGCAAAGGATGTCCGAGAATATATAAAAAATTGTTCTGTCTGCAAACAATCCAAAGCCCCAATTATACGCGCAAAAGTCCGACTTATAGACCCTTTCAAAGGCTTTATATTGACTTATTAGGGCTATACCCGAGGAGCAAAAGTGGGCATGTGGGACTATTGATCGTTTTGGACCATTTCAGTAAATTTCATTTCATTAAGACTTTCTCTTAAAACATATTTTCCACTGCTTTGGCGTGCCAGAGACGATAGTGAGCGATAATGGACCGCAGTTTAAGGCCAACGAGCTCAATGCTTCTTTAACAGAGCTAGGAATACGCCATATATACACTGCTTTTATTATGAACCGCTCTTTGTTAGCTGCTATTAGGTCCTACCTAGAAAAGGATCAGACTTATTGGGACATTAATATTTCAAGCATCTCATGTGCATTACGGTCAGCTTGGCATCAATCCATAGGCTGTTCCCCGTATAGAGCTTTATTTGGGTTAGATATGGTTACACACGGGCCAGACTATAAGCTTTTAAAGCAATTAACCTTGCTAGAAGAGCCATTACTGCCATTAGCTCGAGCAGATAATTTATCGTTAATTAGGAAAGACATACAGGTCAATATCCAGAAAGCCTATCAGCGAAATGCTAAACAGTACAATTTCGTAGTAAGCCTGTTGCATTTCGGGAAGGGCAAGAAGTGTATCGCCGGAATTTTTCTCTCAGTAAATTTACTCACAATTATAATGCCAAACTGGCACCTCAATTTCTGAAGTGTAGAGTAAAAAAGAAACTGGGGAATTGTTTTTATCTATTAGAAGATTTGCAAGGTAGAGAGATAGGTAATTTTCATGCCAAAGACATCAGGCAATAGACCGCCGAACATATTCCCGCTAATATTCCGTCTAACGGTGGTATA
Source organism: Drosophila peninsularis (assembly GCA_035047485.1). Taxonomy (NCBI): domain Eukaryota; kingdom Metazoa; phylum Arthropoda; class Insecta; order Diptera; family Drosophilidae; genus Drosophila; species Drosophila peninsularis. The sequence continues at coordinate 51,551 of JAWNPN010000057.1, read as the reverse complement.
TTATCGGGTGGTGTAATGGTCGCAGTTTAGGAATAGCCGCCTCATTTTTTTCTTTAAGCCAATTCGAAAGAACCGCCAAGTCAAAAACAAATAAACGTTACGCTTAAGATGCGCGCGCACGGCAAAAGCTGCACAAGCGTCAGGGCAAGCGTCAGCGCAAGCTTATGTGAAGCTTGTGGCTGACCTTGATGCAGCGAGGGAGCTTGCAAGCAGAGCTTGATAAGCTTTACCACGTGCAAGGGCAGCTGTAGCTAAGCGGGTATGAGCTTTTGCCTCAGCTGATCCGCTGAATTGCAGGAAGCGCACCCAACTTTTGGGCCTTCCGAGCTTTTGGGTTTTTTTCACGCTATAAAAAATCATAAGATTAAAAAAAAAAACGGAATACCTATATATGTATATACAAAATACTTAGCGTGGCTGCCACGAAGAAAAAAAAAAGTTATGTAAAGAAGGAAAGTTAAAGATTAATAACTATTTATTATCTTTAACCAATAGATACTGTTCAGCCCGTATCAGACTGGGTTCTAAAAAAAAAAAAAAAAAAATAAATAAATAACAAGTAAGAATGCTCTAGTCGAGACGGTTCGACTAGGAGATACCCTGAGCCCTGCGAAGTGCCGATACTTCAAATATTGTATGCTTAGTTTACATATACATATATTGCAAGCAACACATACACACACACAGACGCACGCTCAAGCACACGCTCTGCCAACTGCGCAGTTGCCGTAGCGACAGCGGTTGGGCTGCAAGAGGCTTATGTTGTGGAAATTAAATGTTTAATAACTTTTTTTCTAGAAGGACATTTTTTTCAAACTTTCAGGGCATGATTATGTTATTCATATGTGTGTATGTGCCGAAGCACAAGTCTCTAGTATTTGAAATGCGTTTTTTGCAAATGTAGGGCGAAGGGGTGGCATCCAAAATCCAAAAATTACAGAATGTCTGTATTCACAACAGGAATCTACAGTGTGAATTTCATGTCTCTAGCTCTTACGGTACGTAAAAGAGACGAAAAGTTATCGAAATTTATCGATAAAAAGAGAACAGGAAGATTTATCGAATTTTTGAAAAAAACTCGTATAGCGTATGGTATTCAGGAGTATACATGTCAAATTTCAGCTCTCTAGCTTCTGTGGTTTACGAGATCGCTGCGTTCACATAGACGGACGGACGGACGGACGGACGGACGGACGGACGGACGGACGCACGGACAGACGGACAGGGCTATTTCAACTCAGCTCATCGAGCTGATCAAGAAAATATATACTTTGTATGGTCTGCGACGTCTCCTTCTGCCTGTTACATACATTTTCACAAAAACATTATACCCTGATTTCCCATTTTCAATGGGCTCAGGGTATAAAAATTAATAGGCAAAGAAAAAAAATATTTAAAATAAAATAAATAAATAATAACGAAGATCAGCCAGTCTTGGTACGGGCACCACAGTTTGTTGGAGTCGCCATACGCCAACGCAGTGGCGAAACCATCATTTAGCAGCAGAGGAACAGCATAGCCGGTCCAGAGGGAGCAGCCGCCAGCGTATATGTGCAGTGTAGTGCAGTGAACATTCAATAAACATTCAATAAAAAAATAAAAACAACAAACAGAACACAAAAAAAAAAAAAAAATAAAAAAAAGATAAAGTACCCAAACACGCAAAAAAAACAAGTAAGAATGCTCTAGTCGAGACGGCTCGACTAGGAGATACCCTGAGCCCTGCGAAGTGCCGATACTTCAAATATTGTATGCTTAGTTTACATATACATATACTGCAAGCAACACATACACACACACAGACGCACGCCCAAGCACACGCTCTGCCAACTGCGCAGTTGCCGTAGCGACAGCGCTTGGGCTGCAAGACGCCTACGCTATGGGAAATTAAATGTTTAATAACTTTTTTTCTAGAAGGACTTTTTTATTCAAACTTTCAGGGCATGATTATGTTATTCATATGTGTGTATGTGCCGAAGCACAAGTCTCTAGTATTTGAAATGCGTTTTTTGCAAATTTAGGGCGAAGGGGGCGTGGCATCCAAAATCCAAAAATTACAAAATGTCTGCATTCACAACAGGAATCTATATAGTGAATTTCAGGTCTCTAGCTCTTACGGTACGTAAAAGAGACGAAATTTATCGATAAAAAGAGAACGGAAGAGTTATCGAATTTTTGAAAAAAACTCGTATAGCGTATGGTATTCAGGAGTATACATGTCAAATTTCAGCTCTCTAGCTTCTGTGGTTTACGAGATCGCTGCGTTCACACAGACGGACGGACGGACGGACGGACGGACGGACAGACGGACAGGGCTATTTCAACTCAGCTCATCGAGCTGATCAAGAATATATATACTTTGTATGGTCTGCGACGTCTCCTTCTGCCTGTTACATACATTTTCACAAAAACATTATACCCTGATTTCCCATTTTCAATGGGCTCAGGGTATCAAAAGCATAAGTTAATAAGTTATAACTGTTCACTTCCTAAAACGAATAGAAGTTTCAGTCAGAAATGAAGAAATAATCTATAATCTGTACATATATAAATACATAGGTTCAAGTATACTGAAAAAATTTTGTTTTGTAAAAAAAAAAAAAAAAAAAAAAAAAAAAACGATAAAAGAAAGAACCATCTTACAGTAGAATTATATCACATCGCCAACCACGTCTCGAAATTAAAATTTTTAGTTTTAGTGCAGAAGAAAACCATAGGAAAGAGAAAACCATGAAAGAGCACAATTAACTAACAATGAACTAATGCAATATAGGAATATAAAAAAACATATATAATATAATATAAAATTATTATATTATATTATATTAATAATATACAAAAAAAAAAAATAATTAATAAATAAATCACCACAATAATAATAATAAATAAAACGGATAAAAACAAAAAAATGAAATAAGTAAATAAAAAAAAAAAAAAATAAATAAATAAATAAATAATATTGCATGCGAAGATGCAAGAAGTCACAATTTTCAAACAACTCTAATTCAACTTAACCCTAATTTACCCCACCACGAGGAAAGCCCTTTCACCGCTGGGAAAAAAAAAAACAAAAAAACTAAAAAAAAAATAATAATAATAATAATAATTTTTTTTTTTTTTTTTTTTTTGAATGTAGAAAAAATATAAATTAAATAATATAAAATGTCATCTAATAAAATGAGTCCACATTTCTTGAAATTATCTAATCATATACGTCAGCTATAAATCATATTATATAGTAAAACACTTTAGCTTTTAAGAAGTTTTTATTTTTCTTTAGAATGTATATCCAGTAGTTGTATTAATGATTGAGCTTTTATTAACTAAGAATGTTATTGAATTGTGAAACGAAAAATTTGTGGTCTTAGACATTTATTGGTGAAAATGCGTCGGTAAGAGTCGACGATAGGTCAGTGTAATGGGGTAGTGAGTTGGTGTGTTTCGCTTTGGGGGTTTCCGAAACGGAAGAAACCAGGAAACCCTATCTTAGGGATCTTAACAATTTAAAATTTATGTACCTCGGCCGTGAGGTAGCTAAGAACTCCCCCACACTCCCGAATGAGCTACGGAACTAGAAGATCCCGTTCAGCTACCTCGCGACCGCAGAAAGGTACCACGGCTCTACTTTAACTTTTCCGCAATGTGCGAAGGAGCCGGAACTTTCCGTACAGAGTCATTCTTACCCAATGGCTCAAGTACAAAATGATAACTAAAAATTTTGTTTTTTGACACATATTTTTTTGGATCCCAACGTGGGGCACTGGAAGTCGGTAGCCCAACCGGCAGTAAACTTTCAGCGTCCCAATTTGTTTCAATGTTCTAACAGTTACGAAGTCTTGTCTCTACTTGTTAGAACACCCATTTTGGTGATTGTTAATAAGCTCAAAGTCCAGATTGCTGAAATAGGTTAGACCTGCTTGGTCGGCCTATCGCAATTGTGACTGAGGAGCTCCATCAATTCTTTGTGGGATCTACGAAGCTGAAGATTCGAGCTGAATCTGAGACCGAGAAATCTCTTAGAAGGAAATAAATGCAATATTAACTCATAATAACATCTAGTCATCATTATTTTGCTTGTTTGTCTTCGTAAGGTTGTTATTTGACTCCGATTTCTATTTTTATTGTGTTTTGTAAGATTGTCGGATACAATTCCAGAATATGACATATGCGGCCCAGCGCGGATATCATACTGATTGTACTGCTGATAATTATGCTGAGCCAAATGATAGTGATTTTAGTACAATTTCAACGCATACCTGTCTGTCTGTGAGATGTTGACTGGCAGAGGTACTAGATATTGGGAGTGTTGTCTGGAACTAGCGTATATGCTGTATTGGCGTATCCTTGCCGAACACTCATAATACCTAGAAATGTCTGCATAGCAATAATCGAGCGGCAGATTTAAATTCAATAGCCCAATTAATTACTTGTTTCCCTTAATTGTCTAATCGGTCAAGAAAACCAAAAACCACACGGACTCCTACCCCAGTTATACTAACCTTAATCTATCAATTCAAATTTTTTTAAAAAATCAAAATGCCCATTTCACGAAGTCCTCAAGATAGGCAAGCCGTAGAGAACCCGGTTAGTTTGTGTAGCATTTGTAACCAAGGGATGAGCAATACCCAGCAATGCTATTATCATTGGCAATTGCTCGCCGGACCCAAAATCAGGTGTAGCTTCAGCAGTTCCAGGGGGTTCGCGTATGGTAATGCGCAATTTAGCCAAAACACTGCCGGAAGTCCAACCGGAGGCGATAGTCAATCCTCCGGAACGATCGCTCGAAGGCAGCGAGGTTCTTATATCCGGATTAGACGTCAGTAATAGTTCTGTCCGAAACGTAGCTCCTCCTCCAAGAGGCGTTAACACTCGCGCGGTCGGCCTACTAGAGCCGGTCTTATACTGTTATTCAGCAAATGATTGAACAGTCGGTCACTCGCATGATGTCGGCTCTCCGGCTCGATTCGCGCCCCAGCTCAAGTGAACAACTTCCGTTTGTTCCCACTCCTATGGCATACTCGCCAGGAAGCTCGTCTGCTCTAAGCAGGGAAACCGCTGACACCATGCAAAAATGGAATCTCCATTTTGATGGGTCATCTGCAGGACTGGGAGTTGAAGAGTTTATTTATCGCGTTCGAGTTCTCACTGATGAAACTCTCGATAGTGACTTTATGGGGCTTTGCAAACATTTGCACATTCTATTCTCTGGGAAAGCCCGAGATTGGTTTTGGAGGCACCATAAACAGGTCGATCGAATTATCTGGAATGACTTTTGTGCTACACTTCGACAGCCTGAAATACGACATAAGTTACTCTATCAATTCATTAGATCTGTTGGTCATTTGCGAAGATTGGTGCAAATGAGCGAAAATCTAACAAATGACCTTAAAAGTCGATCAGATAATTATCCTCGACCCAAGCCTGTTGCTGTTCGTCATCAAATTGATGAACTCGAGGAAACTTGCCTAGTAACGGAGATTGCCGAAGGCGCAGAGTCAGCCGAAGTTGAAATTGCAGCGATGCAAAAGCCAAATGCCAATCTGCCAATCTGACGTGCTGGAATTGTGAGGAAAAGGGAAATGTTTGGGAAAATTGCCTGCAGGACCGCATAATCTTTTGTTACGTTTATGGCACACCACAGGTGTACAAGCCACAGTGCAAAATTTGCACACGTAGGTTGGCGGAAAACTGGCAGAAGGGAGCATCCCCCAAAAATCGGATGCCCCCGAATTAATAGAGTTAATCGACAATGTCGTGCCACCCATGCCATTTTCACACGAAAATAGCACACGGAAGTATGATCTGCGATTTCTTCCATATGACGACAAAGTCTCCAAATATTTAGAAATTAAGAAAAGAATTTTCAATGAGGAAAAACCAGTTAAGAATAAGCGTAGAGTAAGATTGAAAAATTATTATGAAAACGTTAAACATAGTCGTAGGTTAATAATATCGAATATATTTAGTAACCAGATATGCGCAGTTATGCGGAAGTATCCTTTCTGAATTTTAAAGAATTAGGTCTTTTAGATACTGGCGCAAATATCAGTTGCCTTGGCGCGACGCTTGCAACAAATGACTTTTCGAAGAGTCTTTACTTCAAGTCGTTAAAATCCTTGGTACAAACTGCAGGTGGCGAAAATCAGTCAGTCATTGGGGTTCTTAATGTGGTTATGTGATATAAATCAATATCAAAACCCATGAAGCTGTATGTTATCCCCTCTATTAAGCAGAATCTGATCATAGGTCATGACTTTTGGAGAACATTGCCCTTGCTCCAAATGTTATCAGTGCGGTGGAGTTAGGGACGGAGGAAGTTGACGAAGAAGGCTTAGGAAAATATCCTTTAAATAGTGTACAGTTACAACAGCTGACTGCCATTAAGCAGTTGTTTCCCAATGCGGCAGAAAAGTTAGGTCACACCTCACTTATTCAACATCACATAGACGTTGGAGAGGCAACACCAGTTAAGCAACGTTTTTACCCGGTTAGCCCGGCAGTACAATGAAATCGATCGTATGCTCTGCCTCGGTGTTAGAGTGCGTAGAGTTCGCTTATGAAACTAGTGGTGAAACCAAACAAAGTTCGTCTTGGTTTGGATGCCCGAAAGCTTAACGCCGTGACCAAGAAAGACGCCTATCCATTGCCGAGTATTCATGGGATCTTTTCGAGACTGTCAAAAGCTAACATCATCTCGAAACTGGATCTAAAAGATGCCTATTGGAAAATCCAATTAACAGATGACTCAAAGCCCCTTACGGCGTTCACCGTACCCGGAAGACCCTTGTATCAATTCAAGGTCATGCCTTTTGGTCTGTGTAACGCTCCGTTAACAATGTGTAGATTAATTGATGAAATTATACCCCCTGACTTACGTCACTGTAATTTTGGGTATTTAGATGCTTTATGCATAGTGTCGGAAGATTTTAGTTCTCATATCTCCGTATTGATAAGAATAGCAGAGCAATTTAGGAGAGCCAATGTCACATTAAATATTGAGAAAAGTCACTTTGCAGTCACCAAAGTTAACTATCTAGGTTATGTTATTGACAAGAAAGGCATATGCACAGATCCTGATAAAATCGCTTGTATACACAACTGGCCACCTCCGAAAACTTTTAATAGCTCTCGGAATCTTTTACCTTCTCATCACTTCACAATGTTGAGATTATTGGAGTTAAAATATCTCTCCAGTCTTGTTCCCTGTACGTTACTTGTTCATATATACCTCCCTCTTCTGATTTACAAGTTTATAGTAAACATATATCTTGTATTAAAGAAATGTATGGGAATGTTCAAGGTAACGACCTGTTTCTTGTATTGGGTGATTTTAATATACCAAACACATCTTGGGCCTCATCTCTCAATTCAAATCATCTTATTCCAACAATGGATCATTATCTTTTTGATGAATTGTTTAACCTTTCCATGTTTCAGATGAACTCGATCTCAAATCATTTGACTCGATCTCTTGATCTTGTTTTTACTAATGATGATACCATCATTAGGGTTTTAAGATCAACTCCCTTTTGTATTCCTGAGGATATACATAATCCGACTTTAGAGGTTTTTTGATACTAATTGACTGTCCACTAATTTCAACATCCTTATCATTTAAACAACGTCGTTGTTTTAATAAATGTAATTTTGTTTTGCTTAATGATCTCATTAATGCAACGGACTGGTCCCCTTTGTATGAAGCAACTGATGTCGATTTAGCAGTTTCTATATTTTATAGTACTTTAAATTCTATCCTAGACAGTTGTGTTCCTATATGTATTTCTAAATCCCTTTCTAATAAACCACCCTGGTTTACTCCGACTCTTTCGAATTTAAAAAATATTAAATCTAAATATTTTAAAAAGTTTAAAAAGTCGGGCTCAATTGTTGACTGGTCTAAATACTCTTTAGCTAAGTCAAATTTTAATATTTGTAACTCTCGTTGCTATGAGAATTACCTCTTACGCCATAGAAGGCAGTTTGCGCGTGACCGTAAACGGTTTTTTTCTTTTGTAAATTCGAAGCGTAAATCTTCTGGATTGCCCTCTTCATTTTTCTTCGGCTTAGACAAGATCTGTAATGATCAAGATGCCTCTGATCTATTTGCAGATTTCTTCCAATCCACTTACTCTTCTGCCATAACCTATACCAAATCACAGTCAAGTTTGAATACTATAATGAATGTAAATTCCATTATTGCTTCAAACATTTCCTCTGCCTCTCTCTTATCTGCTATTCGTACGTTGAAATCATCGTTCTCTCCTGGAGCAGATGGTATTTCAAGTTGTTTGATTAAAGAATGCAGTGTTTCTTTGCGGTCACCTTTATTAAAACTGTTTAATTTGTCCCTTAATACCTCAGTACTCCCTTCAATTTGGAAAGAATCATTTATTATTATCGTCTGTATAAAAAGGAGGATGATCTGATATTTCCAATTATAGGGGTATTGCGTAGCTTCCTGTTATCCCGAAGTTATTTGTTATTTTTATCTCTAGTCAGCCGTTTCGACTAGGAGATACCCTGAGCCCTGCGAAGTGCCGATGCTTCAAATATTGTATGCTTACTTTACATATACAAATAAATATTGCAAGCAACACATACACACACACAAACGCATTTCAAATACTAGAGACTTGTGCTTCGGCACATACACACATATGAATAACATAATCATGCCCTGAAAGTTTAAATTAAAAAGTCCTGCTAGAAAAAAAGTTATTAAACATTTCATTTCCACAATTTCCTCTTGCAGTATTGCGTATTTAATTAGAGAAACGATCTGTATTCACAGATTTTCCACGGTTCAAGAACTTTTGAACTTTCACAGTACTCACAGTAAAAAAAATGAAGAAATGAATTCTTGAATTTTGCATGACTCTAGCCCGGGTGTTCTATGTCAGATTTCAAACTCAACTGTAATTTTTGGTTCTTTATAAGCAATAATATTGGTCCGCAATCGAAAGTTTCATTTAAAGGTCTATAACTTTAGTAATAGTCGGTCGCAAACGAATGTAAATTGTTGGGAACATTGGCTAATTAGAACCAGTATCATCATACTATTTTGATATGGTATACAATTTTGGAAGCGTATTTAATTAAAGAAACGTTCTGTATACACAGATTTTCCACGGTTCAAGAACTTTTGAACATATTCACAGTAACCTGAAGAAATTAATTCTTGAATTTTGCATGACTCTAGCTCGGGTGTTCTATGTCAGATTTCGAACTCAACTGTAATTTTTGGTTCTTTATAAGCAATAATATTGGTCCGCAATCGAAACTTTCATTTAAAGGTCTATAACTTTAGTAATAGTCGGTCGCAAACGAATGTAAATTGTTGAGAACATTGGCTAATTAGAACCAGTATCATCATACTATTTTGATATGGTATCTGTATTCACAGATTTTCTAAGGTTCAAGAACTTTTGAACATATTCACATCTGAAGAAATGAATTCTTGAATTTTGCATGACTCTAGCGCGTGTGTTCTATGTCAGATTTCGAATTCAACTCTAATTATTTGTACTTTATAAGCAATACAATTTATAAGCAATACACAGTACTGTGACAAAAATTATTATCATTTTGTACTTGAGCCATTGGGTAAGAATGACTCTGTACGGAAAGTTCCGGCTCCTTCGCACAATGCGCCAAAGTTAAAGTGGAGCCGGGGTACCTTCCTGCGGTCGCGAGGTAGCTGAACGGGATCTTCTAGTTCCGTAGCTCATTCGGGAGTGTGGGGGAGTTCTTAGCTACCTCACGGCCGATGTACATAAATTTTATAATTGTTAAGATCCCTGAGATAGGTTGGAGCTGTACTCCGAAATATGGGGACAACAACAACAGCCAACACAAGGGAAGACTGGCACAACACTTGGTCAGCAGTACACTAACACCCGTGGCCAAGATGCCATGGTTTCCTGGTTTCTTCCGTTTCGGAAACCCCCAAAGCGAAACACACCAACTCACTACCCCATTACACTGACCTATCGTCGACTCTTACCGACGCATTTTCACCAATAAATGTCTAAGACCATAAATTTTTCGCTTCACAATTCAATAACATTCTTAGTTAATAAAAGCTCAATCATTAATACAACTACTGGATATACATTCTAAAGAAAAATAAAAACTTCCTAAAAGCTAAAGTATTTTACTATATAATATGATTTATAGCTGACGTATATGATTAGATAATTTCAAGAAATGTGGACTCATTTTATTTGATGACATTTTATATTATTTAATTTATATTTTTTCTACATTCAAAAAAAAAAAAAAAAAAAAAAAAAACAATTATTATTATTATTATTATTTTTTTTTTTAGTTTTTTTGTTTTTTTTTTTCCCAGCGGTGAAAGGCCTTTCCTCGTGGTGGGGTAAATTAGGGTTAAGTTGAATTAGATTTGTTTGAAAATTGTGACTTCTTGCATCTTCGCATGCAATATTATTTATTTATTTATTTTTTTTCATTTACTTATTTCATTTTTTTGTTTTTTTCCGTTTTATTTATTATTATTATTGTGGTGATTTATTTATTAATTAATTTAATTTTTTTTTATATTATTAATATTTTATATCATATTATATATGTTTTTATACCCTGAGCCCATTGAAAATGGGAAATCAGGGTATAAATGTATGTAACAGGCAGAAGGAGACGTCGCAGACCAAACAAAGTATATATATTCTTGATCAGCTCGATGAGCTGAGTTGAAATAGCCCTGTCCGTCTGTCCGTCCGTCCGTCCGTCCGTCCGTCCGTCCGTCCGTCTGTGTGAACGCAGCGATCTCGTAAACCACAGAAGCTAGAGAGCTGAAATTTGACATGTATACTCCTGAATACCATACGTTATACGAGTTTTTTTCTTCCCGTTCTCTTTTTATCGATACATTTCGATAACTTTTCGTCTCTTTTACGTACCGTAAGAGCTAGAGACCTGAAATTCACTATGTAGATTCCTGTTGTGAATACAGACATTTTGTAATTTTTGGATTTTGGATGCCACGCCCCCTTCTCCCAAAATTTACAAAAAAAGCATTTGAAATACTAGAGACTTGTGCTTGCGCACATACACACATATGAATAACATAATCATGCCCTGAAAGTTTGAATAAAAAAGTCCTTCTAGAAAAAAAGTTATTAAACATTTAATTTCCCATAGCGTAGGCGTCTTGCAGCCCAAGCGCTGTCGCAACGTCAACTGCGCAGTTGGCAGAACGTGTGCTTAAGCGTGCGTCTGTGTGTGTGTATGTGTTGCTTGCAATATATGTATACATATGTAAACTAAGCATAGAATATTTGAAGTATCGGCGCTTCGCAGGACTCAGGGTATCTCCTAGTCGAGCCGTCTCGACTAGAGCATTCTTACTTGTTTTATATTCCTATATTGCATTAGTTCATTGTTAATTGTTAATTGTGCACTTTCATGAGTTCCTATTTCCTATGGTTTATTTCTTTATTTATTTTTATTTCGAGACGTGGTTGGCGATGTGATATAATTCTACTGTAAGATGGTTCTTTCTTTTATCGTTTTTATACCCTGAAAATGGGAAATCAGGGTATAATGTTTTTGTGAAAATGTATGTAACAGGCAGAAGGAGACGTCGCAGACCACACAAAGTATATATATTCTTGATCAGCTCGATGAGCTGAGTTGAAATAGCCCTGTCCGTCTGTCCGTCCGTCCGTCCGTCCGTCCGTCCGTCCGTCCGTCCGTCCGTCCGTCCGTCCGTCCGTCTGTGTGAACGCAGCGATCTCGTAAACCACAGAAGCTAGAGAGCTGAAATTTGACATGTATACTCCTGAATACCATACGCTATACGAATTTTTTTTCAAAAATTCGATAACTCTTCCCGTTCTCTTTTTATCGATAAATTTCGATAACTTTTCGTCTCTTTTACGTACCGTAAGAGCTAGAGACCTGAAATTCACTATGTAGATTCCTGTTGTGAATACAGACATTTTGTAATTTTTGGATTTTGGATGCCACGCCCCCTTCGCCCTAAATTTGCAAAAAACGCATTTCAAATAATAGAGACTTGTGCTTCGCCACATACACACATATGAATAACATAATCATGCCCTGAAAGTTTGAATAAAAAACTCTTGCTAGAAAAAAAGTTATTAAACATTAAATTTCCACAACATAAGCCTCTTGCAGCGCAAGCGCTGTCCCTACGTCAACTGCGCAGTTGGCAGAGCGTGTGCTTGAGCGTTCGTCTGTGTGTGTGTATGTGTTGCTTGCAATATATGTATATGTAAACTAAGCATACAATATTTGAAGTATCGGCACTTCGCAGGGCTCAGGGTATCTCCTAGTCGAGCCGTCTCGACTAGAGCATTCCTACTTGTTTATTTTTTTAAACCCTGAGTCCGTTGAAAATGGGAAATCAGGGTATAATGTGAAAATGTATGTAACAGGCAGAAGGAGACGTCGGAGACCATACAAAGTATATATATTCTTGATCAGCTCGATGAGCTGAGTTGAAATAGCCCTGTCCGTCTGTCCGTCCGTCCGTCCGTCCGTCCGTCCGTCCGTCCGTCCGTCCGTCCGTCTGTGTGAACGCAGTGATCTCGTAAACCACAGAAGCTAGAGTGCTGAAATTTGACATGTATACTCCTGTTTTTTTCAAAAATTCGATAACTCTTCCCGTTCTATTTTTATCGATAAATTTCGATAACTTTTAGTCTCTTTTACGTACCGTAAGAGCTAGAGACCTGAAATTCACACTGTAGATTCCTGTTGTGAATACAGACATTTTGTAATTTTTGGATTTTGGATGCCACGCCCCCTTCGCCCTAAATTTGCAAAAAACGCATTTCAAATACTAGAGACTTATGCTTCGGCACATACACACATATGAATAACATAATTATGCCCCGAAAGTTTGAATAAAAAAGTCCTGCTAGAAAAAAAGTTATTAAACATTTAATTTCCACAAAATAAGCCTCTTGCAGCCCAAGCGTTGTCGCTACGTCAACTGCGCAGTTGGCAGAGCGTGTGCTTAAGCGTGCGTCTGTGTGTGTGTATGTGTTGCTTGCAGTATATGTATATTTAAACTAAGCATAGCATATTTTAAGTACACTTCGCAGGGCTCAGGGTATCTCCTAGTCGAGCCGTCTCGACTAGAGCATTCTTACTTGTTTTTTTTTATTTTTATACCCTGAGCCCATTGAAAATGGGAAATCAGGGTATAATGTTTTTGTGAAAATGTATGTAACAGGCAGAAGGAGACGTCGCAGACCATACAAAGTATATATATTCTTGATCAGCTCGATGAGCTGAGTTGAAATAGCCCTGTCCGTCTGTCCGTCCGTCCGTCCGTCCGTCCGTCCGTCCGTCCGTCCGTCCGTCTGTGTGAACGCAGCGATCTCGTAAACCACAGAAGCTAGAGAGCTGAAATTTGACATGTATACTCCTGAATACCATACGCTATACGAGTTTTTTTCAAAAATTCGATAACTCTTCCTGTTCTCTTTTTATCGATAAATTTCGATAACTTTTCGTCTCTTTTACGTACCTTAAGAGCTAGAGACCAGAAATTCACTACATAGATTCCTGTTGTGAATGCAGACATTTTATAATTTTTGGTTTTTGGATGCCACGCCTCCTTCGCCCTAAATTTGCAAAAAACGCATTTCAGCATATACACACATATGAATAACATAATCATGCCCTAAAAGTTTGAATAAAAAAGTCCTTCTAGAAAAAAAGTTATTAGACATTTAATTTCGACAACATCAGCGTCTTGCAGCCCAAGCGCTGGCAGAGCGTGTGCTTGAGCGTGCTTCTGTGTGTGTGTGTGTGTGTTGCTTGCAATATATGTATATGTAAACTAAGCATAGAATATTTGAAGTATCGGCACTACGCAGGGCTTAGGATATCTCCTCGTCGAGCCGTCTCGACTAGAGCATTCTTACTTGTTTATACCCTGAGCCCATTGAAAATGGGAAATCAGGGTATAATGTTTTTGTGAAAATGTATGTAACAGGCAGAAGGAGACGTCGCAGACCATACCAAGTATATATATTCTTGATCAGCTCGATGAGCTGAGTTGAAATAGCCCTGTCCGTCTGTCCGTCCGTCCGTCCGTCCGTCCGTCCGTCCGTCCGTCCGTCTGTGTGAACGCAGCGATCTCGTAAACCACAGAAGCTAGAGAGCTGAAATTTGACATGTATACTCCTGAATACCATACGTTATACGAGTTTTTTTCTTCCCGTTCAAATACTAGAGACTTGTGCTTCGGCACATACACACATATGAATAACATAATCATGCCCTGAAAGTTTGAATAAAAAAGTCCTGCTAGAAAAAAAGTTATTAAACATTTAATTTCCACAACATAAGCCTCTTGCAGCCCAACCGCTGTCGCTACGGCAACTGCGCAGTTAGCAGAGCGTGTGCTTGAGCGAGCGTCTGTGTGTGTATGTGTTGCTTGCAATATATAGAATATTTGAATATATATAAGTATAGAATATTTGAAGTATCGGCACTTCGCAGGGCTCAGGGTATCTCCTAGTCGAGCCGTCTCGACTAGAGCATTCTTACTTGTTTTTTTATACAAAACAAAATTTTTTTCAGTATACTTGAACCTATGTATTTATATATGTACAGATTATAGATTATTTCTTCATTTCTGACTGAAACTTCTATTCGTTTTAGGAAGTGAACAGTTATAACTTATTAACTTATGCTTTTTTTTTGCGTGTTTGGGTACTGTGTCTTTTTATACCCTGAGCCCATTGAAAATGGGAAATCAGGGTATAATGTTTTTGTGAAAATGTATGTAACAGGCAGAAGGAGACGTCGCAGACCATACAATGTATATATATATTCTTGATCAGCTCGATGAGCTGAGTTGAAATAGCCCTGTCCGACTGTCCGTCCGTCCGTCCGTCCGTCCGTCTGTGTGAACGCAGCGATCTCGTAAACCACAGAAGCTAGAGAGCTGAAATTTGACATGTATACGAGTTTTTTTCAAAAATTCGATAACTCTTCCCGTTCTCTTTTTATCGATAAATTTCGATAACTTTTCGTCTCTATTACGTACCGTAAGAGCTAGAGACCTGAAATTTACTATGTAGATTCCTGTTGTGAATACAGACATTTTGTAATTTTTGGATTTTGGATGCCACGCCCCCTTCGCCCTAAATTTGCAAAAAACGCATTTCAAATACTAGAGACTTGTGCTTCGGCACATACACACGTATGAATAACATAATCATGCCCTGATAGATAGTTTGAATAAAAAAGTCCTTCTAGATAAAAATTTATTAAACATTTAATTTCCACAACATAAGCCTCTTGCAGCCCAAGCGCAGTCACTACGGCAACTGCGCAGTTGGCAGAGCGTGTGCTTGAGCGTGCGTCTGTGTGTGTGTATGTGTTGCTTGCAGTATATGTATATGTAACCTAAGCATTGCATATTTTAAGTATCGGCACTTCGCAGGGCTCAGAGTATCTCCTAGTCGAGCCGTCTCGACTAGAGCATTCTTACTTGTTTTATTTATTTATTTTTTTTTTTGTTTGTTGTTTTTATTTTTTTATTGAATGTTTATTGAATTTTCACTGCACTGCACTGCACATAGACACTGGCGGCTGCTCCCTCCGGCTATGCTGTTCCTCTGCTGCTAATTGATGGTTTGGCCACTGCGTTGGCGTTTGGCGACTCCAACAAATTGTGGTGCTCGTACCAAGACTGGCTGATCTTCGTTGGATTTATTTTTTTTTTCTTTGCTGTTATTAATATTTATTTTTGTCCAACTATTAGAACCCAGTCTGATACGGGCAGAACAGTATCTATTGGTTAAAGATAATAAATAGTTATTAATCTTTAACTTTCCTTCCTTACATACCTTTTTTTTTTCTTCGTTGCAGCCACGCTAAGTATATGGTATATATATAAGTATTCCGTTTTTTTTAATCTTATGATTTTCTTCTGATCCAAAAGACCGAGTTGAGCCGGTCGAGCTGGTTTTATAGCGTGAAAAAAACCCAAAAAGCTTGCAATTCAGCGGATCAGCTGAAACCTCAACCCGCTTAGCTACAGCTGCCCTAGCACGTGGTAAAGCATATCAAGCTCCGCTTGCAAGCTCCCTCGCTGCATCAAGGTCAGCCACAAGCTTCATGTAAGCTTGCGTTGATGCTTTCCCTGACGCTTGCGCAGCTTTTGCCGTGCGCACGCACATTAAGCGTAACGTTTATTTGTTTTTGACTTGGCTGATCTTTCGAATTGGTTTATAGAAAACAAGTAAGAATGCTCTAGTCGAGACGGCTCGACTAGGAGATACCCTGAGCCCTGCGAAGTGCCGATACTTCAAATATTCTATGCTTAGTTTACATATACATATATTAAATATATACACACACACAGACGCACGCTCAAGCACACGCTCTGCCAACTGCGCAGTTGACGTAGCGACTGCGCTTGGGCTGCACGAGGCTTATGTTGTGGAAATGAAATGTTTAATAATTTTTTTCTAGCTGGACTTTTTTATTCAAACTTTCAGGGCATGATTATGTTATTCATATTTGTGTATGTGCCGAAGCACAAGTCTCTAGTATTTGAAATGCGTTTTTTGCAAATTTAGGGCGAAGGGGGCGTGACATCCAAAAACCAAAAATTACAAAATGTCTGCATTCACAACAGGAATCTATATAGTGAATTTCTGGTCTCTAGCTCTTACGGTACGTAAAAGAGACGAAAAGTTATCGAAATTTATCGATAAAAAGAGAAGCGTATGGTATTCAGGAGTATACATGTCAAATTTCAGCTCTCTTGCTTCTGTGGTTTACGAGATCGCTGCGTTCACACAGACGGACGGACGGACGGACGGACAGACGGACAGGGCTATTTCAACTAAGCTCATCGAGCTGATCAAGAATATATATACTTTGTGTGGTCTGCGACGTCTCCTTCTGCCTGTTACATACATTTTCACAAAAACATTATACCCTGATTTCCCATTTTCAATGGGCTCAGGGTATAAAAATGAGGCGGCTATTGCTAAACTGCGACCATTACACCACCCGATAATATACCACCGTTAGACGGAATATTACCGGGAATATGTTCGGCTGTCTATTGCCTGATGTCTGAATGAAAAGTGAATGAAAAGTGACAAAAGATTCTGCGGTCCTGCAGGCAATTTTCCCAAACATTTCCCTTTTCCTCACAATTCCAGCACGTCAGATTGGCATTTGGCTTTTGTAATTTTGCAATTTCAACTTCTGCTGACTCTTCAGCATCTCAGTTCTGAGGCAGGTTTCCTCGAGTTCATCAATTTGACGACGAACAGCAACACGCTTGGGTCGAGGATAATTATTTGATCGACTTTTAAGGTCATTTGTTAGATTTTTGCTCATTTGCACCAATCTGCGCAAATGACCAACTGAGCTAACGGATTGATAAAGTAACTTATGTCGCATTTCAGGCAACTAGTTATTTTGCAGAATCTCTACCAATTCTTCTTCGCCGATTTTAGAACCAAATTTTTCAATTAATGCGGCCACAGAATCAAGAAAGGAAACAAACGAGTCCCTCACTCTTTGTTTTCTAGCTCGCACTAACTCCTTACTCATAAATTCTGAGCGATAATCTTTATATTGCTGTCAAAGTGCAGCACAAAAGTCATTCCAGATAATTTGATCGACCTGTTTATGGTGCCTCCAAAACCAATCTCGGGCTTTCCCAGAGAATAGAATGTGCACATGTTTGCAAAGCCCCATAAAGTCACTATCGAGAGTTTCATCAGTGAGAACTCGGACGCGATAAATAAACTCTTCAACTCCCAGTACTGCAGATGACCCATCAAAACGGAGTTTCCATTTTTGCATGGTGTCAGCGGTTTCCCTGCTTAGAGCAGACGAGCTTCCTGGCGAGTATGCCATAGGAGTGGGAACAAACGGAAGTTGTTCAGTATAAGACCGGCTCTAGTAGGCCGACCGCGCCGGCGAGTGTTAACGCCTCTTGGAGGAGGAGCTACGTTTCGGACAGAACTATTACTGACGTCTAATCCGGATATAAGAACCTCGCTGCCTTCGAGCGATCGTTCCGGAGGATTGACTATCGCCTCCGGTTGGACTTCCGGCAGTGTTTTGGCCAAATTGCGCGTTACCATACGCGAACCCCCTGGAACTGCTGAAGCTACACCTGATTTTGGGTCCGGCGAGCAATTGCCAATGACCAACTTAATTTGCCTCGGGTCCAATGCCGTATGACATTCTGGACATTCCGGTTTATTTGCTAGGCACTGATCCAAACATGGCTTATGAAAATTGTGTTTACAAGGGGTACAATAGCATTGCTGGGTATTGCTCATCCCTTGGTTACAAATGCTACACAAACTAAACGGGTTCTCCACGGCTTGCCTATCTTGAGGACTTCGTGAAATGGGAATGGGATTGATTTTAAATAAAATTTGAATTTGAAGAACTAAATTGATAGATTAAGGTCAGTATATCTGGGGTAGGAGTTTTGGTTTTCTTGATCGATTAGATTAGATTAGAACTTAAATCTGCCGTTCGATTATTGATATGCAGACATTTCTAGGTATTATGAGTGTTGGGCAAGGATACGCCAATTCAGCATATACGCTAGTTCCAGACAACACTCCCAATATCTAGTACCTCTGCCAGACAACATCTCACAGACAGACAGGTATGTGTTGAAATTGTACTAAAATCACTATCATTTGGTTCAGCATAATTATCAGGAGTACAATCAGTTGATATCCGCGCTGGGCCGAATATTTCATATTCTGGAATTGTATTCGATAATCTTACAAAACACAATAAAAATAGAAATCGAAGTTAAATAACAACCATACGAAGACAAACGAGCAAATGATGACTAGATGTTATGAATTAATATTGCATTTTTTTCATTCTAAGAGATTTCTCGGTCTGAGATTCAGCTCGAATCTTACAGCTTCGTAAATCCCACAAAGAATTGATGGAGCTCCTCAGTCACAATTGCGATAGGCCGACCAAGCAGGTCCAACCTATTTCTGCAATCTGGATTTTGAGCTTATTAACAATCACCAAAATGGGTGTTCTAACAAGTAGACTCTTTCTCCTACAAATAGAGACAAGACTTTGTAGTTACAAAGAACATTGAAACAAATTGGGACGCTGAAAGTTTAATGCCGGTTGGGCTACCGAACTCCAGTGCCCCACGTTGGGCGCCAAAAATTTATGTGACAAAATTTAATATCATTTTGTACTTGAGCCATTGGGTAAGA
The DNA here is from genome assembly GCA_035047485.1 of Drosophila peninsularis. Classification (NCBI taxonomy): domain Eukaryota; kingdom Metazoa; phylum Arthropoda; class Insecta; order Diptera; family Drosophilidae; genus Drosophila; species Drosophila peninsularis. The sequence continues at coordinate 32,307 of JAWNPN010000057.1, read as the reverse complement.
ATGCCTCTGTACGGAAAGTTCCGGCTCCTTCGCACATTGCGGCAAAGTTAAAGGGGAGCCGTGTTACCTTCCTGCGGTCGCGAGGTAGCAGAACGGGATCTTCTAGTTCCGTAGCTCATTCGGGAGTGTGGGGGAGTTCTTAGCTACCTCACGGCCGAGGTACATAAATTTTAAATTGTTAAGATCCCTAAGATAGGTTGGAGCTGTACTCCGAAATATGGGGACAACAACAAATGCCAACACAAGGAAAGACTGGCACAACACTTGGTCAGCAGTACACTAACACCCGTGGCCAAGATGCCATGGTTTCCTGGTTTCTTCCGTTTCGGAAACCCCCAAAGCGAAACACACCAACTCACTACCCCATAACACTGACCTATCGTCGACTCTTACCGACGCATTTTCACCAATAAATGTCTAAGACCAAAAATTTTTCGTTTCACAATTCAATAACATTCTTATTTAATAAAAACTCAATCATTAATACAACTCGGGATATACATTCTAAAGAAAAAAATAAAAATAGAACTTCTTAAAAGCTAAAGAAATTTACTATATAATAGGATTTATAGCTGACGTATATGATTAGATAATTTCAATAAATGTGGACTCATTTCATTTGATGTCATTTTATGTTATTTATATGTTATTTAATTTTTTTGTTTTTTTGTTGTTTTCTGCATTCAAGAAAAAAACAATTATTGCTATTATTATTATTATTATTATTCTTATTATTATTAATTATTATTTTTTTTTTATTGGGGTTGGTTTTTTTATTTAAATTATTTTTTCCAATAAATAAGCGAAGAAGAAAGAAGTAAACACTTACGGTTTTTATGAGTTTTTTTTTGTTTTCTCCCAACGGTGAAAGGCCTTTCCTTGTAGTGTGGTAAATTAGGGTTAGATTTGTTTAAAAATTGTAACTTCTTGCATGCAATATTATTTATTTATTTTTTTTTTTTTATTTACTTATTTAATTTTTTTTTTTGTTTTTGTTTTATTTATTATTATTATTGTGGTGATTTATTTATTTATTTATTTCCATTGTGTTTTTTTTTTTATTATTTATTTATTTATTTGTTTATTTTTAACTTTATTTTATTTATTTATTTATTTTTTTTTTTATATATTATATATATATTTTTGTATTCCTATATTTTATTAGTTCATTGTTAGTTAATTGTGCTCTTTCATGAGTTCCTATTTCCTATGGTTTTGTTCTGCACTAAAACTAAAATTTTTTATTTCGACACGTGGTTGGCGATGTGATATAATTCTACTGTAAGATTTTTTCAGTGTACTTGAACCTATGTATGTATATATGTACAGATTAAAGATTATTTCTTCATTTCTGACTGAGACTTCTATTCGTTTTAGGAAGTGAACAGTTATAACTTATTAACTTATGCTTTTTTTTTGCGTGTTTGGGTACTTTGTATTTTTTTTTCTGTTTTCTGTTTATTATTCTTTTTATTTTGAATGTTCACTGCACTGCACTGCACATATGTATACGCTGGCGGCTGCTCCCTCTGGACCGGCTATGCTTTTCCTCTGCTTCTAATTGATGGGTTGGCCACTGCGTTGGCGTTTGGCGACTCCAACAAACTGAGGTGCCCGTACCAAGACTGGCTGATCTTCGTTGGATTTATTTTTTTTTTTCTTTGCTGTTATTAATATTTATTTTTGTCCAACTATTAGAACCCAGTCTGATACGGGCAGAACAGTATCTATTTGTTAAAGATAATAAATAGTTATTAATCTATAACCTTCCTTCCTTACATACCTTTTTTTTTTTCTTCGTGGCAGCCACGCTAAGTATTTGTATATATATAGGTAATCCGCTTTGTATTTTATGTTTTTCTTTTGATCCAAAAGACCGAGTTGAGCCGGTCGAGCTGTTTTTATAGCGTGAAAAAAAACCCAAAAGCTCGGAAGGCCCAAAAGTTGGGTGCGGTTCCTGCAATTCAGCGGATCAGCTGAGGCAAAAGCTCATACCCGCTTAGCTACAGCTGCCCTTGCACGTGGTAAAGCTTATCAAGCTCCGCTTGCAAGCTCCCTCGCTGCATCAAGGTCAGCCACAAGCTTCACATAAGCTTGCGCGGACGCTTGCCCTGACGCTTGCGCAGCTTTTGCCGTGCGCGCGCACCGTAAGCGTAACGTTTATTTGTTTTTGACTCGGCTGTTCTTGCGAATTTAAAAAAAAAAATGTGGCGGCTATTGCTAAACTGCAACCATTACAAAGCGAAACACACCAACTCACTACCCCATTACACTGCCCTATCGTCGACTCTAACCGATACATTTTCACCAATAAATGTCTAAGACCATAAATTTTTCGTTTCACAATACAATAACATTCTTATTTAATAAAATCTCAATCATTAATACAACTACTGGATATACATTCTAAAGAAAAATAAAAACTTCTTAAAAGCTAAAGTATTTTACTTTATAATATGATTTATAGCTGACGTATATGATGAGATAATTTCAAGAAATGTGGACTCATTTTATTTGATGACATTTTATGTTATTTTTATGTTATTTAATTTTTGTTGTTTTCTACATTAAAAAAAACAATTATTATTATTATTATTATTTTATTTCATTTATTTTTTATTTGGTTGGTTGGTTGTATTTTGAATAATGGTTTTTTTCAATAAGTAAGCGAAGAAGAAAGAAGCAAACACTTACGGTTTTGATGAGTTTTTTGTTTTTTTTTTCCCAGCGGTGAAAGGGATTTCTTCGTGGTGGGGTAAATTAGGGTTAAGTTGAATTAGATTTGTTTGAAAATTGTGACTTCTTGCATCTTATTGTTATTATTATGCAATATTATTAATTTATTATTTTTTTATTTACTTATTTAATTTTTTTTTCGTTTATTTTTTTTTGTTTTATTTATTATTAATATTGTGGTGATTTATTTATTTATTTATTTTTTTTATATTATTAATATTTTATATTATATTATATATGTTTTTTTATATTCCTATATTTCATTAGTTCATTGTTAGTTAATTGTGCACTTTCATGAGTTCCTATTTCCTATGGTTTTGTTCTGCACTAACACCAAAAATTTTTATTTCGACAAGTGGTTGGCGATGCGACATAATTCTACTGTAAGATGGTTCTTTCTTTTTATACAAAAAAAATTTTTTCTGTGTACTTGAACCTATGTATGTATATATGTAAAGATTATAGATTATATATTGTGCTTCGGCACATACATACATATGAATAACATAATCATGCCCTGAAAGTTTGAATAAAAAAGTCCTTCTAGAAAAAAAGTTATTAAATTTTATTTAATTTCCATTGCGTAGGCGTCTTGCAGCCCGAGCGCAGTCGCTACGTACACTGCGCAGTTGGCAGAGCGTGTGCTTGAGCGTGCGTCTGTGTGTGTGTATGTGTTGCTTGCAATATATAAGTATGTAAGCTAAGCATAGAATATTTGAAGTATCGGCACTTCAGAGGGCCGTCTCGACTAGAGCATTCTTACTTGTTTAGATTTGGAACTCAATTGTAAATTTACGTTCTTTATAAACAATACTATTGATCCGCAATCGAAAGTTTCATTTGAAAAGGACTATCACTTCAATAAAAGTCGGTCGAGAAAAGAAAGTAAATTGTTGGGAACTTTTGCTAATTATAACCAGTATTTTCATCCGATTTTGGAATGATATACAATTTTGGAAGCGTATCTATATTCACAGATTTCCTATGGTCCAGGAACTTTAGAACATATTCAAATTACTCTGAAATATGGACTCTTGAATTTTACATGACTCTAACTCGGCTATTCTTTGTTAGCTTTCGAACTCAATTGTAAATTCAGGTTCTTTTTAAGGAACACTATCGAAAGTTTCATTTGAAAAGGTCAATCGCTTTAGTAAAAGTTGGTCGGTAAAATAAAGTAAATTGTTGGGAACTTTTGCTAATTATAATCAGTATTTTCATCCGATTTTGGAATGTTATACAATTTTGGAAGCGTATGTAATCAGAGAAACGATCTGTATTCACAGATTTTCTATGATCCAGGAACTTTAGAACATATTCAATTACTCTTAAATATTGACTCTTGAATTTTACATGACTCTAGCTCGGCTATTCTTTTTCAGATTTCGAACTCAATTGTAAATTTAGGTTCTTTTTAAGCAACACTATCGAAAGTTTCATTTGAAAAGGTCTATCGCTTAAGTGAAAAATGGTCGGTAAAATAAAGTAAATTGTTGGGAACTTTTGCTAATTATAACCAGTATTTTCATCCGATTTTGGAATGTTATACAATTTGGGAAGCGTATGTAATCAGAGAAACGATCTGTATTCACAGATTTTCTATGATCCAGGAACTTTAGAACATATTCAATTACTCTTAAATATTGACTCTTGAATTTTACATGACTCTAGCTCGTCTATTCTTTTTTAGATTTCGAACTCAAATGTAAATTTAGGTTGTTTATAAGTAATTGTATTGACCCGCAATCGAAAGTTTCATTTGAAATGATCTTTTACATTATTTAAAATTGGTCGAGAAAAACAGTAAATTTTCGGGAACTTTTGCTAATTATAACCAGTATTTTCATCCGATTTTGGAATGATATACAATTTTGGAAGCGTATTTTATCAGAGAAACGATCTGTATTCAGAGATTTTCTATGGTCAAGGAACTTTAGAACATATTCAAATTACTTTGAAATATTGACTCTTGAATTTTACATGACTCTAACTAGGCTATTCTTTGTTATATTTCGAACTCAATTGTAAATTTAGGTTCTTTTTAAGCAACACTATCGAAAGTTTCTTTTGAAAAGGTCTATCGCTTTAGTAAAAGTTGGTCGGTAAAATAAAGTAAATTGTTGGGAACTTTTGCTAATTATAACCAGTATTTTCATCCGATTTTGGAATGATATACAATTTTGGAAGCGTATTTAATCAAAGAAACGATCTGTATTCACAGATTTTCTATTGCCCAAGAACTTTTGAACATATTCACATTACTCTGAAAATATGGACTCTTGAATTTTACATGACTCCAGCTCGGCTATTCTTTTTTAGATTTCGAACTCAATTGTAAATTTATATTCTTTATAAGCAAAAATCGGAAGTTTCATTTGAAAAGGTTTATAACTTTAGTGTAAAGTCGGTCGAGAAAAGAAAGTAAATTGTTGGAAACTTTGGCTAATTATAACCGATATTTTCATCCGATTTTGGTAAGATATACAATATTGGAAGCGTATTTAATCAGGGAAACGATCTGTATTCACAGATTTTCTGTGGTCCAGGAACTTTAGAACATATTCAAATTACTCTGAAATATGGACTCTTGAATTTTACATGACTCTAACTAGGCTATTCTTTGTTAGATTTCGAACTCAATTGTAAATTTAGGTTCTTTTTAAGCAACACTATCGAAAGTTTCTTTTGAAAAGGTCTATCGCTTTAGTAAAAGTTGGTCGGTAAAATAAAGTAAATTGTTGGGAACTTTTGCTAATTATAACCAGTATTTTCATCCGATATTAGAATGTTATACAATTTTGGAAGCGTATGTAATCAGAGAAACGATCTGTATTCACAGAATTTCTATGGTCCAGCAACTTTATATTCAAATTACTCTGAAATACGGACTCTTGAATTTTACATGACTCCAGCTCGGCTATTCTTTTTTAGATTTCGAACTCAATTGTAAATTTAGGTTGTTTATAAGTAATTGTATTGACCCGCAATCGAAAGTTTCATTTGAAATGATCTTTTACATTATTTAAAGTTGGTCGAGAAAAAACAGTAAATTTTCGGGAACTTTTGCTAATTATAACCAGTATTTTCATCCGATTTTGGAATGATATACAATTTTGGAAGCGTATTTAATCAGAGAAACGATCTGTATTCACAGATTTTCTATGGTCCAGGAACTTTAGAACATATTCAAATTACTCTGAAATATGGACTCTTGAATTTTACATGACTCTAACTCGGCTATTCTTTGTTAGCTTGCGAACTCAATTGTAAATTCAGGTTCTTTTTAAGGAACACTATCGAAAGTTTCATTTGAAAAGGTCAATCGCTTTAGTAAAAGTTGGTCGGTAAAATAAAGTAAATTGTTTGGAACTTTTGCTAATTATAACCAGTATTTTCATCCGATTTTGGAATGATATACAATTTTGGAAGCGTATTTAATCAGAGAAACGATCTGTATTCAAAGATTTTCTATGGCCAAGGAACTTTAGAACATATTCAAATTACTCTGAAATATTGACTCTTGAATTTTACATGACTCTAGCTCGGCTATTCTTTTTTAGATTTCGAACTCAATTGTAAATTAAGGTTCTTTTTAAGCAGCACTATCGAAAAGTTTCATTTGAAAAGGTCTATCGCTTTAGTAAAAGTTGGTCGGTAAAACAAAGTTAATTGTTGGGAACTTTTGCTAATTATAACCAGTATTTTCATCCGATTTTGGAATGATATACAATTTTGGAAGCGCATTTAATCAGAGAAACGATCTGTATTAGATTTTCTATGGTCCAGGAACTTTTGAACATATTTACATTACTCTGAAAAATGGACTCTTGAATTTTACATGACTCTAACTCGGCTATTCTTTGTTAGATTTCGAACTCAATTGTAAATTTATGTAAGCAAAAATCGGAAGTTTCATTTGAAAAGGTTTATAACTTTAGTGTAAAGTCGGTCGGTAAAATAAAGTAAATTGTTGGGAACTTTTGCTAATTATAACCAGTATTTTCATCCGATTTTGGAATGTTATACAATTTTGGAAGCGTATGTAATCAGAGAAACGATCTGTATTCACAGATTTTCTATGGTCCAGGAACTTTAGAACATATTCAATTACTCTTAAATATTGACTCTTGAATTTTACATGACTCTAGCTCGGCTCGGATTCCGAACTCAACTGTAAATTTAGGTTCTTTTTAAGCAACACTATTGATACGCCATCGAAAGTTTCATTTGAAAAGGTCTATCGCTTTAGTAAAAGTTGGTCGAGAAAAGAGAGTAAATTTTCGGGAACTTTTGCTAATTATGACCAGTATTTTCATCCGATTTTGGAATGATATACAATTTTGGAAGCGTATTCAATCAGAGAAACGATCTGTATTCACAGATTTTCTGTGGTCTAGGAACTATAGAACATATTCAAATTACTCTAAAATATCGACTCTTGAATTTTACATGACTCTAACTCGGCTATTCTTTGTTAGCTTTCGAACTCAATTGTAAATTTAGGTTTTTTTTAAGGAACACTATCGAAAGTTTCATTTGAAAAGGTCAATCGCTTTAGTAAAAGTTGGTCGGTAAAATAAAGTAAATTGTTTGGAACTTTTGCTAATTATAACCAGTATTTTCATCCGATTTTGGAATGATATACAATTTTGGAAGCGTATTTAATCAGAGAAACGATCTGTATTCACAGAATTTCTATGGTCCAGCAACTTTATATTCAAATTACTCTGAAATACGGACTCTTGAATTTTACATGACTCCAGCTCGGCTATTCTTTTTTAGATTTCGAACTCAATTGTAAATTTAGGTTGTTTATAAGCAATTGTATTGACCCGCAATCGAAAGTTTCATTTGAAATGATCTTTTACATTATTTAAAGTTGGTCGAGAAAAAACAGTAAATTTTCGGGAACTTTTGCTAATTATGACCAGTATTTTCATCCGATTTTGGAATGATATACAATTTTGGAAGCGTATTCAATCAGAGAAACGATCTGTATTCACAGATTTTCTGTGGTCTAGGAACTATAGAACATATTCAAATTACTCTAAAATATCGACTCTTGAATTTTACATGACTCTAACTCGGCTATTCTTTGTTAGCTTTCGAACTCAATTGTAAATTTAGGTTTTTTTTAAGGAACACTATCGAAAGTTTCATTTGAAAAGGTCAATCGCTTTAGTAAAAGTTGGTCGGTAAAATAAAGTAAATTGTTTGGAACTTTTGCTAATTATAACCAGTATTTTCATCCGATTTTGGAATGATATACAATTTTGGAAGCGTATTTAATTAGAGAAACGATCTGTATTCAAAGATTTTCTATGGCCAAGGAACTTTAGAACATATTCAAATTACTCTGAAATATTGACTCTTGAATTTTACATGACTCTAGCTCGGCTATTCTTTTTTAGATTTCGAACTCAATTGTAAATTAAGGTTCTTTTAAGCAGCACTATCGAAAAGTTTCATTTGAAAAGGTCTATCGCTTTAGTAAAAGTTGGTCGGTAAAACAAAGTTAATTGTTGGGAACTTTTGCTAATTATAACCAGTATTTTCATCCGATTTTGGAATGATATACAATTTTGGAAGCGCATTTAATCAGAGAAACGATCTGTATTAGATTTTCTATGGTCCAGGAACTTTTGAACATATTTACATTACTCTGAAAAATGGACTCTTGAATTTTACATGACTCTAACTCGGCTATTCTTTGTTAGATTTCGAACTCAATTGTAAATTTATGTAAGCAAAAATCGGAAGTTTCATTTGAAAAGGTTTATAACTTTAGTGTAAAGTCGGTCGGTAAAATAAAGTAAATTGTTGGGAACTTTTGCTAATTATAACCAGTATTTTCATCCGATTTTGGAATGTTATACAATTTTGGAAGCGTATGTAATCAGAGAAACGATCTGTATTCACAGATTTTCTATGGTCCAGGAACTTTAGAACATATTCAATTACTCTTAAATATTGACTCTTGAATTTTACATGACTCTAGCTCGGCTCGGATTCCGAACTCAACTGTAAATTTAGGTTCTTTTTAAGCAACACTATTGATACGCCATCGAAAGTTTCATTTGAAAAGGTCTATCGCTTTAGTAAAAGTTGGTCGAGAAAAGAGAGTAAATTTTCGGGAACTTTTGCTAATTATGACCAGTATTTTCATCCGATTTTGGAATGATATACAATTTTGGAAGCGTATTCAATCAGAGAAACGATCTGTATTTACAGATTTTCTGTGGTCTAGGAACTATAGAACATATTCAAATTACTCTGAAATATGGACTCTTGAATTTTACATGACTCTAACTCGGCTATTCTTTGTTAGATTTCGAACTCAATTGTAAATTTAGGTTTTTTTTAAGGAACACTATCGAAAGTTTCATTTGAAAAGGTCAATCGTTTAGTAAAAGTTGGTCGGTAAAATAAAGTAAATTGTTGGGAACTTTTGCTAATTATAACCAGTATTTTCATCCGATTTTGGAATGTTATACAATTTTGGAAGCGTATGTAATCAGAGAAACGATCTGTATTCAAAGATTTTCTATGGTCAAGGAACTTTAGAACATTTTCAAATTACTCTGAAATATTGACTCTTGAATTTTACATGACTCTAACTCGGCTCGGATTCCGAACTCAACTGTAAATTTAGGTTCTTTTTAAGCAACACTATTGATACGCCATCGAAAGTTTCATTTGAAAAGGTCTATCGCTTTAGTAAAAGTTGGTCGAGAAAAGAGAGTAAATTTTCGGGAACTGTTGCTAATTATAACCAGTATTTTCATCCGATTTTGGAATGATATACAATTTTGGAAGCGTATTCAATCAGAGAAACGATCTGTATTTACAGATTTTCTGTGGTCTAGGAACTATAGAACATATTCAAATTACTCTGAAATATGGACTCTTGAATTTTACATGACTCTAACTCGGCTATTCTTTGTTAGCTTTCGAACTCAATTGTAAATTTAGGTTTTTTTTAAGGAACACTATCGAAAGTTTCATTTGAAAAGGTCAATCGTTTAGTAAAAGTTGGTCGGTAAAATAAAGTAAATTGTTTGGAACTTTTGCTAATTATAACCAGTATTTTCATCCGATTTTGGAATGATATACAAGTTTGGAAGCGTATTTAATCAGAGAAACGATCTGTATTCAAAGATTTTCTATGGTCAAGGAACTTTAGAACATTTTCAAATTACTCTGAAATATTGACTCTTGAATTTTACATGACTCTAGCTCGGCTATTCTGTGTTAGATTTCGAACTCAATTGTAAATTAAGGTTCTTTTTAAGCAGCACTATCGAAAGTTTCATTTGAAAAGGTCTATCGCTTTAGTAAAAGTTGGTCGGTAATATAAAGTAAATTGTTGGGAACTTTTGCTAATTATAACCAGTATTTTCATCCGATTTTGGAATGATATACAAGTTTGGAAGCGTATTTAATCAGAGAAACGATCTGTATTCAAAAATTTTCTATGGTCAAGGAACTTTAGAACATATTCAACTACTCTTAAATATTGACTCTTGAATTTTACATGACTCTAGCTCGGCTATTCTTTTTTAGATTTCGAACTCAATTGTAAATTTAGGTTGTTTATAAGGAATTGTATTGACCCGCAATCGAAAGTTTCATTTGAAATGATCTTTTACATTATTTAAAGTTGGTCAAGAAAAAACAGTAAATTTTCGGGAACTTTTGCTAATTATAACCAGTATTTTCATCAGATTTTGGAATGATATACAATTTTGGAAGCGTATTTAATCAGAGAAACGATCTGTATTCACAGATTTTCTATGGTCCAGGAACTTTAGAACGTATTCAAATTACTCTGAAATATGGACTCTTGAATTTTACATGACTCTAGCTCGGCTATTCTGTGTTAGATTTCGAACTCAATTGTAAATTTATGTAAGAAAAAATCGGAAGTTTCATTTGAAAAGGTTTATAAGTTTAGTGTAAAGTCGGTCGAGAAAAGAAAGTAAATTGTTGGAAACTTTGGCTTATTATAACCAGTATTTTCATCCGATTTTGGAATGATATACAATTTTGGAAGCGTATTTAATCAAAGAAACGATCTGTATTCACAGATTTTCTATTGCCCAAGAACTTTTGAACATATTCACATTACTCTGAAAATATGGACTCTTGAATTTTACATGACTCTAGCTCGGCTATTCTTTGTTAGATTTCGAACTCAATTGTAAATTTATGTTCTTTATAAGCAAAAATCGGAAGTTTCATTTGAAAAGGTTTATAGCTTTAGTGTAAAGTCGGTCGAGAAAAGAAAGTAAATTGTTGGGAACTTTTGCTAATTATAACCAGTATTTTCATCCGATTTGGTAAGATATACAATATTGGAAGCGTATTTAATCAGGGAAACGATCTGTATTCACAGATTTTCTGTGGTCCAGGAACTTTAAAACATATTCAAATTACTCTGAAATATGGACTCTTGAATTTTACATGACTCTAACTCGGCTCGAGATTCCGAACTCAACTGTAAATTTAGGTTCTTTTTAAGCAACACTATTGATACGCCATCGAAAGTTTCATTTGAAAAGGTCTATCGCTTTAGTAAAAGTTGGTCGGTAAAATAAAGTAAATTGTTGGGAACTTTTGCTAATTATAACCAGTATTTTCATCCGATTTTGGAATGATATACAATTTTGGAAGCGTATTTAATCAGAGAAACGATCTGTATTCAAAGATTTTCTATGGTCAAGGAACTTTAGAACATTTTCAAATTACTCTGAAATATTGACTCTTGAATTTTACATGACTCTAGCTCGGCTATTCTGTGTTAGATTTCGAACTCAATTGTAAATTAAGGTTCTTTTTAAGCAGCACTATCGAAAGTTTCATTTGAAAAGGTCTATCGCTTTAGTAAAAGTTGGTCGGTAATATAAAGTAAATTGTTGGGAACTTTTGCTAATTATAACCAGTATTTTCATCCGATTTTGGAATGATATACAAGTTTGGAAGCGTATTTAATCAGAGAAACGATCTGTATTCACAGATTTTCTATGGTCCAGGAACTTTAGAACATATTCAAATTACTCTGAAATATGGACTCTTGAATTTTACATGACTCTAACTCGGCTATTCTTTGTTAGATTTCGAACTCAATTGTAAATTTATGTAAGCAAAAATCGGAAGTTTCATTTGAAAAGGTTTATAACTTTAGTGTAAAGTCGGTCGAGAAAAGAAAGTAAATTGTTGGAAACTTTGGCTTATTATAACCAGTATTTTCATCCGATTTTGGAATGATATACAATTTTGGAAGCGTATTTAATCAAAGAAACGATCTGTATTCACAGATTTTCTATTGCCCAAGAACTTTTGAACATATTCACATTACTCTGAAAATATGGACTCTTGAATTTTACATGACTCTAGCTCGGCTATTCTTTGTTAGATTTCGAACTCAATTGTAAATTTATGTTCTTTATAAGCAAAAATCGGAAGTTTCATTTGAAAAGGTTTATAGCTTTAGTGTAAAGTCGGTCGAGAAAAGAAAGTAAATTGTTGGGAACTTTTGCTAATTATAACCAGTATTTTCATCCGATTTTGGTAAGATATACAATATTGGAAGCGTATTTAATCAGGGAAACGATCTGTATTCACAGATTTTCTGTGGTCCAGGAACTTTAGAACATATTCAAATTACTCTGAAATATGGACTCTTGAATTTTACATGACTCTAACTCGGCTCGGATTCCGAACTCAACTGTAAATTTAGGTTCTTTTTAAGCAACACTATTGATACGCCATCGAAAGTTTCATTTGAAAAGGTCTATCGCTTTAGTAAAAGTTGGTCGGTAAAATAAAGTAAATTGTTGGGAACTTTTGCTAATTATAACCAGTATTTTCATCCGATTTTGGAATGATATACAAGTTTGGAAGCGTATTTAATCAGAGAAACGATCTGTATTCAAAGATTTTCTATGGTCAAGGAACTTTAGAACATTTTCAAATTACTCTGAAATATTGACTCTTGAATTTTACATGACTCTAGCTCGGCTATTCTGTGTTAGATTTCGAACTCAATTGTAAATTAAGGTTCTTTTTAAGCAGCACCATCGAAAGTTTCATTTGAAAAGGTCTATCGCTTTAGTAAAAGTTGGTCGGTAATATAAAGTAAATTGTTGGGAACTTTTGCTAATTATAACCAGTATTTTCATCCGATTTTGGAATGATATACAAGTTTGGAAGCGTATTTAATCAGAGAAACGATCTGTATTCAAAAATTTTCTATGGTCAAGGAACTTTAGAACATATTCAACTACTCTTAAATATTTACTCTTGAATTTTACATGACTCTAGCTCGGCTATTCTTTTTTAGATTTCGAACTCAATTGTAAATTTAGGTTGTTTATAAGGAATTGTATTGACCCGCAATCGAAAGTTTCATTTGAAATGATCTTTTACATTATTTAAAGTTGGTCAAGAAAAAACAGTAAATTTTCGGGAACTTTTGCTAATTATAACCAGTATTTTCATCAGATTTTGGAATGATATACAATTTTGGAAGCGTATTTAATCAGAGAAACGATCTGTATTCACAGATTTTCTATGGTCCAGGAACTTTAGAACGTATTCAAATTACTCTGAAATATGGACTCTTGAATTTTACATGACTCTAGCTCGGCTATTCTGTGTTAGATTTCGAACTCAATTGTAAATTAAGGTTCTTTTTAAGCAGCACTATCGAAAGTTTCATTTGAAAAGGTCTATCGCTTTAGTAAAAGTTGGTCGGTAATATAAAGTAAATTGTTGGAAACTTTGGCATATTATAACCAGTATTTTCATCCGATTTTGGAATGATATACAATTTTGGAAGCGTATTTAATCAGAGAAACGATCTGTATTCACAGATTTTCTATGGTCCAGGAACTTTAGAACATATTCAAATTACTCTGAAATATGGACTCTTGAATTTTACATGACTCTAACTCGGCTATTCTTTGTTAGCTTTCGAACTCAATTGTAAATTTAGGTTTTTTTTAAGGAACACTATCGAAAGTTTCATTTGAAAAGGTCAATCGTTTAGTAAAAGTTGGTCGGTAAAATAAAGTAAATTGTTGGGAACTTTTGCTAATTATAACCAGTATTTTCATCCGATTTTGGAATGATATACAAGTTTGGAAGCGTATTTAATCAGAGAAACGATCTGTATTCAAAGATTTTCTATGGTCAAGGAACTTTAGAACATTTTCAAATTATTCTGAAATATTGACTCTTGAATTTTACATGACTCTAGCTCGGCTATTCTGTGTTAGATTTCGAACTCAATTGTAAATTAAGGTTCTTTTTAAGCAGCACTATCGAAAGTTTCATTTGAAAAGGTCTATCGCTTTAGTAAAAGTTGGTCGGTAATATAAAGTAAATTGTTAGGAACTTTTGCTAATTATAACCAGTATTTTCATCCGATTTTGGAATGATATACAAGTTTGGAAGCGTATTTAATCAGAGAAACGATCTGTATTCAAAAATTTTCTATGGTCAAGGAACTTTAGAACATATTCAACTACTCTTAAATATTTACTCTTGAATTTTACATGACTCTAGCTCGGCTATTCTTTTTTAGATTTCGAACTCAATTGTAAATTTAGGTTGTTTATAAGGAATTGTATTGACCCGCAATCGAAAGTTTCATTTGAAATGATCTTTTACATTATTTAAAGTTGGTCAAGAAAAACAGTAAATTTTCGGGAACTTTTGCTAATTATAACCAGTATTTTCATCAGATTTTGGAATGATATACAATTTTGAAAGCGTATTTAATCAGAGAAACGATCTGTATTCACAGATTTTCTATGGTCCAGGAACTTTAGAACGTATTCAAATTACTCTGAAATATGGACTCTTGAATTTTACATGACTCTAACTCGGCTATTCTTTGTTAGCTTTCGAACTCAATTGTAAATTTAGGTTTTTTTTAAGGAACACTATCGAAAGTTTCATTTGAAAAGTCAATCGTTTAGTAAAAGTTGGTCGGTAAAATAAAGTAAATTGTTGGGAACTTTTGCTAATTATAACCAGTATTTTCATCCGATTTTGGAATGATATACAAGTTTGGAAGCGTATTTAATCAGAGAAACGATCTGTATTCAAAGATTTTCTATGGTCAAGGAACTTTAGAACATTTTCAAATTACTCTGAAATATTGACTCTTGAATTTTACATGACTCTAGCTCGGCTATTCTGTGTTAGATTTCGAACTCAATTGTAAATTAAGGTTGTTTTTAAGCAGCACTATCGAAAGTTTCATTTGAAAAGGTCTATCGCTTTAGTAAAAGTTGGTCGGTAATATAAAGAAAATTGTTGGGAACTTTTGCTAATTATAACCAGTATTTTCATCCGATTTTGGAATGATATACAAGTTTGGAAGCGTATTTAATCAGAGAAACGATCTGTATTCAAAAATTTTCTATGGTCAAGGAACTTTAGAACATATTCAACTACTCTTAAATATTGACTCTTGAATTTTACATGACTCTAGCTCGGCTATTCTTTTTTAGATTTCGAACTCAATTGTAAATTTAGGTTGTTTATAAGGAATTGTATTGACCCGCAATCGAAAGTTTCATTTGAAATGATCTTTTACATTATTTAAAGTTGGTCAAGAAAAAACAGTAAATTTTCGGGAACTTTTGCTAATGATATACAATTTTGGAAGCGTATTTAATCAGAGAAACGATCTGTATTCACAGATTTTCTATGGTCCAGGAACTTTAGAACATATACAAATTACTCTGAAATATGGACTCTTGAATTTTACATGACTCTAACTCGGCTATTCTTTGTTAGCTTTCGAACTCAATTGTAAATTAAGGTTCTTTTTAAGCAGCACTATCGAAAGTTTCATTTGAAAAGGTCTATCGCTTTAGTAAAAGTTGGTCGGTAATATAAAGTAAATTGTTGGGAACTTTTGCTAATTATAACCAGTATTTTCATCCGATTTTGGAATGATATACAAGTTTGGAAGCGTATTTAATCAGAGAAACGATCTGTATTCACAGATTTTCTATGGTCCAGGAACTTTAGAACATATTCAAATTACTCTGAAATATGGACTCTTGAATTTTACATGACTCTAGCTCGGCTATTCTGTGTTAGATTTCGAACTCAATTGTAAATTGAGGTTCTTTTTAAGCAGCACCATGGAAAGTTTCATTTGAAAAGGTCTATCGCTTTAGTAAAAGTTGGTCGGTAATATAAAGTAAATTGTTGGGAACTTTTGCTAATTATAACCAGTATTTTCATCCGATTTTGGAATGATATACAAGTTTGGAAGCGTATTTAATCAGAGAAACGATCTGTATTCAAAGATTTTCTATGGTCAAGGAACTTTAGAACATATTCAACTACTCTTAAATATTGACTCTTGAATTTTACATGACTCTAGCTCGGCTATTCTTTTTTAGATTTCGAACTCAATTGTAAATTTAGGTTGTTTATAAGGAATTGTATTGACCCGCAATCGAAAGTTTCATTTGAAATGATCTTTTACATTATTTAAAGTTGGTCAAGAAAAAACAGTAAATTTTCGGGAACTTTTGCTAATTATAACCAGTATTTTCATCCGATTTTGGAATGATATACAATTTTGGAAGCGTATTTAATCAGAGAAACGATCTGTATTCACAGATTTTCTATGGTCCAGGAACTTTAGAACATATTCAAATTACTCTGAAATATGGACTCTTGAATTTTACATGACTCTAACTCGGCTATTCTTTGTTAGCTTTCGAACTCAATTGTAAATTTATGTAAGCAAAAATCGGAAGTTTCATTTGAAAAGGTTTATAAGTTTAGTGTAAAGTCGGTCGAGAAAAGAAAGTAAATTGTTGGAAACTTTGGCTTATTATAACCAGTATTTTCATCCGATTTTGGAATGATATACAATTTTGGAAGCGTATTTAATCAAAGAAACGATCTGTATTCACAGATTTTCTATTGCCCAAGAACTTTTGAACATATTCACATTACTCTGAAAATATGGACTCTTGAATTTTACATGACTCTAGCTCGGCTATTCTTTGTTAGATTTCGAACTCAATTGTAAATTTATGTTCTTTATAAGCAAAAATCGGAAGTTTCATTTGAAAAGGTTTATAGCTTTAGTGTAAAGTCGGTCGAGAAAAGAAAGTAAATTGTTGGGAACTTTTGCTAATTATAACCAGTATTTTCATCCGATTTTGGTAAGATATACAATATTGGAAGCGTATTTAATCAGGGAAACGATCTGTATTCACAGATTTTCTGTGGTCCAGGAACTTTAGAACATATTCAAATTACTCTGAAATATGGACTCTTGAATTTTACATGACTCTAACTCGGCTCGGATTCCGAACTCAACTGTAAATTTAGGTTCTTTTTAAGCAACACTATTGATACGCCATCGAAAGTTTCATTTGAAAAGGTCTATCGCTTTAGTAAAAGTTGGTCGGTAAAATAAAGTAAATTGTTGGGAACTTTTGCTAATTATAACCAGTATTTTCATCCGATTTTGGAATGATATACAAGTTTGGAAGCGTATTTAATCAGAGAAACGATCTGTATTCAAAGATTTTCTATGGCCAAGGAACTTTAGAACATTTTCAAATTACTCTGAAATATTGACTCTTGAATTTTACATGACTCTAGCTCGGCTATTCTGTGTTAGATTTCGAACTCAATTGTAAATTAAGGTTCTTTTTAAGCAGCACTATCGAAAGTTTCATTTGAAAAGGTCTATCGCTTTAGTAAAAGTTTGTCGGTAAAACAAAGTTAATTGTTGGGAACTTTTGCTAATAATAACCAGCATTTTCATCCGATTTTGGAATGATATACAAGTTTGGAAGCGTATTTAATCAGAGAAACGATCTGTATTCAAAGATTTTCTATGGTCAAGGAACTTTAGAACATATTCAACTACTCTTAAATATTGACTCTTGAATTTTACATGACTCTAGCTCGGCTATTCTTTTTTAGATTTCGAACTCAATTGTAAATTTAGGTTGTTTATAAGGAATTGTATTGACCCGCAATCGAAAGTTTCATTTGAAATGATCTTTTACATTATTTAAAGTTGGTCAAGAAAAAACAGTAAATTTTCGGGAACTTTTGCTAATTATAACCAGTATTTTCATCCGATTTTGGAATGATATACAATTTTGGAAGCGTATTTAATCAGAGAAACGATCTGTATTCACAGATTTTCTATGGTCCAGGAACTTTAGAACATATTCAAATTACTCTGAAATATGGACTCTTGAATTTTACATGACTCTAACTCGGCTATTCTTTGTTAGCTTTCGAACTCAATTGTAAATTTATGTAAGCAAAAATCGGAAGTTTCATTTGAAAAGGTTTATAAGTTTAGTGTAAAGTCGGTCGAGAAAAGAAAGTAAATTGTTGGAAACTTTGGCTTATTATAACCAGTATTTTCATCCGATTTTGGAATGATATACAATTTTGGAAGCGTATTTAATCAAAGAAACGATCTGTATTCACAGATTTTCTATGGTCCAGGAACTTTAGAACATATTCAAATTACTCTGAAATATGGACTCTTGAATTTTACATGACTCTAGCTCGGCTATTCTGTGTTAGATTTCGAACTCAATTGTAAATTAAGGTTCTTTTTAAGCAGCACTATCGAAAGTTTCATTTGAAAAGGTCTATCGCTTTAGTAAAAGTTGGTCGGTAATATAAAGTAAATTGTTGGGAACTTTTGCTAATTATAACCAGTATTTTCATCCGATTTTGGAATGATATACAAGTTTGGAAGCGTATTTAATCAGAGAAACGATCTGTATTCACAGATTTTCTATGGTCCAGGAACTTTAGAACATATTCAAATTACTCTGAAATATGGACTCTTGAATTTTACATGACTCTAACTCGGCTATTCTTTGTTAGCTTTCGAACTCAATTGTAAATTTATGTAAGCAAAAATCGGAAGTTTCATTTGAAAAGGTTTATAAGTTTAGTGTAAAGTCGGTCGAGAAAAGAAAGTAAATTGTTGGAAACTTTGGCTTATTATAACCAGTATTTTCATCCGATTTTGGAATGATATACAATTTTGGAAGCGTATTTAATCAAAGAAACGATCTGTATTCACAGATTTTCTATTGCCCAAGAACTTTTGAACATATTCACATTACTCTGAAAATATGGACTCTTGAATTTTACATGACTCTAGCTCGGCTATTCTTTGTTAGATTTCGAACTCAATTGTAAATTTATGTTCTTTATAAGCAAAAATCGGAAGTTTCATTTGAAAAGGTTTATAGCTTTAGTGTAAAGTCGGTCGAGAAAAGAAAGTAAATTGTTGGGAACTTTTGCTAATTATAACCAGTATTTTCATCCGATTTTGGTAAGATATACAATATTGGAAGCGTATTTAATCAGGGAAACGATCTGTATTCACAGATTTTCTGTGGTCCAGGAACTTTAGAACATATTCAAATTACTCTGAAATATGGACTCTTGAATTTTACATGACTCTAACTCGGCTATTCGTTAGATTCCGAACTCAACTGTAAATTTAGGTTCTTTTTAAGCAACACTATTGATACGCCATCGAAAGTTTCATTTGAAAAGGTCTATCGCTTTAGTAAAAGTTGGTCGGTAAAATAAAGTAAATTGTTGGGAACTTTTGCTAATTATAACCAGTATTTTCATCCGATTTTGGAATGATATACAAGTTTGGAAGCGTATTTAATCAGAGAAACGATCTGTATTCAAAGATTTTCTATGGTCAAGGAACTTTAGAACATTTTCAAATTACTCTGAAATATTGACTCTTGAATTTTACATGACTCTAGCTCGGCTATTCTGTGTTAGATTTCGAACTCAATTGTAAATTAAGGTTCTTTTTAAGCAGCACCATCGAAAGTTTCATTTGAAAAGGTCTATCGCTTTAGTAAAAGTTGGTCGGTAATATAAAGTAAATTGTTGGGAACTTTTGCTAATTATAACCAGTATTTTCATCCGATTTTGGAATGATATACAAGTTTGGAAGCGTATTTAATCAGAGAAACGATCTGTATTCAAAGATTTTCTATGGTCAAGGAACTTTAGAACATATTCAACTACTCTTAAATATTGACTCTTGAATTTTACATACTCTGCTCGGCTATTCTTTTAGATTTCGAACTCAATTGTAAATTTAGGTTGTTTTAGGAATTGTATTGATCCGCAATCGAAAGTTTCATTTGAAATGATCTTTTACATTATTTAAAGTTGGTCAAGAAAAAACAGTAAATTTTCGGGAACTTTTGCTAATTATAACCAGTATTTTCATCAGATTTTGGAATGATATACAAGTTTGGAAGCGTATTTAATCAGAGAAACGATCTGTATTCAAAGATTTTCTATGGTCAAGGAACTTTAGAACATTTTCAAATTATTCTGAAATATTGACTCTTGAATTTTACATGACTCTAGCTCGGCTATTCTGTGTTAGATTTCGAACTCAATTGTAAATTAAGGTTCTTTTTAAGCAGCACTATCGAAAGTTTCATTTGAAAAGGTCTATCGCTTTAGTAAAAGTTGGTCGGTAATATAAAGTAAATTGTTAGGAACTTTTGCTAATTATAACCAGTATTTTCATCCGATTTTGGAATGATATACAAGTTTGGAAGCGTATTTAATCAGAGAAACGATCTGTATTCAAAAATTTTCTATGGTCAAGGAACTTTAGAACATATTCAACTACTCTTAAATATTTACTCTTGAATTTTACATGACTCTAGCTCGGCTATTCTTTTTTAGATTTCGAACTCAATTGTAAATTTAGGTTGTTTATAAGGAATTGTATTGACCCGCAATCGAAAGTTTCATTTGAAATGATCTTTTACATTATTTAAAGTTGGTCAAGAAAAAACAGTAAATTTTCGGGAACTTTTGCTAATTATAACCAGTATTTTCATCAGATTTTGGAATGATATACAATTTTGAAAGCGTATTTAATCAGAGAAACGATCTGTATTCACAGATTTTCTATGGTCCAGGAACTTTAGAACGTATTCAAATTACTCTGAAATATGGACTCTTGAATTTTACATGACTCTAACTCGGCTATTCTTTGTTAGCTTTCGAACTCAATTGTAAATTTAGGTTTTTTTAAGGAACACTATCGAAAGTTTCATTTGAAAAGTCAATCGTTTAGTAAAAGTTGGTCGGTAAAATAAAGTAAATTGTTGGGAACTTTTGCTAATTATAACCAGTATTTTCATCCGATTTTGGAATGATATACAAGTTTGGAAGCGTATTTAATCAGAGAAACGATCTGTATTCAAAGATTTTCTATGGTCAAGGAACTTTAGAACATTTTCAAATTACTCTGAAATATTGACTCTTGAATTTTACATGACTCTAGCTCGGCTATTCTGTGTTAGATTTCGAACTCAATTGTAAATTAAGGTTGTTTTTAAGCAGCACTATCGAAAGTTTCATTTGAAAAGGTCTATCGCTTTAGTAAAAGTTGGTCGGTAATATAAAGAAAATTGTTGGGAACTTTTGCTAATTATAACCAGTATTTTCATCCGATTTTGGAATGATATACAAGTTTGGAAGCGTATTTAATCAGAGAAACGATCTGTATTCAAAAATTTTCTATGGTCAAGGAACTTTAGAACATATTCAACTACTCTTAAATATTGACTCTTGAATTTTACATGACTCTAGCTCGGCTATTCTTTTTTAGATTTCGAACTCAATTGTAAATTTAGGTTGTTTATAAGGAATTGTATTGACCCGCAATCGAAAGTTTCATTTGAAATGATCTTTTACATTATTTAAAGTTGGTCAAGAAAAAACAGTAAATTTTCGGGAACTTTTGCTAATGATATACAATTTTGGAAGCGTATTTAATCAGAGAAACGATCTGTATTCACAGATTTTCTATGGTCCAGGAACTTTAGAACATATACAAATTACTCTGAAATATGGACTCTTGAATTTTACATGACTCTAACTCGGCTATTCTTTGTTAGCTTTCGAACTCAATTGTAAATTAAGGTTCTTTTTAAGCAGCACTATCGAAAGTTTCATTTGAAAAGGTCTATCGCTTTAGTAAAAGTTGGTCGGTAATATAAAGTAAATTGTTGGGAACTTTTGCTAATTATAACCAGTATTTTCATCCGATTTTGGAATGATATACAAGTTTGGAAGCGTATTTAATCAGAGAAACGATCTGTATTCACAGATTTTCTATGGTCCAGGAACTTTAGAACATATTCAAATTACTCTGAAATATGGACTCTTGAATTTTACATGACTCTAGCTCGGCTATTCTGTGTTAGATTTCGAACTCAATTGTAAATTGAGGTTCTTTTTAAGCAGCACCATGGAAAGTTTCATTTGAAAAGGTCTATCGCTTTAGTAAAAGTTGGTCGGTAATATAAAGTAAATTGTTGGGAACTTTTGCTAATTATAACCAGTATTTTCATCCGATTTTGGAATGATATACAAGTTTGGAAGCGTATTTAATCAGAGAAACGATCTGTATTCAAAGATTTTCTATGGTCAAGGAACTTTAGAACATATTCAACTACTCTTAAATATTGACTCTTGAATTTTACATGACTCTAGCTCGGCTATTCTTTTTTAGATTTCGAACTCAATTGTAAATTTAGGTTGTTTATAAGGAATTGTATTGACCCGCAATCGAAAGTTTCATTTGAAATGATCTTTTACATTATTTAAAGTTGGTCAAGAAAAAACAGTAAATTTTCGGGAACTTTTGCTAATTATAACCAGTATTTTCATCCGATTTTGGAATGATATACAATTTTGGAAGCGTATTTAATCAGAGAAACGATCTGTATTCACAGATTTTCTATGGTCCAGGAACTTTAGAACATATTCAAATTACTCTGAAATATGGACTCTTAAATTTTACATGACTCTAACTCGGCTATTCTTTGTTAGCTTTCGAACTCAATTGTAAATTTATGTAAGCAAAAATCGGAAGTTTCATTTGAAAAGGTTTATAAGTTTAGTGTAAAGTCGGTCGAGAAAAGAAAGTAAATTGTTGGAAACTTTGGCTTATTATAACCAGTATTTTCATCCGATTTTGGAATGATATACAATTTTGGAAGCGTATTTAATCAAAGAAACGATCTGTATTCACAGATTTTCTATGGTCCAGGAACTTTAGAACATATTCAAATTACTCTGAAATATGGACTCTTGAATTTTACATGACTCTAGCTCGGCTATTCTGTGTTAGATTTCGAACTCAATTGTAAATTAAGGTTCTTTTTAAGCAGCACTATCGAAAGTTTCATTTGAAAAGGTCTATCGCTTTAGTAAAAGTTGGTCGGTAATATAAAGTAAATTGTTGGGAACTTTTGCTAATTATAACCAGTATTTTCATCCGATTTTGGAATGATATACAAGTTTGGAAGCGTATTTAATCAGAGAAACGATCTGTATTCACAGATTTTCTATGGTCCAGGAACTTTAGAACATATTCAAATTACTCTGAAATATGGACTCTTGAATTTTACATGACTCTAACTCGGCTATTCTTTGTTAGCTTTCGAACTCAATTGTAAATTTATGTAAGCAAAAATCGGAAGTTTCATTTGAAAAGGTTTATAAGTTTAGTGTAAAGTCGGTCGAGAAAAGAAAGTAAATTGTTGGAAACTTTGGCTTATTATAACCAGTATTTTCATCCGATTTTGGAATGATATACAATTTTGGAAGCGTATTTAATCAAAGAAACGATCTGTATTCACAGATTTTCTATTGCCCAAGAACTTTTGAACATATTCACATTACTCTGAAAATATGGACTCTTGAATTTTACATGACTCTAGCTCGGCTATTCTTTGTTAGATTTCGAACTCAATTGTAAATTTATGTTCTTTATAAGCAAAAATCGGAAGTTTCATTTGAAAAGGTTTATAGCTTTAGTGTAAAGTCGGTCGAGAAAAGAAAGTAAATTGTTGGGAACTTTTGCTAATTATAACCAGTATTTTCATCCGATTTTGGTAAGATATACAATATTGGAAGCGTATTTAATCAGGGAAACGATCTGTATTCACAGATTTTCTGTGGTCCAGGAACTTTAGAACATATTCAAATTACTCTGAAATATGGACTCTTGAATTTTACATGACTCTAACTCGGCTCGGATTCCGAACTCAACTGTAAATTTAGGTTCTTTTTAAGCAACACTATTGATACGCCATCGAAAGTTTCATTTGAAAAGGTCTATCGCTTTAGTAAAAGTTGGTCGGTAAAATAAAGTAAATTGTTGGGAACTTTTGCTAATTATAACCAGTATTTTCATCCGATTTTGGAATGATATACAAGTTTGGAAGCGTATTTAATCAGAGAAACGATCTGTATTCAAAGATTTTCTATGGTCAAGGAACTTTAGAACATTTTCAAATTACTCTGAAATATTGACTCTTGAATTTTACATGACTCTAGCTCGGCTATTCTGTGTTAGATTTCGAACTCAATTGTAAATTAAGGTTCTTTTTAAGCAGCACCATCGAAAGTTTCATTTGAAAAGGTCTATCGCTTTAGTAAAAGTTGGTCGGTAATATAAAGTAAATTGTTGGGAACTTTTGCTAATTATAACCAGTATTTTCATCCGATTTTGGAATGATATACAAGTTTGGAAGCGTATTTAATCAGAGAAACGATCTGTATTCAAAGATTTTCTATGGTCAAGGAACTTTAGAACATATTCAACTACTCTTAAATATTGACTCTTGAATTTTACATGACTCTAGCTCGGCTATTCTTTTTTAGATTTCGAACTCAATTGTAAATTTAGGTTGTTTATAAGGAATTGTATTGACCCGCAATCGAAAGTTTCATTTGAAATGATCTTTTACATTATTTAAAGTTGGTCAAGAAAAAACAGTAAATTTTCGGGAACTTTTGCTAATTATAACCAGTATTTTCATCAGATTTTGGAATGATATACAAGTTTGGAAGCGTATTTAATCAGAGAAACGATCTGTATTCAAAGATTTTCTATGGTCAAGGAACTTTAGAACATTTTCAAATTATTCTGAAATATTGACTCTTGAATTTTACATGACTCTAGCTCGGCTATTCTGTGTTAGATTTCGAACTCAATTGTAAATTAAGGTTCTTTTTAAGCAGCACTATCGAAAGTTTCATTTGAAAAGGTCTATCGCTTTAGTAAAAGTTGGTCGGTAATATAAAGTAAATTGTTAGGAACTTTTGCTAATTATAACCAGTATTTTCATCCGATTTTGGAATGATATACAAGTTTGGAAGCGTATTTAATCAGAGAAACGATCTGTATTCAAAAATTTTCTATGGTCAAGGAACTTTAGAACATATTCAACTACTCTTAAATATTTACTCTTGAATTTTACATGACTCTAGCTCGGCTATTCTTTTTTAGATTTCGAACTCAATTGTAAATTTAGGTTGTTTATAAGGAATTGTATTGACCCGCAATCGAAAGTTTCATTTGAAATGATCTTTTACATTATTTAAAGTTGGTCAAGAAAAAACAGTAAATTTTCGGGAACTTTTGCTAATTATAACCAGTATTTTCATCAGATTTTGGAATGATATACAATTTTGAAAGCGTATTTAATCAGAGAAACGATCTGTATTCACAGATTTTCTATGGTCCAGGAACTTTAGAACGTATTCAAATTACTCTGAAATATGGACTCTTGAATTTTACATGACTCTAACTCGGCTATTCTTTGTTAGCTTTCGAACTCAATTGTAAATTTAGGTTTTTTTTAAGGAACACTATCGAAAGTTTCATTTGAAAAGTCAATCGTTTAGTAAAAGTTGGTCGGTAAAATAAAGTAAATTGTTGGGAACTTTTGCTAATTATAACCAGTATTTTCATCCGATTTTGGAATGATATACAAGTTTGGAAGCGTATTTAATCAGAGAAACGATCTGTATTCAAAGATTTTCTATGGTCAAGGAACTTTAGAACATTTTCAAATTACTCTGAAATATTGACTCTTGAATTTTACATGACTCTAGCTCGGCTATTCTGTGTTAGATTTCGAACTCAATTGTAAATTAAGGTTGTTTTTAAGCAGCACTATCGAAAGTTTCATTTGAAAAGGTCTATCGCTTTAGTAAAAGTTGGTCGGTAATATAAAGAAAATTGTTGGGAACTTTTGCTAATTATAACCAGTATTTTCATCCGATTTTGGAATGATATACAAGTTTGGAAGCGTATTTAATCAGAGAAACGATCTGTATTCAAAAATTTTCTATGGTCAGGAACTTTAGAACATATTCAACTACTCTTAAATATTGACTCTTGAATTTTACATGACTCTAGCTCGGCTATTCTTTTTTAGATTTCGAACTCAATTGTAAATTTAGGTTGTTTATAAGGAATTGTATTGACCCGCAATCGAAAGTTTCATTTGAAATGATCTTTTACATTATTTAAAGTTGGTCAAGAAAAAACAGTAAATTTTCGGGAACTTTTGCTAATGATATACAATTTTGGAAGCGTATTTAATCAGAGAAACGATCTGTATTCACAGATTTTCTATGGTCCAGGAACTTTAGAACATATACAAATTACTCTGAAATATGGACTCTTGAATTTTACATGACTCTAACTCGGCTATTCTTTGTTAGCTTTCGAACTCAATTGTAAATTAAGGTTCTTTTTAAGCAGCACTATCGAAAGTTTCATTTGAAAAGGTCTATCGCTTTAGTAAAAGTTGGTCGGTAATATAAAGTAAATTGTTGGGAACTTTTGCTAATTATAACCAGTATTTTCATCCGATTTTGGAATGATATACAAGTTTGGAAGCGTATTTAATCAGAGAAACGATCTGTATTCACAGATTTTCTATGGTCCAGGAACTTTAGAACATATTCAAATTACTCTGAAATATGGACTCTTGAATTTTACATGACTCTAGCTCGGCTATTCTGTGTTAGATTTCGAACTCAATTGTAAATTGAGGTTCTTTTTAAGCAGCACCATGGAAAGTTTCATTTGAAAAGGTCTATCGCTTTAGTAAAAGTTGGTCGGTAATATAAAGTAAATTGTTGGGAACTTTTGCTAATTATAACCAGTATTTTCATCCGATTTTGGAATGATATACAAGTTTGGAAGCGTATTTAATCAGAGAAACGATCTGTATTCAAAGATTTTCTATGGTCAAGGAACTTTAGAACATATTCAACTACTCTTAAATATTGACTCTTGAATTTTACATGACTCTAGCTCGGCTATTCTTTTTTAGATTTCGAACTCAATTGTAAATTTAGGTTGTTTATAAGGAATTGTATTGACCCGCAATCGAAAGTTTCATTTGAAATGATCTTTTACATTATTTAAAGTTGGTCAAGAAAAAAAAGTAAATTGTTCGGGAACTTTTGCTAATTATAACCAGTATTTTCATCCGATTTTGGAATGATATACAATTTTGGAAGCGTATTTAATCAGAGAAACGATCTGTATTCACAGATTTTCTATGGTCCAGGAACTTTAGAACATATTCAAATTACTCTGAAATATGGACTCTTGAATTTTACATGACTCTAACTCGGCTATTCTTTGTTAGCTTTCGAACTCAATTGTAAATTTATGTAAGCAAAAATCGGAAGTTTCATTTGAAAAGGTTTATAAGTTTAGTGTAAAGTCGGTCGAGAAAAGAAAGTAAATTGTTGGAAACTTTGGCTTATTATAACCAGTATTTTCATCCGATTTTGGAATGATATACAATTTTGGAAGCGTATTTAATCAAAGAAACGATCTGTATTCACAGATTTTCTATTGCCCAAGAACTTTTGAACATATTCACATTACTCTGAAAATATGGACTCTTGAATTTTACATGACTCTAGCTCGGCTATTCTTTGTTAGATTTCGAACTCAATTGTAAATTTATGTTCTTTATAAGCAAAAATCGGAAGTTTCATTTGAAAAGGTTTATAGCTTTAGTGTAAAGTCGGTCGAGAAAAGAAAGTAAATTGTTGGGAACTTTTGCTAATTATAACCAGTATTTTCATCCGATTTTGGTAAGATATACAATATTGGAAGCGTATTTAATCAGGGAAACGATCTGTATTCACAGATTTTCTGTGGTCCAGGAACTTTAGAACATATTCAAATTACTCTGAAATATGGACTCTTGAATTTTACATGACTCTAACTCGGCTCGGATTCCGAACTCAACTGTAAATTTAGGTTCTTTTTAAGCAACACTATTGATACGCCATCGAAAGTTTCATTTGAAAAGGTCTATCGCTTTAGTAAAAGTTGGTCGGTAAAATAAAGTAAATTGTTGGGAACTTTTGCTAATTATAACCAGTATTTTCATCCGATTTTGGAATGATATACAAGTTTGGAAGCGTATTTAATCAGAGAAACGATCTGTATTCAAAGATTTTCTATGGTCAAGGAACTTTAGAACATTTTCAAATTACTCTGAAATATTGACTCTTGAATTTTACATGACTCTAGCTCGGCTATTCTGTGTTAGATTTCGAACTCAATTGTAAATTAAGGTTCTTTTTAAGCAGCACTATCGAAAGTTTCATTTGAAAAGGTCTATCGCTTTAGTAAAAGTTTGTCGGTAAAACAAAGTTAATTGTTGGGAACTTTTGCTAATAATAACCAGCATTTTCATCCGATTTTGGAATGATATACAATTTTGGAAGCGTATTTAATCAGAGAAACGATCTGTATTCAAGATTTTCTATGGTCAAGGAACTTTAGAACATATTCAACTACTCTGAAATATTGACTCTTGAATTTTACATGACTCTAACTCGGCTATTCTTTGTTAGATTTCGAACTCAATTGTAAATTTAGGTTGTTTATAAGGAATTGTATTGACCCGCAATCGAAAGTTTCATTTGAAATGATCTTTTACATTATTTAAAGTTGGTCAAGAAAAAACAGTAAATTTTCGGGAACTTTTGCTAATTATAACCAGTATTTTCATCCGATTTTGGAATGATATACAATTTTGGAAGCGTATTTAATCAGAGAAACGATCCGTATTCACAGATTTTCTATGGTCCAAGAACTTTTGAACATACTCACATTACTCTGAAATATGGACTCTTGAATTTTACATGACTCTAACTCGGCTATTCTTTGTTAGATTTCGAACTCAATTGTAAATTTATGTCTTTAAGCAAAAATCGGAAGTTTCATTTGAAAAGGTTTATAAGTTTAGTGTAAAGTCGGTCGAGAAAAGAAAGTAAATTGTTGGAAACTTTGGCTTATTATAACCAGTATTTTCATCCGATTTTGGAATGATATACAATTTTGGAAGCGTATTTAATCAAAGAAACGATCTATATTCACAGATTTTCTGTGGTCTAGGAACTATAGAACATATTCAAATTACTCTGAAATATGGACTCTTGAATTTTACATGACTCTAACTCGGCTATTCTTTGTTAGATTTCGAACTCAATTGTAAATTTATGTTCTTTATAAGCAAAAATCGGAAGTTTCATTTGAAAAGGTTTATAACTTTAGTGTAAAGTCGGTCGAGAAAAGAAAGTAAATTGTTGGAAACTTTGGCTAATTATAACCCGTATTTTCATCCGATTTTGGTAAGATATACAATATTGGAAGCGTATTTAATCAGGGAAACGATCTGTATTCACAGAAGAACTTTTGAACATATTCACATTACTCTGAAATGTGGACTCTTGAATTTTACATAACTCTAGCTTGGCTATTCTTTTTTAGATTTCAAACTCAACTGTAAATTTAGGTTCTTTTTAAGCAACACTATTATCGAAAGTTTCATTTGAAAAGGTCTATCGCTTTAGTAAAAGTTGGTCGGGAATATAAAGTAAATTGTTGGGAACTTTTGCTAATTATAACCAGTATTTTCATCCGATTTTGGAATGATATACAAGTTTGGAAGCGTATTTAATCAGAGAAACGATCTGTATTCACAGATTTTCTATGGTCCAGGAACTTTAGAACATATTCAAATTACTCTGAAATATGGACTCTTGAATTTTACATGACTCTAACTCGGCTATTCTTTGTTAGCTTTCGAACTCAATTGTAAATTTATGTAAGCAAAAATCGGAAGTTTCATTTGAAAAGGTTTATAACTTTAGTGTAAAGTCGGTCGAGAAAAGAAAGTAAATTGTTGGAAACTTTGGCTTATTATAACCAGTATTTTCATCCGATTTTGGAATGATATACAATTTTGGAAGCGTATTTAATCAAAGAAACGATCTGTATTCACAGATTTTCTATTGCCCAAGAACTTTTGAACATATTCACATTACTCTGAAAATATGGACTCTTGAATTTTACATGACTCTAGCTCGGCTATTCTTTGTTAGATTTCGAACTCAATTGTAAATTTATGTTCTTTATAAGCAAAAATCGGAAGTTTCATTTGAAAAGGTTTATAGCTTTAGTGTAAAGTCGGTCGAGAAAAGAAAGTAAATTGTTGGGAACTTTTGCTAATTATAACCAGTATTTTCATCCGATTTTGGTAAGATATACAATATTGGAAGCGTATTTAATCAGGGAAACGATCTGTATTCACAGATTTTCTGTGGTCCAGGAACTTTAGAACATATTCAAATTACTCTGAAATATGGACTCTTGAATTTTACATGACTCTAACTCGGCTCGGATTCCGAACTCAACTGTAAATTTAGGTTCTTTTTAAGCAACACTATTGATACGCCATCGAAAGTTTCATTTGAAAAGGTCTATCGCTTTAGTAAAAGTTGGTCGGTAAAATAAAGTAAATTGTTGGGAACTTTTGCTAATTATAACCAGTATTTTCATCCGATTTTGGAATGATATACAATTTTGGAAGCGTATTTAATCAGAGAAACGATCTGTATTCAAAGATTTTCTATGGTCAAGGAACTTTAGAACATTTTCAAATTACTCTGAAATATGGACTCTTGAATTTTACATGACTCTAGCTCGGCTATTCTGTGTTAGATTTCGAACTCAATTGTAAATTAAGGTTCTTTTTAAGCAGCACCATCGAAAGTTTCATTTGAAAAGGTCTATCGCTTTAGTAAAAGTTGGTCGGTAAAATAAAGTAAATTGTTGGGAACTTTTGCTAATTATAACCAGTATTTTCATCCGATTTTGGAATGATATACAAGTTTGGAAGCGTATTTAATCAGAGAAACGATCTGTATTCAAAGATTTTCTATGGTCCAGGAACTTTTGAACATATTCAACTACTCTAAATATGGACTCTTGAATTTTACATGACTCTAGCTCGGCTATTCTTTGTTAGATTTCGAACTCAATTGTAAATTTAGGTTCTTTTAAGGAAGTATTGACCGCAATCGAAAGTTTCATTTGAAAAGGTCTATCACTTTAGTAAAAGTTGG
Organism: Drosophila peninsularis; assembly: GCA_035047485.1. Lineage (NCBI taxonomy): Eukaryota > Metazoa > Arthropoda > Insecta > Diptera > Drosophilidae > Drosophila > Drosophila peninsularis. The sequence goes on along the minus strand of JAWNPN010000057.1, from coordinate 1,236 downwards.
TCGGGAAAAAAAAGTAAATTTTTGGGAACTTTTGCTAATAATAACCAGCATTTTCATCCGATTTTGGAATGATATACAATTTTGGAAACGTATTTAATCAGAGAAACGATCTGTATTCACAGATTTTCTATGGTCCAAGAACTTTTGAACATATTTACATTACTCTGAAAAATGGACTCTTGAATTTTACATGACTCTAACTCGGCTATTCTTTGTTAGATTTCGAACTCAATTGTAAATTTATGTTCTTTATAAGCAAAAATCGGAAGTTTCATTTGAAAAGGTTTATAACTTTAGTGTAAAGTCGGTCGAGAAAAGAAAGTAAATTGTTGGAAACTTTGGCTTATTATAACCAGTATTTTCATCCGATTTTGGAATGATATACAATTTTGGAAGCGTATTTAATCAAAGAAACGATCTGTATTCACAGATTTTCTATTGCCCAAGAACTTTTGAACATATTAACATTACTCTGAAAATATGGACTCTTGAATTTTACATGACTCTAACTCGGCTATTCTTTGTTAGATTTCGAACTCAATTGTAAATTTATGTTCTTTATAAGCAAACATATCGAAAGTTTCATTTGAAAAGGTCTATCACTTTAGTGTAAAGTCGGTCGAGAAAAGAAAGTAAATTGTTGGGAACTTTGGCTAATTATAACCAGTATTTTCATCCGATTTTGGTAAGATATACAATATTGGAAGCGTATTTAATCAGGGAAACGATCTGTATTCACAGAAGAACTTTTGAACATATTCACATTACTCTGAAATGTGGACTCTTGAATTTTACATAACTCTAGCTTGGCTATTCTTTTTTAGATTTCAAACTCAACTGTAAATTTAGGTTCTTTTTAAACAACACTATTGATACGCCATCGAAAGTTTCATTTGAAAAGGTCAATCGCTTTAGTAAAAGTCAGTCGAGAAAAGAAAGTAAATTGTTGGGAACTTTTGCTAATTATATCCAGTATTTTCATCCGATTTTGGAATGATATACAATTTTGGAAGCGTATTTAATCAGAGAAACGATCTGTATTCACAGATTTTCTATGGTCCAGGAACTTTAGAACATATTCAAATTACTCTGAAATATGGACTCTTGAATTTTACATGACTCTAACTCGGCTATTCTGTGTTAGATTTCGAACTCAATTGTAAATTTAGGTTCTTTATAAGCAGCACTATCGAAAGTTTCATTTGAAAAGGTCTATCGCTTTAGTAAAAGTTGGTC